>CM052884.1:30925122-31028591 GCA_028534135.1 Potos flavus
CTGAAGGTTTTGGAGGGGAAGGGTTGGGGGGTTGGGCGAGCCTGGTGGTGGGTATTGAGGAGGGCACGTATTGCATGGAGCACTGGGTGTGGTACATGAACAATGAATCTTGTAACACTGAAAAAATAAAATAAGTATTTGGAGAAAAAAACAAAACAAAACAAAACAAAAAATAACAACTCTGTATATTGCTATGGATTCTGTACAATGGACACAGAAATATACAACATTAAATATCTACCCCTAAGGAATTCATAGTTTTGTAGGGAAGACACAAATATAAGTTAAAAATGATTTAGTAATAAGTATAAGCCACAAGATGTGGGAAAATTCAAAATTGGGTATCCTTTACCCGACTGGTAAAGGGATAGATAGACAAGATAGATCATAGGGAGAGATAGACAAGATAGATCATAGGGAGAGTGATGCTTGACTAAATTCTGAAAGCTGTGTACAAGTTTATCAGGGCTGGGAGTAATGGCAGGGAAGGAGGTTCCCAGCAGAGGGAGGAGAAGCACTTGTGAAGGCTTGGAAGTGTGGTGAGTATAGTGTCTCTAATATCTGTAATTTGTTTTGACTAGGACTTAGGGGAGATAAGGCAGGACAGGTAGGCAGGGTTCATACCACGAAGAGGCTAGTATGCCTCTTGGTCACAAGGGAGTCTAAATGGGAGAGCGTGGGTGAGGACATATTAATTCATATCCACACTGGAAAAACAACTCAAAGTACAAGGCTGGTTGCTGACAAATCAGTTGCCTCAGATTTGTATCTGATCCCACATGGTGGGGGTGGGGGGGTGATGCAAAAAACCGATGACTGACTGGACCTAACCTCTCAGATAGTGAGGAAATCTGCTGAGTGGAAGCCTTTGGAGTCTGACTATGGGATAAACAGCTTTGCTCAGAGTCCTATCCTCTGAGTAAACAGTGGCCTGCTTCTGAGGGAAAGTAGCCCAGCTGGAGGTGGATGGTGTTGGCTTCGAAGGCAGAATTAGCACTGCCTGGACTTGTGCAGGCTCCTGAGTTCACAGGCAGATCGCAAGAAGCTGCCATATCCAAAGAGGCACAAACATGGTGGAAAGAGCACTGTCAAAGGCCAAGGACAAGTAAGGTGGGGAATTTCTTATCAATACCAACCTTAGAGCAGAGGTCTAGTACTTGATATTCTTTCTTCAGCTTGCTACCTATAGCTATCAGGTGCTAGGCTTTGAGCTGAGTAGTTTCCTTGCAGAACAATAACAATAACTGATATATTTTGAGTGCTTGCTTTGTCTCTTATACTGCTCTAGATACATTCTATATTGTAATTCTATGCTACGGGTGAGTTAAAAATAATATTTTGAAGTTACAGATAAGGAAACTGAGTCTCAGAAGTAAGGTTTGCCTAATATCACATATGTAGAAACTAACTGGATCTGGGATTTGAACCCGGATTTTTACTATTACTCTATGAGAAAAGCATCTTTATCTCTGATGTATAGATAGGACAATTAAGGCTCAGAGTAGTTACGCGAGTAGTGCAACTCGGATTGACCTCAGCCTCTGACTCTAGTGCTGGTTGCCTTAACCAGTACACTCCACAACATGTCTAGAGGTAGTTTCTAGCTGAGCTGAGCTGAGTCTCCACAGGACTCTTTCTTGGTTGGAACAGTGTTTAGACCTGAGCTGCATAATGAAACTGGGCTTTAGGGAGGTCTAAACAGACCTTCTGAGGAGATTATATATGTGTCCCACCCTCATCCCCCCCAGAGAACAGAGGGTGCTAGTTTCACAATCAGCAGTAGCCAAAGAATCAGCAACATCCACCAAGCAGGAGGCCACCACTTTGGGCCCCAACTACCCCATTCTCACAACTAGCCTCAAACAAAAGACAAGTTTGGCCTTGGAAAGAGAAGGTGAAAAAGTATTTCAGACAGGCATGGACTGCACTCTCCCCCACCCCCCAGGGAGTGGGAGTAGGAAAAAACGTGGGAGAACAGTTCCCTCCCTCTCTAATCACTCAAGCATGTAGGAGATGAGGGGAAAAGATAGTGAGTAAATTAATTTGAGTTGGGAATTTTAAACTGGACTACATAGACTTTTTATTAAAGACAAAAGGACAATTTTGGAACTGGAAAATTTTGGAATCTGCTCAAGGCATCATTAAGGGAAGAGAAAGGGAGGATCCTGAGACCTCAGTGACAGAAAGATATAAAACTGTTTTATGAGATGGTTCAATAGACCAGATATATCTGTCATCTACCAACTCAGATATTCCATCATGGCCTGACCTTCTCATCATCAGGTACTCTTACTTTACCTCTTTTGTCCGTGGAAGAATACTAATAATTCCAATCCCAATGCCTGCTACTATAGCAGTGCTTTTTCAACTCATGGTTGAAAGATAACATTGTTATTTCTCTAGGATTCAAACTATGTTCCCCTCTTGAAACAGATATTGAAACAATCCAAGGTCAAGGCACAATGGCTGTGCAAAACATAGACCAAGTTTCAGTAAAGCATCAATAGCATCATGAATCAGGCTCTAAACACCTCCAGTGGATGGATTCCATAACCTTGTTGAACTGGCTTCCTAAAACCTTTCTTATTCATCATGGAGAGTGCAGAGACTGAGTGTGAGCCCTGTGTCCATTAAACAATTGGGGGAAATAGGCTGCATGTCCTTCTACAGAGAGGCCAGATGTCCTGGGGTTGGGAATCCATGTCTTATAGGGCTGGGGACAAAGGTGGGTAGCTGAGGCATGTATCTCTTCCTGAAAGGCACAGCTCTGAGTCAGCCTGTCTGAGATTGCTCTGCCTTGGTGAATAGAGCAGAAACTATGGTAGATACTCAGGAAGACCATGGGACTATGAAAAGGGAAGCAAGTAGCTTCAAGCTTTTGGGCTGAAATATTTATTGCAAGTTTTAATTCATGTGAAAAAGTTTGATTCCCACCAGACCTCAGCTGTCTGTCCTGATAACAGAAAATCGAGCATACTAAGTCAGGACAATGCTCAGAGCCATATTGGGACCTCTAAAAGAAGACCAAAGGAGAGTGTGGGAATAGTCAGTGCATCTTCTACACTGCTTCACATACCGTGGACACCCTTATGGGTTGCTCCTCATGGTCTAGAATTGATCTATCATCTACGAATGAGTACAAACTTCATATAATTATAGGATATCATTGTCTTAAAATATCCAAGATGGTCAATTCATGTATTCATACACTCATATGCTCAACAAGTATTTATGCAATACTTCTTATATGCTGTGTATCCTAGCGTAAATACCCAAGCTCTCAACATTTCCAGTCCCCTTGGGAAGTGGCAGGAGGGAGATGTCTCAGAAAAACAAAAGCCTTTACTTGAGCTGCAGAAATGTGGTCATGGGAAGTGTGACAAGCAAAGTCACAAATTTTAGGACAACCAAAGACTATCTGGAGAAAAGAATATGAAAAAAGATGTGGCTTTCGTTCTGTGTTCCTACTTTTCTGGGTACTCAGATCACAGCAGCATGTCAAGTTTTGGTGTGGAGACCTCTGCATGAAGCAGATAGTACCATAAACTCCTTTCAATACTTGCTGTGAATTAGTAATCTGAATGGGGTTTTTCACATGTTTAATGGGACTGAAATGTTGGGGGACCACAGACTATTTGCATTTTATAGAAACAGTAGTTTTTATTATTTATCTATATGAAAAATTTTATTTTTATGTTGTTTCCGAACAAGATAGAAGCAAAATTTTATAATTTACATACCTATTTTCATGTCTCTTGGATGGTTCCAGTACATTCCCAACATTTGAAATATCTTTTGGTCTGAAATGTGTTGGGGGTTGGGAGGAGAGGTTGGAATTTGAGAAGCAGTAAAGCTTTAAAGAAGAAATGGCTCCCCCTCATACTCTCTCAGCCTATTTAGTGAAGTGATTTGGACTGCATTTTGCTTTTAGCTCCACTCTTGTGTAGGTAAAGATATTACTATATGAGCTCACCCTTGGCCCCCAGCCCTGGGCTATTATGCCAGTAAACCTATGATAGTAGAGTCAGCACACCAAATATCCTTATCTTTATTCTAATTTCAAAATGAACAGGACTCAGAAAAATTTCTTTTTCCATATTGTATCCTTTCCATATTTTTATTCTTAACCTTTCAAGCTAGTGGACCTTCCTCTGAGGCACTTCTTTTGTCAGGTTGAGGAGGGCAAGACAGGAGAGAAAAAGGAGAAGAAGGAGAAGAATTTAAAACCTGCCCTAACATCCTCAGATGGGACTGCCTTTTTCCCGTGGGCTTAGGGGCAGGCAAGACCCACTGGACAATATTGTATGGGTATGTGTGGATCTTTCCAAGCATTTTTTAAAATATTATACCCGTAAGGAAGCACAGCAAATATTTGCAATGGCCTTGAGCAAAATATGAGCCAGATCCATTTTAATGATGTTCCCTGTGCTTCAGGACCCTCTACAGTATCTCTGGCCTGCTGTTTCACTTGCTGGAGTTGGCGGTTTGTCCACATAACAGCCCTACAACCCTCGCCCTTGTTCTCCCTCAAGCAAATGTGCCAGACAGCATGTTTGCTTTGCCCACGGCCTCCCCACAGGACAGCAGTTCTGGTTCTTTGCTCAATTCAAGCAACTTAAATGAAACTTGAGCACTCAACAGAGCCCCACAGAGTAGCACAAGAGCATTCTGGATGGGGTCCTAGGCTGGCTCCTCCCTCAGCTCCCCACGTTCACTCCTCCCCACTGGCAGCTGCAATGGAAATGCCCAATGGGAGCCACGAACTCTCCTTTATTCACAGTTCTGCCTTGGAATCAAGTTGCTAACACCAGTGACACCTCTCCTGAGGGAAGCACTTGGAAGCAGTTGGCATTGGGCTGCCGGAGTAGACACCAGTACATGTCCCTTAAAAAACTGAGACAGTAAAAGATCATGTCTGATGAGGGAGGTGGGACCTGAAGGACATTAAAAGTGAAGGATGATTAAAATGGCTGGAGAAGATAAGGAAAGAAAAACTTGGAGAGGAATGGAGAGACTTAGGTTGGGAGTAATCTTCCATGATACTCCATGTGGCTAAGGCACCCCACACAGGGACTCCTGCCAAAGCACTTGACCTCAGGACTGTAATCTACATCTAGACAGAAAGGTGAACTCTCAGCCTTACCAATTCAACTTCATATGGCCTTTCCCAGCACAAGTATATCACTGAAAAGTACTTAATGCTTGTTGACATGAACTGAAATGTCAGCATGAGCAAAGCTCGTCAGGGACAAGAGAGAATAGGACAAGGGAGAGATGGGGATGAGGCTGGAGAGGAAGTGGCTATTTTGTCTTCCTGGAGATCTTGTAGCTGAACACTTTGGATAGTCGGCAAAACTTCTGAGAACTTTTGCATAGGCTCTGTGTTAGGTGCAGGAGGTAAGATGGCAAATGTGACCTACTAACTTCCCCCTCCTCTTCTCTGCACTTATTTCCTGAGTAAATGGAAGCCAGGAGACCTCTCCCATCTATCCACCACCAAACTGGCCATGCTGCCTGCATTCAGACCCATATTTACCATCCACTTTCCTGTAACATGCAGAAATGATTTCTGCTGCTACAGGGCCAGGCTCTCCTCTTGGCACTGGTTCCTATCTTTTTTCATTCGCTTAAGGACTTTGCTCCTGCAGAGATCCTCAACTTATCCCCCCTTTCTCCCACATTGACAGTTTCTCCGTCTCTAAAGAATCATTCTCATCTGCATAGGAATTGCTTTATTATCTCCCATCTTAGCTGTTGACACATTTCTTTGTCTTTGTTTATAGCAAAGCTCTTCAAAAGAGATATAGGATATGATATATGATATGATATGATGTATGATATATCTGTATCTATCTCTTAACCTCCTATATTCTCTTTAATATTGGTTCACCAAACTCTGTTGAAAATGCTCTAGTTAAGGTCACCAATGATTTCCATCTTGCCAAAACCAACAATCCGATCATATCATACCTTGCCCAATTTCGAAACCACTCTGTTCATTTTCGCTGTTCTTCAAAGCTCTTTCCCCCTACCCACTTGCTACTTTCTTTCCTGAAAACTGCTTCCTTTGGACCTTCAGCAGTTTCTCTCTCTCTTTGCTCAGACAAGCCACCCTGACATCCTAGTGGAAAATAACATCCGTCACCATCCCCTGTGTCATCCTCGACCAACCACTGCTGAAATTATGTATTTATTTGTAAACTAGTTTATATATGATTCCTAGTAGACTCCAGGAGCTTAGGGACTTTTGTCAGTCTTGTCCTTTCTATATCCCCAGCACCCAGAACACAGTCAGCCTTCAATGAATAGTTGCTGAATGATGAATGAATAAAAGTACAGCCCTGCTCCTAAGGAGCTCATGGTCTAATTGGGGATAGTGGTGATGATGACGGTACATAATACTAAGTGCTGTATATATACACAGATATATAATCACTTAATCTTCCCAATAACTATATGAAGTAGGTGGTATCAAGTCCACTTTATAGATAAAGAGACAGAGGCTTTAGAAGTATTCTATAACCTTCAGAGGATTAAACAGCTGGTCAGCACAAAGAGATGCAACTCAAGTACATCTGAGTCCAAAGCCACTCTCTTCAGCCTTGAGCTCTTTGACCTTGCAGTCTGAAAGCATGTGAAAAAGTCACCCCATCTGCTGAGGTTGCCTTAATGTGGATATGGCAGCCGCCTACTTGTGAACAGTGAACACCCGTTTATGCTTGCTTAGTTGAAAAGAGTGCTGACTTTACTCATTTTGCTATAAAAGTAGTCTCTGTGCCACAAGCCAAAATACATAGGGTTGGTAAATATTTTGTACTTGGTTACAAGCAAGGACTAAATCCAATTAATGTTGGCTCAGTGTGATATGGTTGTTCACTAGTTTTAGGAAATATGTAGGTAGGTTCAGTTCCAAGGTGAGGACATTCCTTGGTCATGTTTCAGCTGAGTGTCTGGAGAAATTAAAACCTTTAGATCCATTTGGGCTTGTTTCTGAGTTCAGCACAGTTTGTTCCCTGTCATAGTTTATAGTCATGTTTGGTGCAAGGCTCTGTCTCTTGGGTTCCATGGTCTGGTTTCCTGTAGGCCTGTAACCGGTCCTAGTGAATGTAGAGAAGCCCCAGGAAAGCTCTGCCCAAGACTATGTGTGTGGAAGTGATCTTAACCTGGGTCAAGCCAAGAATGATAGCCTTCTTCCTGACTAGCCACATATGTAAATTTAACATTTCTAGCAACCACATTAAAAAAATTAAGAGAAATTGGTGATATTAATTTTACTAAGAGATTTTAATGCAGCATGCCCAAAATATTATTATTGCATCATGAAATCTATATAAAGAATTATTCAATCTGGTCTGTATTTTACAATTACAGCACATCTCAAATTAGACCCAGCTACATTTCAAGTAGCCACATGTGGCTAGTGACTACAATTTTGGACAGCGTATGGCCAGAGAGTAAGGATAGATTTTTATTTTTTTGTTGATAAAGATGTAATTATTATTAACTCTGAGTATGCCAGACACATGGCATCTTTGCTTGGGAAGGGAAGTCAAAATCTGCATAGTTTTATTATCTATTCGATACTTGAATCTTTTCAAAAGTATCCCTTAAAAAAATCATTCAATATCTGCTTACACAGTAATGGGGAACTCATCCCTTCTGAAGTTACTCATTCCATGTCTAGCCATCTTTTATTATTGTAAAGTTATCCTCTTTATTGAGCTGGAAATTGTCCCGCTAGTATTTCTCTTGTGGTTCTACACTTTTGAGCCAGAGAGAGTGAATCTGATTGCATTCATGTGACTGTTTTTATATTTTGAGATGGCTGGCATGTCTTGTTAGTTCAGTCTTCTCCAAATAAATTGCCTTATTGCTTCCATGATTACTCCTGATAGTTTCAAATCTTCTCAACATCCTGTCTCATGAACAGGTTCCAGATTATCAATGTCTCTCTTAGAGTGTGATATCCAGACTTGAACATAATATCCACGTATGGGCCCGCCCCAAATAGAGGGAGATCTGAACTCTCAGTCCTCCATATTATACTTCTACTGCACCATGATCACAGCTCACTGCTGACTATACTAAGCACCTTGGTCACAAAACACTGAAACGTGGTTCCTGTGCACAACCTCCTTATGTTCTTATGTGCACAGTTACACCTGGACCCAAGGGGATGCCATAAAATGGGCATGGCCCATGTATCACCAACTCTGGAGAGTTAGGGAGAATAAAGTGAAGAAAGTGACCCAGGGGATGACTTAAGGAAAATTTTTTAAATTATTGTCCTTTTTTCTTTATAATCTGAAATACCAAGATAGTTTTGACTACATTATCCAGTGTATTAATGGACTCTTTCAACTAACTACTCATCATTAGTACATGTTGACGAGTAAGTTTTTATAATTTCATACAATTCGTCAATAAAAATACCGAGGATGTTATAGCCCAACGCAGTCTTACAACATTAGGGCTCACTAAGTGGTTCCTTTTGGGTACGTGTGTTCGACCAGTTTAAAACTACCTAATATCCATTAAACTGGTCTATATTTCTCCATTGTTACTTCCAGGCCTTACAACATATTTTGTCGCTCTCCTGGGACTCTCTTTTCCCCAGCTTTGCCTGGAAAATTTCTACTAATCCTTTGTGTTTTATTTTAATTGCCACCTCTTGTTTCAGGTTGGGTACCATTCCTATAGGCTCCTACAGTGCTATATAGTGCCCTCCTCATAGCAATGACCACCCTTTTTCACAATTTTCTGTGTCTATCTGTATCTCCTGCTAAATTGTAAACTGTGTTGGGGAAGGGATTAACACTGTTATATCCTAAGTGTCTAGCATAGTATAAAGTAGATGTTCAGTAAATACACTTTGATTAAATGAATACATCCTCATGACCACATGTGGAAGTAATTATTATCACCTTCCTTTTACAGATGAGGCCATTGCAACTCAGGGGACTTAGTAAGATTATTAAGGGACAGAGTGACTCGTGAAGCTGTGGTTCAAGGCCCACAATTCTGATCCGGATCTAATGCTCTCATTATCAAACCAATTACACGTGCCTTTGATATACTCCTGGATGTCTGAAATTCCTTAACAAATGATAGCACCTTTGGCTTTCCTGGTGATAAGACTTAAAATATAAGTAAAAGAAAGAGAGACGGCACACTAGACTGACCTCTGGTAACACTAAAGTATTAAATACTGATGCCAGATGATCTGACTCAGCAGTAGATTCTGACTTGAAGGGAGAGTGAACCTACTTTTCTTGTCAAGCAAGTTTACAAATCACTTCTTGTCAGTACCTCAGTTTCCCATAGTAAATATTTGCTGATTATTTCACTCCCAAGTAGTTAGAGGCCCACGGTGTCCATGCTTTGTTCTTTTTCCTGTGAACCACCATATTCATAAATTATTTATTTATTTTAAATGAAATTAATTGTTTTTCTGCTTATAAAAATTAGACGTGTTTATTGAGAAATTCTGAAAAAAAAATTTTTTAAATCATGCAGAAAAAAAATTTATATCTAACCACATATGCCTTTTTTCTTTTACAAATAATTATACATTTTCTCTAATTTAGGATTAATTGCTACATGTTCTTTTTTTATTTAATACACTGAGATTTTCCTATGTCATTAAATATTCTCTACCATGGAATTTACTATATATATGTTCCATAAATGCATCTAATCAATTTCTTTTTGTAGATATGTAGGGTTATTTCCAGTTTTAGCTTCTATAAATAATATGGAAGTACTTATCCTTGGACATTAATCTTTGCACACATGACTGATTATGGAGAGATTTTTTTTTTCCCTTATCTAATTGGTCATATGCTGTGCTGGCCTTATTAGGATAAGAACTCCCCAGAACTAGGCCCTCATTTTAAAGTGCTTATAAGATTTTGACCCTCAGCAGTAATCAGATTGAAGCAAGGATTAGAATTCCTGACTCCTCAATATCTAGATTAGATTTGGCTGCTTGGGGCTCCTTCATTGCTCTCCTCATTTTCCCATAACATCCTGGGAGCTGAGCTCCAGGGTGGGGCTAAGAGGCCTCCCTGTTTTCAAGCTGGACTCCTTATCTGTGTCAGAAGCTCCACCCCTGTGCCACAAAGCTAAACTAAGGAAGAAGGGTTAGTATTAAGAATGAAGACAAGCAGAGGTCATCTCTGTCTCTGAGAGAGAGAGAAAGCTCAAGTGAGCAAATAAGCAATATGCACATATACCCTATTTGAGTCTTTTTCTTTTCTTTTCTCTTCTCTTTTCTTTCTTTCTTCTTTCTTTTCTTTCTTTCTTTCTTTCTTTCTTTCTTTCTTTCTTTCTTTCTTTCTTTCTTCTTTCTTTCTTTCTTCTTTCTCTCTCTCTCTCTCTCTCTCTCTCTTTCTCTCTCCCCAGGGAAGGAAAGAAAAGCAACTGCCTCAATTAATACAGCCCTGGGGCCAGGCAGAATGAGTCTGATCTGAACCAATAGCTTGTCACTCTGCTGCCCTCCTGCCGTTCTGACCCTTGGAGGGTCCAAGAAAATGCATGGATGAACTCACAGGATTGAACAACATGCTCAGTGTCTTGAGAACAAACAGACTTTTCTTTGGTGTTAGTTACAAACATCTTTTCTTTCCACTTATTCAGTTCAGTTCTCCAAAAAGCGAGGGCTAATCTCCTATGAAAGTTCAGGAGAAAGGCATGACATAGCTCTAAGCTGCCTTAGCCACATGCCTAGGAAAGGCAGCTATTAGCCTTGGAGGGGCTCTGACTCTGTTCCGGCCCACTTTGCCCTGTGTCTGGGAGAACAGTTATTGTTCAGAGCCTTAGTTTTCTCATCTGCAGAATGGAAATAGGAGCGGTCCATCCAATTAACTAACTACACTAAATTTAGAGTTCTTTTATTTTGGGTGGATTCATTCCCAGAAGTGGTTTATGCCATGGACCAAGCTGGATACTGAGGACACAATGGCAATTTCTGCCTTTGAAGAACCTAAAGTTGGTGGACTTCCAGACAATAAATGGGTAATTACAGTGCAATATTAAAGGGACTGTGACAGGAGAAGTGCAAGTGATGATAGCACTTAGAATGGCCAGTAACGCAGGCTTGGGTAGGAAGCCATTCACGAAAGACATCCTTATGAAATTGGTATTGACACTAAATCCTCATGGATGAGTGGAGAGGCAAGGACAGAAGATTTACAAAGAACTTACAATTTAGAGAGAGCCTGGTTCTTTCGGAAAACAAGAGAGGTGGGCATGAATGGATGAAGCACCCTGGGAACCAGTAAGGTAATGATCAAAAGCAGTGGAGCCAGAAGAGGCAGGGCTAACTGGACTGGGCTGACTTTAATTTATGCATAATTTTCTTGGATAATTTTATTTACCAGGATAATCTGTGTTATAACACATTATCAGAGATTTCAATAAAGATATTAAGACAAAAACCATATGCTCAACTTTTCTTGTATGTTTCTTTACCATTTTTTGCTTTACCATTTTTACCATTTTATGATTCTCATCAGACATAGCTTGCTTCTTTCTGTCCTTAACTGTATGTCTGAACCTTTTCAATATTATTGATATGCCCCAATGACACTGAAAATATGTTATAGAGGAGAATGTGTTTGTATGCCTCTATGTGCAATCCCTACAATTTGGGGGCAATATACAAGTCATAGCATACCAAAGAGCAGCATGTTACGACATTCTAGTGCAGAGATAAAGAGACTCACCCAAGGTCACAGGGTTCCTGAGCAATGCTTGCTTTGGGCTTTTCTCCAGCACCCTCTCCACACCAAAACCCAGACACAGTACCTGATAATCGGGCATGTAGCAATCATGTAGAAAACATGTACTGGTTTCTTAATTGAAGAATATGTTGGTATACTTGAGATAGTCAGGCTGGAAATCCAGACATATCCATCCAGATACGATCTATTCAGAGTAGGTCTGTTGAAAGGCAAAGAGAGAGCCCAGGATAGATGAAGGTATGTGGTTATTAATGCTTTTAATTTGATTAAGTAAGATCAGAAATTTTAATTTTGCCAAGAGGTTATTAAAATTAAAGAATGACTTCATTTTAAAGAACCACACAATACTTTCTCTTGAATATTACATTCTTTCTAATCATATAATTTCTCTCACTGAGGAAAGCATTTGGGACCAGTGACTGTTACAGTAGATTTGGTTTCTGAGCTTCAGATTCTAAGTCACCTGTCAGCTTTTGTGTCTGAGAGTGTCAGATATCCAAAGCCTGGTGTAGAAGGGGACATGTCTTTCAGATGGGCAAGCCTCTTTGACTCTCTTGAGTGTCATATAGGAGTCCTCATACCACTGGGGTATAGTCATGGATGAATGAGGGTCCCAGAGGGCCCTTTAAAATGTGCAACCTAAGGGAAGGCCTGTGCTTGCTCAAATCTAAGAGCAATTCTGCTGACCTTTTACTTTGGCTGCTGCTTACCTCTCCACTTCAGTCTCAAGCACTATTGCTCCACAAAGTGTTTCAAATAGCTCATGGTCCTTGCTTTACCGGTGTCTTCATCACTACCTCAAGCGTCCTTCCCCAGTCATCCACTGTGTCACCTAATTCCTGTTTTTTTGTTGTTTGTTTGTTTTTTAATCTCAGCTTAAATATTCCTTTCTGTAGAGTCTTTCCCTGTGGACCCCTGTGGTAGTTTTAAACATGTGTACAAATTCTTTGACACTGCTATTGAGAAGTGGTGTCTAAGTCTGCCCCCCCACCTTAAATCTCACAGTTTTGTGACTGCTTTGACCAATAGAAAACAGTGGAAGTGACACCATGTGACTTGTGAGTTTAGGCCATAAAAGGGATCTTCTACTTTGTTTACTGTATACTTCCTCTTGGAGCCCTGGCATTCCATGTAAGAAATATGGCTGCTCTGAGGACTCCCTGATGGAGAGACCATGTGTAGACACTTGGGATAATAGTCCCAGCTAAGCCTAACTTTCTAGCAATCACTACTAAGGCAGCTACATGTGAATGAAGCTACCTTGGACTCTATGTCCTAGGTTGTCTGCCAGATGAATACCACCACATGATCTTATCTTATGCCTCCCATATCCTCTTAGTTTAATGAAAAGGTCTCCAAGTATCTTAAAGATGTGCTTCATTAGCCCTCTTTTCTAAGACGAAAAGGCATATTCCCACTGTAGCCCCCCAGGCAGCCCATCGTTGAAAAGAGCTAATGTTTAAGAGATATATGACCGTGGCTTTTTGTTTACTGAAGTGAATTTTATAGACTGGTACACAAGAAACCCACAAAGTTTGTCAAGGAATATATCCACAAAGCTAAATGCCTACTGGCTCCAAGAAAGGAACAGAAACGATACAAAAGGAAAATATTTGGATCCCTGAATCTCTGTGAGCACACTAAGAAAATTACTCAGCTGCAAACATAGGCAAGAATGACTCAGAGGGCAGACCCAAGAGAGCAGAGAATTGACCTGAGAGTCAAGGGGAATTCCTAGGAGGAGGATAAAAGCCTAATCAAAGAATAGACAACAAGTGCCTGACTGAATTTCAGAATTGCTGTGAACCCATGACTGCTCTCTCTATGCCTTCTTTTTGAACAGGACTATATATATTGCAGTTTTTCTATTCTTCCCCACCATTGTTGGGGGTAGGGATTAAGTTCATAGGTCTTCAGATTGAGAGGAACTTTGAGAACTAGACCTGAGGAAACCTCTGTTTCTGGATCTAATTTGGACTATAAGATCCTGTTCATCAGGCCTGAACCCATTGCCATAATAGGATGAAACATATAAAGGAGGAAGAAGTGAGTGTATTTTGCATATAAGAAAAATGTAAATAATTAATGGTAAGAGACGACTGTAAAATACAACTACAGATTCTTTAACAATCCTATTGAGAGAAGGGGTATAACTCTTCTCCCCCTGAACCTAGCAAGGTAACAGACAAGTTAGTGATGCCATCTTGGATCTTATAGACAAATCGGTCTCCCAGCTGAATATTACCCAGTGACCTCCAGCAATACCACATGAAAGAAAAGACTTGCCTAGCTGACCCCTGCCCAAATTCCTGACCCTTCAACTAATGTGGTGTAAATAAGTGGCTGTTGTATTAAATGACTAAGTTTTAAGATAGTTTCTTACAAAGCAATACATAACTGTAGCATCACTCAGAACTGACTTTAAATGCCTCGTCTGTGCTTCTATGAAACCCTGTCTTTTTACCACACTGTAGTAAAATTATCTGCCCACTTGTTTTTATCACCTTCCTGGAGGAACTTCCCTAAGGATGGGGATGGTATCCCCAGCATTAAGAACAGTGGCTTGTGTAGGAGAACACACGTTGGTAATTTTTTTATTTTGCTTTTCCTACCAAAGACTTGCTATAAATTAATAAATAAATAAATAATCAATCTCCTATCACCACTATTGTTCATCATAGTACTAGAAGTCCTAGCCTCAGCAATCAGACAAAAAGAAGTAAAAAGCATCTGAATCAGTAAAGAAGTCAAACTCTCATTCTTCACAGATGCCATGATACTCTACATGGAAAACCCAAAAGACTCCACCTCGAAATTCCTGGAACTCATACAGGAATTCAGCAAAGTGACAGGATATAAAATCAATGCACAGAAGTCATTTGCATTTCTATACACTAACAATGAGACAGAAGAAAGAGAAATTAAAGCGTTCATCCCATTTACAATTGCACCCAAAACCATAAGATACCTAGGAATAAACCTAACTAAAGAGGCAAAAGATCTGTACCTAGAAAACTATAGAACACTTATGAAAGAAATTGAGGAAGACACAAAGAAATGGAAAAATGTTCTATGCTCATGGACTGGAAAAACAAATATCATTAAAATGTCTATGCTACGTAGAGCAATCTATACATTCAATGCAATCCCTATCAAAATACCATCAACTTTTTTTCACAGAGGTGGAACAAATAATCCTAAAATTTGTATGGAACCAGAAAAGATCCTGAATAGCCAAAGGAATGTTTAAAAAGAAAACCAAAGCTGGTGGCATCACAATTCTGGACTTCAAATTCTATTACAAAGCTGTAATAATCAAGACAGTATGGTACTGACACAAAAACAGACACATAGATCAGTAAAACAGAATAGAGGTCCCAGAAATGGACCCTCAACTTGATGGTCAGCTCATCCTCAACAAAGCAGAAAAGAATATCCAATGGAAAAAAGACAGTCTCTTCAACAAATAGTGTTGGGAAAATTGGACAGCCACATGCAGAAGGATGAAACTGGACCATTTCCTTATACCATAATAAAAATAGACTCAAAATGAGTGAAAGACCTAACTGCAAGACAGGAATCCATCAAAATCCTAGAGGAGAACATAGGCAACAACCTCTTCGACCTTGGGCTCAGCAACTTCTTGCCAGACACTCTCCAGAGGCTAGGGAAACAAAGGCTAAAATGAACTATTGAGACTTCATCAAAATAAAAAGCTTTTGCACAGCAAAGGAAACAGTTGACAAAACCAAAAGACAGCCGACAGAATGAGAGAGATATTTGCAAATGTCTTATCAGATAAAGGGCTAGTATCCAAAACCTATAAAGAGCTTATCAAACTCAACACTCAGAGAACAAATAATCCAATCAAGAAATGGGCAGAAGACTTGAACAGACATTTCTCCAAAGAAGACATACAAATAGCTGACAGACACATGAAAAAATTCTCCACATACTTGGCATCAGGGGAATACAAATCAAAACCAAAATGAGATACTACTTCATGCCTGTCAGAATGGCTTAAATTAACAAGTCAGGAAATGACAGATGTTGGTGATGATGCAGAGAAAGGGGAATCCACCCCCCCGCTCCCATTGGTGGGAATGCAAGCTGGTGCAGCCACTCTGGAAAATAGTATGGAGGTTCCTCAAAAAGTTGAAAATAGAGCTACCATATGACCCAGCAATTGCACTGATAAATGTAGTGATCCAAAGGGGCACCTGCACCCCAATGCTTATAGCAGCAATGTCCACAATAACCAAACTATGGGAAGAGCCCAGATGTCCATAGACAGATGGATAAAGCAGATGTGGTATATATATACAGTGGAATACTACTCAGCCATCAAAAAATGAAATATTACCATTTGCAACAATGTGGATGGAACTAGAGGGTATTATGTTAAGCAAAATAAGTCAATTAGAGAAAGACAATTATCATATGATCTCACTCATATGTGGAATTTAAGAAACAAAACAGAAGATCACAGGGGAAGAGAGGGAAAAATAAAACAAGACAAAATCAGAGAGGGAGACAAACCATAAGAGACTCTTAATCATAGGAAACAAACTGAGGATTGCTGGAGGGGAAGAAGGTGAGGAGATGGGGTACCTGGGTTATGGGCAGTAAAGAGGGCACATAATGTCATGAGCACTGGCTGTTATATGCAACTGTTGAATCACTGATGTCTACCCCCTGACTAGTAATACATGTTAATTAATTGAATTTAAATTTTAAAAAAGACAAAAAAAATAATCTCCAATGTTAGAGTAAATAGAGATTCTTAAACATGTTTCTTTGCTGTTTATCTCATCTCACTAGGCTGGATAGGCTGGTGTGTCTGTGGATATTTGTATGAGGGACACACACTAAAATAAGAAACAGGTCTAGGGTAGTTAGTTCCCCTAGAAATACACACGGACTTGAAACCAAAGTGGATAATTGCTGTGCAGAAACATGTTTTGAGTTTTGCCTCTCCCAGAACCTTTAAAAAATAGGACACACTGTGTAGCCAAATCCTCAACACCCCTGGGTTTGCACATCTCTGCTAATCCCATCCAGATACACGGACTTTCACGTAGTGGATTTCTGGTTCCAAGACTTTTTCAAGATGAAAACAACTTCTAGAGAGAATTGCTCTTCTGTGAGCAATGGCCTGCCCAATATTCCCACAGCTTCACAGTCACCCCAGAAATTTTAGGGCTGACCCTCAACCTTCCTGTTTCAAAAACACTGTATTTAAATATATGATGAGTCTACCTACTGAGAAAGCCTGGGATTAGCCAGGCTTGAATCTCAGCTCTGTCACTCACCAGACATGTGACTGTCACCAAATTACTTAATCTCTCTGAGCCTATTTCCATATAAGTAAAAGCAAGTTAATACTAGTGTCTGTTTCCAGGGTCGTTTCAAGCATTAGACAAGCTGATGCAAGTAAACACTCAGCCAAGTTCTGAGGCATACAGGCTCTCAATGAATTAATGAATGCTAGTTGTTCCTGTTATTATTATATTCTCCCCTCTTCTGTGTTCTCAATAGAAAATTACTAGACTGAAGCGCCTGAAATCTCCTCCAGATTGCCTGACTCTGTTCAGAGACATTGGATTGGTCACGATCACCCTGGAAACCTATTATCTTGCTTCTTTTCTTTAGAGGAAAGTGCCAAACCAACGCTTGGCATAAACTCTGAGGGGATCAATATCATAGAGGAAAAAAATATGTATCCTAGTTTTTTTTTTTTTTTTCTAGTTCATGACCTGCCCCATTTTCCTGTGATTTCTACTTCTACCCTGTCAGATACAGACTTCTGTAGTTACAGGACCATGTTTTCTAAACTACAAAGAAGAATCCATGGTCTCACAAATACAAGTGTTTTCAAGGGGGCAACATGAATCCGTATTTTAAATTGGGACTTCTCTAGACAAAATGTAGGACATATGGTGACCATACCCATAGTTCTCAAAGCCAGATGCCGACTGGCTCCAAGAGAAGAAAACCAAAACAATCAGAAACCTCTTCTATTTGCCAAAACAAATCTTGTGTCTCTCCCAATGTTATTCCTGCAGATATCTTTGTTTGAATTGGGTCTGTTCACCAGTTCCATTTCTGCTACCATCTCTGGGGATGAGGGAAAGAAAACACCTTCATGTTCACTCATGTGAGCAAGGATTTCTTTTTTGGGTGGATTATAGGAGTAAAGGAAATTGGAAAACCTTTTTTTAATTTTATTTATTTTATTTTTAAGTTCCCTCCCATTTTTTAGCACTTACAGAGTCTTCTGTTACAGCTTTTCCATCTGATCCCTCACTAAATAATAATAATCATAACAGTAACACTAATAAGAGTAAAAGTCACTATTATTAAACACATTCTGTGTACTAGGCACTTAGACATTTGCTCACAAGTATGAACTTGTACAGTAGATGACATTGTCCCCCAGTGATTGGAGAGCATAGGAAACTTGTCCAAGTTCATACAATTAGTAAGTGCTAGAATGGAGATTTGAACCCCAAACTGTCTAATTTCCAAATTTTCTCCAAACTTGGTGTTGCCTCTCACAGACTGCCTTTCAGAAATGAGATTTAGATTTAGTGAACATATACTGAGCATCTGCCAGGGGCTGTGCTAAAATATTTAGTAAACTATTTCATATCCTCACAGCAACCCCATGAGATAGGAAATGCTATTTGAAGGTAAGATACCAAGAGGTTAAGAAATTTTCCCAAGGTCATCTAATCTGTCATTAGTTTGAGTCAGGAATCAAATGCACCTCTTTTGTTGTTGTTGTTGTTTTGATTCCAAGTTCAAAACTCTAAATCCTGATATGGCCTCTTGTAACAGAAGTACAAAATAGAATGTATTTAGAAACTTGAGGACTGGAAGTATATTGAAAAGAAAGCAGGCACGAAGGGAGGGGTCCAATGATGAACGAGTTTATCTTTGGTAGGTCCTGGGAACAGAGCTGGGGAATATAGAGGAGAGTGAAATGGCCAGAAAATTAGGGAAAGGAACACCAGATACCATCTCAGTATTACTTAAGTCAGTACTATAGAAGGCCATTTTCATTTTAAGTGATCGGCATTTTAACCAAGAATATATTTTAGAAAAACCTTTAAGTGAGTATTTGAATTTTTGAAGTAGAGACACAGAGTAGAACCAAGAAGCAGAGAAAGAAATTGATATCAAAAGGGTAAATATCAGAAGGTAAAATAATTTTGATTTTGGTCTAAGAAACAGAGTACTTCTTAAGTGATTCTGCTGTAAATGAGAAAAAGACCAATATTAAAAGTTAAAATCTTAAATAATTTCAAGCTGGGATTCTAGAGCTATCCCTCACTTCCAGTTTATCTTCTCTAACATTCAAGTTGCTCAAGTACGTTCAACGTTCAACAACATGGTGTGGAGGAAGCGTGGGGGAAACAGTAATACGCCCATTGTTCATTTTGACCTCAGGGTTCTTACTTTTTATTTTCTTAACCAGTTCCCATCAATACCAGTTTAAAAGGTACTTAGTGCATGCTCATCAGAGTAAATGTGAAATATACAGAAAAGTTAAAAGATCAAAACAAAATCTCACACAATCCCACCATCCTGACATTGTTAAGAGTTTGCATGTTTCTAATTCACTTTTCTTTCTCTTTTTTAAAAAAAGATTTTATTTATTTATTTGACAGAAAGAGCGAGAGAGATCACAGAGGGAGAGGGAGACACAGACCTGCCACTGAGCAGAGAGCCCATTGTGGGGCTCAATCCCAGGACCCTGAAATCATGACCTGAGCCAAAGGCAGATGCTCACCCGACTGAGCCACCCAGGCACCCCTGTTTTTCTCTCTTTGATTCCAAAATTGAGACTATAAAAAATATGCCTTTTTTTTTTTTTTTTTTTAAATATGCCTTTTTTACTGAAAGCATATCATAAGCATTTTCCCATGTGATTAGTGTTTGAGGACATAGATTTTAATTACAGTAATAAACATGCATCTACATAATGTAGTGTATTTAAGCAATCCTCTGTTGTTGGATATTTCAATTAATTTCAGATTTTCACCATTATAAATGTGGTGTTCATCTTTGTGCATAATCATTCAATGACCTCTTTTAGCATACCCTTTGTTTGGTGTTTCCCAGCTTTTTTTACCCCTCACAGACATGACTGATGGTATTCATATATGAGACTTCTCATAGAGTTAGTTATGTCTTAGACTTACCTAAGCTTATATCCAATTTCTAGTGTTTTAATTAAATGTAATAGCTTTACATTTTTCTTCCCCTCAAGAAAGCATAGAAGAGTGATGTAATGGATATCCATGCATCTGCTATATTTTATAAAATAACACTTTAAATTTCAGTACTTTATTAGTAGTAATAATTTATTTCAAGCATAGTTGACTGTACCACCTAAATGGGGAAGTACTGTTTAGCTGACCTTAGCAAGCACCTGTACTCCCTAAATGGCTTCGCATGCATTTTCTCATTGAAGACACCATATATAGCTATGGTTTCTTTCTGTCTTTAGGAATCAATGAACTCATAGTAGTAAGTTGTAAGCTATAGACAGAATTTCACATAGACAGGTCTTCATTTTGAGAAGGGAGTAGTGTAAGCTTTGGAAAGGTTGAGTAAATGTAAATGGATACTTCTTATCCATCCCAATTCCATCTTTAGACAGAGATTCTGATGCTGTTTTCCTGGAGGTGCCCCTTTCCCATGGCCCCTGACTCTAAACCACTGCGATATTCTAACCAAGCCTTTTTGTTCTCTCAGGGAAACATCTGGGGTCTGAAATTCTAGCTAATTCAGCTGCCTACCTCTTCAGCTTTGCATAGAGCCAACATGGATTTTAGGTTGGAAAACCTGTGACCATTGAAGAGAACAGAAGAGTAGATGAGTTGTGGCACATTGGTGGTAACTTGATATTATCTCCTCCGGGAAAGGTGTTCTACTTGGAACATGTGTAGGATGTGACCTTTCCATAGTCAAGAAGAGCACTGTCATCTAGGTGTGGTACTTGATGGGACCGAATATTGCATCTTAGAATAATCTAATCATAGGTAAAAAGCATTTGCCTGCTGGAAGCTTTTTAATGCTGTATTAGTTGACCCCTTTGGCTTCAATGATAGCACTAACTCTTGAAGTAATTTTTTTTAAAGATTTTATTTATTTATTTGACATAGAGAGAGAGATCACAAGTAGGCAGAGAGGCAGGCAGAGTAGAGGGAAGCAGGCTCCCTGCTGAGCAGAGAGCCTGATTTGGGGCTCGATCCCAGGACCCTGAGATCATGACCTGAGCTGAAGGCAGAGGCTTTAACCCACTGAGCCACCCAGGCGCCCCTTGAAGTAATTTTTTTAAAGGGAATTAATTTTGTTCATTAAATCAAAGAGGTTGTATAACAACCAAATCATGGGAAGGACAGGCATGCTACCGGACAAGGAAACAACTAGACCCTAAAGACACAGACAATGTCAGAACTCTCTTGCCTTCTCTCCAGCTCTCCTGGCTTCTTTCTCCCCTTCTCTCTCCAACTCTTAACTAGGCTTCTTTCTTTACAGGGACCTCATTCTGTGTCACTGCAAATTAGCTTAGCTGAAAACATGAGATGGAGTGGGATTGATACTTGCAGGTTTTATATATTTACAGTTCCTACCTTTCAGGAGGACTGCCAGACTATTTTACCACCTCAAAGCACAGGGAAAAGATTCATTGGCTAGTTTGGGTCAGGTGTTCATGCAAGGACCAATAAATTGTGAGAAGGAAAATGTTGAAGAAATTGGGAAGGGAACTTTCTCGTAGAAGTGTTTACTCAATCAGGCAGCATGGAAGCCTTCTATTTTCAAATATTTTGCTGAAAAAGGGAGAGAAAAGGGGGTTCAAAGTGAGGAAAGGGGGAAGGAAAGAGAGTATCATATGATCCACATTCAAATCACTTATTTTTCCTTGTGGTCATGAATCTCTTTCTTCCCTTAACTTTCTCACACTGAGTTTCACAGAGACCGGAGGTCATCTTCTCTGGCGTAGGAAAGCAGGAGCTGGCTGTGTTTTGGAGGGTGTCAGTTTTCCCTGGTGAGTTCTGTGCAAAACAGCAGAATTGTTTGGTTTTTCCCATACCCTGGCATTCAACAGACAGCTCCCTTCTACTGCAGCAAATTGAAAATTGCACCCTGATGGGAAACATATATATAAGCAATCAAATCAGGCTTCTATTAAATGAACACAACACTGGTTGGTGTTCATTTAAATAATTTTCTGAGGTCGTCTGTGGACTGTGTATGTGCTAAGAGTTTGCAAAGCATGTTACACTGTTACAGAATTCTTAGCTTGCCATGCAATTCTGCTTACTACAGAACCCAGGCAGAGTTCTGCTGAACTTTGGAGGGTAGATGGGATACTCAGGCCTTCAGTGACAATTCACTGGGGCATGTGATTATGAAAGAAGAATGGATATCCTAAAATTTATTCATTATTTTCTCATATATGGCAAAGTTCCATTGCATGCCCTGATGGTCAGGAATTACCCAGAAAAGCCACAATGTATAGCAATAGACACTGAAACAGGCACATAAGCGACAGGTATTTACTGGTCTGCCCCATTTATACCTGATGTTTCAACATGAGAAGTGGTAGTCGACATTTACAGTGTTTCCTAAAGAAGCACCTCGCCCAAGTCTATGACAATTCAAGTAGGTGTGACATCAATGCAGGGTCCTGATCAGCTTACTTCTGGATCTGTGCTTTGAGTTCTAGGCTAATAAAATTTATTTGTTTTCTCTTTTGCACTTGGTGGAGATATCAAACTCAAAAGGTTATAGATGCCAGGTAAGTTACATAAAAAACGTAGATGGGATGAGTAAACCCCATCTAAAACAGACAGCTTATACTTACTTCCAGTAGGTTATTGTTATAGGCTTATCATTGTCCAAACTTCTTTTTTTTCCTTTTAAGAGAAACTATAAATCCAGCCCTTTCAAATAATGATCAAATATGGCCCACCCAAATGTATGGTTAGACTGTTTTGGGGTCCCTTCACCCTGTAGGATGCAAAACTTTCTGCCTGTTTTTGGAATTCTGGCCTTTGGGCCACATTTGGCATTGAACATTTCTATACTTTCTTTGGTGGACAGAGAGGTTATCTTGTTTTTGAACAAGGCCACAGCTTTTTACCTTCCATCCCATATTTTATCTTTCTTTGCAGTGTTTGAGCATGGAAGGGACTTCACAGCATCTTTTTGGCAAAAACTCTGGTTCGTGCTTTTTTAGCTACACCGTATACCCATGGTTGGGATGCCTTTTCTGCTGCATTTAAATCTATCTCAAGGACTGAATTTGATAAATTCCCTTCTGAAATTCATATAGCATATGTCTACAGCACTCCTTCACTCACCTGATCGAGCTACACCATGAAGGGAAGAAATTACATTAATGTGGTATATTTTTTCTTAGTAGGCTTATGCTGTTTTCAAGCAATCAGCACTTTCTTTGCTGCATGCTATCACAACATCTATTTAATAGTTTTAGAATTTTGCCAGGAATTAGTAGCAGTCTCAGTGGTCGAACTTTTCTGAGATTATCCTCCTCTTTTTTAAAGTTAGGATAATATGTACCTGTAGGTTTTTGAAACCTTATTTAAACTCATAATTATTAAAACGATAGTCTTGCATCCTGGGCACAAAACTGGAGGGAAAGCTAAAACGTGTAGGGACAGCATCCAGACACAGAAGGATTTTAACAAGGGAAAACAATGAACCCAACTTCATGAAATGTATTTTGGAAAAAATGTTTCTATATTTAAGCAAAAAAAGAAAAGAACTATGAAAAGAAATTAAAGATCTAGACTGTGAACTATTAAATCTGTTAGATTTAACAGATGCAGGGGAGCTCCCCAAAGATGAATCATATAACACTATTCTCACATGTGGCCACAGAGGACAAAGAATAAGAAAGAGCTCCCTGGAGCAGAACGTGGTACCAGTTAGGATGGCTGTCCAAGATTTCACCCTCTCATGTCATTGCATGCAGGGATTCCTTGCTATTTCTGTCTCTGTGGGATACACTAGGGACTAGTAACTCTTGCATTTTGTCTTAATTTCTCTCCTTTTCCAACTAGGAATTTGATTGTGAATATCCTATTTTCCCTCCGTATTGCACACTCTTTTTTTTTTTTTTTTTGAGGGGGAATGCTTTAATATATTACTTAGTGATGGATTATAAGCCCATGAGAAGCCACATCTGGCCCTGCCCTAAAAGACTGTCAGTTGGAGAATCTCAATTTACAGCTAGATGTAGGAACTAGCTGTAACTGAGTGTTTCCTATGGCAGAGAAAGTATGTTCAGCCCATGAGGTTCAAGAGGGACTGATTCTTCTTCCTCCACCCACCCCCCCTCAGTCCCTAGGGATGGATATTTGACTTAGGACTGATGGACCAGAATTCTCCATGCTCACAGCCGCAGTGACTGGTACAACAGATGTCTGTGAGAGACACATCAGCTCCATCACTTTCCAAAGGACCTTGGATCCTCTGGACTCAGCTATACCTAAACAACTCTGGGGGACTTTTCGATTAATCCATTCTTAAAAATCAAGATAATTGGAGCTGGGGAGCTGTGACTTGCAACTGAAAGGTGTATGACTTATACTCAGTTGCTTATATAGGAAATATTTCCTAATATTCAGATTTAGACAAGAACGGAATGGACTAATTTGAGTGAGAAATGCATTTACTCACTATCCAAAGGGGAACAAATCAAAATCTCACCCAGTACTGTATCTAGCTCTAAGTGTTGTGCCATTTTCTATCAAGGCCCAATATGGCAACTCTTGGTGCTCAGAGATGTATTCCCAAGGGTTCCTAAATGAGAAAGAATGTATGGGAATGTTTCTTGGGTAAACAATCCATAATGTATGCCATGCCACCAAGCAGAGACTCTTATAGAGACTATCTTACATATTCTTTAAGGTCCCATTCAAAACCTATATGCCTTATTCCTATTAAATAAAAATAGAACAAAATAAACTTAGAAAATACTTTTCCTAGTTTATTTTTCTTAAATTATGTCTTTTTGCCTATTCTATCTCTAAGGTTAGGAGGTAGTTGCTCAAGCCCCCTTTGCCCTTGGACATTAATCTATCCTCACATTATAAAGAAGTGTAGAAAATTTCAAGCTTGATATAAATCGATATAGCTTGAATTTATCTGATTTTGGTGAGACTTACTGCCATAGAGTACAAATTTTTGTTGTGAGGCATCTGTGTAAAGACATTTTAATTCCTGGAGCAACTTAGATAGCAAGAGGTTGAACATTTCCTTCTGTTACTCTTTTATAAAATAATAGTCATAGTGCCTGTGGCTTGTGAAGTTTTATGGGAAGCCATGAAGAGAAGCTGTAGTATGAAAGGATGCTTATTAAAATGCTACATACATTATGTATGAATCTGCACTTTTTTTGACCTCCTCTCCTGGAACCGTCCCAATCCAGATTACACCAGGCTGCTCTGTGAAACTCGGAGAAAACTGCAAGCCTTTTTAATTGGGGCATTAGGAAGTTTCAAAACACCAGTTAAGAAAGCCTCTCAAGGCTTTAAGTTTCTCAAAATATATAAGCCAAGTTTTTGTGCGAATGCCATGTTCTACCCTGAGAAAGATAGCTGCAGTCAACATTGAGTATGTCAGGCTGGCGGCCTGTCAAAAGCAGGGATTGAAAGCCTTATTTTAGAGTCTTTATGGAACCAGCAAATTTAGGAAAATAATACATGTGTGGTAGAGGGTTCTGCTTTTGGATTTATAAACTGTAGATTCTCCACTTATTAGCCTTAGCAGGCATAAATGAATAGGTGTTTAGTATAAAGGGAAGATAGAAGTAACATGGAAAGAACAGATGCTTTTTTCAGGCACATTTAAAATTCTCAGAACCAGCTGGTTTGGAATTCTGGAAGGAGCCTTAATCTTTTGATCTGGTGAAAGGCATCCTCGCAGCTTGAAAGGCAGAGAGACAAAAGGGGCCTCACGTCTTCTCTAATAGCTGAAAGCTCCCATTTGGTGAGAAGGGGATGGTTTAAATCAGGCATGCAAAAATAAATTACTGAACCACCCACCTCTTCTCCTACTCAACTGCCTGAGCCAGGAGTTCAGGCTGGCAGGCACCCGCACCCTGCCCCCTCAGAGAACAACTCAGAGAAGATGTAACTAAAGTAGGGGTTGTTGGTAGTAGTAGAAGGGCAGTGAGGGGCCAATGTTTGTTGCATGTAAACATACCCCCACACTTGGGCAATGGAAAAATGTTTCTTGGAGACCTGATAACATAAGTCAAAGATAAGGATCCAACCTCCGAAAAAAGCATTTCGACTTTCCTGAAAATCTGAAAGCATATTCGATCTAATTCCTAACATCATTATCTGCTCTGTCATCATTATTTTTCTGAACTTTTATATACAGCTTAAATCCTGTTCTATGTATTAGCTTAGCAAAAGGACTCTTAGAGGAATTCATCTTTTTTCTTTTTTTTTTTTTTTTCAGTAAGAATTACTGAAAATGACAGGCCTTACGCAAGGTAGCTGGGACAGAACTTAACCAATTTAGGTCTGCCCTGAAGGAATTTAGTGGCCAAAACATAAATACAAAAATAATTAAGGGTTCTGAATAAAAATTAGTGACTGATGCTACCAGTTTTTCTTCTCTCCTTTGTCAACTCCTGCTACAAATGATAGTAAAGAAATAGAAAAAGGTATTAATCCACAGGGACGGAACAACAGAAGAGACAGTGGCAAGTGAGCAAATTCTTGGGATAAAGAAAGCAGATAGGAGAGAAGAAGCCGAGAGGAATGGAGGAAATGATAGCCCAAGGGCCTGCTGAGGGGCTATAAAAGGAAGGGAGAGTTTTGCCAGCAGGTTGTGACTCATGCACATTGGAGGTTGGGATGTGGGACACAGTACATGACCACCAATCCTACTTTAAATTCATGACCACCAACTCCCACTTTGAAATTTTCAATATTTTTAGCCTTGGATGATGGCTAGTAACATACCAACTGAATTCCATCCATTTTAGGCACGATGGAGAAGAGATAGTAGGGAAGCAGATGAGAAAGTTCATTCATGGGATTGCATGGCAAAATGCATCTGGCTCCATTTGTATGTAAACTGAAAGTGAACTGATTGGGCTTCCATCTTCCAAGTGTTCCATGGTTGCAGCAAGCTCTAGCAGGGGAAAAAGGATTTTAGAGAAACACACTCTCTTATTAGCACAAAACAATTAGCTAAGTATAAATGAGAAGCAAACCAAATACTGAGGGAGTTCCTGTTGTTTACCTCCTTTCCAATTCTGGACTGTAGTTTCCAAAGGCAACAGGAAGGCAGTTTTGCCCCAAGAATTTTCAAACCACATAAACCATTCCAAATTCCCTTTGATATGCCCCAGCTACCCATATTTCCCGAGAAAACAGCTCACTTGCTCTGCTTCTAGGAGTCATGATGTATATCAGCTTTAAATGAAAAGGTACACTCCTACCCCATGACCCTGTGAAAGACTCTGACACCCTGAGATAAAGGGCCTATGGTTTTGCTTTAAATTGTGGTCCCAAACATAAAATGGGAAGTTCAGTGAGGACTGGAAAAGGCTGGTTGGTGCTCAGGAGAAAAATGAGAACTGGAGACATAGGTTTGGAAGTCCTCTGCAAGCCAAACCATAAGGGTAGAGGGAGCCCAGGGGTAATGGGAAGGGGAGGAGAAAATGTGGAGATGAACAAGTGGAAAGAAATTCACAAGATTGGCAAGAATATCCAGAGAACATCCAGTAGGGAGGAAACTCAGTGGAAAATGGGAAAATGAAGCCAGTTGGTGCAGACAGCATTTTCAAAAACTTTAGTTGTAAAGAGGAGGAGCAAGATTTCAGGGATGTCCATGTGAAATTGATTCAAGAGATAGGATGAGAAATCCTCTACCCAGTCTCCTTTTATAATACAGAGTACTGAAACACTATAGATAATTTTATGATAGGCTTTAACTTTTGTTCATACTTACCTAGATAAAGCACAACTTTGTTTAAATCCGACACTCTACTTTTTTCATACTAGCATTCATAGACCTAAGCACTGCCATAGAAAAACACAGAATCATAGTGATAAACTTCACTTTAGTCTCATGAACATTAACCTCAAATGAGTTCCTGGTGCTGCCCAGCAAACCTGCAAGCCCTACTTGATTCACTCTCTCTTTCTTACACATGACTGTTCCATGCCCTTTCATCCCTCCACAAACTTCCAGCCACTTTCCCCCATCCTCACTCTCAGCTGATGACCTGGCTTCATGTTTCACTGGCAAAAAAAGAAGCAATTAGAAAAGAATTTCCACAAGCTCCAGACCACATCTCCCTTTTGGCATATACACCTACTCTCTGGTTACTCTAGATGAACTGTCTGGGTTCTTGTCCAACTGCCCCTCTTGAGTCCAAGATCTGGTTCCATCCAACCCAGCTCCACCTTCAAGCTTCTCAGGCTTTCTTCCAAAATCAAGCATCTAAAGGGGTAAAGCATGTCAACTCAGGGTGCCTTCTGGATCAGCATCTATTCTGACAGCTTGGTGTCCACACTATGCCAGTTGTTAACTATTTCCAATATTACCCCTAAATATGGCTCCAGTTTATTTCTGTAGCTCCATCTTGATTCACCCTCATCTGCATATTTTATATTCCAGCAATGTCAGACTAGTTATATTCCACCCAAGCTATCTGGTTTCCTTCCTGTGTGCCATTACTTTTGCAGTGTCTTCTGCTTAGAATGATATTCCCTATGCTCTACTTTCCCTCTATGAGCTCACCTTCCAAACTTTTCCCATTCATCTGGCTAATTCCTCAGCAACTGTAATGTTGAGAGCTCAGTCATTCATGTACTCACTCATTTATTCCACGAATGCTGGCCAAGTTCATCTTAGGCATCAGGCATTATGCTAAGTATTGGTGAAGCAATAGTGGCAAGACAAAAACACAGTTTCAATTCCTCCAAAAAAACTTCCAGACTCCCCAGACTGGATTAGGTTTTCTTTCTTTGAGGTCCTTTAATAACCTTTTCACTAATTTATCCTTCCCTTCTCTTATATAATATAATTATCTGTTTTATGTTTTGGTCCCATTCAGTGGATCTTGAGTTTGTTGAGACTAAGAACTGTGCATTATTCATCTTTATTTTTTTAATGTAAACATACAAAAATGCACAAATTTAATCATCGACAGTGAAAATCTTTTGGACAGTAAGTAAGAACAATGAATAAGAATTTAAAAATGCATATCCCACAAATGAAAACAACCTAAGTGTCTACTGACGGACAAATAGAAAAAGAAAATGTGACACATATACAGATGTAGATAGTATATCAAATATATGAATTCAGAAACATGGTGTCTTGTATATCTCAGTTTTTTCTGTGGAACTTCTCTAAACATTCTCATTGCTTGAATCTGTTAATTCTTCTGGGTATATTTATAACTAAGAAGTTATATAACTTCACTAAACTTCAGTTTCTTACCTGAAAAATGGGGAGTACTCTTCCTTCAAAGTTCTGCAGTGAGGATTAAATTAGATTAATGTAAGTGCAGTACTTGGCACAGTGCCTGGCACACAGCTATTGCTAAATAATTGTTAGTTCCTTTCCCCATACTCAGCAGCTAAAGCATTTGTCCAAAACTCATTAACCAATCTGTAAGTTATTTGTGAGTATTTACTTTGATAGGCATTATGGCTGTGATGGATACAGAGGAGCTCATTAAGATCCTTACAGTGTAACTGGAAAGTTTTAGGACAAATAAATGCTACATTGAGTGGAATACTGAAGAGTTTCAAATAGAATTCAGGGAAGAGAAATAATAAAGAATCAGTGAGATTTGGCTAGAACAGGAAAAGATAGTACTAGAACTCAGTGGGAAGCCATTAGAAGAGCATAGAACCATAGAAGAGAAGAGCAAGTTTCATTTCACATGATTCTTCCACTTATTTGGCTGTAATGAGAAGGATGATGAGACTCAGCTCTGGTCCTGAGAGAAAGAATACCGCGATTGATTATTAATGTCTGCTGTGACTATGCAATGGGCTTCCCCAAGAACTGATGCAGGTGGCCTATTTACCAAGATTGCCTCAGAGCATGGCAGAATGGCGAAGAAAGAAAACTATTCTTAGCTATCCCCTTCAGGGCTTTTCCATCTTTTATTATTTTTGGTACCCTCAGACTCTGGCTTATAAATCACCTCACTCTATGACAGGCCGGTTGGGCCGGACTTGCTGCATTCTGAAAGCTTGGCAAGCTTGCTGTCACAGTTCTTGCAACTTACAAAAGGCGAGAGTTCTGCCTGGTGAAAAGCTAAGGCTTGTGAGTTTGTCAGTGGCCTCTTGGGAAGCACTATTATAAAATGTCTGACTATTTCTGTCCTAAATATGACACATTCTGAAAAATGATGGCAAGAATATTAATCCCAAGAAGGCTTCCTTGGAACTCCTCATGTAGAACAAACTGGGTTACCTAAAGGTAGATGGTGACTGTTATCAAAACTGCATGCTGACAAGCCTGGGACCCTGGATATTCTGCCATCTTTTGAATCCTGTCCTAAAAGTCTCCCAAATAATGATGTTGATTAGGGAGCCTTTGTGGGGAGGATCAGGCCACCTCACACACAGCCAGAAGGGATCTCAGAGTCTTATTTAGCTCTGAGCCACAGCGGTAAAGGGAGGAGCTAAATTAATCTCTTTAAAAAGCTTTAGAAGATTTTCTATTTCGATATCGTCTTAAAAGATACTTATATTCTGGGGCACCTGGGTGGCTCAGTGGGCTAAAGCCTCTGCCTTTGGCCCAGGTCATGATCTCAGGATCCTGGGATCGAGCCCCGCATCGGGCTCTCTGCTCAGCGGGGAGCCTTCTTCCCCCCCTCTCTCTCTCTGCCTACTTGTGATCTCTCTCTGTCAAATAAATAAATAAAATCTAATTAAAAAAAGATACTTATATTCTGTGAGGAGGACAGTTGGCCTTCTGAGAAAACTCAGCAGAAAATGAGGTCACAGATCTTGTCACATGACTTTGCAAAGATCTTATATTAATTCATACAAGTATGTATATCCTATGTGTAGGATCTACAACATATCATCTACAAGGAAAAGACTATGTTCCCCTTGCTCCCTTACAGACGGCAATCAGTAAACAATTTATTCAATATACTATTAGGAATTGTCAAGGTGGCCTACTACATGTCAACACTCCCAAGGAAAGCCTATAAAAAATAATGGTCATTGTCAAAAAAAAATGCCGAATTGCTGTGGGGACAGACAGAAAGGAATGTCTGATGTTTAGCGAGGATGTATGCTCAAGCATGTGAAAGTACAAATTTACCAGGTGGATCTTGGGTTAGGGCGGGTCTACGTTCCAGACAGAGGAGCAACCCATACAAAGTCCTCGGTGCGTGACGGAGCCCAGCTGGTTTGGCAAGTCTGGAGCAAAGGGTGTAGCGGGAAAGTTGTGAGAGATGGAAGGCACAGACGTCCCATAGATAGTGGGGAAACCTAGAAGCCACTGCGCTTCGTTGTAGTGGAAGATGGCTCTTTTATTTTATTCCCTTTGCCCTGCCTCCATTCCTCCTATCAGTAGTGTCTTCAACATTATAACGACAGCTGCCTAGCAACCATTGTTCTTTTTTGAGTAACAGCAACCCAATTTTCTCTGTAGAACCATCCATTTCTCACTCTCCTACCGGGTGGTTTGGGTGCAGCTGGGTCTATTTCCTTGCTGTGTGGGGGAGGCTTGTGACACGGAACTAGCCAATCAGAACATGACATTTTCTGGCCATTGTAACTGGTATGGGAATGTACATGTGACTCGAGCTAGATCATTAAGACCAAGAGATAGGAATTTTGCTGCATTTATGGAGAAAGGAGCACTCTGTAAGTCATACTACCCTCATTCCATTGAGTATGTGAACTGAAAGATGCAAACCTGGAGCTACTGTTACTCGTGTTTATCATCATTCAGAGAAATGACCTGAGAATGAAACCAATATTGAGGATAACAGAGCCGAGAGGTGGAGAAAGACAAGCTGCATGTATTTTTTGAGCACCCGGGTCTTGCTGTTTTTGAAATCACTTCAGCTTCTTGTTTTTTCAAGGAAAAAACAAACCACTTTTACAATTAGGTTACCTATAGTTGCAAACTGAGTGGCTTCTGAGAGCCTAGTTCCTGTCACTTTGGTGAATCACAGAGCCTCGTGGCATTTATTAACTGGATTTGACTTAAGGATCTGAGTCTTAGAAATCCTTACCTGCTTCAAGGAGCAGTGCAGTTATTCAGATAGGAAATGTTGGGGTTGCTATGGCTCCAAATACCCTTAACTACTCTGACTCCCTACCCTACATGTACTTTTTTTTTAAAGATTTTTTTTTTGTTTGTTTATTTGACAGAGAGAGAGAGATCACAAGTAGGCAGAGAGGCAGGCAGAGAGAGAGGGGGAAGCAGGCGCCCCGCTGAGCAGCGAGCCCGATGCGGGACTCGATCCCAGGACCCTGAGATCATGACCCGAGCCGAAGGCAGAGGCTCCAACCCACTGAGCCACCCAGGAGCCCCCTACATGTACTTTTTAATAAATGTCTTCCAGACATGTTCATATGGAAAGAGAATTGTCCAAGTCTGAGCTGGAAAGTCTTCCTTCAGTGGTGAGGTCTCTCTTGAAGACTTCATCCAGAGCACAGTAGCTCGGTGGGTCCTGCTACTTCTACCATGTCCTATGGCAGGTCACCTTAAGTCTAGGTCTCTGATTTCCTGGTCCTAACATAAAATACCATTGTCCCTTCTGGAATGCCTCACCCACTGGTTGACAACAGTTATCACTCAAGTCTGTTCAACTACTATAGCTATATAGAGCTATATAGAGCTATAGAGGTTAGGACGCTTTGGAATCAAGCAGAACTCAGTTCAAGTCTGGCTTCACCAAATATTTGCTAGTTGACTTTGGACAATTACTTAGCTCCCATGAGCTTTAGTTTCCTCACCTCACATAAAATGAAGCCAATAATTAATACGCAACTCATGGAATTGCTTGGATTAAATAATATTTAACAACAGTGATGACAGCAGTATATCAAGCCCGTAATTTAAGTTTGCAATAATCTTTCACTTACTTTTCCAATCTTTTTTCCATTGTCCTCCATTGTCCTCCCCCACTCCGTACAAACTCAGTTCATTTCACACAGACACAGTCATCATGCTTGAATATGCTTTGCTCAGCTCCCATCATTGTGTCTTTGGCTCTATAGTTCCTTTCACCTGGAATGTCTTACTGTCCATCTTCAAGACTCAGCTTAAATTTACCTCTTCTATAAATCCTTCTTTTACCAGGTCTGCTTCATACTCTTTGATCACCTAGAGAGTTTCTGGTTGAATACATTTACCATCATATATTGGATTTTTGCTTTCTCTCATATCTTATATAGCCAACTGTGTCCTAAGCCTCTTTGTACCCTCCCCCACCCAGTTTCTTACACATAGATGGTACTCAATGAATATTTGCTGAAGCCTTATCTTCCTCCCAGTCATTTATTATTGGGTAACACTGAAATTCTAATAAGTAAATTTAAGAGGACCTACCTCCCCAGCTCTACAACTCCCACAAAAGTCTATACAGCTTGAGTTAAGTCCTGTCTTCTGCTTTTGAATTTGCAATTGGAAACATATGGTGATTTGGAACCCAGCCATTTTTTTCTTCCTTCATCTTTTTCCCCTTTCTCCCCTTCTCCCCTTCTCCCTTTTCCCTTTAAAACCTCTCTATACATGTCCAGAAAAGGCAATAATGTCAAGAAATTATAATATTGCTTATTGCAAAACACACACACACACACACACACACACACACACACACTTGCTGGTGTGTTTACAAAATTCCCAGTTGAAAAAAATAAGTGCTAACTTTAGATTTTGTTTTTTTCCTTTAAGTCACAACAAGAAAAAATACAAACATCAACTGAAACCCCGGTGCACAAAATCTCTTAGTCATACCCACCAGGCACTTTAAAAAACCAATTTTCAAGAGAAAAGATTCTAATTCTTAGCTCATTGAATCATAAATCCTACTGCCCTGATGAATAGAAGGAATTGAAAGCACCACCAATGGAATCTTGTGGTCTAGTCTTGGAAGGGGAAGTCAAAAATGGGAGCTATGTCTTCCATGTTGTTTTCTGACATATTCCTACCTTGCTAGAACACTGTAGTGCTTAGGACTCCTTCTCAGATCCTCACCAGAAGAGAACGAACAACCTCATTTCTCATTGACAGCAATGCCAATCTTTTGACATCTCAATAATCATCACTGCAATCAGTGGTGAATCATGTATTGAGATTTTTACTTCACATGGGAAATCACCAACTGGTACAGAGTAGTTCTTATTAACAAAACTCTAACATTCTAAACACTCTGGTAATAATTATACCAATTCTCATTGCAGTAATGGAAGACAGAGTGGAGGAAGGAAGGTGAGAGTTTCTTGACTGTTTTGCTTCCTTTAGGAGGGATTACTGACTCCTGGACCACTAGTGTCCCCAAAACAATGTTGCCTCCTTCATAACCATCTCAAGGAACTGATATCTTCAGGCCTTAATGTTTATTCTCCCTCTTCCCTGCTCTGTTATAAGCATCAGTAAATGTTTTGAAGCCAAGGCAAATAGAACCTTCAAAAAAAATGTCTGTGTCATGTGATCATTGGTCCTTTACATCTTTACTGGAACAGGCCTTTTTTTATGGTAATCACTGGGACTTCAGTGATAAGAGTCCTCTATTGCCAGCCAAACCATTATTAAAGAACCAGTCCAAATTTCAGATTATTTGTGAGACCTTCCTTGACCACCTCAGTCCTCTGGAAGCCTTCTCTCCTTTTGCCTCTTTGAAAACTTATTGATTATATCTTCGTCTCTTATTCCTATGAACTTCTTTATTTTTCATGTGGGCAGACTTCTTTTCCCAAACAAACTGGTATTTCAGTGTGGTGTTTAAGGGAACCCTGAAAGCAGACAATCTTGGATCCAACATGGCTCTGTAACTTGCTAGACATGATGTTGAGGTAGTTTCCTAATCTGTGCCTCACTTTTCTTATCTATAAAAATGAGGAAATAATAGTATCTACCTCACAGAAATATAATTAGTATTAAAGGAGTACATGGATGTGCAGTGCTCAGAACAGGCCTGGGAAATAGTAAACATTAAATAATGTTATCTATCAAGTCACTCACTATCTCCTGTAGCAGTCTATACCACAATCAATTCATTCATCTAAGAAATACCTATTATGTACCTACTATATTTCAGGAACTATTTTAGATGTTAATAATGTTAATAATAAATAATGTCAATGGGATTGACAGAATTACTCCTCATTACTATTCAGATAGAGAGACAGATGATAAGCAAGTGAATAATATAACATAGCAAAATATAATATAACATAATAGGATATGATTTCAGGTAATGATGAGGGTTTTGAAGAATAAGCAGGATAGAGGAAAAATGTGATGAGGTAGCAGTGTGAGCCAGAGGGTAGCAACTTATTTTGAGTGATCAATAAGCACTTAACTGTCAGATTTGGAGAAAGAGGTTCACTGACCGTTCATTGGAAAGCTCGAAGCTGAGCACAGCAAGTCCATTTCTGAACGTCAAATTGGAAGATTATGAAGAATGAAGCATAATGGTAAAGTTGGCTAAATCTGTCCTGGGCAGCACATCTCCTGACTTTATCTACTCCTTCTCTTTAATTCTACTTCTTAATGCATGTCTGCTAATCATAGCTCAGAGAGGTACAATGAAATTTAATCAGTGATTTAATCTTTCAGAACTTCCCTTTCATTCCTTCATCAGAATTTACCAGTCCTAAGTCCCCTTCCCCCCAGAGGCCTCTGGATCTCTGCATTTCAGGATTAGAACAGATTTATCTCCTAAAATATTCTAGGAATGTTTTCTAGGGGCATGGGTGTGTAAATGGGAGGGGCGGGGAAAAGCCTGTTGTTTCCTGGGCTATATTCCAGTTTTAATGATGATTTTTGGAACTATGGTCTCTATTTAAATATTTTATCTACTAATAGGAATTTAAGGTAGTAAGACTGGGGAAAGATACCTTAGGTATAGGTAAGACCTTGTGACACCTGTAAAATTTCATAACATTAACTGCAGCCTTGTTCTAGGAGGGATATTTTTGTGTTTAGATGTGATTCTAGAATCACTAAACCTGGGCACAAGTCTTGATTCTGATAATTCTTGGTATGTGATTTTCAGAAAGTAACTGTTTCTCAGCTTCCTCATCCATAAGATGGGGAGACTAAGACTACTTTCCATCTTGGGTTTTTAATGAGGATTAAATGAGTTAACATAGGTAGCATATTTGGTACAGTATCTGGTATATTTCAACTGCACAATCATATATTCCAAAAATCTGCTTATGCAAACAAAAAGTCTCTTTGTGTGACCTAAAGAGGGATTAATATACATAGCTACTCTTTAGAACGGAGCTTTTGATAACAAATGTGAATATGATTCCTTTCCTGACCTAACCCCTGGCAGGAAATGTCTCATTTAGGTTAGGCACATTGTAATTATGGTAAATCTGTATAAACTTTTTCATAACATGTTGTATTTTGTTTAGTGGTTTTAAAATATTCAAAAGAGAAGAGTCTGACCCATCAAAGAAGCTAGGTTACCAATTAGTGGACACACTCCCTAACTGAGAGAAGTTTGATGAGTGATTTAGGAGAAAGACAACATTGATGAATGTTCCTTGCCTCCAATAAAGGGGAGGTTCAACATCACAGAAGAGAGATGGCAGCAGGTGTTCACGGTGGCTTTGGAGAGAAATTTGGTGTTTGTGTTCTGGGCAACATGGTATGGATGGAGTGGGAGTCAGAGACTTTCTGTCTCTGAACAGTATCTGGGAATGGATGAAAGCACACATGACTGGAATTGGAAAAAGGCTTGTAATTTTACTGATGACTGAGAACCATCATTACCAGTCTCTAAGTAAAAGGAATCCAAAGCTTGCAGCAGCTAGGTATCTCACTTAGACTGAGATGTTTGTGTTTTCTTTAACAAAACCATCTCTCATATCGGTCTGGGAGCATCACTCACAGGGAGGACAGTGCAATGTGAATAGAACCCTTAGAGCATAATCTTATTTTGTTTTGTGAGAATGGAGTTCTCTGGAATTGTGCAAAGCAACAGCCTGTCATTAAGCTCTTGCTCTAATTACATTATTTGTATAGCTCATAAGAATCAGTCACAGGGAGAAGAAAACAACTCTCTGTGTTAAATGGTGTGTGCCATGAAATGAATTAGTAGTTCTAAAAGTGTGGTGCCTGAGCCACCTACATCAGAAATCATCTGGAATGCTTTTTTTAAAAATCCAGATTCCTGGATTCCACTTGGATCTTTTGAGTCCAGGGATGGAGCCCAGCAATCATTCATAAGCACACCAGCTTATCTTAAGACACATTAGAGTTCGAGGTCCAAAGAAATAGAAATTATTAACATCAGGGACATTAGAATGAATTAAAAACAAACTAACAAAAAAGGATATGAGTAAGGCAGTTAGGCATAATTATTACTTCTTTCCTGAACTTTATAAATACACTCATCATAGATTTTTCTCAGGTCAACTCTACAACTAGTTTTGGGTCAGAGAATGTATTTCTTTTAGATAAGGCTTCTGAGTCCTAGAACCTGGAGTAACCTACCCTTATATGGATTGATGAGAGTCACTTAAATGAGGAGGCTCAATTGTAAAGGCAAGAATTCAGATTGAAGAGAGCTTAGCCACAGTCTGACATTGAGTAAAGAGGAAAGACTATCCATTTCCTAAGTGGGAAATAAACAAACTAAAACAAAGAAAAATGAAAACAAAAAACCAGGAACAAGAGCAAAGCCTCTCTTTTAAAAGCAGATGCTGAAAATAAATAAATAAATAAATAATAAATAAATAAATAAATAAACAAACAAATAAATAAATAAATAAATAAAAGCAGATGTTGAATGCTGTGCCTAAGGACTTCCCAGAGTGCCCTCTCTGTTTTATTGGTTCAAAGTAGGGAGCACAAGTTCTTCATGAAGGATGCGAAGGAGGGTTAATTTCAGTCCTTCTCAGTCTTGGGGTCTGTGGTGGACACTGTGATGCATCACCTAGATTCCCCTTTGAAAATGACTGTCTTACTATCCCAGCTGCTGGCAGTGCAGCTGGCTAGAGCTCTGCATATTTTATTCCCTTAGTGGAATCACCTCTGTTCAAGAGGGCTGCCTGGCTGAAAGCTGTGCCCCTTCCAGAGAAGCTCACATCCAATGACAGATCCCAATGGGAATATAAAGACTGGTTTCCCTGATCCAACCTGGGACAAATGAAGGGTGGTTCTAGCTTCAGAACTCCCTTTAGGATTGGCTGAAGCTTCCAGGGAGACTGAATCACAGCTTAATTTCTCCTTGTATTCAATTTTCCCTTCCCTTTTCTTCCCCAGATGTTGATCCCAATAGTACTCCTTAATAAACTTCCCACATGCTAGTCTCCATCTCAGAATCTGTTTCCTGGGGAATCCACCCATCATTCCTCTTCTGTGCAGTCAAGAGAGGTTAAGTTAAGGGTAAGGAGAAAGGGACTCATTTATATTATTTTTTTCCCATATCAGGCCCTGATCCTAGAAGTACATAAACTTGTTTCTATTGGTCTATTTCACCCTGCCACTCCAGTCACCATGCATATTTCCTAGAAAAATAATCAGGTACTTGTTAGACCTACTAAATTAAAGATGGCAGGGTTTCTTTTTAATCAGGATAAAAAGTGTCCATTGATTGATTGATTGGTTGATTTTATTAAAAAAATTCAACTAGTTTAAAATCTAATTAATTAACCAAGTCATGAATCAGGCAGCATCCCATCTAACAAGTAAAGGGGAAGTCTGAAGAGGTGTACAAAATGAAAGATTTTTATTGGAAGCAAGGTGGCTCAAGAAGTTATTAGCAAAAGAAAAGACAGCATTGTTTCAAACAAGGTCACCTTCCCTTAGGGGAAGGGCAGGAGGTCTTATCAGGCAGATTACCTCATCTTCGGTTTGGTGGGGTTGGAGAAGGCTCATGTGACAGATTACCTCAATGGTGCTGACCAGAAAATTCCAAATTGGTTGGCTTAAAATTCCACCCCTGGAGAGGTTGAAACTGCAATTAAGTCTTGGTTTACTGTCCTAGGAAGAAGCGACTCCACCATGGGCGCGTAGTTCTCTTTTTAATCATGCACTCATTCAACAAATGTGTTCTAGATGCCTACTATGTGACAAGAACTGATCCACCCTTTGGGGACCAAAGATTTGGTCTCTTGGAGTCTACTTTTTAGATAGGAGGAGACAGAAAATACATGTAAACAAATAAATAAGTTGATTGAACTAGTGATACATACAAGAGGGTAATATGATATAAAATTATCCTGAGCCAGGGTAGGATATAGGGAGAGGTACTTGAGATATAATCATTAGTGAAGTCTAGAATGAGGAGACAGTATCTGAGTAAAGTTGTAAGTGAGAGGTTTAGGCAGAAGGAAGAGAAAGTGCAAAGGCCCGAAGGTGGGACCAAACTTATGGAAAAAAAATAAGCCTATATGCCTAGAATATGGTGGGTTTGGAGAGTAAGATTAGGTCAGTGAAGAGGGCCAAGTGAGATTATCTAGGGCCATTGTAAGTCATGGTGAGAATTCTGGATTTTATTTGAAAGTCATTAGGAGGTCACTAAAGGGTCTTAAGCAGAGGAGTGACTTGATCTGATTTACATTTCATGAAGATAACCAGCTTCTGTGAAGAAAATGTATTGTAAGGGAGCAAGAATGAATCAGAGTAACCAATGAAGAGGTAGTTCCAGGGCCTTGAATGAAAGGATATTGTGAACCATGATAAGATATGCAGAGATAGACAAGTGCTTGGGGTCAGGATGATTTCAAAGGTACAGAAGACAAGACACGTTAGCAGTTTGGATGTGTTATATGGAAGAGAAAAAAATAAAAAAGAGTCATGACTCCTAGGTTTTCAGCATGAGCAATTGGGTGGGTTCTGGTGCCATTTTCTGAGACCTGAAGACTGCATTTGAATACTCATATAAATGATTAATCTGTTTCGCCTTGAGCAGCCACTGTCTTTTCCTGACAGAAGGACTGACAGAGACACTGCTGGATTGTTCATCCTTCTAACAGCCTTACCTGCTACCCTGCAGTATTGTATATACCATGGAGAGCCAGTCTGTACTCTTGCCAGAATCTCTCCCCACATTTGTTATGCTTCAGTGTTCCAGGACACTTTATTATAAATGAGTAGCTAAAGGCAAAGTGTAATTAGGGACAAGGGTAGTGGGGCATGCAAAATTGGTACCACTGTGAGCTCAGCGTCCCTGTACAGGTGCCAGTTCTTTGTAACATGGGCTGTTCAACTACCAAGATGGAACTGCCACCCACCACTCATCTTGATGAGGGGGGGGAGTAACTAGACCAACCAAGTATGACAGCTTCAAGATCCCAAACTGGGTAATACTTATTCCAACCAGGGACCCATCTTTCATCAGATACCAAAAAAAGAACAGATGATTAATTGGTTCAATCAGATTCAAATGTTTCTTCTAAGGACAGTATTGGAAAGTAGTATTTTAATTGGGATTTCATGAGACTGATTGACTAAAAGGGATGTTCAGGGTCCCTTATATGTATTTAACATGAAGACATTTTATCAGATGGCATTTGCTTCCTTAAGTGTGCAAAGTTTTTAGCTTTTGTAACTGCTTTTTGTTGCTGCTGTTGTTTGTAGATGTACCTTTTCTCTAGGCTGCAGTTGCTGGAATCTATTCTCTATTTTCCTATTATCCCTTCATATATTGTGTTCCACTGGGTTTGATTAAGTTCTCTCTTTTTCCATTGCTGTTCAAGACAGTGTATGAAACTTGGGGATATATATTTCATGGTCTAAATTCACTGCTGGTTTTAGTATATCTTGCTACCCCCATTTTCTCTTTTTATCATTTTTCTATTTTGCTTTTATATGTATATCTTTGAGAACTGCTTGAACATAGCAGAGTTTTTATCATGCATAGACTTAAATTCATATGCACATTCATATAGGTACTTTCAAGAATCTATTCTCTCTTTGGACCTCAAAGAAAAGGTGTTTGTGCAGGGGATCTTCCCAGTATAAAACCACAATTCTTTTTTTTTTCTCTATAAAACCACAATTCTTAAGCTAGAATGTGCTGTAGTGTTCAAGGAAAGAACATGAAGTTTTATGAAAATAAGGCATATGTTCTGGCACGTCAATTTTAATTGGTGATTTTGAGGTTATTATTTCACATTCAAGTCATATATTAAAATGAAATATTTTCAAGAATTTTAAAGATTAAATGTGAAAGTAATTAGCGCTTGTGAAAAATAAAGACCATTTATCCCCCACATCTTCAAGCTACCTCTAATTTAGCTTCTTTTATTCACAGTAAAGTAGAAGCTCCATGACCTCAAGGAATACAAACTAACTCTGCCACCTTTACCAAAGGTTTAATTTCTTTGGAAGTCAAAATCATCTGGATTCGCTGAGATGAGATAGTTCATTCCTTTGGTTTTTAGAGGGGGTTGAAAGCGTTTGCTAAACTGGTAGGCAAACACCATGGATATGACCAGACAATGGTTTTAAAGAACAGAGGGGTCCTGATCCTTTGTTGAACTTTTTATAATCCAGATGAGGTCATCTTAACATCCAATCATAACTTATGGCCATAACTCTAACAGAAACACAAATCAGGAAATGAAGATAATCTCTAAAATAAGGATTTTAACAATCATTTGCAGGAGTTTTTATTCTCCTTTTGTAACTATCCTTTAAGAGAAAGGTTGCCTTAGTTTGAGTTCTTTCCAAAGCCATCTTTTACACAAGCATTTGGATGCTAGTAGTTTATTTCAAAGGAGAGCCCATGAAAAGTGTAAGAGTGTTGGAGAGCTAGCCAGTGAGGATAGAAAAGCCAAGAAAGGGTGTGCCAATGAACCTAATTACCATGGGGCTGCTAAGACTGGACCCCACTGGGAGATATTCTAAGAGACTGTGTGTTAGTTTGGTCTTGCAAGAAGCAGATCCCATGATAGAATTAGATGTGCAAAAGATTTAGTAGACACAATGCCTATGAGAAATAAAGGAGGGGGAGCTGGAGGAGGAGGTCAAACCACAATGGACATCTCACCCCTGTGAAGCACAGAGAGGGAAAAGGAGAGTTAGATAGGATGAATCTCAAACTATTAGGACTATGATGTAGGCAATTTCAGCCAGCCAATAGGGAGTCTGAAGTCAAAGTCATTTATCAGAGGAGATCCACATCTCTCAGAAATGGGCTTGGCTTAGTGTCTCTGCTGCTCCCAGTCCTTGGCCGGGGGCTAGTGTGTGTACATTGTGATTTCAGCATGAATGCAGTCTTTTCCCCCACAGGCATTTCCCCCAGAAAACCCTTACAAGTTTTATCTTGTCTTAATACCTGCTTCTTAAAGGACCTAAATAAACACAAGTGGTACCAAGGGTTGTCAAAGAAAACAAGCAGTAAAGTGGGGATTTGGGATTGACATATTCATTCCTCACTAGGCAGAAGATGCCATCTGAGTGGTCAGCTAACAATTTCACAAGTGATGATATGGGAGAATGTTCTAGTGGAAGAGATTACTTTTGTAGGTGCAATGATTCAGATATTTTCTGGAGAAAATTGCTTGCAAAGACAGCAGAGATGGCTGGTTACTGCTAAATTGTATCGATACTCTGCAGGATAATAAGAACCTGAAGGTCATTGACATTTAACTACATTGACAAGTAGTTAAAGGCTAAGTAGCTTACAAAGAAGCACTCATCTCCTGAAGTAGAAAAGTAGACATGGCAGAATAGCAGAGTGAAGATCTGATGGAGTCACAGAGCTCAAAGAACACCTGTATGCTCAGTCAAGGTACCCCTATTATTTCAAGGACCCTATTGGGAGAACTTGAGAGCGTGAAACACGGGATAGGGACATCTGGATAAATGTGCTGAGGATGTCAGTTCTGCAGACCCCTGTAAACTCTCAGAAACTACAGAGGTATTTCATTCTTCCCTAGCAAGAGCTAATAGTTCCACTGCACTGGAAGATGCTACAGAGGGCTCTTCCTTGCAAGGCAATAAGCGCCCCCCTCAGGAGTTGCTTCTGCCTTCTAGTCTGGCTGTCAGACTTATATCTGGAATTAAATTACAGTATAACCCAACTGGGCACACAAGAGGCCTCATAAGGATGGTCAGAAATTCTGTAATCAAGAAGTTTCTTGAATTAGCTAGTATGTACCAGCAGTAACAAATATAGTACTGCTAGGATAGAATTTTGAAAGTCCTTAATCAAGAAGGCTGGAATATAAGACTGAAAAATAATTCATCAATCTGGGGGTACCTTCTCGGGACATGGGGCTTAAGACCTGACAAAGAGCCCAGAGAATGGGACAAACTTGCTGCTTTGATGCCTCTTAGAAGCTTAGGAAAAGTGATGACTAAACTGAGTGAAGTACAACTGCCTGATTTGCACTTGTAGAGGGTAGAGACAGGAATAAAGAGAGGCTGAGAAAAGCAAGAATCCTGGCCTGGATATATTTTGTAGGCTAGAAAGCCCACCAAAGGATTATGCTTCACAGGACATAGAGGACACATGTTTCACCAATGCCATCAGGAATGCACAGGTGAGAGGGCCATCTGCACCACTGAGAAGTTCAGTCCTCTGCAGGTCAGGGCTGATGGTTGGAGAAGCAATCACAGAGTTTTAATAGCCATGGAAATGATGTGGTCCCAGAATAATAATGGCCAGGTGGCAGCACTTAATGACCAGAAACCAGGAGGCCACGATTATCATAATGACAAGCCAGGGGGGTTGATATACAAGGAGTTGTTGAGATGGCTGAAAGAGCTTAGCATCCCTAGGGGTGAAATAGATGGGCAGTCAACAAAGGTTCTGGTAAACATCTACAACCAAAATCATAGGAAAGAAGGAAGGAAGGGAGGGAGGGAGAAGGGGAGGAGGAAGAAGCAGAAGACTGAGGTTGTTCACCCTGATAAAAATTTATGATTCTAGAGCTAAGCCGATTTTCAGATCAGAAGCTCATTACCCGAAGATGAGGCTGAGTCCCTAGGAAGCAGTACTCTGTAATACCATGGCAAATATAAATTATGATTCTGTGAGTCTGCCCCCAAAGGGACTTATGGCTATTTATTCAGATGACTGTACAGCAGGGAAATGGAAATACCCAAACATTTTGAAAACTGCTGGACACAGAGTCTGAGTTGTCATTGGTAGCTGGAGACACAACGTGCATCATAACCCTTCGGTTAGGAAAGGGCCAGGTAATGTGGAGGCCTGGCTAAAATCTTCCTCCCAGTGGACTCAATGGATTCAGGGACCCACCCGGTAATCATTTTCCCAGTCCTGGAGTGTATAATTGAAAGTTATATACCTGATGTTTGGAATAACTCCACTGGGTCTTTGGCTAATAGGGAAAGAGCTATTACAGTGGAGAAGAATAAGTAGATACCTCTGAAACTGGCCAAGATAGTACACCAGAAACAAAAATGCATCCCTGGAGGCATGGTAGATGTTAGTGCCACCATTAAAGACCTCCAGGATGCAGGGGTGGTGGTAACCATATCTCTAATTACTATGCCTGTCTGGCTCCTGCAGAAACAAGATGGATCCTGGAGAATCGGCACAACCAGTTCACTGAAGGTACAACCAAATAATAGCTTCAAACGCAGCTGCTATGTTAGCCATGTGTTGTTAGCTAAAGTGGATTAATAAGCCTTCAAATCCATGGTATGTAAGATTGATTTGACAGATGCGTTACTTTCCTTTTTTTTTTTTAAGATTTTATTTATTTATTTGACAGACAGAGATCACAAGTAGGCAGAGAGGCAGAGAGAGAGGGGGGGAAGCAGGCTCTCTGCCCAGCAGAGAGCCAGATATGGGGCTCAATCCCAGGACGCTGAGATCATGACCTGAGCTGAAGGCAGAGACTTTAACCCACTGAGCCACCCAGGCACCCTGATCTGTTATTTTCCATTCCAATTAGAAAAAGGATTAGAGGGGCACCTGGGTGGCTCAGTGGGTTAAGCCTCTGCCTTCGGCTCAGGTCATGATCTCAGGGTACTGGGATCGAGCCCCGCATTGGGCTCTTTGCTCAGCAGGGAGCCTACTTCCCCCTCTCTCTCTGCCTGTCTACTTGTGATCTCTTTCTTTCTCTCTGTCAAATAAATAAATAAAATATTTTTTATAAAAAGGAAAGAAAAAGGATTAGAAAGACTTTGCATTCATACAGGACAGTCAACAATATTCATAAGGTCTATTAGATCATCTTGTTGAAGTGACAGGATTTTGCGTCAGGGCTATGTTAACTCTGACATCCTCTGTCATGATACATTCATGAGGGATCTGCATGACCTGAACACCCATCCTGTGGATTATCACTGGTATAATATAATGATGACCTCATATTGTTCAGATAGGATGAGCAAAATGTGACTAATTTGCTTATATAAGACACATACACTCCAGAGGATGGGAGATAGACCTTATGAAGATTATGGCAAACTGTTACTTCAATAACGTTTTTAAGAGTCCAGGGGGAAGGCATATTATCTCCAAAGTAAAAGCAAATCAATGCTTCTGTCCTCTACCACAGAGAAGGCAGCATGGCACTATTAGGTCTCTTTAGAATCTGGAAGCATTACATCTCACACCTGGGATATTGCTACAGCCCACTTACTGAGCCTGCCCATTTTGAGTGGGGCCTGGAGCCAGATGAGGCTCTACAGCTGGTCCCAACGGCAGTGCAAGTGGCCTGCCACTTCAGCCATATGATCAAGTAGATCATCTAATGGTGGTAGAGATGTCTATGGTGGTAGAGATGTCTATGGTGGGGAAAGGCCTAGTATGGAGCTTATGGCAGCCTCAGGGCAAGAATCACAACACAGGCCCTGGAATTCTGGAGCAAGGCCATGCCATCTGCAGTGGAGAATTTTATCCCTTTTGAGAAACAGTGTCTGGAATATTACCCTAGTACAGACACAACACACAGCTATGAGGTGCCAAGTGGCCATGCCACTGGAACTGCCCATTATGAGTTGAGTTCTGCTGGACCCACCAAGTCACAAAGTGAGATAGGCACAGCGGTAGTTCATTGGAAGATGGAAGTGGTACGTTCACAGTTGAGCCTGAGTGGGATCAGTAGACACGAGTGGCTGCATTAGCAGGAAGCGCAGACTCCCATGTCACCCATCTCAGTTGCACTAACTCCCACTTATGTCCGTATTGGAGCAGGGAGTGTCCTATACAACCAACTTCTGGAGCAGGAAAAGTCCCACGTCTGGTATATGGAAGGGTCAGCGTGACCCATGAGTGTAAGCCAAAAATGGATGGCACTGCATTATAGCCACATTCAGGGGTGGCCTTGAAGGAGAGTGGAGACCAGAAAAATCTCAGTGGATGGATCTGAGAGCATACAACTGGTCTTTCACTTTGTGGAAGGTAAGAACATGCACAGATTTTTAGGCAGTGGTCTGTGACCTCACCATTTGATCAGGGGCCTGGAATGAAAGACTGGATGATTGGAGACAAGCAGGTCTGGGTTGATGCAGTGGACATGCAGCATGAAGACTTTGTTGTACAGGTTGATATCTGCCAGAAAGCACCCACTATGGAAGATACGTTGAACAACCAAGTAGACAAAATGACTCAGTTAGTTGACATTAGCCAGCCTTCAACATGAGTCACTCCAGAACTGGCACTTTGCACACATGAATGGAGGGCCCAGTAATGGAGACATAGCTACATATGAAGCCAACAAGGTGGATACTCACTTACCGAGACAACTAGCTCCTACTACCTCTGAATGTGCAACCTGACAGCAACAGTAAACAGCACTGAGCCCCCGAGACAGCTCTGTTCCTTAAGAGACCATCTTACTGTCCAGATGACTCCATTGGGCCTTCCAGTGGTTCTTCCTCACAAGGACAGATACATTTTCTAAGTACAGATTTGCCTTACTTTGTCCAGAGTCTCAGCTAGCACCACGAACCAGGGCTTATGGTACACCTGATCCACAGATGTGGATACCAACGTAGCACAGCACCCATCCACAAGTTGCAAGGGTGGAGATGGGGAGCTGTATTTTCATGGCAGTCATAAGAACGTAACTCAGAATTTTCCCACAAAGGGAGAAAAAGCTGGGGTATTTTACGCCAACTCCAGTCCCTAACTGGCTCAGGATTGTTCCTGGGGCACCAGCTCGGCCTGCCCTTCTTTCGGACTGAACATGCTGCTGTGGTCATTTGCCCTCAAGCAAAGACACACACACAGAGATGTCTATATACTTGGAGACTATTTGCCTGTGACTTCCAGGAAAGGTTCAGAAGGTACGAGCAGTACATCAGCAGTTTTTTTCTACATGTTCACAAAGTCTTCAAGTAATTTTTGTTCCAGGGTGGCAAACTTAATTAAACCCCAAGTTGCATGTGCAGAGAAAACAGATCTTTGTTGTACCTGTAACTAATTTGGCTTTTTCCTAAGCCCTCACTCATTGATGAGTGGGAAAAAATTATTAGCTAAATGTATAATCTGGTTTAAGTCTAGTCTAATTTTCAATAATTTAAAGCAGTACCTTTCAGTAGTATTTAGCCTTTCTGCAACAAAAATAACCTCTACCTCACCTGCCCGAGTTTCCATGCAGTGAGGGGGGAAAGTTGACATTTCGTGTCCCAGGGCCTCTTCTCTGGCCTCTGAAGTGATGTCCCTTGTCCACCTGGGCACGCCCTATCTTACTGTCATTTGGGGCTGAAGCCTGAGGCTGGATTAACTTCTAGTCTGATGTCTCTCTCCCAAAGGTTGCACTCCAAGGCTACCTTGGCCTCTCCATGGCTCCTGCAGGGACTGATCTGAGGATTTGCTGTGACCATCACTCACCATCCTACCACAGCAACCCCTTCAACGAAAGCTCTCAGCTACCATCTGACCAAGGATTCCCCAAAGAAAACAATGGATGGTAAAGGAACCTCAGGGTCTCTCTCTGCCTCACCATCCTGTATTACCCTATGAAGGGGCTGTAACCCGGGCTGGTGATAAGCAACACTGCCCTCAGTATTAACCTCATTTATCTACAGCCCTCCCCCTCCATCATCCTCCATCCACAAGATTTATATGGATGCCACTGGACTCCTACCTCCTACCTTTTACAAGTTATATTTTCCCTCTTCCTGCTTCTGCTTCCATCTGTCTGGCTAAGCCTTTGGTGGCAATCAAAGGACAGATACATTTTCTAAGTACGGAACTTAGAATATGTTCTGCATAGTAGGAACACTATGCGTGGATACCTCCAGGCTTGAGTTCTGATGGCCTAAAGTTCAAACTAAGGAAATTTGGAAGTCTTCTCTCAACTTCTTCCTGCTTCCAAATTTTTCTAGTTTCACTGCTGAGTCCTATTTTTGAATGTCAGAAACTGAGTATTAACCCAATGTTTATCTTTTGTATTCCTACTCCAGCAAATCCTAACCTCTCCTAGGTAGATGGATACAGAACCAAAACAAAGGAAAAATAACATTTTTAATCAAAAATTATTTTTCTTATTATAATTACTTAAGACCAATGGCTATAATGTGATTAATGACCAATGTGAACCTTAATTTTTCTTACATAAAACAAGTAAAATATGTAATTTATCATATGGTCTCACTTACAGGTAGAGCATAAGGGAAAACATGGAGGACATTGTGAGAGGGAAAGGAGGGGTGAATTGGAGGAAATAAGAGGGGTGATGAACCATGAGAGACTGTGGACTCTGAGCAACAGACTGAGGGTTTTGTAGGGGTGGGGGTGGGGGGTTGGATGAGCCTGGTGGTGGGTATTGAGGAGGGCACGTATTGCATGGAGCACTGGGTGTGGTACATAAACAGTGAATCTTGTAACACTGAAAAAATAAAATAAAAGTATTTGGAGAAAAAAAACTTAAAAAAAAAACTAATGATGTACTGTATGGTGACTAACATAATTTTTTAAAAAAACTTTTTTTATTTGCATGGAGCACTGGGTGTGGTACATGAACAATGAATCTTGTAACACTGAAAAAATAAAATAAAAGTATTTGGGGAAAAAATAAAAATAAATTAAAAAAAAAAAAAGAAAAATATGTCATTATTCAGTGAGGTTGGAGCATCTCAGAATTTTCCCAAAGGTCTTTCATAAGAAACTTTGACTTCAAAGGAGTTTAGGGCTTGGGGCTGGCTGCTTTGGCTACAGGCCTAGGATCCCCAAAGTTACATGTTTAGTTACCCCTTTAGGTAAGAAAGAGAAAGAGAAAATGACACACGAAAGGCCTAAACCTATGACATCTTTCACTAGGATTAAAGACGCTATAGGGTACATTTTCGTCTCCTGAATTGACTGCCATGGTAATTCCTGACTACACGAGGCTCCTATTCTAACCAGCCTAATGGATTATATGCAGAAAACTTTATTTCTGGCAGAGGCAGATCCAAATTTTATAAGGCATTAAAGTTATACAATTTGGAAAGTCCTCTTTAAGATGAAAAAGAGAGAGAGAAAATTACAAATACAAAATTAGGTACAGTTTGTGAATATCTACTTAGAATGAGATAAAACCCACAACAATTTGCAATTAAAAAAAACTGACAAATACCATGAGTATCAAAAATAAAAAAGCATACTGGTTTTGTAATTATATTCTGAACACACCTTCCATCGTAATTTTTTTTTTTTTACATTTTTGGCTATATCCTCTTTAACTGCCTCTTCATGAGATAATTGTGTAATATTATTTTGTATAAAAAGAATAGAAAAATAATTTAGCCTGTCTTGTAGCAGAGTTTGCTTCGGATGGTTCGGGAGGGGAGGAACGTGCAGTTGGGGGAGGGCACCCAAGGTCATACTGCTGTAAAACGTGTTCTCTGGCATGGGAGTATGTGGGCAGAAAAGATACAAGGAAGAGATTGTAAATCATATAAATTGATACCACCCAGTGCAAACTAAGGGTATTCCCAAGTCTCCTATGCTGGATCTCTGAAATGCCAGTCACCCCAGCTGGAGGGGGTATGTGATGGAGGGGAGGTCAGAGTGGAAAGGGACATGATTCTTAACCTTTTGGAGCTCTGATGTCATACTTTTTAAAACTTTATAAAATCAAATAATCATAGGACACATTTCTAGGACACTTCCACAAGACTCCCTTGGAAGGGTCCTGTGCAAATTAGGTGCCCAGACCTTGAGCTTCCTCTTCCTGGGAACTAATCCTCTCTAGAAATATGGTTACGCATCCAACCTGTTCGGTTTCCTGATTTCTGATTCAGGACCCAATCTGAGGGCTAATTCTGGGGGAAGACTTTTCTGATCCTCAAGGCCTGCATGGGTTCCTCCCACAGGGGCTGTGAACAACGTTCTGTCCATTATGACAATATACTGAAATTGCCTGTTCAATTTTATGTCTTAACCTGCATTTCTCACTCTCTCAGGGATTATGATCCTTCTCTCCATATTCCCCCAGGGACCAAAAATCTTTGAAGGCAGGAGCCGTATTTTATTTATCATTGTGTCCCCATCATGTAGCACACAGTCTGGCATACAAGCAATGATCGAAAAAATATCTGATGAATTAATAAACAAATGGAACAACGGTAAGAGGGACAAGGCATCTATTTCAGTGATTTCCTAAGGAAGAACTCACTTCTTGACAGAGACCACACAATAGGAAAAAAAGTCCTCCTGGAATACAAAAAGCCCTTCTCTGTGATAATTCCCTGTTTCCTCTTTCCAGACCTCCTTCTGTAACTGTCTAACAGGGATCAAAGAATTCCTGTAAAACTGCCAGTATTTAAAACTGATGGCCTTCCCAAAGAAGAATCTTTCCAATCTTTAGAAATTTTAGCCATGCAACCTCTTCCTGTCCATCGCTATGAATTGTAGGGAGAAACAAATTGTAGCGTGGGGGATGAAAGGTTGCATTCTATTCTGACACAATCTCCATTATAAACTGCTGCTATTGCCTTTTAATTTTTAATTCTTGGAAGATCACCTCCACCTGCGATCATGTTAGCATATCTTTGAAGACTGTAAGTGTAATTAGGGAGATAGGATAGCGCAGTAATGGTGTATATCTCTGGAATCAGAGATTTAGATGAAAAAGAAACATGGCTTCATTGTTTATTATCTGGCAGCAGGGGCTGAGAAGCTTTGGAGAAGACCAAACTCAGCTCTTCTCACTAATGATACTAACCATTACCTCTCTTACCATGCAAAGCTTATTATCTTTTATGCTGACAATGCTCTATGGATTTTACATTCACAACTGTCTCTGGACTGACTTTGAAACAGTCCTTTTGTTCTTTTTTTATTATGTTTTTAAAATTTTAATTCCAGTAGAGTTAACACACAGTGTTTTATTAGTTTCAGGTGTACAGTATAGTGATTCAACGATGCCATATGTTACACAATGCCCATCACGACAAGTGCCCTCCTTAATCTCCATCACCTATTTCATCCATCCCCCTACCTTTCTCCCCTCTAGTAACCATCAGTTTGTTCTCTACAGTTAAGAGTCTGTTTCTTGGTTTCTCTCTCTCTCTTCCCTTCGTCTGTTTTGTTTCTCATATTCCACATATGAATGAAATCATATGGTATTTGTCTTTCTCTGACTGATTTATTTCATTTAGCATTATACTCTCGAGCTCCGTCCATGTTATTGCAAATAGCAAGATGTCCTTCTTTTTTTGCCTGAATAATAATCCACTGTATGTATGTGTGTATATATATATATACACACATACATACATATATATATTTATATATATCACTCTTTTTAAAAATTTAAATTCAATTATCCCCATATAGTACATCATTAGTTTTTGAGGTGGTGATTCATTTGTTGCGCATATACTGAGGCTTTACTCATTCATCTATCGATGGACACTGGACTGCTTCTATATCTTGGCTATTGTAAATAATGCTGCTATAAACATAGGTGTGCATGTATCCCTTTGAATTAGCATTTCTGTATTTTTGGGTAAATCCTTGAGTGTGATTACTACATTACTACATTACTATGGTAGTTATATTTTTAACTTTTTGAGGAACCTCTATACTGTCTTCCATAGTGGTGACACCAGTTGGCATTCCCACCAACAGTGCACCACGTTCCTTTTTCTCCATATCCTCTCCAACACTTGTTGTTTCTTGTGTCTTTTATTTTAGCCATTCTGAAAAGTGTTTGACATGGATCAAAGTATTCCCATATTTGCATTTTGCTTTGCATTTTCCTGATGATGAGTGATGTTGAGCATCTTTTCATGCGTCTGTTGGCCTTCTGGATGTCTTCTTTGGAAAAATGTCTGTTAATGTCTTGTGCCTATTTTTAATTGGATTATATGGGGTTTTTTTGCATCGAATTGTAGAAGTTATGTATTTTGGATGCTAACCCTTTATCAGATATGTAATTTGTAAATATCCTCTCCCATTCAGTAGGTTGCCTTTTAGTTTTGTTGGTTTTTTTCCTTTGCTGTGCAGATGATTTTTATTTTGATATAGTCCAATAGTTTGTTTTTGCTTTTGTTTCCCTTGCCTCAGGAGACATATCTAGAAAAATGTTGCTGTGGAAAATGTCAGAGAAATTATTGCCTGTGCTCTCTTCTAGGACTTTTACAGTTTCAGGTCTCATGTTTAGATCCTTAATAATTCTGAGTTTATTTTTGTGTATGGTGTAAGAAAGTGGTTCAGTTTCATTCTTTTGCCTGTAGCTGTTCAGTTTTCCCAGAACCATTTGTTGAAGAAACAGTTCCCAATGGGATATTGTTTCCTGCTTTGTCAGAGACTAATTAACCATGTAATTATGGGTATATTCCTGGGCTTTCTATTCTGCTCCATTGATCTATGTGTCTATTTCTGTGCCAATTCCATACTGTTTTGATTACTGCAGTTTGCAATATAACTTGAAGTCTGGAATTGTGATACCACCAGTTTTGTTTTTCTTTTTCAATATTTCTTTGGTTATTTGGGGTCTTTTGTAGTTCCATACAAATTTTAGGATCATTTGTTTTAGTTCTGTGAAAAATGCTATTGGTATTTTGATAGGAGTTACACTAAATCTGTAGATTGCTTTGGGTAGTATAAACATTTTAACAATATTTGTTCTTCCAATCCATGAGTTTGGGATGTATTTTCACTTCTTTGTGTCATCTTCAATTTATTTCATCAGTGTTTTGTTGTTTTCAGAATATAGGTCTTTCACTCCTTTGGTTAAGTTTTTTTCCTAGGTATTTTATTTTTGGTGCAGTTATAAATGGGATTGTTTACTTAATTTCTCTTTCTCCTGCTTCATTATTAGTATATAGGAATGCAACAGATTTCTGTGTATTGATTTTGTATCCTGCAATTTTACTGAATTTATTTATCAGTTTTAGTAGTTTTTTTGGTGGTCTTTAGGGTTTTCTATATATAATATTCATGTCATCTGCAAATGGTATTTTACTACTTTTTGAGTAGGAAAAAAGTAGGAAAAGTAGTAAAACTTAAGGGAAAAACTTTAGTGGGAAAAGTAGTAAAACTTAAGGAAGTTTTACTACTACTTCCTTACCAATTCGGGTGCCTTACCGATTCTTGTTGTTTGATTACTGTGGCTAGGACTTCTAGTGCCATGTCGAATAAATTGGTGAGAGTGGACATCCTTGTCTTGCTCCTGACCTTAGGGGTAAAGCTCTCAGGTTTTTTTGATTGAGTATTATGTTGTCTGTGGGTTTTAATATATGAAGGCCTTTGTTATTTTGATGTATGTTTCCTCTAAACCTACTTTGTTAAGGGTTTTCATCATGAATGGATGCTGTACTTTGTCAAATGCTTTTTCTGCATCTGTTGAAATGATCATATGGCTTTTATCCTTTCTCTTATTGATGTGATTTATTACATTGATTAAGTTGTAAATATTGAACCCCTTTTGTGGGAACCACAAGCCCACCTGATCATGGTGGATGATTTGTCTTTTTTTTAATGTATTGTTGGATTCAGTTTGCCAGTATTTTGTTGAGGATTTTTGCATCTATGTTCATCAGAGATACTGGCCTGTAGTTCTCTTTTTCATCTGGTTTTAGCATCAGACTAATGCTGGCCTCATAGAAGGATTTTGGAAGTGTTGCTTCCTCTTCTATTTTTTGGAAAAGTTTGAGAAGAACAGGTATCAACTCTTCTTTAACTGTTTGATAGAGGGGCACCTGGGTTGCATAGTCGATTAAGCGTCTGACTCTTGGTTTCAGCTCAGGTCGTGATCTCAGGGTCATGGAATTGAGCCCTGAGTTGGGCTCCACATGCAGTGTGGAGTCTGCTTAAGATTTTTTCTCCCTCTCCCTCTGCTCCCCACCCCCCCAAAATAAATAAATTAATTTAAAACAATGTTTGGTAGAATTTGCCTGTGAATCTCTCTGGTCGTAGACTTTTTTGAGAGATTTTTGATCACTCATTTAATATCCTTGCTGGTATTTTGTGTGTTCAAATTTTCTATTATTTGCTGATTCAGTTTGGGGAAATTATATATTTCTTGGAATTTATCTATTTCATCCGATTTGTTGGCAAATAATTTTGATCTTTTTAAATGATCAATTAGCCAGGATATCATTAGTTTTTGATGTACTGTTCAATGATTCATTAGTTGTGTATAACACCCAGTGTGCATCACCACACATGCCCTCCTTAATACGCATCACCTGGTTATCCCATCCTCTCACCCCCCCTCCCTTCTGTAACCCTTGATTTGATTTCTGGAGTCCAGAGTCTCTCATGGTTTATCGCCCTCTCTGATTTCTTCCCATTCAGTTTTCTCTTCCTTTCCCTGTGGTCCTCCATGCTATTCCTTACAAGTGTTTATATTTCTCTGGTGTTAATTGTTATTTCTTCTCTTTGGTTTGTGATTTTGTTTATTTGAGTTCTCTCTCCATCTCTCTCACTCTTGCTTTTTTTTTTTTTTAAACAGTCTAACTAAAAGGTAATCAATTTTCTTGATCTTTTCAAGGAATCAGGTCCTGGTTTCATTTTCCTTAATATATTCTATTGTTTTTTAGTTTCTATATCATTTATTTTTGCTCTAATCTTTATTATTTCCTTCCTTCTGCTGGTTTTGGGTTCTGTTTATTCTTCTTTTTCTAGCTTCTTTAGGTATAAGGTTAGGTTGTTTATACGAGATTTTTCTTCCTTCTTGAGGTAGGCCTATATTGCTATAAACTTCCCTCTTAGACCAACTTTTGCTGCACCCTGAAGATTTTGGACCATTGTGTTTTTATTTTTGTTTGTTTCCAGGTAATTTTTTATTTCTTCTTTCATTTCTTGGTTGACCCATTCATTGTTTAGTAGCACGTTATTTAACCTCCATGTATTCGTGGTCTTTTCAGATTTTTTTTCTTGTGGCTGATTTCTAGTTTCATAGCATTGTGGTCAGAAAAGATGCATGGTATGACTTTGATCTTTTCGAATTTGTCGAGACTTGTTTTGTGGCCTAACACGTGATCTATTCTGGAGAATGTTCCATGTGCACTTGAAAAGAATGTGTATTCTGCTGTTTTTAGGATAGAGTGTTCCGAATGTATCTGTTAGATCCATCTGGTCCAGTGTATCATTCAAAGCCACTGTTCCTTGTAAATTTTCTGTTTGAATTATCTGTCCATTCATGTAAGTGGAGTGTTAAAGTCCCCTACTCTTATTGTATTACAATATATAAATAATAATAATAATTTCTTTTATGTTTTTTATTAACCATTTTATGTATTTGGGTGGTCCCATATTGGGTACACAAATATTTACAACTGTTATGTTTTCTTGTTGGATTGTCTCCTTTTATTATTATTATTATTGCTATTATTATTATTATTTAGTATCCTTTGTCTCTTGTTACAGTCTTTGTTTTAAAGTCTGTTTTGTCCAATATAAGTATTGCTATCCTGGCTTTCTTTTGACTTCCATTTGCATTGTGTATGTTTCTCTATCTCCACTTTTAATCTGTAGGTGCCTTTAGGTCTGAAATGAGTCTCTTGCAGGCAGCATATAGATGGATCTTGTTTTTGGGTTTTTTTTTTAATCCTTTCTTCACCCTATGTCTTTTGACTGGAAAATTTAGTCCATGTCCATCCAAAGTAATTATTGATAAATATGCATTTATTGCTATTTTGTTACTTGTTTTGTAGTTGTTTTTGTAGTTTTTCTCTGATCCTTTCTTCTCTTGCTTTCTTTTATGTTTTTTTGGCTTTCTTTAGTGATAGACTTGGATTTCTTTCTCTTTATTCTTTGCATATTTATTGCTGCTTTTTGATTTGTGGTTGCCCTGCAGTTTGTATATAATATTTTCTGTATATGGCAGTCTATATTAAATTGATGATCACTTAAGTTTGAACCCATTCTTTACTTCTTCACCCCTACATTTTAGGTATATAGTGTCGTATTTTACATCCTTTTGTTTTGTGAATCCCTTGACTGATTTTTTTTTTTATTATGTTCGGTTAGCCAGCATATAGTACATCATTAGTTTTTGAGGTAGTGTTCAATGATTCATTAGTTGTGTATAACATCCGGTGCTCAACACCACATGTGCCCTCTTTAATACCCATCTCCCAGTTACCCCATCCTCCCACTCCCCTCTCTTCTGTAACCCTCAGTTTGTTTCCCAGAATCTAGACTCTCTCAAGGTTTGTCTCCCTGTCTGATTTCTTCCCATTCAGTTTTCCCTCCCTTCTCCTGTGGTCCTCTGCACTATTCCTTATGGTCCACATATGAGTGAAACCTTGACTTGTTTTTACAGATATACCTATTTTTACAGCTTTTGTGTTTCCTGCTCTTCTTATTCTTACTCATAGACTTTCCTTTACACTCAAAGGGTACCCTTTAACATTTCTTGTAGGGCTGGTTTAATGGTCATGAACTCCTTTAGTTTTTATTTGTCTGAGAAACTTTTTTTTTTAATGGGTCTGGGCGAGCTAATGACCATTCTTTTTTTTTTTTTTAAGATTTTATTTATTTATTTGACAGAGAGAGAGAGATCACAAGTAGGCAGAGAGGCAGGCAGAGAGAGAGAGGGGGAAGCAGGCTCCCTGCTGAGCAGAGAGCTTGATGCGGGGCTCAATCCCAGGACCCTGAGATCATGACCTGAGCCGAAGGCAGAGGCTTTAACCCACTGAGCCACCCAGGCGCCCCTGTCTGAGAAACTCTTTATCTCTCCTTCTATTCTGAATGATACTCTTGATGGATAGAGTATTTCTTGCTGAAGATTTTTTTTCCTTTCAGCATTTTGAATATATCCTGCCATTCCCTTCTAGAATGTGATGTTTCTACTGAAAAATCCACTGATAGCCTCCTGAATTTTTTTCTTTTTGTATATAACTGTCTTCTTTTCATGCTTTAAAAATTTTTTTCTTTTTCACTACTTTTTGCCATCTTAATTACTATGTGTCTTGGTGTGGACCTCCTTGGGTTGATTTTTTTGGGGACTCCCTGTGCCTCCTGGATCTGGATATGTGCTTCCTTCCCCAGGTTAGGGATTTTTCTGTTATTATTTCTTTCTTTCTTTTTTTTTTAAGATTTTATTTATTTATTTGACAGAGAGAGAGATATCACAAATAGGCAGAGAGGCAGGCAGAAAGAGAGGGGGAAGCAGGCTCCTGCTGAGCAGAGAGCCCGATGCGGGGCTCGATCCCAGGACCCTGAGACCATGACCTGAGCTGAAGGCAGAGGCTTAACCCACTGAGCCACCCAGGCGCCCCTGCTATTATTTCTTCAAGTAGATTTTCTGCCCCCTTTTCTCTCTCTTCTTCTGGGATCTCTATAATGCCAATGTTGTTACGCTTAATGCAGTTGCTGAGTTCCCTAAGTCTATTCTCATTTTTGTATACTTTTTTTTTTCTCTCACTTGCTCAGCTTGATTACTTCTCATTTCTCTGTCTTCCAGGTTGTGGAAGATTTCTCTGCTTCCTCTAGCCTGTGGAGATTGGGGCCCGACCTGACTGGGCCACTTCAAAAATTGTACGTGGGCTGGAGGTGCAGTTTTAATAAAGTGTGGGAGTCCTCCCAGGGAGGTGACTATCTATTGCTGCCAGATGAGGCCCTGATAAATGCCTGGTCAGGGGACACATGTTGGCAAGGCTTAAGCATGTCTTCCAGGGAAGGTGAACCGCAAAACCCTGACAGAGGCAAGTGTGACTGGAAAGGGCAGATCTGCCAAAGTGCGGGTGAGTGGACCTTGGTGTAAGCAAGTTAGGTAGCAAATGTTGGCGCTGTGTTTGTTCCTGCAGGTGGCTGTGTGTTTATACTGAAGGAGGGGAGGGTGGGGGAAATGGCACCTGCCAGCTTCTTTGTTCCTGGAGGGGTCTTCCTGCTCTTCCTGCCTCTCAGGGACAGCTCTGAGATGAGTAAATACCTCTCCTTCCCGTATGCCCCAGGCATTTTTCTCACTGCAGCTTCTAGGCTGGATCTTAGTGATCAGTTCCTTGTGCTGTCTCTTTAAGGGCAGGGACTCAGTTTCCTATTGCTCTCTGGGCTCTTCTAGATGTTAGCCCACTAATTTTTAGAATTCCAGACTTTAAGTCCCACTAGTTATAAGAACTCACAAAATTTAGCTCCTCTCGCTTTCAAAGCCAAATGTTATGGGGATTTATCATCCTCATGTGGGCTCCCCAGTGTGATTGTCTGTTTCTCGCCCTTCTTCGCACTCTTGGCTCCCTCCCAACCACAGAAGGCCAGGGCTCTTTTAGCTCACCACTGCATCTCCACTCTTCCTATCCACTTCGATGTGGCCTCTTCTCTACCCTTAGATGTGAGGTTTGTTCTGCCAGTCTTCAGGTCATTTTCTGTTATTTACACTGATGTGAGGGTTATCTAGTTGCATCCCTGGGACCTGGCGAGCTTAGGGTCCCCCTACCCTGCCACCATCCCAGCCTCTGGCCAGTCCTTTTCTTCTTGATATATTTCCATGATCAACCACAGTTTATGGAAGGATGTCCATGATGAACCTTGACTTTTAATGACAAATATTGAGGTTTTGTAAACAAAGCACAAAAGGGTGAGATTTTAGGGTGTAGTGAAAGTATCTAGAGTCAGAGGACCTGAACTGGATCTTGATTGTTTCACCTTAGGCAAATTTCTGAGCCCTAATTTTCTCATCTATAAAATTTTGATAATAAAAAATAACTACCTAATGAGGTTGTGAAAGTTGTGAGATAATAAAGATAAAAGGTGATTTGTAAAATGGAAAGTGCAAAAAAAGTTAGCTTTGATTTATGATGCAATATTACATGCTGTGTATTACATGCCCAGGAAAGCTATGTAAAGGTTGACTGGAAAGTTTTCGTTATTTAGAAGATGTAATCATTTTGTGAGATGAAAGGGGTGTCTGATGAGTTCTGACCTGACGAAGGCTCAGTATACTCAGGGAGAGTGTTTCCAGTTGATTAGAAGGAAAAAGGCATTTGACTGATGAAAATGATTGAGTTAGTATGAAAAACTCACCCAATTCCCTTAAAATAGAAATGGGCATACATTTTCAGAAGAGAATGTAAGAAAAAGATTGAGAAAAAAAGGTCTCTTAAACTTTATCAGGAATCTGTGCAAAGTGGATAAAGAGTTATATGTTTCTTGCTGGCCATCAGCATGGTATTTGCTGTTGATACAGTTATATAGTAAGTTTAATGTGGTTTATTTGCCTAAAAAAGGAACAACTTATCTTTTGTTTGGAACTTAGAAGCAAGCTGAATCCTGATCTGTGTTATTTCAGTGTCTGGTTGATTTGTACTTGAGGTTTCCGGAGCAAAAACTTTGTTACTAAATACCTGGCACAATCCCACTGCAGGGGAGGAATCAAAAGGTGGAGTAAAATCTCCTGGTTGGTATTTCAGAAGATAAATTCAGAATTGTATCTTCTGAAATATAATTCATTCGAGAAATATTTATTAAGGTTTAGTATATGTCAGGCACTATTCTGGGTTCTGAGAGTATAAAGATGAATAAAGAATATGTTCCTTACTTGGTTGTTAATTTTGTTCTTAAAATTTTCTTCTAATCTTCTGGCCCTCCCTTCTCTTAGTCAATGTTGCAGTCTGCCTTCCTTAACTCATGGAAGGAAGGTCAGAGCTGAAACACAGAGAGGAAGAAGTTAGCCTTTACATTTTAGAAAATGAAACCTCAGGAGAATTGAAGGACTTGGGATAAACAATAGAAGAGCACTCACTGGCTGGAACTCCATCCATCCCTCAGCTGTCTTACTGGTTGCTATTCCCATTAATGCCTTGCAAAGGTTACAATAATATCCAGAGCATTGCTAGTTGACTGACTGGCTGATACCATCTATGTCCTGAGACTCTGCTCTGTCTCTATCAACTTACTCATATGGAGACCTTTTTTCAACATCTCAGGACACAAATAAACTTCTGAGTTGGAAGCTGGGACTCAACATCTAGGGGGATGGCAGTAATACAGAAAATGAAGCAAGACTACTAGCTGTCTCCCCAGTACTTATTGTCTCTTTTTTCCTTATAAGGATAGACATCCATACCCAGCCCCCCCAACACACATATCTGCCCACAGTTTAAGCTTCAAACATGATTGCCCAACTAGAGAGCTAGAAACTATATTTTATAGATTCCCTTATAAGTAGATAAATCCATGTGGGGGCACCTAGATGGCTCAGTCAGTTGAGTACCTGCTTTTGGCTCAGGTCATGGTCCTGGGATTGAGCCCCACATCAGGCTCCCTGCTCAGCGGGAAGTGTGCTTCTCTTTCTCCTACTGCCCCTCCACCCCAGTCATGCTCTCTCTCTCTCTCTCTCTCTCATGTAAATAATCTTAAAAAAATAAATCCATGTGTTTAGGATGTGAGCTGATGTTGTACCATTTTAGGGCTTTGGTATGGATTTAGAACATTGGGCATGTATGCCTTCATTCATCTTACCCTTTTCATGGGCTATAACACTAACTTGGCAAGACCCAGACTCAGCCCTGTGGTTAGAGCAACACCTGAAGATGGCAGAACAACAAGGAGAAGAATTGGGTCTTCACTGCTGAACTCTTACCTTCTCCTTTATTTAAGCCATTGTGATTTTTGGCTTTATTTTTGATAGAAATCTAGCTTTTACCACCAAACATAAAGAAAAGCCCACTTCACCTGTGCTTGAGTAGGAATGAATGGAATCAATCTGAGGTCTCTCCTAGAGGTACTGAGAGTTTATTAGAGGAAAGACACAGACACCTGGGAACAAGGGAAACATCTCCCATGGCTGAAAACCCAGGTAATGTGTTATAGATCCAGAAGGTACCAGGCAGGGGTATGGTGGGTTGAATGAGACCCAATAACTCTACCTCTCACAGAGTTCTGGGCAAATATGGACAAATTTGTGCTTATTTGGGCTTTCTTTTATTATTATTTTCCTTTTATTTCATTAGCACTGTTTCTTTAGGCAAAAAACAGCATAATTAATTTGATATGATTGCAATCTAGGCATGCCCCATTCCCACACAAGAATATATGATCACATGCGAATGTTCTCAAACGATTTGAGCCAAGAGTTGAACCAATTCTTGTTTCACTCTCAGAAGGTAATTGAATTTCCATGTTCTTGTGAAGAGAAAACCAGCTTTGTAAAGTGCTGAAGGTTTTACCATCCAAAACTGGATCTCAAAACTGAATATTGTTGTTGGCAGAGCATGAGAACATGCTCAGTCACTAGAAAATGAAACATTTCTTGTGTGAAAAATGTGTCACACTCTTAATCTCCTTTTTCACCCTCTCTCCCATCCCAGCATTGAATAGTGTATGATGATACATTTGGCTGGTGGTTATATCTTTGTACATGATGATGTTTTGAGGCTTAATCCAGCTGAAACTGGAGGCAGACCGCTGGCCCTTAAAAATTTTTGTTTTTTGCTACAAGTAACCTCAAAAACTTAGTAGTCAATAGAAGGCATTGAGTCTCCCATTCTTCCAGCAAGTTCTTAAAAATAAATGGTAATAAAACCTAGAGGGAATAAAAAGTGCTCAAAATTTCACTCTCCAGACCTATATCTCTCTGGATTTTGAGGTAGGGTACTAAAACACACTCTCTCTCATTGCTTTCTGCACTCACTTAAAACAAAACAACAAACCTCATTTGAAATAATTATAGTTTTATAGTCAGTTGCAAAAATTATAGTTTTATAGTCAGTTTCAAAGAGTACAGGGTAGTCCCCTGTACCTTCATCCACTTTCCCCCACTGGTTACATTTTACATAACTATATTACAATATTAAAACTAGGAAACTGATACATTGGAACAATGTGTGTGTATATCTATATCATTTTGTCATGTGTGTAGATTCACACAACCACCACTGTGATCAAGATACGGAACTATTCCATCACCACAAAGGCCTACTTGGAGCTACCCCTTTATGGTCACTTCACTTACCTCCTTCTACTTCCCCTAAATCTTGACAGCCACTAATCTATTCTCCATGTCTTTCATTTTGTTCTTGTGAGAATGTTATATAAATGGAAATGTAGACCATTTACATTTAACACAATGATTAGTTGGTTAGGGCTTAAGTCTGCCATTTTATTTTTGTTATTGTTGTTTTCTGTTTGTTTCCTCTATTTTTCATTGCTCTGGGTTTTTTGGTACTTCCTCTGGGTTATCTGAACAGATTTTAGAATTCCAGTTTGATTATCAATAGCATTTTTTGATGTAGCTCTTTGTACCAATTTCATAGTAGCAGCTGTAAGCATTATATTATACTTGTCACAGCCTACTGATCTTGACATTTTACTGGTTTGGATAAAGTGTAGGAATATTACCTCCCTTTAAGTCTTTTTACCTTCTCCTATTTACAGTATAATTGTCTTAAATATTTTCTTTACATACATTAAGAACCACATCTAATGGTGTTATAATTTTTTGCTTCAATCATCAAACACAATTTAGAAAACTCAAGGAAGCCTATTGAATTTATCCATATTTAAAATTTTTCTGTTATTCTTTCTTCTATATTCCAAATGTTTGAAGACTTAAGGAAATCTTTTCCTTTCTGTTTCAAGAACTTCCTTTAGCCATTTTTTAGGGTAAGTCTGTGGTGAGAAATTCTTTTGATTTCCTTTATCTGAAAAAGTACTGATTTCCCCCTTCATTCCTGAAATCTATTTTCACTAGATACAAAATTCTGTGTTTACAATTCTTTCAGCACTTGGAAAATGTGGTACCACTTCCTTCCAACCCCCATGGTTTCTTATGAGGAATCCACAGTCATTGGAATTATTTTACCCCTACAGTTAATATGTCATTTATCTCTGGGTGTTTTTAATATGCTTTCCTTATTAGCTTTCAGAATTCTGGGTATTATGTGTCCTGATGTGGATTTCTTTCAGTTTATTTTCTTTGGTATTTGCTCAGCTTCTGAGTCTGTAAGTGTATATCTTTTGCTAAATTTGGAAATTTTTCAGCCATTCTTTTTTTTTTAATATATCTTAATTTTGTCAAGTTAACCCTTCAGTTTTTTTCCCTATGAGTTTGGCATTTTAATTTATTTTTTCCAACCTCATTGAGATACAATTGGCATATAATATTTCATAACTTTAAAGTATACAACATGTTGATTTGATACACTAACATATTGTGATAAGATTACCACTGTAGTGCACCATTATTTCTCAGAAAACTTTTCTTTCCTACCTCTTCTTGACCTTCTTGTATCTGATGACATAAATGTTAGACCTTTTGTCATAGTCCCTCAATTCCTAAGTTTTTCTTTTTTTTTTCATTTTTTCCTCAGTTTATTTTCTGTTTGTTCAGATTGAACAATTTCTGTTGTCCTATTGGTTCAAGATTATTGGCTCATTTCTCTGTCCTCTCCATTCTTCTGTTTAGCCCATCCATTGACTTTTTATTTTGATTATTATATTTTGCAGTTCTAGAATTTCCATTTGGTTCTCCTTATCTTCTGTTCCTTTGCAGAGACTTTCTATTTCTTCATTGTTTTAAATGGTTCACTGAAGCATTTTTTATGATGGCTTCTTTAAACTTATATTTATATTTAGGTAATTCCAACATCTGTGTCACCTCAGTGTTGGTGTATGTTGATTACTTTTTCTCATTCAAGTTGAGATTTTCCTAGGTTTTGGTATGATAAGTAACTTTTTTTTTTTTTTTCGAAACCTGGATATTTTGAGTATCTTTTTTTTTTAAATTCTGTACTTTATCTAAATCTTTTGACTTAGCAGCCTTCTTCCGACACTGCTTTGGCAGAGGAAGGTGGGCGGTGCTGCATCGTTACTGCCATGTGGAAGTGAAAGTCTAAGTTCCCCTCTTGGCCTTCTCTTCTACCACCCCAGCAGGGAGAGGTAAGAGTGCCTTGTTACTGCTAGGTGGGGTCCCCATGTGGCCTCTACTGACACCTGGGAAGGGCTCATTATCACTGGATGGATGTGAAAATCCTGGCCCCCCACTCTATCTTCTCTGACAGCACAGGGTGGGAGGTGAGGTAAGAATGCCTTGTTATAGGTAAGCAAGGATGGAAGTCTAAGTTCCCCACTCAGCCTTTACCGATGGGAGTTTTTCCCATGGTTCCTCCCCCTCAGGGGAGGATCATTTTCGTATAAAATTTTCTGTTTTTTGAGAGTGCTCTATTTCTGGTTCTTTAACTAGAGACAGCAGGTTTTACTTTTTTTTAAATCTTTATTTAAATTCAATTTAGTTAACATATACTATATTATTAGTTTCAAGGGTAGAATTTAGTGATTCATCAGTTGCATATAACACCCAGTGCTCATTGCAGCCCATGCTGTCCTTAATGCCATCACCCAGTTACCCCACTCTCCCCCACCTCCCCTATAGCAACACTCAGTTTGTTTCCTATGATCAAGAGTCTCTTATGCTTTGTCTCCTCTCTGTTTTTACCTTTTTTTTTCTTCCCTTCCCTTTGTTCATCTGTTTTGTTTCTTAAATACCACATATGAGTGAAATCATATGGTATTTGTCTTTCTCTGGCTGTCAGGTCAGATTTTGTACTACCAAACTTACCATCTTTTTTTTTTTTTAATGTTACATTAGTCACCATACAGTACATCATTAGTTTTTGCTGTAGTGTTGCATGGCATGCTTCATTGTTTGCATATAACAATCCTAAAATTTGTATGGAACCGGAAAAGACCCCGAATTGCCAAGGAAATGTTGAAAAAGCAAAGGCTGAGGGCATCATGTTGCCTGATTTCAAGTTATATCACAAAGCTGTGATCACCAAGACAGCATGGTACTGGCACAAAAACAGACACATAGATCAATGGAACAGAATAGAGAACCCAGATATGAACCCTCAACTCTATGGTCAACTAATCTTCAATGGAGCAGGAAAAAAATATCTAATGGAAAAAAAGACAGTCTCTTCAGTGACGCTGGGAAATTGGACAGCTATATATAGAAGAATGAAACTCAACCATTCTCTTACACCATACACAAAGATATACTCTAAATGGATGAAAGACCTCAATGTGAGACAGGAATCCATCAAAATCTTAGAGGAGAACACAGACAGTAATCTCTTGGACCTTAGCCAACTTCTTTCAAAACATGTCTCCAAAGGCAAGGGAAACAAAAGTGAAAATGAACTTTTGGGACTTCATCAAGATAAAAAGCTTCTGCACAGCAAAGGAAACAGTCAACAAAACAAAAAGACAACACACGGGATGGGAGAAGATATTTGCAAATGACACTACAAACAAAGGGTTGATATCCAAGATCTATAAAGAACTTCTCAAACTCAGCACCTAAAGAACAAATAATCAAGTCAAAAAAAAATAGGCAGAAGACATGAACAGACACTTCTCCAAAGAAGACATACAAATGGCTAACAGACACATGAAAAAATGTTCAACATCATTAGCCATCAGGGAAATTCAAATAAAAACCACATTGAGACACCACCTTACAGCAGTTACAATGGCAAAATTGAGAAGACAGAAAACAACAAATGTTGGAGAGGTTGTGGAGAAAGGGGAACCCTCTTACACTGTTGGTAGGAATGCAAGTTGGTGTAGCCACTTTGGAAAACAGTGTGGAGGTTCCTGAAAAAGTTAAAAATAGAGCTACCATATGGCCCAGCAATCGCACTACTGGGTATTTACCCCAAAGATACAGATGTAGTGAAAAGAAGGGCCATATGTACCCCAATGTTCATAGCAGCAATGTCCACAATAGCTAAACTGTGGAAGGAGCCAAGATGCCCTTCAACAGACAAATAGATAAAGGAGATGTGGTCCATATATACCATAGAATATTACTTAGCCATCAGAAAAGATGAATACCCACCATTTGCATCAAGATGGATGGAACTGGAGGAGATTATGCTAAGTGAAATAAGTCAAATAGAGAAAGACAATTATCATATGGTTTCACTTATTTGTGGAACATAAGGGATAGCATGGAGGACATTAGGAGAAGGAAGCGAAAAATGAAGGGGGGGGAAATCACAGGGGGAGAAGAGCCATGAGAGACTATGGACTCCGGGAATCAAACTGAGGGTTTTAGAGGGGAGAGGCTGGGGAGATGAGTGAGCCCAGTGATGGTCATTAAGGAGGGCACATACTGCATGGAGCACTGGGTGTTATACACAGACAGCAGGTTTTTCTTGGAGCTTTTGTTTGCTCCTACTGGCATCTCTAGGTGGCTGGCTTCTTCAGCTTTAGGTTTGGGATATAAGGAGGCAAGAAATAAGAAATAGAGATGGTTCAGAAACATGACTGCAATAGATTCTAGTCAGCAGAAAAGAAATGAAAGTAGAGACAGGATCAAGAACAGAGGACTGTAAAGATATCTACAAGACTTATTTGCTAGGTATTCACTACCAAAATTCAATACTGTGTGTGTGTGTGTGTGTGTGTGTGTGTGTGTGTGTGTATGTGTGTGTGTGTGTGTTTGAGAGAGAAAGACGGGGGGGGGGCATTAATGACAGTGATGCTCCTGGGTTTCTAATTTAAAAAACTGGATGGGTCATTTTGTTCATAATTGAGGTCAAGGAAAAACAGTTTCAAGGAGGATAGAGTAGTGCATAGTAGAATGCTAAAGAGAAAAGGAAAATAAAGATTGTATCAAGATAATTGGATTTGAAAATTAGCAGGTAATTAATGGCTTTACAGAAGTCCCTGCCAGAGATGGAGATAGAAGCTGACAGAACAGTGGGGTGACATGGGCAAGCTGGGAAATTATTTGGAAGTGAGAAAGAGAAACTATTCATGAAGTGATGCTGTGGCATGCTCATGGGATTTGGAATTGGAAGATCCATTTTCAAAACCTGATACTGCTTACTTGCTTATGTAGCCCTTGGCAAATTACTTTACCTATCTGGGTCTGTTTCCTAGAACATGAGCAACAGTTTGCTCTGTTCATTTTCCTGTGATCTAGTTCCTCATTGTGTGTCACAGGATAAATCATGTCATGAAACTGAGGATTTTTTCTTCCCTCTTTTACGTGACTCCCCCAACCCAACAATGCCACCTTCTAGTTGAGATCAGCTGGTATTAATCTGACATTCGATCAAACCATGGTTAAATGTTGTGAGAATAAGTAGGGTTTTTTCTAACTCTGTTATGATTATACATAGAGAGGCTGCACATAAATATAATCTTATTTCCAGTTGGCATCTGATTGAAAGTTAAACGTTGTCACTTGATAAGGTAATGCACATAATTAGTAGGTATAATGTATTTCTTAAAAATTTTTTAGAAAGCATTTATGATTCCATACGTTATATTAATGTAATGATTTTTTTGTTGTTTTTTTAAAGATTCCATTTATTTATTTGACAGAGAGAGAGATCACAAGTAGGCAGAGAGGCAGGCAGAGAGAGAGGAGGAAGCAGGCTCCCTGCTGAGCAGAGAGCCCGATGCGGGGCTCGATCCCAGGACCCTGAGATCATGACCTGAGCTGAAGGCAGAGGCTTTAACCCACTGAGCCACCCAGGTGCCCTAATGTAATGTTTTTTATCTTGCATTTTCTTACATGTTAAACATTTTTAAGTACTAACAATGTGCCAAATTCTGTGTTACTTCAAGTTTATCTTGTGCAGAAATATAGGGTCAGCTTCCATTTAATTTCAGATCAAGATAGTATGTAGATACTATTTTATAGTTCTTTTATATTCATATTTCAGTTTAATTCAGTAATAATAAAAATGCCCCAATTTACTTCTGATCTTCACTATAACCTTGGGAGTAGTTTTAATTGTGTCTATTTTAATAGATGAGAAACCGAGCTTTAAAAAAATGACAAAACAAATTTAAACACCCCTCATGGAGCTAAACATAGTAGCTGCTGAATAAATGTGTGATTAGCAATATCCTGTAGTATTTCAATATCTTCACTGTCTTAAGATTTGTAGAGAACTGAGTGTGCTCTCACTGCAGGCATAGAATCAAGCCTAAACCAACATTTACGCCATCAGTTTCCTGGAATGTCCTATATCTCTGTCCTACTTCATCCATTTATTCAGTTATTCATCCATTTTTCTTTTCAGAAATGAGAATGTACAGTCACTACGCTAATTCGTATGTCTATTGGTCCACAGGTACTGTGACTACACAGGTACATTCTGGCTGCACCTGCCAATACAATATTGTGAATGATGGTAGGAGCACCTACCAGAATTGTGTAGCAATGGGTCTTAAGGCTGAGATACCCTGGAATCCTTTTGGTGACATAGGTACTAGAACAAGATCTCCATTACTAATCAAATCTTAGTCTATCAGGTCTTCCAAACACCAGACTTTATCCTTAGGATCTCAATTGCTGTTGTGGGCTCTGTCCCCTCTCTTTAGCAGCTGCACGTCAGGGTACTACTAAACTAAACTAAAGGTTGACCCTTCTGCCAGGCCATATTGGAACTTAAAGCAGAAGGAAAAATCTGTAATACTAACCCTGTCTTTATTTATGTTCATCTCAATTTGGGTGGAGGAGTAGCATTAATCTAGATTTTGAATCAAGGTGCCCCTTTAATTTTGCTCCCAAAGCTAGTGCCTTACTTGCCTCAACCTAGTCCCTACCCTGCCTTTCTGCAAGAGGATTAAGAACGACTTAGGCCACATTAGCACAGGCAATGGCAAAGTTCCAAAAATGTGTTCTTGAGCTGATGTTCACCACATAGTTTGCATGGGAAACAAAGTCCATCGAGGGGTCATTCTTTACTCAACGTGCTCAACCCTCAGTGAATGCTATTCCTCTCCTTTTGGATTTCAAAGCCCTGCTTTAATCCCTGTAGACAGAGCCAGATATTGTCCAGAGGAAATAGATAAAATGGTCTCACCGGTTTAAACATGAAGGAAATAAATCCAGACAACTAAATATGCAGGGTTGGCTTCTAGAGGCTGGCTACTGGCAAATGCGCCCACAGGTGCTATCCCAGGAAGGAGGACCCGTCCTAAACCTTCATCTCTGTAGGTTCCTCAAAGGCAGCAGTCAGAGTAATGTCTACCTGAAGCTCCCATTAAGTCCTTCTGATCCTCCCTGGAAATGGCCCAATGTCTCCTGGGTCTGGTATGCCTCCTTCAGGTGAATCTGGGCTCAGTTTTTCCCTTGAGACTAAAAAATGACAGAACCTTGAAAAGAGACTCTTTTTTGCAAAGTTCCATCCATTCCAGAAAACAGACAGGGCTGCAGCTGGCTCATTACTGTCACCACACTTAATTATTGGAAGGAAGAGACCAGATTTTGTAATTAGTGATCAGGTCGTACCCTGATGGGGAGAGGGGTCGATAAAGGGATTCATAGATACTCCAAAGTTTCCAATTATACCAGCAAATTTGCTTTTAAAAATTCTCACCTTTTGGGGGCACCCTCCTGGCTCAGTAGAAAGAGCATGTGACTCTTGATCTCGGGGCTGTGAATTTGAGCCCTGTGTTAGATGTAGAGTTTACTAAAAATAAATAAATAAAACAAATTTCTCCTTTTTGTCCAACTCTTTGTGGATCTACTGATTGGTAGCTAAAGAAAACTGTTTGATTTGGACTTGACCTCCCCAGTGAGAAGAAGACCTTCTAGTATTTCTACCTCTGCTTCTTATTCTCAGGTCTCAACTCAAAGCCGAATCCTCTATAAAGGATTCCTTATTCAATCCTGATCTGAATTACTTCCCTCTTCTTTGGTGCTCACACAGCACTTTTCGTAGATATGCTGAAACATTTATTTCTGCTATGGTTTTTGGATTATGGATTTATGGTTACACTTTACCACTTTCTAACAGCTGAGCATAGGCATTTTGCTTAACCTCTCTACCTCAGTTTTCTTATTTGTAAATGGGGAGGGGTATTATTTTACCTGATTATTGTGAAAGACCTGGACTCAGATTATGAATTCAACAGTTTCCGGTTTGTCTTGGAAATGTTATGTAACTTAACTTCTCTACACCCATTTTATCCATCTGCAAAATGGGAATAAAGATTGCATCTCCTACAGAAGTTCTTATGAAAATTCAAAGAAATAATGCATGCAAAGTAAAAAATATGTATTAGCTGTTAACCTTTTATTGTTGTTATTGCTGTTTTCTTGATTAGACTGTAAGTTCTCAGAGGGGAGAAATCTGTTCTTATTTATTCTCCTATCATCCAGAGACTTTCCTAGCTGGTGGTCAGTAAGTGCTTATGGGTTGTTGAATGTTTTCTGTACTTCTACCTCAATTAGTTTATATTATTTGTAAGGGCTTTATCATGTTCAGCTTTGTTTTGGAATTTATTTATGCATTTTCTCTTCCCTTCTCTTTTGTAATATGCTTTTATGTAAAACAATCACTCAGAAAATACCACATCAATAAGTGAAATAATACCAATGAATTCAGACTCCCTTCACAATACAGAATCACATCTTTCTTGATAATTGAAATGCTGCATTTGAGATTGATGAGATAAATTTCCCCTTTTGAAACGAGACAAGTGGAAATCACCAAGTGAGCAAAGAATGAGTAGAACCCCTTCTCTTTTATAACCTGGACATACTTGTGCCACACTGATGGGCCATGTGCAAGCAAGCACATCTTTGGGTGCCTTAGTCTTGCCCTCTTCATCCAAAGAAACAAAGCAGGCAGCTAGAAACAGGTTTCTTTTTGTTTCAAATGATGTCATTTAGGTCCAGCATGAGGGATTTGCTGTCTGTTCTCATTTTTTCTGCTCTGAGGAGCCCTCTTGGTTCCCTTTGACACTGGCACAACAGAGACTGAGGGCTGGGAGGGAGATTGAAAGGGCTGATATACCACCAGCTCTAAAAACACATGACAGAAGAAAGCTAGGCTATTACTAATGCTGATCAGCTCAGAGGCAATGCAATCAAAACCTTCAATTACCCCTGGGTGATTTAATCAACTCCCTGTCAAACTCAGGCTGGAACTCCTCTGGTACTGTACAAATACAGTAATTACCATGCCAGCTTGCAATAAGATATCATTTCAGTGGATTAGAAAACACATTCTGTTGTCAATTACCAACAACCGATTTATAGGCCCTGAAACAAGCAATATTTTTTAATTGCTGCTTTTGTGTCATTATCACAAAATTACTTCTGTTATGAGGCATTAAATCATCTCAGCAATGTTGGGAGTGGGGGCAGGGGGGGAGATTAAGGTTTTCACTCTGTTCTTTCCTGATAAAATGAGAATAGAAGCATAAAACTTGTATCCTGCTGTGTTGGATTTTGAAATAAAAAACAACCGAAAAGCCCCAGAGATTCTCAACTATGCAAATAATCATAAACAAATCCTGAAAGCTACATGAATGGATCAAAGTGTAGGAAACCAAGAGTCAGATTTATTTTGACCTGCACTTTTTTTGTACCCGGGGCCTTCTTTTTCTCCCATTTATTTGCCTATCTTCAAGCTCCATTTTGTAGACGTGTTTATTTCTTTTGAAGGTATGTTTCTGTTGACACCAGATGTGGCCATGGTCACTGGAGATCTGCAGATTTGGAAGATTTGAAAATTTTCAACTCTACCCACCCCCTCCCAAGTCCATCCGACTAGTCCAAAGAATAACAGTGATTTGGCCTGGCCAGCTCCACTCAGCTTGTTCACAGATGTCCTAAGATCTTTTCTTATGTAAAGAGAGCATCCAACATACTCCTGCTGAACCCCTCCATCCACCTACCCCATTCCAGCCTTAATAAATCTTGCCTGAGTTAGTTCTAAAAGGAGGCACTTTTATTTTCCCAGACAGTGGGGCATGGGCAAAATTTTATTATTGTTATGATTATGATTATGATTATTATATTTTGTCATAGCAAACCTTTGATAGCACTTCATCTCAGGCACAGTTTTAAATGCTTTACAGATATTATGATAATCTTATAAAGTTTGTATTACTACTATTTCATTTCACAAATGAGAAGCTAATACACTGAATATTTAAAGCTTTTGGCCACAGTAATATAATGAAAGGAACACTGGATGTATCTCAAGAAGAACCAGGTTGGAATCTTAACACTACCATTTTAGCTGTGTCATATTCAGCTGATTATGTACCCACTCTTAGCTTTAGTTTCTTTCCCTTTGAAGAGGAGAAATAGTAGTAATAATTTTATTATGTCATGCATACTTAGAAGGTCTACACATTTTACACATAAGAACTCATCGAATCCTCACAACTCCCTTAGATAGAAACTATAATTCCCCCTCTTCTACTGACAATGAAGCTTAGGTGTTGGGAGGTAAAGAAACTTGCTCAAGGTTACACGGTAGGGAAGTGCTGGAGCTCCTGAGGTCCCTCCCTTAAACATTACTTCTTCATTAGCCAGTCCTCCAAACTATTAATCATCTCTGGTTACGTCCTTGGCATTAAGATCCAGATCTATATTCCAACATCTTACTATGCATTACCACTTGGACAACATCACAGCCATCTCAAAGTTCACACGTCCCAACTTGAAGCCATCACTATCTTGCCCCCAAACCTGCCCATCCTCCGATACTCCCATTTCCTGGAATGAATATCTCCATCTACCTGGTTTTCCAAGCTAAAAACCTGGGCATAATCCTGGGCCAGAATCTCTCACTGGGACACGCACTGTGATTTCCAATTGTTATTTCTGATTTTAGTCACATCACTTTCAGTTCCACACAGATACCTCACCAACCACTCTCTGCCCCTGGTCTATCATTGACAATGTCACTGCTCTGTCTTCAGAAGCTTGCAATTATTATCAAGATAAACTCCTATCATCTAAAATCCTTGAAGACCACTAAACTTATTTTTTAATAAAAAGGTTGTACCTTTTCTTCAGTGTCTGTATTCCCCTTCCTGGTTTGGTATCATGTACATCTGTACCTCAGGATTGTATGCTTATCTTCATGGTCAGCTTTCCTTCCTTGCAGTTGGAGGCACTAGGGGAAGTAGACTGCTATAGTCTTCTGGGTAGATCCGCAGCTAATTTTCTGACTTACTCAGGTACCAGCCAACTAGGGCTTGGAAGCATTATAAAAGTAAAAAATTTCAAGGTTTAGAGTCAGGATGAATGGGCCATAAAATTTTAAACTTGGAAAAGATCGTATGGCTTATCTTGTCAATCCCCTCTTTTTCAAAGCACATGCAGTGTCACTAAGGTTACCATAAAGCAAAGGTGATAAAGGATGTCAAAGTTCACAAAAACAGTATGAATAAATGCATAGCACAGAAGTAAGTCTTAACTCCCCGCAGTTCACAGTCCAAAGACACATCTTGTCTCATGAAAGGCATAGATCTTTGCCTGGCATATTCCTTCTGGGTCCTATTCATGTAGAATGATATTTCCCAGGTGATATTTTCTTAAGATATGCTATGGAAATAAGATGTCTCCTGTGGTTAGATATCGTTTGTAACTTAGCCTACAGCATCCCCTTCTGAGAAAGATATGATGAACATTGTCATATTGAAACCTCTTAGAAATTATGCAGTAGAAAACAATTTTGGTTTATTTAAGCCAGAGTTCTCAAACTCACTACCATGGATTCCCACTTTGTTTTGAAGTTTGATACTAATCAGAATCTCATGAAATTGAAATTAAATGGACTGTGATGATTTAGTCACTAGTCACATTAAAAGTGCTCAGTAGCTGCATGTGGCTAGTGGCTACTGTATTAGACAACACAGATTTAGATGACTGCATCAAACTAAACTAATTAGTTAGAATGATCAAAAGAGTGCTGTTGTGCTGCTTCCATCTAGTGATTTTGCTTATTGATAGTTCTTTCTATGCCATGTCCCAAAGGAGGAATTATCATGGAGGATCAATCAGGCATGGAGCCATGCCAAAAATATTAAGGACAGAGCCTGTGGGTGAATCTTAAATTCTACCAGATAGGTCCTCAACAAACAAATGCATCTGGACATCCCAGAATGGCTTATTTACATTAAAAAATAGAATCTCACTTGCTCATGCCCAATTCCTGGAATTTGTTCTGGTTACTGGTTGTGCAAATAGCTGACTCCATCAGTCATGTTAACACCATACCAGAGAGAGTTGGCAAGAGCAAAACATGCTTCCTGCCCCAGGATGATGGAGTCAGATTTGCCACTATGGCACCTGGCCAGTTCTGTGAAGGATGCCCTTGAAAGTGTTCCTCCCTATAGAGAAGGAATCAGAGAGAACAAAAATAAATAGCACTAGGTGGACTCATAAAACTTGTCAAAATCTTTCAAGCATGGCATATTTGATGATTCATGGGGTTTGCAAAGCATTACCAGATTAAAACAAGAAATATCATGCAGGGCGGTCATTCCATAGCTTCAGGACTCTGTGTGGCAACATAATCCTAATGGTAGAAAGCATGATTAGGGGAACTGTGTGGCCCCCATTCACCCCCCACCCACAACGGCTCACACCATCTTAAGGCAGGACTATGCTCATCAGCAGAGCAGTGAGTTATCGATTTCACCTTACCCTTTCTCCAGAGACAAAGACCTTATAAGCTCCCTCTGGAAATTTGTTGAGAAATAATTTGTTCAAATTTCTCTCCCTGTGGATTGAGCCCATTTTCTCTCACACAGTCATCAGCAGGAAGGGAGAAGTACTGATTCATCAGCCCACTTATTCCAGCCCTTAACAATTTCAGAGAAGGTTGTGATAAAGCAATTTTCCTTGTGCTGTCTCCTTTCCGTACTTTGAAAGTTAACCCCTTTACTCATACATAGCTAAATTGCTGTATTTCCACTCTTTGCACATTCTCACTCAAGATGATACCTTCACCTTTCTGATCTGTAACCAGCCATTGCACTTACTTAGCCAATGGAAAACAGCAGAGCTTTTTTATACCCAGGAGCTGGACTGAGATGATTGCTGGAGAGAGAGGTTAATCAGCCCCTGAATTCAGCCTAATCAGCTGCTGGAGGAAGACTTATCACTTTGATGAGCCCTCAGCTGCCACAAAGAGAGATTATTCATTTACAGCTATATGCTTGACTAAAGTGTGTGCTGGTTGCAGTCTTCTTCCATAATCATCCTGCCTATACCCCAGCCCCCACCCAAAACCTTTCTCTACATTGTGACAGAAAAAAATGATTTTCTCTTTTTCTCTCTTTTTAATAAATGTTGGCTACATGTCTATAATATGCCAGGCCCTGTAGTAGAAACTAAGATAAAATGATAAACAAAATAGAGTGCTTTCCCTTGATTATGGCCTAGTGAAGGATATAGAGAGTAGTAAAGAGTCACAAATAGACTTGTGTATATACTAGGGGATTAGGTCTGGTAGATATTAGGGGAAGAGTGGGAGTCAGGAAAAGCTTTCTCAAAGAAGTAATGACTTAGCTGAGATCTAAAAGAAGAGCAGTTAATTAAGCAAAGGGGGAAGGGGTTCCTGGAAGAGGAAACAATCTGTACAAAGGCCCTGTGGTGGGCATGGCGTGATAACAGAACATCAGTGAGGCTTACGAGCAGCAAGTAGAGGAGAGACCAGTTTAAGATAAGGCTGAAACGATAGGCAGGGGCCAGACATTGCAAGGACTTAGTGTCCACACTCAGAATTTTGGTCTTTATCTCATGAATAATGAGGAGCCCTTGAAGTGTTTTAGGCAACAGGAAACCAGCCATTGGAGTGCTTTCAGCTAAAATATAGATTACTCATGCCCTTTTTCAGTTCAAAATTGTAAATGACTTATTGTAGCCTACAGATTAAACTTTAAATCTCTTACCATAGTATTTTTGGTCCCCAGCCTTTTTCCTTGCCTCACCTTCCCCTGTACTGTCCTACCTGTCCCCTTTCCATGATTGACCCTAGGTCCTAGCTTCACTGTTCACTAAACTTGTCATGTGCCTTCTGGGACTTCTATGTCTTTGCTCATGTTGTCTCTTCAGCCTGAAAGGAAAATACTGCATGTTCTTTGAAGACAGGAATGATGTCCTCTTCATGAGTGTCCCTGGGGCCTAGAACAGAGCCAGATACATAATGCAGTATCAATAAATGCTTATGGAGTTGGATTAATGAATGAATGGCTTTATTGCTTTATTCATCTGTTGAATTTTTGCTTATTTTTTTGAAAGACTTAATCCAACTATAACCTCTTTTAGGCAATCTTATCAGATTTTCTAAGTTGAAATAAATGCTCCTATCCCTAGGCCATTGTTTATACTGGTTATATCACTATTTTAAAAATTATATTCTGTATTAAAGATCAGATACAGAGAAATACAATCTACATACCCACCTCAAGAGCTCTGAGAAGTCAAGGCAGACACGTTGAATGGTGGTTTTTGGGTCACTTGTTGAGAGAAAGCAACATAGCTTAGGGACTGGAACTGGCAGACAGATCCTCTGATACAACTAGTGAGGTTGTATCTAATCTAACTAGCTCCTTAACCTTGACATAAATTGTGTCTGGTGAGACTAAGACATGTCAAAGCATATTTGGTGGGTTAGGTGGATGGTACTGCCAACAGTCTATTTGCATTAGAGACTATGAAGGAACTTAAGCCAAGAGAAAAGTCAGGCTGACAACTGAAATCTAAAGCCCTGGGGATGGAGAAGAGAGAGAATTCTAAAAACAGGGCCATATTTCTTATAAGGATTTGTGTCCTGGCCCAGTCCCCACAGCTCCTTTCCAAATCCTGTGGGAGGAGGAGGGGTGTCAGATGCTAGTGGAATTAGGAAGAGCTGTTTCACAGGGCAGGGCACTGGGATGCAGAGGCTTGCCATGTGGTACTGCCATGAAGCACTGATGGCTGGGGACTGGGGCCACTCTTCTCTCATCACTGTCCTTATCCCCAAGAAAAATTGTCTAATGCCAGATGCTAAGGTTGAGGAAGATTTTGGAATGAGAGTACAAGTAACAAACCCCATGAGACTGGAGCTAAGCTTCTTTGATTATTCCCTTAGGCCTGATACAGACTTGTTTTCTCCCAGGACAGGTATGACCTGGGGGAAAGAAATTATGTATTGCATGCAGTTGGATGTTTGATGGATATTTCCTCCACTGAAGGATGCCTACCTTGCCAAGGTAAGGAAGCCAGAGCAGTCCAAGTAAGTATCTACAAGCCTGAGAGTTCCCACCTGAGCAGGACCCCAGCCAGCCTCTACAGAATCCTCCCTCCCGTTCTATAATGGGGAGGAGAGTCCCTGGGAGAGTTTTTGCCATTTTCCTTAAATGAGCCTGTTAGCTGCAGTCATCACATAGCATCAGCTCAGTCCTCCTCTCTCCTGCTCCAGCTCCCTTTTGTCTCCATCAGCTGCCTACAGAGCATCAGGGAGATGGCTTTCCACACCTGTTACCCACCAAGAATGCCAGTATCCACATTTGATCTCCTCCATCCAGGTGCTCTCGAATCTCCTTGTACCAATGGCATAAGGTATTTAGGGGTGGGATGGAAGATGCTCCTTCCAAATTCTGTGTCACAGTTTATTGCCTAGGCCCCAGAAGAGTTGTACTTGAACTCAGTCGCAGGATGAAATCACTCTTGAACAGTTAAGTCAGTTTCTTCTTTTGGTTCTTCTCCACATGAAGCTCAAAACCACTCAGAGTGAATCAGGGAAAGCTCCTTTTTTGAAAGGGCTACTATGCTGAATCTACTGGCAATATGACTAATTACTCCTTAGTTTATTTTTGCTAGACTTTTAAAGTAATAGAACTATGAATTGTTCTTTACTATTGTAAGGCATAAGAAGGAAGGAAGGAAAAAGCTCTATCAAGTTTCTTTCTCTAGCAAGGAGGTTTATGGTCAAGTCATGATTAAGTTCTACTGGTGGAGTCATACCATGCTTTTAAGGTGGTCAGTGTCGTTTATCATGTCCAGGCTTCATTGAAAACACACACAGAGACACACACACAGCCCTACCTTATAGAAAGAAAATGGGCATTACTCTATCTCCTTAATACTCTGCTTCTTTTCTGTTCCCCCAGGTATATAAAAGAGTGGCTTTCCCTGCAGACATCTAAATAGAGACAAGTAAACACTGGAGTGAGTATGTGTTGGAGAGTGCTGCTTTTTAGTTCCTCCTGATCTATACCAGATGCTCTGCACAGAGTTATGCTTATATGTATGTGGATTGGGGTGGGGGGGTCCATAGATGTTTATTGAATTATGCATTACAGTTGGAGAATGGATCAGGATGACTAAGCTGAGCAGATGTGGCTGAGTGCAAAAGGCAATCTTTCTTATCCTTTAGAGTGTTTTGGAATTATATGAGATATATTACATAGGGAGAACCCCAGAACACTGCCTGGCAAAAGGCAGGTGCTCAATAAACATCAGTTTTCTTTTCCTTCCAATCTTTTCCCTCTGTAAATAGACTGTTTATACAACAACATTTCCATTCTGTTCAATTTTTCAACTCCCCTTACTTCAAGGCCCTTGGGGCTTCTTTAGGAAAAAAAAAAAAAACTCTGAGGAAAAAAGATCTGATATTAATTCACATATTGGTAGGATATGTACTACCATGCTACCCCTCCTGAACTGCATTTTAAGCCCTATATCAAATTGCAGAATAGAGAACTTTGGTCTTCTGTTAAAAGCATTTCAGGAATCAGAATGAAACTGGAGTTATTTTGGGAAGAAAAGGGCTCTTCACCCAGGTTCCTAAATTCTGCCAGTATAAGCGTTTGCCTCCCCCTCCATGAATAAGAGAGGGATTCTTCCAGATGTGTGATGGGTGTGGGTGTTTATGTGTGCATTCCATGTGGAAACAGGCCTAGACACCACCGGCTGACAACAGAATACAGCTTAAAAGCATGTGGTATGCATCTTCCTCCAGAAGCTAATAAAGTGTGGCCATAACTCTTCTCACTATGGAAAGAAATATCACAGAGCCCTTTCCGCCCATCCTGGCGCCAAGTGGAAAGAAGAACAACTCAGAATTCTTTTATTAAAAATAATCTGGAAATCCAAAATAAGAATTTTTCACATTGCCTGTGAATTCAACATATCAGTCCTCTAAATAGTGTACTTTCTTCAGATTAATTTAAGATTGGAGTCACTTTTCAGTGAACTTTCATAAACCTCCAGAACATATTTGTAAGGGTTTCAAAACCATTATTATCTTAACAGCTGTGTCCAAAATTCTTCTTTGGGAAGGAACTGCTTTTTCATGGAAAAATAGCTTGGTAAGCCACTGGGGTTGAAAGGCTGAAAGTGTGGTACCCTGTAGGTATAGATAAGCAGGAGACAATCAAAAGAAGAAGAAGGAAAAGGAATGAAACAAAAAGAAAGCTTGATAATTCGTGTGCCAGGAATGAATAAGATGGGGAAGGTGGGTGGGGAGAGGCCAGTGGCATGGGCAGAGGCTGGTGCCCACGTTGGAGGGTATCTAAAGGACTTCTTTGAAGACAAACATGGCAAATAAGCAATTTAAGTTGCTTATGTTGCTTTATATTTATTTCTCTGCTTTCACCAACCTTCACAGTAGGCTCACAGGAGTGGATTTTTGTAAAACAGGGAAAGAAGCTTGGGTTTCATGGTGTGAAACTCAATGTAACCTGCTCAGCTCAAAGGTAAGCATGAGCATGTGAATCCCCTGGGGATTTGCAGAAATCTTAGGAAGTTATTGGACTTTCCACAGAACATAAATTGGGAAATCAAGTCAGTCATATCTTAGTTACCTAAGTCATATCTTAAGTTGTCATCTGAGTTGCAAAGCTCTTGTGCAAATGAGGCCCATGTGTGATGTTCTGAGCTTCCTGGCTTATAATTTGCATTTTTAGACTGACTCTCAATGGTCTTATAAATAAATCTCAAGGAGGCTCTTGAAAGGGCAATGAGATTTTTTTTAAATAGTTCATTTTACATGCACTGGAAAGATGTGCCTTTGAATGAATTTCTCTGATTAAAATGTTTTCTAAAGCTCCCGAAGTTTGGGAATGGTTCTTTTTCTTTCTGGCTTCTTTTAACTTCTGCACATAACAAACAAATCAGGACCTGTCTTGTTCACTCCACAAATCCTTAAATGAAGATTTTGGAAAGTGTGGGGGAGGAAAGACAGTCAAAAGAGAAGTAAGTAAGATACTAACTTACTCCTGCTCGGTTTCAGGATGAAAAGGCTCCGCTCATCCTTGAAAATTCTACAGAAAATCGGAAGGAGGGAGAGAAACAAGATTGCATTGTTTGCACAGAGCTGTTCACAAATGTTATGACATGGGGTCAGAATCACATGCTTGGTAAACCTTGAAGAAAAAAAACCCCGAGAAATTCCATAGGATATGAAAGTAGGCCAAAAACTTTGTTACTTACTTTTCTTCCAGCACCCCGCCCCCCCACCATGAGACCTGCACACCAAAACTTCAAAACAGATAAGGGGAAGATAGCTAGTACGGCCTGAAGAGCCTACCTAGATGTCTAGGTCCATCCAAATTCATCTACAATTCCTTGAGGCTATTTATATCTTCTCATTCAGGGCTTTGGGATCCTAAATAAGACGCAGATACAATTTCAGAGAGGTGTTTAAGAGTTAGCAGAAATCCTAGAAATGTGCACGTGTCCTTGTTAGTCTGATCTTACACCCAAGACCAAATAGGGTGGTGTGTTTTGTGCACCTTATTTTTCATAGCTCAAGAAAGGACAAATGAAAACCCAGAATAAAATAGAACTGAGTCTGGCTGGGCAGCACGTAACTAGTTACAAATGATTTCTGCTGAGAGACCATACCTACAACATGATAATGATACCAACTGTTTTTGAGTATTTACTATATACCAGGTGCTAGCTACCCAGAGGACTTGATATACACTGTTTCACTGAATCCTCACATAATCTTACAAGAAAGCTCTTATTATTTCCATTGTAAAGATGAATAAACTGAGGCTCAACAAGTTCAGGGTAAATGAGCCTGGAATTTGAACTCAGGAGTGTCTGATTTGGTCACTGTGCTGAACTCCTTGTCTATTAGTAATCCGAATTGTGCTTCCTGGTGTAAGAGAAAGAAAGACTGCGGACAGATTAAGGATGGCCCATAGCAAAACAGTGTAAGAGAATAGCCAGCATTTCTCCATTCCACAAAGATCCCTCCTCACAGAAGACTGAATATTCACCTGTTCCTTCCATCTATGCTGCTCATCAAAACTAGCTCCCAAGTAAGAATTTAATTTACTCATTCTACGTATGCCAACTACAATAAAGAATGGTAAAGCAGCTCATGACGAAATTTGGAATCTCTATAGGGAACCTGACCTTGAGGCCAGCAAATTAACCTATGGCAGCAGATTTTCAGACTTAAGTAAGCAGAACTGAAGTGTTTTCAACTTGGAAGATGGGGAATGAAAGGGATTTTTTTCCCCCATCAAATCAACTCAGTGAGCTCTTCATGCATCCATTGTGAGTTGGAAACCTCTAAAAATATCAGTAGGCCCATTCTGAGCTTCCAATGGACCTACTTTAAAAATTGCCAAAAAGGCAAAAAAGTGTTTCGGATATTCCTGTTGCCCTGCCCCACAACCTCTCTAATACAGCCTTTGAAATCTATTCGAAAGTATGAAAAAAAAATCTTCTTTTTGGTATCTATGCATTTGTCTACAGATTTCATCTCTAAATATCCTGCGGTGAGTGGGGAAATGGCTCAGTCCCCCATAGTTCTTCTGTTCTAGGAATTTTAGGGGGGGCTAGGGTGGGAGGAAAGTGGTTAAAGAAATTTGGAGGATATTTGGATTCCTCCCAAGCTCAGAAACCAAATAAAAGGGGAAGTTTTGAAGTCCCACTTCCAATTTATTCAATTCTGGATGCTTTCATTAACTAGGCTTAAAGATCCTTGCTCACAAAATTGCTATACTTTTTTTCTTTTCCAGTTTTTGTAATGATTTGTTTGGTTTTAGGTCATTAGCCAGAGAAGGGGTAAATGCCCCGTAGATTTAACATACAGAGAACGTCTGCTTTCATTCCTCATTCCCTCAACCTCAAGAAAAATCCTCAAGCTAACAGAAAAAAAGAGAAAAAGAGAAATGCCTTTAACAAAACTTTAGATTCAATGTATTTATTCAGAAATTAACACTTAGAAATATCACTGATTACACAATACTGCTGTTTTGTAAATAGTTTTAATCCACTTTCCCATTCTTCCGGTTGTTCTAAATTTGTGCCCTGTGTCTTCCAAGACCTATCATTTTCGTGAGTCACCCAGTCATGGAGAGTGCAAGTATTTAACTGCCAGCATCCAGCCAAACAGTGCCTGGGATCCTCCACATTGTCACAGACTGCTCTGGCTAGTCTGGTAATCCCCGTGTTGTTTCCCTATGGAAAAAGCTGCAAAGGTATGGGGTAAAGAGAGACAGCAACTGCTATATACTGAGAATCCACTCTGTGCCCATCACGCTGCTTTGCATCTTATACCTCGATCCTGACCGTAACACTATGTGGGAAGTGTTATTAACTCCTTCCTTCAGATGAGGAAACCAAAGCTTAGAGGCCAATGTAATTAGCCTAAGGAAGCAAAAGCTAAGGCAAGGTCAAGGTTGAACACAGGCCTCTAGCTCCTAAATTTTGCTCATCCTACCCCAACACACCGCTTTCCGGAGCATCAGCCAAAGACAGCTTTAGGAATAAACGAATCATAGGCAAGGCCTCTGCCCAGCCATGATCCTCATATTTCTGCAAGACTTAACTAGCTAATGATGCCCAGAGCATGTCAACTTAGCCCTGGCTTTGTATAATATTTCTGGACTTATTTACAGTATATGGGGCTCCTTCTGGATTCATGAGCTGACCCTCTCTGCTCTATCCTCCCGCCCGGAGTTACCTCTGACACCACAGTGACATTGCTCCTTCTTTCAACATTTAGGCTCACTGGATACTGACTCCTTCCAAATGAAGCAATTAGTTGAAGTCTATGAAAACAAATTTCTGAAGCCAGTGATTGCAAAATCCATTAGCTGCACAAAATTCGGAGGAGAGTTTCCTTCCATTACTTAACAGGAGTTCAAGTAGTGGAGGCAAGAAAATAATAAAAAGCAAATTATGATAACCAAAACCTACCAGGGGACCAGTTTTCTTTAGTTTACTATTTACAGTAACAAGAAAGGACTCAGCAACCTCCACATTCACATCACTAGCAGAGTGTCCTGTAAGAATCTGTACCGTGTGTGTGTGACAGCTTTGGCTGCTACAGGGCAAGAGTGGGGGTGGGACGATCGATATCAAATAATACAATTTTTAAAAATAAGTTATTTTAAGCTAGTATGTATACTCGGCAGGTGATAAGGGAGAAGAGAAAAAATTAGTTTTAATTTGCTTCTATGATCCGGGCAGTTTGCTGGTTATATACATATATAATGTCACCTTTATATTCACATAACAACCGTATAAGGCAGGTAATATGTTCCTCATTTTTGAGGACATGGAAGTTCACAATAATTTTTAAAAGTAATTCATTCCAATGTGAGTCCTATCATCTAAGGCTTCGTTGATGCCATACAGCTCTATGTAAAGAAACCAACACAGCAGGCATTAACCCCCAACTGCATACCCAAAAGAGACAACTGGAGATGAGATTCCCATTCAGATTTCCAATTCAGGATCATGAAATGAGCGTATGTGTTTATCACCTCTTTTTCCTGAGACCTCATTAAGAAGATATTAGAAAAAAAAGAGAGACCAAAGCAAAAACCCACCTTCATAACAATAAAATGAATAGGAGAAGGATAAGAGATTTCAGCGAATTTGTGGAAGGCAGAAAGCAGAAGGAAGAATGTCAATTAAAGAAATAGAGGGGAAGAAGACAAAAAGAAACCTTGAGTGTGAGCAGGACACTGCAGCACAGGAAGTAGCCGACCTGGGGGGCAAAAGCAAGAGAGGTTCTGGATTCAGAAAGGTGGAGGTGAAAAGGTAACACTGAAGTAGAAGGTCTGTACCTAGAACAGGTGCCCCAGCCACACACCCCCCGCACCTCGACACAGCATAAATCCACAGTGTAAATCCAGGTTCTTGACCACGAGTGAAATAATCAGAGAGAGCTCTTCTCAATAGAATAGAATGAACTGCTTGGAGAAAAGCTGGGGTAGCCAGTGTGCATTTTAGTGATCCTGAGTAAGCCCTCCTCATTCATTACTGGGGGCTCTCCACTATCACCGTAGGCCCCATGGCAGTAGCTTGGAGAGGCCCTGCCCGCTGACAGAGGCTGCACGCATAGGCACAGCTCCTGAACAAGCTGCTTATTGCTCAGCCCTCTCTCAGGGGAGACAACCAAGCAGCACCAGACATTGAAGAAAGGCTGCAGCAAGAAAGAGAAACACTAAGATAAATAGACACTTTAGCTGTTCCCAAGAGGAAAAATAGAGCTTAGGAAATAGAAGAGACCTTCTAGAACACAACTAGTTTAATATACTCGGAAGCACTCAAGAATATTTAGCACAGATAAACAAGAATACGATGTTATTTTTTTTTTAAGGCATCATCAAAGGACAGAAATATTGTTTGGTTTTTTTTTTTGGAAATGAAAAATACAATGCTGAAATGGAATACTCAGTACATGAGGTGTGAGGCCAAAGCTCCTGGGAAATAGAACAAAAGGCAGTTGGGAAGAAAATATGAGTGAAAATCAGGAGATATTACTGATCAGACCTAGGAGATCTGACATTTCATTCACAGGAGTTCAAGAAAGAGAGAACAGAGATAACAAAAGGCAGGAAATTATCAAAATCAAAATTTCTCAGAGATAATGGGAGAGTATCTTTAAATATAAAGAACTTACATGGTGCCCAGTATAAATAACAAAGATAGACACCCCTCAGCACAATATAGTGAAATTTCAGAACACCAAAGATTAAGAGAATATCCTAAAACTTTCCGGAGAAAGGAGTGGGGAAAAACAGTAGCTAAACTCTCACAGATCATTATATGAAACCAATAGCTAAATGTTTAAAGTCTACAAAAACAGAAGCAACAATATATTTAGGATAACAATAGAGAACCCCAAAACAGAAATTATTAAAAATTGGTTATCTCTGAGGATCAGGACTACTGGACGTGGGGCAGGGCCCATGCATGGGATTGTGGCTTTTTATTGCCAGCATGCAAGTGTTACTTTGGAGATTATATTATATTATATTATGTTATATTTATTATATTATACAGTTGATATATAAGCCTATATATTATATCAAATACTATATGTAGTTAATATATGTTATATATTATCTGCGTGTGTATAAATGTCATACTTGCAGGCTGTATGTTTATTGCCCATTGAGAACAAACTTATCAAGCAATGCCTTTTACAGAATAACAGCTAACCAAGTTTATTCTTGCCTATATGTATTGCAGTGCACACATCATTCCTGATGAATTTGATACAGAGCCATAAAGTTATATCCCACAAGGTCTCCTAGTGGCCTGGAAAATAAACAAGCCTCCTACCAACGCAACTTTCAAATAGTTAGTGGCTTAGGCCGAGCCAACAGGATATAAAAACAGTTGAGAAATGGAAACTTCAAGCTGAAAAACATTTGGGATTTTCTGATCTCAATCAAATGTTTTTCTAAAAACTGAATTTCGTCAAACCTTTCGTCAAAATGGGGAGGGAGCCATAGGCACTAAGGAACATTTGACTCTTCCTGCTGCTAACCATGCTGGGAGAATGAAAATTCTGGAAGCTGGCTGAATTATTTCGAGCCATGATGAATTCCTTTAGGAAAAGAGAAATAGTTTCCTAATTGGTCCCTTCGCAGCATAAAGGATTTGGTCTCATGTGGGATATGGCCACTGAGTAATGGCTCAGAGGACTTGCTTCATAGTAGAAAATAAAAAAGTCAGGTCTCTGGGACCTAAAACATTTGGCAAAGACGAAAGTCTACAAGGTAATGTGGAAAGAGGAGAAAGTTCAAGCAAATGTATGAGAAAGGGGGGAAAAAATCTGGAGTAATGAAGATTAGAGTCCTGCTCAGTATGTAAGAAATGCAGAAATGCTATACAATCCCAGGAGCACTGCATTCATTAGGCTGCATGGGCAGCTGTTTGGGGCTTAAGTTGCCATTGGTGATGTTTTTCTTTGGCTGATACCTTTCAATTGACTATGCGGAAGGCATTCCTCAGAGTTAGGGCACCGTGCAGACTATGCTATCTCACTCACAGCTGATAATTTCCCTAGAGGCAGGTGAGATGCAGGAAGACAAAGCCAAGGACTCACAAGAAAAATTGCATTAGTGGAGAAATGCAGAGCAGAAGGGGACAGAGTAGGCGAAGTTGGCCAGTAATATAATAATTCAAAGACCGCAGGTAAAAACAGCTCCCTGGGATGGTGCAGTTTGTCATGCGCTCACTCAAGGAAGGAAAACAAGAAGCCAAAAATTGTGGTGAAATTGTTTTCCTGAAAGAGGAGCTGCTATAAATATAGATGTTGTGGGATAGAAGGAGCAGGAACAACAGAAAGCCTGGATTCAGAATGAGACATAGATTCCAGCTCAAAGTATCACTCTCAGCCACCGAGGTAATGAGAGCTTCAGAAAATCAAAATGCCTTCATATTCTAAGATGATTAATTCACACTCATGTATCAGGCAGAATCATAGACCCAGTGACACCAATGTCTTTTTGGTCTGAAGTCTTTCCTAGGAGTAGAGGGTAAGAATGTAATTTAGAGAGGAGAGTGTTAGGGGCAGCTACCCAGGCACAACACTAAAGGTGGGCATGCTGGACAGGTTCTAGGATGACCCCCATGATTCCTGCCCCCTTGTGTTCATTCCTTGTATACTGCCCTTGTTGAGTATGGGTAGGACACCCGTCCACCTGTAACTTGCTTCTAGGCAATAGACTATGGGAAAGGTAATGACATCACTTGTGTTATAGAAGACTCCATTTTAGCAGACGGGAGCAAGAAACTCTTCTTGCTGGCTTGATGAATAAATGGCCATGTTGAAGAAGTCCATGTGCCAAAAATGGTGGGTGACCCCAGCAACTGTGAGGAAGCTCTAGGACCTGAGGTCAGCCTTGAGCCGATAGCCAGCAAAAGGCTGTGATGCCTGGTCATACAGCCACAAAGGAAGTGCATTCTGCCAACAATCTGAATGGACTTCTTCCCCAGTCGAACTCCAGAGGAGAAGGCAGCCGGGCCAACACCTTGTCTTATGACCCATGGAAATGGCAAGATAATAAATGTGTGTTGTTTTAAGTCACTAAATTTGTGGTCATTTATTGCTCAGCAATAGAAAATAAGTATGGTGGGAGAGGAACAGGTGAAAGGGAATGAAGAATGATGTCAGATAGCTTGTTCTAAACAGGAAGTAGCAAAGCAGCCATGATGTCACCTACCCATTTCATCACTATTAAATAACATTCAGGCTCCCCTGATGTCCACTACCCCATGGTCTACCTAGAACTAGACATTTGTCACCTCTGAGTTGTTCCCACTTTCCTTGAGATAGAATCTATATGTTGTAATTGGCCAAAGGATGTCAAGTTTTTCGGAGTAGGAAGTCTGGCTGTGTGCAAACTTATGAGTTGGGTAAGTTTGTTCCCTTACTCTTTTTATCAAATCTTCTGTTCTCTTGGGGCACCTGGATGGCTCAGTTGGTTAAGCATCTGCCTTCGGCTCAGGTCATGATCTCCCCCCTACTCATGCTCTCGCTTTATCTCTCTCACTCTTGCTCTCAAAATAAATAGAATCTTAAAAAAAAAAAAAAAAAGTATTTTGCTCTAGTGCAGAGCTCTTCCCCCAATGGCACAAATAGCCTCTTGTTACTACCCCTTACCTGCCTTACCCATTCTCCATACATTTTTGAATTTCCTTCTTCCCATTAAATTTTGCCCTTTTCTATGTTCTACACATCAGAGCATGCTTAGTATCATTGAATTCATGCTAAGGGCAACCATTTGATATCAGCTTAATGAAACATCTCACTCCGATAACATTTGTGCTTTTTAAATAGATGTCTTCAAGAAACTGGTGAACAGATTTAGTGTCCAACCAAGTCTTCCAGGGTTCCACAAGCCCCAGCACACAGGGGCAGCAGGAAACAGAGCTTCCGGAACACTGCATTGCCTTTCCTTCACATTGGGGCCTCTTGTTGTTTGGAGCCTATGCTAATGGCTATTATGTTTATTCCAGAAGCAGTAATAGCAGCATCTGTCTAGTGCCTGGCAGGTGTCAGACTTTCCCTCTCATGGAAAAGGAGAAGGACAGCTTGCCTTATGCTCATCACAAATGTATTACTCACATATTCTGAATGTTTTCAGTAATCACCATTACTGCATATATTTCTGAGTTGTAGAGAAATGTGCCTTCCTTCTGGGAGCAATGGGAGAGAAGCCAGTACATGGAACCCAACACAAGTTTGCTGAGCTTCCAGGAGCAAGTGGAGTCTCCGCACCAGGGAAAGCCCCCAACTTCCTTCCTCAAGAAAGATTCAGAAATGCTCTTTATCTCCAAGGAGATTCTGAGAAGCTATCCACCTAGACCACACTGTCTTGTTCTCCAAGTCCTTGTGCAGTGCACTCCATCTGCCTGAAATGCCCTTCTCTCACCCCACTTGAATCCATAGTTAGTTTAGGGGTATGTACACCTGGACCCCTGCCCTGACTGCCTCCCGGGTGATTCAGATGCCTTCCCCAGGCATTCATGATAGTGGCAACCATGACATTTCACACCCTGTCCAGGAATTGTATGAACTGTCTTTCTCTGCTACCAGATAGCAGCCTTCTTGAATATATGAGTAGTGCTTTATTGTCTCTTGTCTTCAGAGCCTAGCTCAGTGTGTAGCACTAACCAACAAGTCTATCCATAGACGAGAGGTTGAATTAAAGTCCAAATAGGTAGTAAGGACCTGATCTATTCAGAGAATAGAAGAATGAAAAAGAGAAAGAAGGAAGGAAGGAAGGAAGGAAGGAAGGAAGGAAGGAAGGAAGGAAGGAAGAAAGGAAGGGAGAAAGGAAGAAAGGAAGAAAGGAAGAAAGGAAGAGGGGAGGGAGGGAGAAAGGGGGAGAGACAGGGAAGGAAGAAAGGAGGGAGGAAGGGAGAAAGGGAGAGAGAGGGAGGGAAGGAAGGAAGGAAGGAAGGAAGGACGGAAGGAAGGAAGGAAGGAAGGAAGGAAGGAAGGAAGGAAGAAAGGAAGAAAGAAAGAAAGAAAGAAAGAAAGAAAGAAAGAAAGAAAGAAAGAAAGAAAGAAAGAAAGAAAGAAAGAAAGAAAAAGAGAGAGAGAGAAAGAGGGGAGGGAGGGAGAAAGGGGGAGAGACAGGGAAGGAAGGAAGAAGGAAAAAAGGAGGGAGGAAGGGAGAAAGGGAGAGAGAGAGGGGGAGGGAGGGAAGAAGGGAGGAAGGAAGGAAAGAAGGAGAAGAAAGAAAGAGAGGAAGGAAGGAAGAGAGAGAAAGAAAGAGAGATAAGAGAGAGAGAGAGAAAGAAAGAAAAAGAAGAAAGACAGAAAGAAAGAAAGAAAGAAAGAAAGAAAGAAAGAAAGAAAGAAAGAAAGAAGAAAGAAAGAAAGAAAGAAAGAAAGAAAGAAAGAAAGAAAGAAAGAAAGAAAGAGAAGAAAAAAAGGAAGAAAGGAAGAAAGGAAGAGGAAGGAAGGAAGGAAGGAAGGAGAAAGGAAGAAAGAGAAAGAGAGGAAGGAAGAAAGAAAGAGAGAAAGGAAGAAAGAAAGGCAGTGAATCCACAGGTCAGGAGTTGAGAAGAAGGTGATCTACATTAACAACATCCCACACATAATCTGTCTCCTCCTGTCCATGTAATTATTGGGCAGCAAAGGTACTTTATGACATTTTCCAAAAGTGTGTCTGTGAAAGCCGCTCAGCTGAGGGCAGCGAGCAGGGTTTTATTAACAGAAAGGTTGTGGGTGGGAGAGTATTATGAAACAGTGACATAGGTAGGTTTTACTTTCATGGCAGTTTCAGATTTTTTTTTAATAGTCAAAGTATTTTATACACACCTCTCTGTTACATGTTTATAAGTTGATTGTTGATGTGACCAAATTCCCCCATATTAGATTTCCTGCAATACATTATCATTTATAACTATTTATAAAAATGGTATTATTTGATTAAGTGGGTCAGGTCACATATTTTTAAGGAATATTAGGGTTATATTAAAATACAAGTAACTAAGACACCCTCTTGGAAAGCAATACAGAGTGACTTTGCTGCCTGATATTTACACGGGACAGATGATATGTGGGCTGATTTCAATGTAGAATACCTAATAACATCACCTCTTCCTATTACAAGTAAATACAACTAAAGCAAGTAAACAAGCTAACTTATTTACAAAAAGGAGTTTCTTCTGCCTTCCTAGTTGCTATGTCCTCATCATAGAACTGGAATGAGTGGTACCTTGCCAGCTCCAGGACAGCAGGACTGTAAGGGAAGAAAGCACTTCTGAAGAGGTCTCTCCATTGCGTCCTCCTCCCATCTCACCTCCCACCTCCTTACACCTGTCCAAAATATCAGGCCCTCTCTCCTCTCTATTTGGTTATCCTTCCCTTCTTCCACAAGGAGTCCCTTCCTGCTTGGCAAACATTTTTCTTATGAACTGGAACAGAGGTACTTTAGAGGGAAGCTTGCATTAGCCTTTCTATCCAGAACTGTCTTTATTCCCTCAGATACCAGATTACGTTTCCTAGACCCCCAAGCCTCTTAGACTAGTAATTTAGAGTGTAAGTTTGAACCCGCTGACCATGATCCTGAGCTTGCAGCTTTTTTTTTTTTAAGATTTTATTTATTTATTTGTCAGAGAGAGAGAGAGCACAAACAGGCAGAGTGGCAGGCAGAGGCAGAGGGAGAAGCAGGCTCCCTGCCGAGCAAGGAGCCCGATGTGGGACTCGATCCCAGGACCCTGGGATCATGACCTGAACTGAAGGCAACCGCTTAACCAACTGAGCCACCCAGGCGTCCCAAGCTTGCAGCTTTTTCTGGTGAATCTTAAAATTTAGCTTTTGCTCTAACCATCTTTCTACACCATGGCTCCCAATGGGAATCATGGTTCCCAGTGACCTTACTAAATGCTGTGAACTACCTTTTCTGGTTCTTTATTCTCCTTGACACCTGTCATGTTGGAGTCTAGGCCCCAAAGATATGGGGCCCACATGCTCTCTAAGAAGACTGAGGCAGAGCTTTGGCAATATATGGGAATCTTCCTCTGGTCCATGCTTTCCCTTCCTCTGGCCATGGGGCCTCTGCCTATTCCTACCAAGCACACTTCCACCTCAGGGCTCTTGCACCAACTGCTTCTTCTGTCTGGAATACACTTCCTTTACATATCTGCACAGGTCACCTTCTTACATCTTTTGGGTTTTTGTCAGCTCCAGCTTCTGTGGCAATGTTCTCTACTTGCCTTTGCTCACATCTGGAGCTGTGGTTTCCTGCTCTAATCTAATCCTATTGTTTTCTATCTTTTGGGAAGTGCTCACTATTTCCATTCTACTTAGAGTTCCCACTGTTTTTGATAAAAATTATGTATACTTTTTATTAATCTAAAAGGTATCTCTTCCATCATTTCTATTAATTTAGTGTGGGAAGGAAAGTTGGTCATTCTGAGAACTGAGAAAAAATGGAAGGAGGTGAGGGATAACTGGACAGATATCTAAAGGAAGAGCATTCCAGACTGAAGAAACAGCTGGTGCAAAGGCCCTGAGCCGGAAGTGTATTGGCAAGACAAGACAAGAAATCAGGATGGTTGGATCTTAGCTGGAGCAGAGTCAACAAGGAAGAAAATATAGTAGAAAATGAGCTCAGAGAGGGAAGGGAGCAGTAGGATATAAGGAGGGTTGCATTATGTGGAGACTTGAGGCCATTGTATAGACTTGGCTTTTAGTCTGAGAGAAGTGGGAAGGCACTGGAGGTTTTTGAACAGAGTAAGATAATCTAACTTAATATTTTAAGATAGTAACTTTGACTGCCGTGTTGAAAATATACTTAAGGGGGAAGAATCAGGATTCTAATGCAAAAATCCAGGTTGGAAATAAATGGTGGCTCAGACCATGGTGGTAGCAATGGCAGTGGTAGGAAGCGGTTGGATTATGGATATACTTTGATGGCAGAGCCAACAGGATTTCCTGGCTGATGGGATGGGGAATGAGAGAGAAAGCTAGGAGTCTGGTATAACCAAACACTGATAGATAGAGTTGCCATCAGAGATACAGAGGAGCTGTAAGTGGAACAGGTTTGCAGGTGATCTGGTGTTTCTGATATACATCTGAGTTGAAGATGTCAACCAAGCAAGTCTGGAGTTGAAATGAGAAGTCTGGAATGAAGGCATATGTTTAGAATGGCACTTAAAGACCTGAGACTGGGTGGGATCACCAGTGTAGTGAGTTTGATTGGAGAGGGGAAAAGGATCAAGGACTAAAACTGGGGCACTCCACTACTAAGAAATCTAGGGGATGAGCAGGATCTAGAGAAGGAGACTGAGAAGGAGCAGTCAGTGAAGGAAGAGAGAAAGAAGAAAAAGTAGTTGGTACATATGCTGCATTTTAATTCAACACATTATGTAGCAATCTGGATTGAGAAATTGGAATTGAATTGGAGATCATTCTTTACTTTGAGGAAAACAATATGATGTAATGGAAAAAGTATTGGGAAAAACCACATGATGCAAGTACTTTTAAAATTACATTCTTCACACCTCACCCCTGCAACCTCAGCATAGTACCAGACAGTAGAAAGCTACCTTGGGTTTTTCTAGTTATTGCTGAAAAAAAAGTTACTACATTACTTTAAAAACAAATGAAAATCAATTAGGACTGTTATCAGGGGTGGTGGAATTAGCAACTGCTTGTAAGTTATGAATATCCTAGGACCTGGCACCTTCAATAACTCAAGCAAGGAAGGGTCTGTGTAGGAAGAATTCAGAGTGGCTAGGTGCAAGTTCTACCCTTTAATAAATACATAAATAAATAAATAAATAAATAAATTTTATCTTTTAAAGCAGTTTTAGGTTCACAGAAAATTTGAGCGGAAGGTACAGAGTTCTCACACATTTCCCATTCAGGTTCTACATTTTTTCCCCAGACTTACTCTGTGCCACAGGCAAGTTGCTTAATTGATGCTTCCATTTTCCCACCTGTAAACTGAGAGTTGGAAGAATTATATTACAGCATCAAGGTTCTTTCAGGAAGGTGTTCTGTAATGTCAAGCTCTTATTAGAGACTGTAAGGTAGCTTCTTTCTACTGATTTCTGGGAAGTCAGTTGCAAATGACCGGAACTTAATGAGTTATCAAGAGAGTATGTTATTTAAAAAGCAATGAGATCAGTGCCTCCACATTAATAAATATGTGTGATTGCCCCAGGGGCAATGTGCCTGCCTACCATTGCCAGCTCATGGAGGTGACCGAACAGGCACTAGGCTGGAGCTTCAGTCTCCCCACCAAGCAGCCAAGTCTCCTGATTTGTGACACTGCTGTCAAAGCTCCCAAGACTGTCTCCTGGCTCCTTGACCTCAGGGCAGGTGGGTTGAGCTGCAGCCTTTCCACCAGCTTCTGTGCTCCTTCTAGGGCCCGTGATCTCACAAGGGACGGTGAGGTAATGGCTAGATCAGCACACCAGGCTTCCTCACATGACTCCAGGCAGTGGAGCTACTCTGTACATAGAGGGCAGCCAGCCCACTCTGTCAGAAAGCACTTCAGTCTGCTGACTGATAATTGGTGAGCAGGATGAATTCAATTCCTTGCCTCACACTTTCCACAGCTTCTCCAGCCAAGCTCTTGAGGCTTTGAGAGAAGAGGGAGGTCAATTGAGTTAATTACCTTTAAGAACTATCCCCACACTGTCTGCTCAGGGAATTTCAAACCTCAAGGCCACAAGCCCTCTAAGTCCCAGAGTGTCTCCAGTCAGATTCCTGGAAGGTGGCTACTGCAAGAGAAAGTAAGACAAACAGAACCAAAAGCTCTGGACCTGACTGGAAATCCAGTACTCTAATCAAAAGGTGTCTGAAGCTGAGGAATCCTTGAAAGAAAAATCTCATTGGTAGCAAATGGTTCCAAAAACAGTTCTGTAGCATGCTCATCCTCATTATGACAACAACGCAAGTATTTTCTAATATTTGGTTCATAAAGGTGAAAAAGGATGTGGCTTCTTTTCTCAAGACAATTACTGTGGGTATCAAGGAAGATCATGGGCCGAATGTCTAACTTTGTCATTTAATCGATTTGATATTCTGTGCAAGTTATTTAACTACTCTGAGCCCTAGTTTGTTTATGTGAAAACCATAGAACCATATTATGTGACCTGCAGTGTTGTGATAAGGTATGTAAGGTTCTGTCTCAAGCATGTTCTCCTAAGCAGAAAATAAGTAGAAGGTATATTCCTGTAGCACTAAGCACACTGCTTGGCACAAAGGAAATGCTCAAAAATGATAGCTAATTAACTGGAAGAACTGACACTGTGCAGAGCACATAGTCAACACACTATGACTGCAGACACACCTGCCTCTACTGAAATGTAAAGAATATTTCAGTCTTTCGTAAGGCCATTAATCTCACCTTGATACTCAGATCATAATGTTTATCACATGCTTCCCAAAGGTAGTACACTTTCAGTCTAGTGGCTGAAAATAAGACCTATTGTTGGTATTTGTGGAGACCACAAATAGCTAATGCTGCCTAGCTATATGCCCTGCCCATGAGTCCCTCTGCCCCACACAGCTTACTATCTTGGTATCTTGTCCTTCAACAAAGTCTTTCCTCCAATTGTCTGAAAATTGTCTCCTGAAATATGAGATTCTCTAGGTGAAATGTCAAGGCTACCATCACTAGTGAGGTCAACCAAAGATACAGGAATTTTCTTCAGTAGAAGAAATTCAATTAACCTTGAATTATGCAGTCTGATATGGAACTATTAGAAGTATCTGACAGGATCTCCCCCGTGAGCTTCAGTCACAACCCCAAGCTCTCATAGACTCGTGCTCGCTTGGTTGCTGCACATAACTTCCAAGACACATCTATCTTCCCAAAGCAGGGGGCTTAGAATCAGAGGATAGGGAGTATGGTCCCTGTCCTGCCATCATCAATCTCATCTCTGTTACTACTGTGTAGACTTGTTTGTACTAAAGTCTAAAATAAGCAACTTACCATATTCTCCTACTATTATTTATGCTTGGTTTGGCCTTTTCACCCCCAACATTTGACTCAATAACTAAACTCCTACTTCTACCCTCTTATCTGGGTTGGACATCAAGGCACTAACTCCCATTCACCTACTTCAACTCCAGGCTTTCCCTACTTCTCCACTTCGGATTGATACCTCATGATGGAGCCCAATTTTTGTACACTGGACTACCCATTATGGTTCGCCAGCCTCCTGTTCTCTGGGCACCCCCATATTTTTGCAACCACTTATAATCCCATCACTGACCTCTTTGATTGGTTTGATACTTATTTGGAGTAGTAACTATTTTATATGTTTTATCTTTCTAGTGAGATTGAAGGAAAGGACCACATCAGGTTTTTTTCTTCTATGCCTTATGTAACTTGGTGCAGGACTAACACAAACATGGATTGTCCTCCACTTCATTGCAAAATGTTCTTTAACATTGGTTCTTAACACGATTCATCATAAGATGAAACAGTGATGGCGCATTTGTGTTTTATCCATCTCTGCACATGTTTGACCTCTGACAGAAACCACTAAGTAACCAGGTGAAGGTAATAAAAAGGAAGTATGGATGTTTATTGTAACTGAAGCCAGAAACAGAAGGAATTGCCTATAGCAGATATTCCACCAATGGTTGTTGAATTAAATATTCCTGACCTGGAAAAAAAAATGTACCTTTCCCTCCATTCATTAATTCCACTCAGTTCAAAAATTTTTCTTACACACTCTGTGGTTAGGCAGGATGGCATCTACTGAAATTCTTGAGAACTCTCATTCCCTACCTGAAGCTGACTTTTAGATGCTCACTGATGCTTATTATACTTTGTTAGTTAACTTTCTAGAATACTTTTATCCAGGTATCTGGAGAAGGGATAGATATTAGAAGTCACAGTGGAAGATTATCTTACTCTGTGCTCTATTCCCTGACTTTAAGTCCCAGATGTGTTCTGGAGACTTCAAAGCCCATTGAAGCTTGATTACTGACTCAAAGAGCTGGACAATGCTCCGGTCTCATCTACCTATCTATTCTCTTCTTTTGCTTTTCAGAAAGAAGCCTGATTTATTCCAGGTAAAAATACACCCAACTAAAAGTCTATTCCTCCACCCAACTAAAAGTCTATTATTCCTGCATGTAGGTGGTCAGTGAGATGGAAGTAAAAATTATTGGGAAGGATTCCCTGGAAAATACCTTAAAAGGAGAACAGGCAGTGGGCAGGAAGTTACACTTTGCTATTCCTCCCTCCTTTTTACTCTTAGATGGAAGCTTCAATGACCATCTTGAAATATAAATTACATTTGAAAAGGGAAGATGCACACTAAGGATGGTGGAGCAGAATGATAGGGGAAGCATGGCTCCGGTTCATGGCTGTGGGGCTCCCATCCCTTCCCAGATGGCTGCCTTATCTTTCCTCAACATGAGAAATAAGCCTTGGTTTTCTTTTAGTCATTTATTTGAATTTCCATTGTAAGCAGCCAAATCTGCTCCTGATTCAAAGAGTGTTCCTACCTTCATCCAATCTAATCCAATTGGTTATCTCCACTCAAGGGTCTACATCAAATATAAAGTGTCTCTGAAGAGATTTAAAAACCTAACTTCTCTGTGGGTCTGGATGAAAGCTGGAGACATGGAACTCAGTAAATCTCTTTTGATCGATCCCCTAATATGTGCTCAGAATTGTGCCATCACCGTAGGAACTCTTAGGGCAGCCTACCTCACTTAGGTAAGCCATACTGAGAAGGATCTATCAAGCTCCATGGGTCTAAATTTAAGGTAAGGAAACTTCTAGCTGCTCTTCTTCCCATCACTGCTAGTTACAGTCTTATGTTATTCATTAGGTGAAAATGATTATAGAACACAGAATATATCCAAAAAAGCAGTGAGGCTTCCTCTGGAACTGGAAAAAGTAATGGCTAGATAGTTTTGCAAGTCATAAAAAGTCTCAGGATGTCCTGAGCAGATTAAAAAGCCCTTAGACCAGGGTTCTCCAGCTACATGTAGGCCTTTACTTTAGCTTGTTAAGAGCTGGTAAGAAGCAGTTTCTTTAAGTTTAACTTGTAGTAAGACATAAAATAAAAATAATATAAGTAAAACTTCCAGTAAGTGTAATACATCATAGGTGCTGGGTAAATATTAGCTGAATGAACACATAAATGAACTAATAAATGAATAAATGCACTGTAATTTCTGGTAACATGAAACTATGTTCTATCAAGTTTCTGTGTCTTTGCATACATGTACAATTGCTTCTAGTTAGAGAGCCCACCTCTTTTCTTTACTTAATGAAATCCCACACATTCTTCAAAATCCAACTCAAATATTAAAAATAATATTTATCTATGACCATCTCCTCATCATCAATGAATTGGCTGCTTCTGTCCCTATGTTCATTGCATTAAGCTATAGATATATCTAATGCTATCTTCAATGTTGCACTTATATTGTGTGATAATTTTTTTATGCATGCATTTCTCCTTTAATATCAGGGGAAAAAACAGAAAAGTATCGGACACATCCTGAACACCTGCTGTGCACCCAGGCACTGGGTGAGGGTGCTTCCTACTTTCTTACCTGCTCCCCACAGTCAGCCTGGGCAGCAGGTAACAGTCAGTATTCCTGGATGAGAGAGGAGGGGTGTCTGAGCTTTCTTTTGCAAGGGCTTTATTTCTTGGAGCTTTTATGGGCTAATCCACAAATATAAACTTTAGTTGCTCACCATATAGAAAAAAACCCTAGCAATCTCTTTCAGGAGAGCCCCTTTTTCTGATCCACCACACCATCTCCTAAGTCATCATAAACAAGGAAAATGATTTTTCAGGGCCTTCAGAGAAACCAGATGGGACTGGATCAGAAGGCAATAGCAGCAGCCAACAGAGACTTCCTACCAGCAATTTCATCTCTGGTATCTACAAGTTTCTAGTAGATCCTATGCTGAAGGTCTTGATGCATTTAAGACCAGAGCTTGAAGCCTTGCTAAAAACCCCACTTATTTATTTCCTTGTCTCTCATCTCCCCACAGTAAGAATGTCAGTTTTTTGAGTACCAGGGCTTGGCATGGTTCACCTCCTTATCCTCAGCAAATAAAGTAGTAATACCTCCTTATAGTTTACTATTTAAAAATCACTTTGGTTCAATATGTTTTCTCTTAATTAAAAGGAAAACCAGAGGATGACTATTTAACAGTAATTCATGGATCAATATAAATTGCATAATAAAATAATTTTACACCTAGCAGAGACTAGCTAGTAGTGACGTAGATATGTTGATGGAGTGGAGGAGGGAAAAAAACTTTGGAACAAAAATCAAATTAAAAGGAAAGGTGGGGTTTTGAGATGTAAAGGACATCATCAGTTTCTTAGATGACAAAGGAGAAGATGACTCAGGACACAAGATAGGGGACCCAAGGACCAACCTTCCCTCTTTTGCTATTTTGTTTAAGGTCCTGGTTGGGGCTTCATAGATGCTACCGAAATCACCTCACACACTGCCTTCAAAAATGTGGCCCCTCCTTTATTGTTCTCAGTTGTGTGACAGCTATTTATGAAATTATTTTCAATTGGAGGAAAGCTCTATATGCAGTGATTAAGGAAATGAGACTGTATTGTGGAAGGGATCCTAATCATAGTAGTTAGTATGGTGCATACAAAGTTGAATTGGACATCAGCACTAAGAGGCCATAAGGTCAAGATCAAATTGCATGTGGACAAAGAAATTCCTTTATTCACTATTCATTCATCAAGCACTTTTATAACACCCACCGTTCCAGGCAATGTGCTTAACATATTAAGGGCCAGTCCCAGCCTTTAAGGAGCTCACGGTCTGGAGGAGGATGTTGGAAAGAGAAGAGATAAAATGAGTAATTGCAATGGCCTCTCCAACACCTTGCTCTTGAGCAGATTCATTCATAACTTCTACACATTTCAAAGCAAAGCAGGCCCTTTAAAAGGGCACGTAGGAAGGTAAGAAGTTCAGATATTTATTCTTAGTGGTTGTGTCATCTTCCAGCTCTGACTCTTGCAGTCGTGTGATCTTTGGGCATGTCACCACTTCTTGCAACCTATTTTCTTATCTGTAATAATATGTAGGTTCTTGTGCGGTGTAAATGAAATAAGGTACATAAAGACATGAGTATAGGGACTGACCTATGGAAGGATCCTAGAATTGTTAATCACAGCAGTCCCACATTCCCTAGCTCTGATAAGCTAGGCATATCAGGAAGCCTGCTGATGGCCTTTGAGAGAGTGGAAATCATCTTCATCTGCATCTAGCAAGCAGTTTGCAGGCAGGGAGTTGAGGGAACAGTGTGTGTGGGGTAGAGGGATCTGAGAAATGCAGTATAGCTGGGGACACTAAGAACCACAGGAACCAGGAGTACTGATTGACAAGCAGCCTCAAGAGGCAGGTAACCTGGAGACCGGGGGCTGAGATTCAATAACGGTTAACAAATGCTAGGGCCTGGCAATTTAAGGTGAAGAGGATCCTGTCTCAGTTTACCAGCCCTTGGTCCGCTGAGGGAGATGAACACACATACGGATTTACTTACACAGTGCGGTAAGCATAGGATGGAATAGTACACAAGGGGTTATGAGCAAGTTTGTTCAATTCATTTTTTTTTATGCCTGTGAAATGGGATAATGATAACACCACTTGCTCTAGAGGGTTGTGAGAACTGAATAGGAACATAAATACATACAAATATATGTATATATGGAGAACTATATGTATATATGGAGAACTATATGTATATATGTTTTATAGATATAATATACTCACAAATGTAAGCAATTTATATATTATGTGGTGCTAGAGAAATATTAATTTATTTCATAATTAATCATTCATTTCTAGTGTAGGTTCTCTGAGGAAATGATGGCTTTTACATTTCTCTTTATCCTTGAATAATGTTGAGAACAGTGCTAAACACATAGTGATAAATATTTGTTAAAATAAACGTGATCAAATTCCAGACCATCTAGCTGTTAAAAATCCTCCTTTCTGTCAATCTCATTTTGCGCAGCTCTTTCCCCTCAAGAGCTACTCTTTGGAAAAAAAAAAAAAGTCTGGGAAACCTGATTTTCCATATGCATGGATGGGTGCATTTCCCACTGACTTCCACAAAAGCAACAAGTTCATCCAAAGACAGGATTTGGCCTGGGGCAATTGCAGTGGGCCAAGTTCTCTGCTCCAAAGATCAGCTGTGACCAGAGGATTATCTGGATATTAATGACTGGCAGTGAGAATCTGACTACCGGACCCAGGCTAAGAAATACAGAGCACTGAACTTCTCACTCACTTTGTAGCCTGAAAAGAACAACCATCCAAAATCGTAGTATTTTTCCCTCTTGAACTGGCTATATGAGCAATCAGAAAACATATATAAAGAACAATCCATATGACTGGCTCAGCTCTTTGGAGATATGTTAGAGGATATTTTTTTCCCACAAAAATAAGCTCTGATCTCTATACTCTTTGCATTTAGACATAAATGTCTTTATAATCAGTTTATTTTGACCACAGGACTAACAGGTTTATGAAGAAAAAAGTACTCTCACTTAGAATTAATCATTATAATTATATTACAATCAAGTTCTGATTATCTGATCCCAGATTTTTAAAGTTTTGGACTAGGAGGTTATTTTATGACCTGTTTTCCATTTGTGGCTCTATGGCTCTTTCTTTAATTGTTCAAGTCAAACCTCTTTGACCCATTCAATTCCCCTCAAGTAATGGGAGATTTTCTGTAAAGATACACCTGCATGGACCCACAGAAGAGGAAACAACTTAGTCTTGAGAATTATAGGTATAGTTTATCCAGTTGGGTCTCATGGGAACAAGAGAAGCCATCAGTAGTTAGAAAGATTTAGAAACTGATTGTTCTTTCTGGCTCTCTTCAGTGGTATCTCTATTCTCTCCCACTTGCTTATCATGGAGCCATCTGTAATTGATGGCATCACTACCAGTATCAAATATTCCTTCCAACTGCCTCGTTGTTTTGAGGGAATCTGATCAACTCAACTTCTCTTTTATTCCATAAGATACTAGATAGCTTAGAGATGGTGGCCTTTGAGCCAGACACTCATCCCTGAAAACAGAGATTTAGTGGTCAAAATTTGGCAAGCAAACTGACTTACATGGTCAAAATATGGCTCTCCCGTCTGCCTTTTCAGGAAAGACTTTGTATGGGCACCTCAGAAGATTCCCAGTTGGGTTGAGTTTCACATGCCCGAAGTGGTAATGAGCTCATTTACTTATCCTTTATTGATTTCTTTCCTTTCTGTTTCATTTTCCCTACTTCCTCACTTATGCTTCCTGGGATCACCTTCCAAACGTGCAATCAAGTTTCTGTCTCAGGATCTGCTTTTGGAGTAGACTAAGATAAAAGAAATGTAAATATAAGACAAGCCATTTGTCATATACTAGCAGATCTTTAGATTCATCTTAAGAGCTTCACAAAAATATAGAATCCTGTCCTTCACAGCATGAATCTGACCCTTTGGATGCTAAGCCCAGAGATCTCCATTTATAAAACGTTCAAAGTACAGACATGTACCCTGGGGCAAATAATGCATTATATGATAACAAAAAAATAAAAATAAAAAAAATGCAAAAAAAAAAAAAGTATTCAAGGAAATTCTAATAGTAAGCTAGCTTAGGAACTACAGTGATACACAATCATAAACTTCCGAAGTTGTTTTGTTATATGACTTCTATTGTTCTATCTCAGTAAACTAGCCATCATTTACAGATGCCAAGGACCAGGAATTCCTTTTTTTTTTTTTTTAAGATTTTGTTTATTTATCTGAGAGAGAGAGAAAGAGCATGAGCAGGGGAGGAGAAGCAGAGGGACAAGCAGACTCCCCACTGAGCAGGGAGCCTGATGCAGGGCTCAATCCCAGAACCCCGAGATCACAACCTAAACTGAAGGCAGATGCTTGGCCGACTGGGCCACCCAGGCGCCTCTAGGAACTCCTTTTTGATAAAAAAAAGAAAGATTCTAGTTGTTGTTGATGGTGGTGGCTGGCTGATAAAATGTTTTCTTTCCTTTCTTAGCAACTCATTTTTGTCTAGAAATAAATGATAAGAAATTAAAATAATGTTATTTAAAAAGCAATTTACAAGAAAACCTTAGACATTCCTCTTACTCACTCAAGGTTCCTCTGAAATTAAGTTTCAAGATACAACTCAAATGTCCTCTTCTACTATTTTTAACCTTATGTACCAAATTAAATTCTCCCTTCTTAATTCTCCCAGGATCTTCATTATAGCACTTACTCTGAAATTTTTTAAGCTGTTTATTATAGTCAGTAAGACTAATCTGCTTAATTATGAACTGTTTGAGGGCATTGTTCTTGCTATTTTTAAATTTATCTTGGAAACTCCAGTTCTTGGCATGCAGCAGATGTCCAACAAATATTAAACATGCGATCTTTTAAAAATATAAATCCAGATGAACTAATCAGCTGATAAACACTTCATGTGGATTCCTACTGCATTTGGGATAAAATATAAACTCCTTAACATGGCTTTAAAGTTTTACATGAGAAAGCTCTGGCTTCCAGTTAGGATATAGAAAATTAGAGCATCACTTCCACACTTATAACAGGAATAAACTGGATAATCTACAGAATAATAGCTTCTCTTGAACCCACCAAACTGCTAAAGTCACAAGGTAACACACTATCCTGAAATCTGAGAATGTAGGTGCCTCCAAGGAGAGATGTAAGCTCTTGCTAACCTGGAACAGATGCTGAATACCACATAAGCTAGGAAGAAAAAGCTGCTAAGTTGAAATTTTTAACAAATTACAAAAGGCCAAGCAAGGGTTAGCACTAGATTATAGAACCCCTAGTAGCTGCAGATGCAACAGGAATTCGCACACAGTTGCAGGTTTTTCCCCCACTGAGTGTTCATGCAAGAGATGGGAGTCAAGGCCAGAGACTGGAGACCTCTCTTGAAGTGAAGGTTTGGGGAAGGGGAACAACAGCTACTGTGATAAAAGCACGGAGCCATTCCCAGACTCCTTCCCTATCTCCTCTGTGGAATAAAAGTCTTCCATTAACAGACATTTCTGCAAAGAAGACATCTAAATGGCCAACAGACACATGAAAAAGTGCTCAACATCACTCGGCATCAGGGAAATACAAATCAAAACCACAGTGAGATCCATCTCACACCAGTCAGAATGGCTAAAATTAACAAGTCAGGAAACGACAGGTGTTGGCAAGG
>CM052884.1:31029091-31058246 GCA_028534135.1 Potos flavus
TACCCTACAACCCAGAAATCACACTACTGGGTATTTACCCTAAAGATACAAATGTAGTGATCCGAAGGGGCACATGCACCCCGATGTTTATAGCAGCAATGTCCACAATAGCCAAACTATGGAAAGAGCCCAGATGTCCATCAACAGAAGAATGGATAAAGAAGATGTGGTGTGTGTGTGTGTGTGTGTGTGTGTGTGTGTGTGTGTGTAATAGAATACTAAATTTGCAATGACGTGGATGGAACTAGAGGGTATTATGCTAAGTGAAATAAGTCAATCAGACAATCTTGTCAATAAGACAATTATCATATGATCTCACTGATATAAGGAATTTGAGAAACAAGACAGAGGATCATAGGGGAAAGGAGGGAAAAATAAAACAAGATGAAACCAGAGAGGGAGACAAACCATAAGAGACTCTTAATCTCAGGAAACAAACTGAGGGTTGCTGGAGGGGAGGAGGGTGGGAAGGATGGGGTGACTGGTGGACACTGGTGATGGTGATGGACACTGGGGAGGGTATGTGCTATGGTTAGTGCTGGGAATTGTATAAGACTGATGAATCACAGACCTGTACCCCTGAAACAAATAATACATTATATGTTAATAAAAATATATATATTAAAAAAAAAGTCTTCAACTGCAGCAGATGCACCTCGGTGGCTCTTTTTAATCAGAGCTTCGACTTGGCTGCCACACTGTGGGGTTACATAACATTCCTTTCCCCCCTTACTGCTACTTCCCCCAGGCAATGTATCTGCTTTCAGTTTCACCTGTGACTGGGTCAATATGTCAGGCCACCTCTAATTTACAGACTGAGTCCTCTTCAATTCATAAAGAAGAGAGTGAGAAGCTGCACATTGGCCTAAGATGACAGTTCAGTTCTCCACTCCTCCTTTACCAGATAGCTGTGCATGTTGAAAATTACTGAACAAGCCTTAGTAGAACTCATCCTTTGAACCCCTTAGCATCCAAGTGTTGGTGAGTGTTGGGAGCAGTGTTTCACATACAGTATGAAGGCTGTGCTCTATGAAGAAGACATTAAATGAAAGAGAAAGTTGTCAACCAGGGCCCTATGCTTCTCTGTTCTAAGATTGCTCCCTGAGAGCAGCTGACAAAAGGGGTGTCAGTTATCTTACTAGGTGGAGAAAAATCACTAGAAATCCAGATGGAGGCAGCCCAGAGGGAGATAGCTCAGCAGAAGTTGGCAGCTGCATGGACCAAGGTGCATCAGGACACAGATCACAGGGATCCAGGGGAAATCAGCAAGCAGTGAAGTAGCACAAGAGAACGGTGGAAAAGAGGGGAGCTGAGGGCATCCTAGGGTAGAAGATCTCAAGTGCTGCCAGCAGTGGCTTAGTTCCAAAGTGAGGCAGTCCACTCCTCCCATCCTGAAATGTTCTTGGTGAAAGAGTGGACTTTCACATGCCTATAAACTGGTGGAAACCAGGGAACTTACAGGCTATAACTTTAAGCCCCCCTAAAAAGACTCAGAAGTATTTGCGGTTGGGCATCTCTGAAAAGAACTGGACTACCTATGTGAACAGGTGGGAGGGGGTGGCCCAGAGCTATTGAAATTTAGGAAACATTATTGTAAATGTTAATACTTTTTCTCACTCACCAGCTGGTGAAGCTGGATGGATGTCAGTTACACTTGCTGATTGATTGAGCTGTGATCCCATCATCGTGGCCACTATACCATTCCATCTGGCACTTATACTCCATGATTGGGATTGTTTGGGAAGATGGCCAAAATGATCATATCCGGCTCACTGCAGTCTGCTTCAGCAGCTGCATGTAAACCCAATCCATGGCCCAAAATATATTAATCCAGACAAAATAAATTTTATTTTGGGTTTGATTTGGAAGAGATAATATCAAAGATGGGAACATTTTACATGAATGAGTGAACATAATCAGTGTGCTAAATTATAAAGTTCAACTTATGCTATTTAATAGAAGACTGTTTAGAGTTATAGAAATTCCATACGGGATCATATCTCATGATTATTATACAAAAATATAAAACCAAATTACAGTTCACGCTGATAAATGTTGGGTTAGTTAAAGACACTCCAAGGTCATAAAATTTAGCAATGTGAAAAATTTGCCAAGGCTATGATGAGACTGTGGACTTTTTTTGTTTCTTTAAAAAAATAACTTTTATAGACCATGTCACCAAACCAGCAATTAATAAGAAAGAACACATCCTTAAATTCTGCTCTCAGGTAATTTATATGCTAGTGTTCATTGTTCATAACCCAGGCTTTTCTTAGTGAATCATAACATTGTCTTAATTATCACTACCATTCCCGGGTAATTGGTTTCCTTCCCTCTTATCTAGGAATAGGTTTTAAACCAAACCTTTGAACTCTTTTGCAAAGCACGTATCCTAGATGTCACATGGGTTGTCATTGTAAGAGTAAATTAACTCGAGTTTTCCCTCAGTTTTCTTAGGTAATAAGATGTTCTTAAGTTCCCAGATGCCAGGTGCAACAATGAAAGAAAAAAATGACTTCTACTACAATTATCCTAACCTCTTTAAATGCTCAGTACAGCTTTTTGTTCTGAATTTTGAAAAGAAGTAAATTAAGGTTTAACATTTCTGGAGTGCTCAGAAACTGAGTCCCTTATGAATATGGTATGCCCTGGAATTCTTTCCTTATACAAATGGGCAGCAACCAGTTGCCACAGCTGCATTAAATTTATGGTGGTGGAAGTCAGGACAGGCATGGAGTGATCCTTCAGGCCTTGTCTTAAAGAAAGATGCTGGCTGTAACTATTCACACAACTACTGTGACTGAGGTCATTTATTTTGAAATACAGACTTTTTCTTAAAAGTTTTTGGGGTAACCCAAAAACTAATCCATGGTAGCAGATAACCAGCCTGCCTCAGCTGTTCACTGTTCAACCAATTGTTTTGAAATCAAATAAACCTAGTCAGAAAGAGAAATGAATAAATATTGCATTATTTGCTCTTCCTCAGAGCTGTAAGATAGTGGGGAGGAGATTAGGAAGATGGCAGACTAAGAGAACCCTAAGATCACCTCGTCCTATGGATAAAACTAGGTAACACTCACATCAGTGTAAATAATTTAGAAAATGACCCAAAGACTGGCAGAACAAACTCCACAACCGAAAGTTGAGAAGAGGCACATCAAAGAAGGTAGGAAGGGCAGAGACATGGTGGGAGCTAAACAAACTATGGCTGTCTGAAGTGGGAGGGCACCATCTCCAAGGAGAGGGGAAAGAAACAGACTATCATTCCAGGGAGCCTACACAGGAAAGATGAAGCCCCATAACGTAGGCTTAGAAAGCAAAGGGGAGGCAAATTTCATGAGTTCTTACAATGAGTGGGACTTAAATCCTGGAATTTTAAAAATCAGTGGGCTTGGTTCTGGGTAGGGCAAGAGGAAGCTGAATCCCCACCCTTAAAGGGATAGCACAACACACAGCCCACAGAGGTACAGCATAGAAGCAGCAGTTTGAAAAACATCTGGGACATATGAGAGGGAGAGTAGTTTACTCATTTTGGAGTGTGTCCCTGAGATGTAGGGATCACTGAGGTACTACCCCAGGAACAATGGTGCTGGTAGGCACCATCTCCCTCCATGGCCTCCCAGAAGAAAAATATGCCCATCTTTGGGAACAAGCATAGCACTGACATTCACTACTTGACTTGCTTACACCAAGCCCCACTTCCCAACTGTGCTTCCATATACCTACCCTTCCCATTTCAACTTGCCTCATTCCAGCACTGCTGGTCCCTTCTCCCAGAAAACCAGCACAAACCTCACCAAACACTGCATCTCCCCACCTGCACATCTCCTCCACATGGGGTGGAGGTGGCAGAGGTGGGCTTTGTGAAAGCCTGGGGCACACCTTGGTAAAACTGTGCACCTGCTCATTTTGCTCACTCTGCAGATCAGCCCAGGCCAGACCAGACCCTCTGCAGAGCAGATCTCACTTTGCAAGCCAACCAGCACATACCTTGTTAAAACTGCATGCCCCACCCAGCCCCCACAGCAGGCAAAGAGAGCCTCTGCAAATGGATGAACTGAGGGGAAAAGTGGCCAGGACACAACAGCAGGCTGCATGCAACACAGAAGAGACACTCCCTGAAATGCCTTGGTGAACAAGGGACACTGCACTGCAGGGCACGATGCAACCTTGACTTCATAAGGCCACTACATAAACAGCAAGAGACATATCTGACTTTCCTAACACAGAGAAACAGACATAGAGAGTTAGACAAAATGAGGAGACAGCAGAGTATGACCCAAGTGAAAGAACAAGACAAAACCATAGCAAGACACCTAAACAAAACAGGTAAGTAATATGTCTGATGGGGAATTTAAAATCATGATCATAAAGATACTCATGGAACTTGAGAAAGAGTGGAGGATATCAGCGAGACATTTCATGAAGAGATAAAAAAGAATTAATCAAAGATGAAAAACACAAAAAGTAAGTTAAAAATACACTACATAAATAAATTACAGGCTAGAGGAAGCAGAGAGCAAATTAGCAACCTGGAAGACAGAGAAATGGAAAGCAATCAAGCTGAGCAGGTGAGAGAGAAAAAAGTATGTAAAATGAGAATAGACTTGGGGAACTCAGCAACTCCATCAAGTGTAATAACATTCACATTATAGAGATCCCAGAAGAAAAAGAGAAGAAAATTTACTTGAAGAAAAATAGTGGGAAACTTCCTTAATCAGGGGAAGGAAGCATGTATCCAGATCCAGGAGACACAGAGATCCTCCAACAAAATCAACCCAAGGAGGTCCACACCAGGACATAGTAATTAAGATGTAAAAAGTAGTGATAAAGAAAAAAAAATCAAAGTACCAAAAGAAAAGATAGTTGTATACACAAAACAAACAAACAAATAAATAAGGTTATCAGATAACCAGCCTGCCTCAGATGTTCACTGTTCAACCAATTGTTTTGAAATCAAATAAACCTAGTCAGAAAGAGAAATGAATAAATATTGCATTAATATTGCATTAATAATGAATAATTATTGCATTAATAATGAATAAATGTTGCATTATTTGCTCTTCCTCAGAGCAAAATTCTGCAGATTTTCAGCAGAAACTTTGCAGACCAGAAGACAGTGGCAGGATATATTCAAAGTGCTAAAAGGAAAAGAATCCTCAGCCAAGAATACTCTATCCATCAAGGCTATCCTTCAGAATAGAAGGCTATCATTCAGAAAAGAAGGAGATAAAAAGCTTCTCAGACAAACAAAAACTGAAAGAGTTCATGACTACTAAACCAACCCTACGAAAAATGTTAAAAGGGACTCTGAGTAGAAAGGAAAGACCATGAGTAAGAGTAAGAAAAGCAGGAAACACATATGCAGTAAAAATAAGTATATCTGTAAAAATCAGTCAAGGGATTCACAAAATAAAAGGATGTAAAATGTGACACCATATACCTAGAACATTGGCAGAGAGAGGAGTAAAGAATGGGTTCAAACTTAAGTGACTATCAAGTTAATATAGATTGTTATATACAGAAGGTGTTATATATAAACTGAGTGGTAACCACAAATCAAAAATGAGTAGTGAATATGCATAAAATAAAGAAAAAGAAATTCCAGTGTATCACTACCAACAACCAGCGAACCATGAAAGAGAGCAAAAACAATCACAAAACAAGTAACAGAAATGGCAATAAATACATATCTGTTGATAATTACATTAAATGTCAATGGACTAAGTTTTCCAATTAAAAGACATAGAATGATGAAATAGATTAAAAAAAAAAACAAGATGCATCTATATGGCAGATTGAAAGTGAGGGGATGGAGAAATATTCAGAATGCAAGTGGATGTCAAAGGAAAAGTAGGGTAGCAATACTTATATCAGACCAAGCAGACTTTAAAACAAAGACTGTAACAAGAGACAAAAAAGGACACTTTAAAATAATAATAATAATAATAATAATAATAATAATAATGGGGACAATCCACTAAGAAGATATAACAATTGTAAATATTTATACACCCAAGAAGAGAATACCCAAATACATAAAATAGTTAAAAATAAACATAAAGGAAATAATCAATAGCAGTACAATAATAGTAGAGGACTTTAACACTCCATTTACACTGATGGGCAGATTATCTAAAAAAGAAAATCAGTAAGGAAACAATGACTTTGAATGACACACTGAACCAGATGGATCTAATACATACATTCAGAACATTCTATCCTAAAGCAGCAGAATACACATTCTTTTCAAGTGCACATGGAACATTCTCCAAAATAGATCACATATTAGGCCACAAAACAAGTCTCAAACAAATTCAAAAAGATCAAAGTCATACCGTGCATCTTTTCTGACCACAATGCTATGAAACCAGAAATTAACCACAAGAAAATATCTGAGAAGACCACCAATACATGAAGGTTAAATAACATGCTACTAACAATGAATGGGTAGACCAAGAAATCAAAGAAATAAAAAATCACCTGGAAACATACAAAAATAAAAACACAATGGTCCAAAATCTTTAGGATATGGTTCTAAGAGACAAGTTTATAGCAATACAGGCCTACCTCAAGAAGCAAGAAAAATCTCAAGTAAACAACCTAACCTTACACCTAAGGGAGCAAAGAAAAAGAACAACAAACAAAACCTCAAACTAGCAAAAGGAAGGAAATAATAAAGATTAGAGAAGAAATGAATGATATAGAAACTAAAAAAAAACAATAGAACAGATCAATGAAAATGAAACCAGGAGCAGTTTCTTTGAAAAAAATTGATAAACTTTTAGCCAAACTCACCAAAAAAAAAAGGGGGTGGGTGGGAGAGAGAACTCAAATAAATAAAATCACAAATGAAAGAGGAGAAATAACAACTAACATCACAGAAATACATATGATTTTAAAAGAATACTGTGAAAAATATGTGTCAATGAATTGGATGACGTAGAAGTGGATACATTTTTAGAAACATATAACCTCCCAAAACTGAATCAGGAAGAAATAGAAAATTTGAACAAACCAATAACCAGCAAGGAAATCGAATCAGTAATCAAAAAACTCCTAACAAACAAAAGTCCAGGACCCAACAACTTCACAGGCAAATTCTATGAATCATTTAAGAAGAGTTTATTTTTCTCAAACTTTTCCAAAATTTTTTCAAACTTTTCCAAAAAATAGAAAAGGAAGGAAAAACTTCCAAATTCATTCTACAAGGCCAGCATTACCCTGATACCAAAACTGATAAAGACACCACAAAAGAGAGAGAGAGAGAGAGAGAGAGAGAGAAAGTGCTATAGGCCAATATCTCCGATGAACATAGATGCAAAAATCCTCAACAAAATACCAGCAAACTGAATCCAGCACATTAAAAAAATAATTTACCTTAATCAAGTGGGATTTATTCCTGGGATCCAAGGGTGGTTCAATATTTACAAATCAACCAACATGATGCATTACATCAATAAGAGAAATGATAAAAACCATAGGATCATTTCAAAAGACACAGAAAAGGAATTTGACAAAGTACAATGTCCATTCATAATAAAAACCCTCAACAAAGCAGGTTTAGAAAGAACATACCTCAACAAAATAAAGGCCATATATTAAAAATCCATAGCTAACATCATACTCAATGGTGAAAAACGAGCTTTTCCCCTAAGGTCATGAACAAGATAAAGATGTCCATTCTCACTACTTTTATTCAAAATAGTACCAGAAGTCTTAGTCACAGCAATCAGACACCAAAAAGAAATAAAAGACATCCAAATTGGTAAGGAAGTAGTAAAACTTTCACTATTTACAGATGACATGATATTCTATATAGAAAACCCTAAAGGCCCCACCAAAAAACTAGAACTGATAAATGAATTCAGTAAAGTTACAGGATATGAAATCAGTGTGCAGAAATCCACTGCACTTCTATACACTAATAGTGAAGCAGCAGAAAGAAATTAAGAAAACAATCCCATTTACAATTGCACTAAAATAATAAAATACCTAGGAAGAAATTAACCAAAGAGGTGAAAGACCTGTATGCTGAAAACACTGATGAAAGAAATTGAAGATGACACTAAAAGAATGGAAAAACATTCCACGCTTATGGATTGGAAGAACCAATATTGTTAAAATCTCCATACTACCCAAGGCAGTATACAGATTTAATGCAATCCCTACCAAAATGTCAAAAATATTTTTCAGAGAACTAGAATGAACAATCCTAAAATTTGTATGGAACCAAAAAAGACCCCAAATAGCCAAAGCAATCTTGAAAAAGAAAAACAAAACTGGAGGTATCACAATTCCAGACTTCAAGTTACATGACAAAGCTGTAGTAATCAGAACAGTATGGTGTTGGCACAATAGGCACATAGATCAATGGAGAATAGAAAGCCCAAGAATAAAACCACAATTCATCTTCAACAAAGAAGGAAGGAATATATAACGGGCAAAAGAGTATCTCTTCATCAAATGTTGTTGGGAACTGGATAAAAACATGCAAAAGAATGAAACTGAACCACTTTCTTACACCATACACAAAAATAAACTAAGAATTACTTAAGCCCGTAAATTTGAGACATGAAACCATAAATATCCTAGAAGAGAGAACAGGCAATAATTTCTCTGAAATCGGTGGTAGCAGCATCTTTTTAGATATGTCTCCTGAAGCAAGGGAAATAAAAGCAAAAATAAACTCCTGGAACTACATCAAAATAAAAAGCTTCTGCACAGCAGAGAAAACAACCAAGAAAACTTAAAGACAACCTACTGAATGGGAAAAGATATTTGCAAATGACATATTTGATGAAGAGTTATTATCCAAAGTATATAAATAACTTATATGACTCAGCATAAAAACCCCATATAATCTGATTAAAAATGGGCAGAAGACAAGAACAGACATTTCTCCAAACGAGACATCCAGATGGCCAATATAACAACAACACATGAAAAGATACTCAACATCACTCATCATCAGGGAAATGCAAATGAAAACCACAATGAGATATCATCTTACACCTGTCAGAATGGCTAAAATAAAAAACATAAAAGACAAGTGTTAAGAGAGAATGTGGAGAAAAAGGAACCCTCACGCACTGTTGGTGGGAAGGCAAACGGAAGCATCCACTCTGGGAAACAGCATGGAACTTCCTCAAAAAGTTAAAAATAGAACTACCCCCAAAATACAAAAACACTAATTCAAAGGAATACATGCACCCTTATGTTTATTGCAACATTATTTACAATAGCCAAACTATGGAAGCAAACCAAGTGTCCAAGCAAACCAAGATGAACAGATAAAGAAGATGTGGTGTATATACTGTGGAATATTATTCAGCCATCAAAAAGAATGAAATCTTGCCATTTTTAACAACATGGATGGATCTAGAGAGTATAATGCTAAGTGAAATAAGCCAGTCAGAGAAAGACAAATAACCATATGATTTCACTCATATGTAGAATTTAAGAAATAAAACAAAGGGGAAAAAAGCAAGTGAGAGAGAGAGGAAAACCAAGAAACAGACCCTTACCTATAGAGAACAACCTGATGGTTACCAGAGGGGAGGTGGGTGGGAGGATGGGTGAAATAGGGGATGGGGATTAAGGAGGGCACTTCTTGTGATGAGCATAGCGTGTTGTGATGATCATAGGGTGAGCATAGGAATTGTTACATCAACTACATTGTATGCCTGAAACTAATATAACACTATATGTTATCTACCCCAGAATCTTGTTAGAAACTATTTTTTTGCTTTTTTACAGAATCTTTGTTCCAGAATTCCGGCAGTGACTGGGAAAACAATACAAAACAAAACTGTGACCAGCAGTTACTGTGTCACCCTTCCCTCTATGAGTTCAGTGGTGGCGAAGGGGAGCCTCCAACCCTCACCCCCAGCCCAGAGATGTCTCAGCTCTGGACTACAGTTGTCCAGTCCCACAAATACCCCAGACATGCTCAGCTGTGTCTGATGCCAACAACAGAAAGCTTGCCTTCTATCCCAGGAGGCTCCTCAGAGCCATCTAAATTGGTCTTTGATGGCCAGTATCACCAGCTTACCAGACATTCATAGAAGTTTCTGAATATCCTTTTGCTCAGGTCATGCTTAGGCCCTCTCTTCCATTCTAAACATTGAGGTTTTGGAAACCCTTGATGAGAAAAATTAGGGGAAAGGAAAGAAAGGAAAATAACATGTATTGATTACTTAATATGCAAAGTCACATTTTTAGTTTCTTTACATAAGAAATTCTAAATTCTGTCTGCATAACAATCTAATGGTATAGTTTGCTTTTCTATCCCTATTTAATAAACAAAGAAATTAAAGTTTAGTGACATCAAGTAACTTGACCAAAGTTACCATGTTAATAAGCATTCAAGTTGGGATTTCAGCCCGGGTTTAGCCTCAAAGAACATGCTATTTCTACAACACCACAAAGAACTATAAATTACGAACAAAAGTGCCCACAGAAAGACAATCTATTAAAGGGTTGAATGCTAATGAACATTAGTCAGTTGATAGACATTAGCTGTGACACGTTTGCCAGGAATATGACCCTCATTTTTGCAGAATCTTGCTATTTATAGGGCATTGAAAATTGCTTCATTGAGTTCTGGCTGCACAATGTATTAATCACACTTTGGTACAATATTACTAGTTACTAAATTCTGATGTTACAATATCCTATCTGCATGAGACTACATAACTGGTTAGAAAGTGAAATAATGAAGCCATTTAAACTATTGCTTACCCTTGATAGCAAAAAATGGAACATCTCTAAATTTTTACAGAATTAACTGATTTTTTTAACTAAATAGATTAAATCAACTGATTGATTTAGCCTTTGAAATTCCAAGATTCTTTGCAGTTTTTATGAAGCATAAAAGAAAGATTAATATCTACATCAGTGGTCCTCAATCCTTATTTTTAAAAAAAGGATCTCTTAAAATTTTGTTTAAAAATTTTAAAATAACACCAGTACATGGTGTTTTTTAAAAAATCAATTGCTTTAGAGATGATAACGACAACAAGTAATCTCCTATCTTACCCTTTATAGTTAGAGTATACTTGGCTTTAAGTCTAAGAAACACAATTAAAACTGACTTAAACAATTAAAAAATTCATTATCTCACATCCCAAAGTGCATATGCAGGACTGGCTCCAGATGTGTCTCAGGACTGTGACCCCACTGCTCAGGAACCCTTAGTGTATGTACCTTTGTCCTCTGATAGTCACAAGACAGCTGCAAACTCTGTTTAGTGGAAGGAGGAGATTTTCTCTCCCATTGAGGAACAGATGCTCTTCTCTCCAGTCTAATTAATCCTCTCCTCCCTACCATTACTGAAAGTAGCCAGTGAAACTTCAGGCGCTGTTTGTTCAGATTAGTAATTCTCTACCTTATCAGATCCAATGCCTTTTTTGAAAACGAATTTTTCGTAATCCCCTCTTTCCTAGCCATCACATAATGGATATCATAACCCATCCACACACACCATTTCAGAAAGTGCTTATATTAACAAAGCTTCTCAGACAAGTTCAGTTTTTCTTGATACTTGCTTAGGTAAAAGCTGAATAAAACACTCTCCTTCCCAAACCCAGGCCCATCCAGCTTGCAACCTAAATATCCTATTTATATCAGCTTTTGCTTTGATTTCTGTTTGCCTTGATCAGTTCTGAAAGATCCTCTACTGCCATCAACGCTCACTTTTGCCACCTGAGCCTTAGGGGAAGAGGTATCCTATTGGAGGATGAATCTTGAGCCACTAATCCTCTCTTCTTTTCTGAATGACTCATCAGTACTCACAGATTCTTACTGATTTAAATTCAGGCCATTGTGTTCAAGAAACTGCTATTAAAGTGAAATATCTCTGGGATCTCAGGTCCAGAGAAGGAAATAGAGAAGCATAGAAGAAGATGCAATGTTCAACATCATCTCTTTTGTGAAAGTACTTCTCAAAGACAGTTCTTAGAGACCCTATCCTTTTGAATTTCCTAAATTCAGTCATTCCTTGGGCCAAGTTTTTCCCACCTTTCCAGAGGGGAGAGAAGAGAGGGTAGTGAACATTTATTAAACTCCTACAGTCATGGACAATGTGGGCGATTTCTGTGTGGCACACCATTTGCTGCTCACTGGGACAATGTTGGGCGGCTGTTTCTGTACCCGTTCCATAGGTGATGGAACTGTGTCTCCAAGGGATAGAGAGCAGCAAGGACATATGGGGCTGCAAGTTGAGCTAGTCCTGTGAGTCCAAAGCTCAGCCCCTTTCCAGGCATCAGTGAAGTAAGTCACTCTCTCTTGCCTACCATCTTGTTTTTATTTTTACTTTACTTTACTTTACTTTACTTTTACTTTACTTTGGAGTGTCCTCGAGTTCCCCTGGTCCCAGAAAAATTCAGACTCATCTAATCTCCCTGTCTCCAAGGCTTGCCTCCACATCTGATGCTTAAATTCCTTTCCCAGCAGTCACCTGACTCTGCTTAGACAATTCCAGTGTTAGGGAATTTCTGTGCTAGAGGCAACCCAGCACATCTCCAGATGCACTGGTTGTTAAAGAGTTCTATCTTCGCCTCCCCAAAGCTTGGCACACTGGTGCCATTTCTGCTCTCTGAAGCCTCCTTAGAAAAGTATTATTCCCATTTCACATGGTAGCCTTGCAAATATTTGAGCCAAAGTTCATTTGATTATCTTTCATGCACAATGAGTGGGTCTACTGCAGATCAATTCATCGACATCTGAGGTATTATGTGTCTTTGGTGCCCAAATCTCTCTGCCCTCTTCTCTAACATCAAGCTCTGTCTAATACATCCCTTTACAACTGGCTCCCATTTCCTAGCTTCCTATGACCTACTCCATCCTTATCCTGACTTCTAATCCTTTTCTCATATACCTAGGTTCAATTTTTCTTCCAATTAGTGTTAAAATCCACTCTGGCTCTTGTCCAATGGTTACATATTTACATTTATCAACATGAACATTTCATTGAATGCACAAGAAGAGAGGCTTGACAGCTGAAGAAAAATATCTACAAAAACCAGTTTTATTTTCTTTTCCTGCCTTAAAATTTATTCACTTGACATAATAGAGAAACTGCATTTTATAAAATATTTTTGAACCTTAGAAACCACGTAAAAGCAAATAAAGAGAAATTTCTGGATAAGAAATTTGAGTTCAGGTATGCTGCAAGTCAGTGGTTCATAGACCAGCAGCATCAGCATTCCATGAAAATCTGTTAGAAATGAAAATTCTTGGACCAGCCCTTAAAACTATTGAATCAGACACTCTAGAGTGAGGCCCGGCAATCTGTTTTTATAAACCATATAGGTGATTCTGATGTTCACTGAAATTTCAGAATTGCTATAACTTACCTGGGCTTGTACCCTTGATAATTAATAATAATAATTAATAAGAAACAATTAACATATTTGGCATTCTTTACAAATTTGCAAAGCCCTTTCTCCTACGTTATTCAAACTCTCTGTACTTATTGCTTCTCATGAAAACTAACGAGGTTGAACTAGATCATGGTGGCAAATAAATTTCATATTAGTTGCCAACTCTGATAAGTTAGTACTGATTCCCTGGAGAATAATGGCTTCAGAGTCATAGAGAATTACGGAAGTTATTTAACTTTTAAATTTCTGTTTCTTCATCTGTAAAATGGGAATTATATTACTACCTACACACACCCAGGCTCAACAGGAAAATATGCTCATTTGGTGATGTCTGCCCTGATCAAGGAAGGAGGCAATGGAGGAATTTATACCACATAGTTACTTATCCTGGACTAGAAATTCTCCATTTTAAATTCTCTAGCTGTAATTTAGGGTAGGGGGTGAAGGTGACTTAAGGAAACAAGCCCTTTATGTAAACAAAAGTCAGCCAGTTTTGAGCAGAGAAGAGTTTCTAAGATAATTTTTCATAGTATCTGGGCCCCAAGGAGATATGAACAACTTGGGGGAAGGAATCTCCTTTTATCACTTCTGCTCTTGGGTCCCAGATAAAGCTAAACAAAATAAAAATATATGAATAGCATAAAAGTTACCTCTTCTTAAAAATACAATACCTAAAGAGTCTAGCAAATTAAGCAAAGAATGTTCCAATAGCTAAAATATTATATTAGGATAACAATTAAGATTCTAAGGTAACTAACGATGGTCCAATGTAGACAGATTGACGTAAATATCCAGACACTTCTCTAAGGATCCTTTCTTTCAGGCTTTCTGTACATCTTCTGGTGTCATCTATCTACGTGTAGGAGTGATCTAGCTAAAACCTGTCTTCTTAGTAAAAACACCCAAAATTTATGTGTCCCTTTTTAAGACATTCTTCATCCACTTGGGTCCTCCCACTTAATTCCGTTTTCCAGTCTGAGAGATGAGCTTAGTTCATCATTGACACAAAGTGAGATGATGATTGACACCTTTGATCCCCAGTGATGCTTTAGGCTTTGCTAGCTCAGATGATCAGGCCCACCGTGTATCTGTTGAATGACTTTATTAATGAATCTTTATTTATAGTCTCATTCCAAAGAACCACACACACACACACACACAGAAAGGGAAGTGGTTTTGCAGGAGTCTACATATTATACTTTCCCAATACAATGATAGATGAATCAGATAATAAAAAGATGGATAACAGAAACTAGTACACATACAGTAGGAGATTGGACACGTGCTAATAGCTCCCATTAGTCGTTGTTTTAGATAAAACACTCAGAGCATCCTGGGAATTTTCAACACACTCTTGAAGGGGATAAAATAAGGTGTTTGCCATATAAAATCATCAACTCCTAGTGGGCTTTAAGAAACCTCTGTATATTCATGGCTCAATTTTCCCAAAGGTATAGCAGTATGAGTTAGGTAGGTTGAAAAGAACATTGTATTTGGAGTTGACCTCTACCTTCACTAATTTGCATATCTTTCTTCTCAGAGTTGCTATGAGACCAGTTCAAGATGGCAGTGTAGGAGGATCCTGATTTCACCTCCTCCCATGGACACATAGAGTCAACAGCGACATAGGGAACCACTTCCTCTGGAAAACAAAAACAGAAACAAAAAATGGCTGCACAACTACATGTAGGGCAAGCAACAAAAAACCCACACTGCCACACTGAAGTAGGTAAGAGAGGCCGTGACATAATCTTGTCATAAACCCCACCCCCAGCACAGTGACCCACAATCAGGAGAGAATTCACAACCCTGAGCTTCTCCCTTAGGAGCAAAGGGTTCAAGCCCCATATCTGGCACACCAACTTTTAATACCTGCACCTGAGAGATAAGCCCCCAAAACACCTGGTGTTGAAAGTCAAAGTTGCTATTGTGCGCTGCTTTCAAAACCATAAAGTGCTGTACAGATGGGGATGTTTCTGTACTGGATCTTTCCCTGGAGATATTAATAAACCCTAAAGCAATCATTTTAAGCAAGAGTTACAGTAAAGGCACTGTAGAAGGTCCATGAGATTTGGATTTTTTTTTTTTTAGACAGTTGTTGTCTGATAGTTACCGTTTTGTTTTGTTTTGTTTTGTTTTTGTTCTGTCAAATCAGGAGAATGAGTACTAAAGGCAATTTGCTGAGTAGAAAACTATGATTAACTTGACATCAAGGGCCCCTTTTCTAGGCACTTCTCTATTTAAGCCACATGCGGTGTTTTGTAGCCTGGCTGTTGCCTGTTGGCAAACAATGAGTTTCAGAGCCCTGGACTACCCAGGGCGTATTAGCAGCCCCAGCTCTGAGAAGCTTAGCTAGAAGAGCAGTTCTGGCAATACCCCCGCAGGCAGCAAACCCCATTGCTTGGGCATTTGGTGGCAGGCACAGAGTACTCAGTAGGCAGAAAACTGAAGAAGCTGGAGAGGAAGGCAGGCTCCTCTCAACTTCTGGCCCTGTGCCCAGGACAGCAAGCTATTGCCTGAATGATATCACTAAAAAGGGGGCAGGATAACCCCACCTGTCTGTAAATATATCATTCACTGGACTTGTCTCTATAACTCATTCCTCAAATGAGATAATGACATAATGCACACAATATCCATGACATAATTTATATGAGATCCTTAAGCACGATGTCTGGCACACAGTGAGATGTCAATAAATTTAATTCTTGGAAATATTGTGATTAGTTGTCCATGAGATAAGGCATTCAAGCTACTTTACAGAGGAAGCAAAACTGAACCAAGAGAAGTCATTAATACTCAGTTCCACACTGGCACTTTAGATTCAACAATGGTAGGACCCCGGGAACAGGGACACAGAGGAAATGAGGGGGACACTTTGATTTGAAAACTGCAGGGATTGATAAAGGACGCAGGGTCAGTAGGGTGCTGTGATGGGACAAGACGAGGGTACCAGGGTCCTACTGGGAAAATAAAAATGGAGGAAAAGAAGTGGAGGAGAAGGATTAAAGCTATATAAAGTAAGAGAAAGAATCCTCTCAAGAATCAAAAGGTATGGTCCTCAACCAAGCTACGCCCCCAGCTAGCTGTGTAACTTTCACAGATTACCCAGCCTTTCTGGTGTTGCCGTATTCACCTGGGAGATGATGCAGTGGGATTAGATCTGCCCTTAGAGCCCTTCCAAGAGCACCAAAAGTAAAGTTTTCCTACCTTTCCTTACATCACACTCTGGATGTAATAAGTTCATAGACTCGAAGGAAACTTTGAAGAGTTCTATAAATGTACACACTGTCAAAGCTATATAAGGTGACTTACAAATGAGTCAAGATAAAAAAAGTCTATGCAGTGTCTGTTGTCTCCAGGCTCTGGTAATTTTTACCCACATCTCCCATTCTTTTGCAGTTTAAAACCAGTAAAGATACCTAGAAAATGCACTTTAAAAATAAATATGTTTGAACTGGTAGAGAAGAGACATGTCAGAACCTTTGCAAGCATTCAGAGTTTGAAAATAGGTATGCTCTAACATTGTTTGGTTTATTTTTATTTGTGATATAGAATGTATTTTGAAATTTTGAATCTTATTGAAGAAAGGCATGAAACGTTATACTTATCAAGATAAGGAAGTGAGTTACCAAAAAGAAAGAAAAGAACAGGATATTTAAGGTGAGAATGTTTGGGTTTTGGGTTTTTTTTCTTCTTTTGTTATTTTTCTAAGGAAATTAAAAGCTTTCTGTCAACCTTCCTGCTTTAGTAAAATAGTAATAACCTTAACATTTTGGAGTGTTTCTACAAAGTAAAGGGGTGTTTGAAAGTTCTCCCAAGGTCAGCCCAGCAATTTATAAAAATAGAAGTAGAAAGTGATACAGGATTGTCAGGACCCCAGCAAGATTCCCCAGCCAGTGCCAGAAAGCCAGGATGCAGAAAAGGAGAAGCCGATGACAAACTTGTATACAAATGAATATCCTCACAATTCACCTGAGCTTCAAAAAGTATATAGTTAACATTCCCCTCCTCAGCTTCCATCAATTTAGGTGCACAGGAGCTGTGACATAGTGTGTCATTTATAGTAGCGTTCCTTCAGTCTTCACAGCCCAAGAGGACACCACTGCGCTCCCAGTCCTAGGCTATGTGCTTTGAGCCACTTTGCCAGCTGGGGTGATGAATGGGTTTGCCACCATCTATCCACATTCTCTGGCCCCAAAGCAAACACCGTTGAACAGGAGCACAAATGCACAGGTAGCTGTCTGAGGTCAGAAGTACAGTGTGGTCCTGCCTGAGACTAAGGCTCCCATATCCTCATGGGTATGCATCCAACCAACATGGCGGTGAACAATTCTGATTATTCTTAAAATACTCCTTTGATCATTTCATTGCACTACATAAAAATCTTCTGTGGTCACTGGATGAAAGATCAGGGTTTAAAAAAAGTAAAATGTATTCCAGTATGTTACAGCAAACAATTACAAAATAAAATTTAAAAAAAAATACTCTTCATAGTAACATCAAAAAACCATGTAATACTTGGGAAGGTACATCTGAAAAAGATACTCAAGACCTGAAAATTGTAAAATATTGGTCAGAGAAATTAAAGAGAACTTAAGTAACTGGCATGATATATGCATGAATTAGAAGATTCAAAATTGTTAAGATGTCGGTTCTCTACAGATGGATGCATAGACTTATATAGGTGTCGGTTCTCCACAGACACAGAACCAACTATATATACGTTGTATTATACATATAGTTTAGAGCACCGATTATATACATTTGTCAGAATGCTTGGAATTGTAGACTTAAAATCTGTGCATTTTGTTATATGTAAATTGTGCCTCCTGTTCAAAGCATGGTCTTTAAAATCAGGCAGACCTGAGCTCACATCTTGAATTTGTCGCTAACTAGCTTTGTGATCACAGACAGTGTTAGTTTCCTCATCTGTAAAATGAAACTAATTTCAATTTCACAGGGAAGCCAAGAATACAAATCAGATTATATTTGTAAAGAGATTAGTTGTGTGGACACCTCTCAGACCCTCTTCTTATCTCACTCTGGGATTCCTTCTAACCCACCTCTCTTTGTCTACTGAGAGCCCCAGGCTCCTAGTAAGACAGTTCCTCCTATTTCAAGTCAAACTTTAGAAACATAAAGCTTCCCTGACATCTTGAAGAAAACATGGGATTTCAGATCAGACTGGGCTCTGAGTGGGGCTGGGTTCCTCTCCCAGATCCACCTCTTCCCAGCTGGATGACTTTGACTCTGAGCAGGCACCCCACCTAGCCTCTGTTCCCTGGGAAAACTATATCTTCCACTCATGGTGGGCTGTGAGCATTGAGATGATGTATGTAAAGCACTTAAGCACTCTGTAAATGATGCTTATTATTGTCATAACACAGGTGAATTTGGACAAATCACTTAACTTCATTAAACTTTAGTGGGTTCACTTTTAAAACAAAGTTATTAATAACAGAATTGTCTACCTCATTAGGTTGGTGTCAGGCCCATTGAGATAATAGATGTGAAAGACATTTTTTTAAAGACATTTTCTATATTATAAAGAGCTATTCAGTGGTACGCTATTGTCAACATTCTCAATGGTACACTGAGCTGAAAGCTTCTTTTAAAAAGACTCCAAAGAAAAGTGAAAAAAGAGGGAATACAGCCATGGTGTTGCCACTGCCTTTCTGTGACATTTATAAGCAAACTCGAAATCATCCAACTCCATGAGTTAATTTGATTCTGCTTTGAATTGCAGAACTGTGGTTGGTGCCTGTCTCTTCCTCAAACCAAATTCTGGTTTGCCTGTCTCTTTTTCAGCCCTGATTTGACATGCTCAGTCTATCGAGAAGACACCAGGCTTGGAATGGACTGGACCACTCCATCCATACTCTGCAATAGGGCCTCTGCTGGCTTTCTTTGGACCTGGCCCTGGAATGCTCTATCCAAGAGTGTCAAATCCTCCCACTGGAGAAACATTGGCTCTTGTGACATAAGGCCAGCATTGCTCTGCTGGATTCAAGAAATGGTCCCATGAGAACAGACATGGGCGCCTTTACCCCGGGAATTGTCATGTTACTGATTACTTGAGAAAGAAGCAATTGTATGCCATGGGAAAGACTCTTCCCTGGCAGGCCAGCTCTCCAATGGAAACATGTTTTGGGAGGAGGTGCTTGATCTGCATGATGTTCCCAAGAGCCCCAGAAAGGAGGCTCCTGATGCTTATTTATCCAGTTACTGCCAAAGTCTAAACCTGTTGGTTTCAGAACATCAGGCCAATCCTTCAGCCTCTTAGGTTCCTGGATGAGTGGTGGTAATATTTGCCCTCTGGGTTGCAAGGTATAAATGTAAGAGAAAAAAACTGAAATGCTTAAAACAATGCCTGACACACGGTGAGAGCTCACTAAGACATGAGATGCCCATACAAGTTATCATCTTCTATAATTTATCAAGACACTTTTGAGAGTGAAAAGACACTGCACAGACTGTGTGTTGGGACAGCAGGTGTAACCAGGACTGTCACAAGTGAGCCAGTTTGGATGGTGCAATAAGGGTATAATATTAGCTACTATTGGTCCTGGGGTTGGGTCAGTGGCTGGAGATGGTTACTGTTGATATGTATGCCTGCGACTGGTCCCCAGAGCTGAGCACTGCCTGACACTTGGGTGCAGGTGTGTCTCCCTGCCGATCTTCCCAGCCCCACAGGATCAGTTCCCAAGTGTGGGCTCTTTCTGTTGTTATAGGGGAGTCATTCTGCAGCATCAGATCTCTGTCCCAGGTGCCCCTGAAAACTGGGGCTAAGAAAATATCAGTGTTACAGGGCCCTTTTCTTCACTGATATTCCACAAGGACAGGCCAGCGAAAATCTCTTATTTGGCCCGGCCCATTTGTTAACCAGTTGGGACAAGGGTGAAAAATGAATGCGTTGTGATCCAGATAAGGAATCTTCCTCTACTCAGTACATCCCACCAAACTGAGAGCTTGATGTGGGGAGCAGGCGAGAAGTCCATTTTCTGTGTTCCCAAACTATCCCCCATCATAGCCTCCAATGGGCATTAGAGCATTTGGTATGGACAGATCTAATGCCATCCCTGCCTGCCATATTTGTTCATTTGCTCATTCATATATTCAGCCAAATTCTGTTCTGAGCACTGAGGATATAGTATTGAAGAAGTTGCAAAAGTTCTTACTTGATTACATTCTGGAGTTGTGCTGTTCAGTATGGTAGATAATAGTTACGAAAGGTGAGGTGCCTGGGTGGTGCAGTCAGTTAAGTGTCTGACTCTTGGTTTCCGCTCAAGTCATGATCTCAGGGTCGTGAGATCGAGCCCCATGTTAAGCTCCACGCAATGTGGAGTCTGCTTAATACTCTCTCTCCTTCTCCCTCTGCCCCTCTCCTACCTCTAGAACAAATAAATAAATCTTTAAAAAATTAGTTAAAGGAGGCTATTTAAATTTAAAGTAATAAAAATTAAATAAAATTAAAAGTTCAATTTTTTAACTCACCATACCCACATTTCAGGTGCTTACTAATCATGTGTGGCTTATGGGCTACTGTATTGGACAGCTCAGAAGTGGAACATTTCCATCATTACAGAAATTTCTATTGGACCACATTGTTCTAAAAGGAGAAGAGTAGAAATGTAATCAACAAGTAAATAGACAAATATGTTATAAATCAGATGGTGATAAAAAGTGCTTTGGAGAAATATGAAGTAAAACAAGGAACCTAGATAATATGCTGGAGGAGGGAGATGGGGAATGGGATGGTGGGCAGACATCTTCCTCATAATCAGATCTGATCATTCTATTAAAATATAATATTTCCTTACCAGTTGTTCAACTAGCATGGCCTAGAGCTCCTTTATTGTTGCCTTGTCCAAGTTGGTTGTCCTGGCCCCTCTTTTGGAAAGTTCCCCACAATCCAACTGTTAAAAAATGAATTCCTACCTCAGAAGTGAGCAACCAAGATCCTCGATCCTGCTCTTCTGATCCTTATTTGTCAGTCCTCATGTCATAATGTTTAAAAATATTTTGACCCTTACTGAAATGTCATTTAAGCATGTAAGGAAATGATCAGAGTAGCAGTAGGGGTATATAAAGAAAAATATTACGGGCAGAGAACACAGCAAGTACAAAGGCCCTGAGGCTGGAGCATACTTGGTACAGTCCAGGAAAAGCAAAGAGATCATGGTGAATAGGTTTCCAGAAAGTAGTAGAAGATAAAATCAGAGAAATAAGGGAAGCTGTAGATCATGGAGGGCCTGATGGGTCGTTTTTATCACTTTTTTATTGCCACAAAAATGTTGCATAAAAAACAACTACAAAACCTAGTAGCTTAAATCAATAAGAGTCTTCTACTGCTCCTCATTCTATGGTTCAGCTGGGCTCTGATGATCTTGGCCAGTCTGGGCTTATCTCAGCTGGATTTGCTCACTAAGGATCAAGTGGTGGTTTGGTTTAAGGCTGGCTATCTTAGAATGGCCTCATTCCCATGTCTGACTGTTGACTGGCTACCAACTGGTGCAAGGAGGTGACTAGACCACATGTCTCTCACTGTCCTGAAGACTAGCCCGTACTTGTTTACATGGGCACAGCAGGGTTCCAAGGCCCAGGCTCAGAGATGGCACACTATCCTCTACACTATGTTTAACCAAAGCAAATCTACACTGTGTTTAACCAAAGCAAATCAAACCAAAGCCAGCCCAGATTCAAGGTGTGGGAAAAAAGACTCCACCTTTTGCTGGGAGGAGTTGTACAGTTACTTTGCAAAGTTGGCAGGTACAAGGAGGAGTGGAGAATTGCACCCATTTATGTGATCATTTACTTCATCATTGTAGAGACTCTGACTTGTACGTGAGTATCCAGGTACACCACTAAGGTTTGTCAGTAAGGGGAAAAGGAAGGTCACATGATTCGAATTATGTTTTAAAGTGATCCCTCTGGCAGCTCTGTTGAGAATAGACGGCAAGGGGAAAGGCATGGGGACCAGCTAGGGAGTATTGCAACAAACTATGAGAGAGATGGGAAATGACACTAGTGGTGCAGTTGTAGGAAGTGGGAGATGCTGGATGAGACTCCTGTCAGGCCAATGGATTAGATGTGAATTACAGAAAGAAGAGTGTCAAGGACGGCTCTGAGACTGGTGGCCTGAGCAGCTGGGAAAGTGGAGTTGCCATCAACTGAAGTGGAGACAGCTACAGGCAAAGCACGTTTGTGAAGATGATGAGTTTCTGTTGGACTATGAAGCTTGATATATCTATGATACACTAGCTTGGACTTAGGATGGACGTGGGGATTGTTGGCATGTGTTGGTAAAGGCATGGGATTGGATGAGATCACTGAGAAAGTGAGTGTAGTGGGGAAGACAAGACCAAGGATTGAGCCTTGGAGCCCTGCAACATGAAGAGAGGAAAACTGCAGAGAGCCTAGAAAGGAACAACCAGTGAGGTATAGGGAAAACTAGGAGATAAGGGGTTCTGGAAGCCATCTGTGGAAAGCACATGAAGAAGGGGGGAGAAGATCAGCTGGGTGACCACCACATCCAGCTTCCATCTGAGAAGTTCCTGGAAGATGGAGGGCTTTGGAGTGTTTCTCTTAAGTATATTAACAAAAAAACATGTGGGTCTTAGTCTTTGCCCGAGGTTGTGGGTGAAAAATAGGGAGGTGGAACTGTTTCAGAGGAGGGGCCCACTTACCTCCTGTTGCTAGAATTCTCCAGAGGCTGCCTCTGGTTCTGGACTGGAACACTGGCCCTGTGGCTACTCAGAGGTGCATGACCCTCCAGAGAAAGCCAAGGAAACAGAAGTACCACCACTGCCTGGAATGTTGTAGACACTATGACATGTTGGGTGAATGAATGAATGAAGGAATGAATGGATAAGTGAAGAGTAACTGTGGTCATAAACTTCCGTTAGTGAATGAGAAAACAAAAGCCAACAGGCAGATCCTGGGGCCTGAGAAACATTTCCACAGCCCTGGGCTCTCCCTTCATATCTATTCACACTCTCCTCCACCTCAGAGACCCAGCACCTGCATTCCCTTCCTCTCTCTTCCTGAAAGGTGGATGGATACTGCACATGGAGGAACACAGTGTGGGTTTAAGTCCCAGTTCTACCAGGTAGTAGCTGAATTAATATCTGAGTTTCATAAAATTATTATGAAGATTTTTTTTAAACAAGGCTTATGACAACACCTTGTGAATTGTAGAGTGCCATCCAAAGGTAAGGAAATATATTTTCCAGAGAACTAGCTGGAGAGGAGTGTCAGAAGGGAAGGGAGAGAGTTAAAAGACAGCCTCACACTGAGGGAAATGTGGGTAGGTAGGAGCACAGACCTAGGAGAAATGTGGCAAAGCAAAGAGGCCAGTCGAGTGAAAGATGGCGGCCAGAAGCTGTTCCCAGGAGAACGTTATTACTCCCCATTGCTTTATAAACTTTCTGCACCCATGACATTCTTGGCATGAGTGGATTTTATTTCCCCTCAAGGAAATCAGCAGCTTTGAGGTAGATGATGTGGGATACGGGAGGCCACAGTCTGAGGAGTGAAGACACAAGAAGCCTGAGGAAGTGAGGTTGGGAGATGCAGACAGCACAGCAAGGGGCTTTCTATGGTCACTCACTGTGGAGTGTTACTCACATAGGAGGACAAAGTTTCTGAGGGGGAAGGCAAGGCTAGAGCGGCATCTAAGTCACACCTGAATACAGTGTGAGGTGGGTTACTTGGTGTATATAGGAGATTCTGTAGGAGTTCAAATGAGGCTGAAGTAATCTAGAAGGGATTTATTGAAGAAAAGTTTTCCTCTCATTTTTACCCTCTTCCTTACCTCCTTGATCTATTACCATCTTTTGTTTCCCTTTTATTATTTCTCTCTCTTTTCCTCTTTCCCTGTGGATGCTTAGGCTTTGAGTCTTAACAATTGTCTCACCACGCCCTCACTGGCCCCCTCTCCCCTTGGGCCATTACCCGCCTTTACATTGCTGGGAAAGTGCCCTCCATGGTATGAGGCGAAGCTGACCACATTGACTTGTGCATGACCCCTTCCCCACCCCACTCCAGTGCCATACTGTTCACCCTGTCAGACAAAAAGGAAAAATACAGGCACCGTGAGGATAACCCAGAACAATGTACACAGTTCCCAACATAAACTCTGCCGTTCAGGCCTCCCACCCTGCAGAGCATCCAATAACCCAAGCCCAGGGAAAAGCAACCCACTGTGAGAGAACAAAGGCAGCCTTAGCTCAGGCCTGTACCAGCCAGTCAGGAGAGGCAGGCGACAGCACCTCCGGGCAAGCATGGTCCTTGGAAAGCCGCCAAGTGGGCTGTCTTGAGCATGCCAAGGCAAGGGAGGGGCCCAACGAACCCCATTCAATGAGAAACAGATCTGTCCTAAAAATAATAATGAATGAAAAGGCACAGTTACAAAGTCTTGCCTCTGAGCTGGTCTGGCACACAACCAGACCTAATGATATATTCAGAAGGAAACATCTATGGTCAGAATTTGGAATTCTTTGGGCCAACTAGTCATCAGCAAATAGGTCCGAAGACCTTCCATTGGTTTTACCAGCAGGCATCCTAAGAAAGAACTCTTGACCCCAACAGCTGTCCTCTTCCAATAGACTCAGCACTTGTCAGTGCTGAATGACTGAAGTAGCCTATTTGGGAGCAGAGGGATGAACTAGATGAACCTGTGAGCTCACATCATTCCCTGTCAAGCAGGGAGTGCTCATGAGGTTGGTACCTGTGATTGAGAAAGAATCTATTGGGAAGGGAATGAAAGCACAGATCAGGAGAATGGATACATGCACCCCTGCGTTCATTGCAGCGCTATTTATAATAGCTCAATATAGGAGCAACTTAAGTGTCCATCAACACATGAATGGATAAAGAAGATGTGGTATACATAACAGAGTATGATTCAGCCATAAAAAAGTGAAATCTTGTCATTTGCAACAACATGGATGGACTAAGAGGTATTATGTTGAATGAAATAAGTCAGACAGGGAAAGATAAATACCTTGTGATTTCACTTATATGTGGAATCTAATAAACAAAACAAATGAACAATAAAAAAAAAAATATAGACTCAGAAATACAGAGAACAGACTGGTAGTTGCCAGGGGAGAGGGGGCTGGAGGAGTAGGTAAAATGGGTGAAGGGGAACAAGAGAGACAAACTTCCAGTTATAAAATAAATAAGTCACCAGGAAGTAATGTACAGCATAGGGAATATAAACAATAATATTGTATTAACTTTGTATGGTGACAGATGGTAATTAGACTTATTATGGTGATCATTTTGTAATGTTTATAAATGTTGAGTCACTACATCGTGCACCTGAAACTAATATAATATTGTATGTCAATTATACTTCAATTTTTAAAAATCAGAAAAGGGAGTACTAAGAGAAGGCTCCTTCTAAGTCCTCAAATATTTGTTGATCTTTCCTTGAGAGCTGAGAACAGTAGGAGAAAGTTACAAAAATAGCATACACCATCCTACCCTCAAGATGCTTATTAGATTATATATATTTAAAAATAGTTTTAAATATAAGTTTAAGATAATAAAAGGTTATTATTGTTGTTACCAAGGATAGACATCTAGCTCTTGAGCAAACAAATATTGGTTGGTGGAGCTGCCTGGAAGTCTGTATTGAAAAAGTTTGTGATGGCTCATGTGGGTTGAGGCTCAGCAAAAATGAATGAGTTCCCTGATACATCAGTGTTTCTAATGCACAGAAGGGAATGCTATCTATTCAGTGACCTGAGTTCCAGGAAGGGTAGGTGACAAAGTTGAACAGAACCAGCACTAGACTGTCATAACGTCTCATTCTGCCCTGGGAAACAGGACATGTGAGCACAGCGCAGAAGGAGCAGGGGTCCCATGGCAGAAAGGAAGTCAGAGAAAGGAAGGGAGAAGCTGGGAAGGCTGCAAGGCTCCACAGAGCAGCACCTTACAAAGACACATTTGGTTTTCAAGGCAACAACAGCTACAGCTTAACCTCCCTTCTCCTCTCTTTCTGTGAGCATGTAAAAGCCGAAGAGAAGGTTGCCAGGGAAGTGGCAAAACTTTCCCATAAATCTACCCTGGACTGAGACTATCACTGATTTTTTAAGAAACATCGTAGGCCAGGGGCTCCTGGGTGGCTCAGTAGGTTGAGCATCCGACTCTTGACTTTGGCTCAGGTCATGATCTCAGGGTCCTGGGATCAAGCCCCAAGTGGGGTTCCATGCTCCATGGGGAGTCTGCTTGAGACCCTCTCCCTCTGCCCCTCCCCCATTCGTGGACACGCACATGCTTCCTCCCTCCCTCTCTCTCTCGAATAAATAAATAAATCTTTAAAAAAAGAAATATCATAGGCCACAACTTAGGATGATGAGATGAGAGTTAGGGCACACATTTTATTCTGCATGATGATGTGGTCACTTCTGTGTCTGTGTCTCTTTATGAAATTGAAGATTCCATGGAGATGGTATCGTCATCTCTGCATTTCTCAGCACCTAATCAAGCTATATAAATAGTAGGCACTTGGTGAATACTTACTGATTAGATAAATGAATAATTTAATTTCTTTTGGGGGGAATCTAGAGATTTAGAAGTCAATCTTCCAGCCAGAGGAGAGAACAAAAGTTCACTTGTGGTGTTAATCCTTGTTTAAGTATGGGGGGCTTGGAACTGCCCACTCAGCCATTCTGGTCAGGGAGAAAATAAGAATAAGAATAAGAAAGAATAAGAATAAGAATAAAAGAATAAGAATAAGAACAGCCAACACTTATTGAAAAAATGATTATGTGATTTATGAGAGTGAATAAATCATTCTCACAGATTAAATATTTTAACAAACAACTCTAAAAATCTCAGTAGTTCCAGCCATTAACCAATACACGGATTGGCAGGAGCAGAGGGAGGAATGCTATGCTCTACCCAGTCATTTAGGGACCTGGGCTCCGTTCACACAGTGGCTCTGCCTTCCCTGAGCCCTGGAGCTCCCTCTACCCCCACCGGATCCTCTGCATCCACCTAGTAGATGAGGAAAGACAGGGTATATAGGACCACAGGGATGTTTTAGGGGTAAGGATTAGACTATGCAGCATATATCTCTTCACCCACACACACTCCGTTGACTAGAACTTAAGTCACACAACTTCACTTAGCTGCAAGGAGGCTCAGAAATGCAGTCTATTGGTGATCCAGGAAGGAGAGGAAACAATTTTTGTGTATCTAGCAAGTCTCTACCACAATGCACCATCCCATTTAATAATTCTTAAGGCAAAAGCAAATACTATTTTTACTATAATACTACAATAGTATAGTATATTTTTACTATAATACTATAAAGCAAATACAATTTTTATTTCAGTTTTACAGATGCTCAAACTAGGCTCAGAGAAAAAAGTACTGCCCACATAGTAAATGATAGAACTGGGAGTTGGTCCGAGGTCTGACTCTAAAACAAACATTCCATGCTCATGGATTGGAAGAATAAACATTGTTAAAATATCTATAACGCCCAGAGCAATCTATACTTTCAATGCCATCCCAATCAAAATTCCACTGGCATTCTTCAAAGTGCTGGAACAAACAATCCTAAAATTTGTATGGAACTAGAAAAGACCCCAAATTGCTAAGGAAATGTTCAAAAAGAAAGACAAAGCTGGGGGCATCACGTTGCCCAATTTCAAGCTTTACTACAAAGCTGTGATCACCAAGACAGCATGGTACTGGCACAAAAACAGACACATAGACCAATGGGACAGAGTAGAGAGTCCAGATATGGACCCTCAACTCTATGGTCAAATAATCTTCAACAAAGCAGAAAGAAATATCCAGTGGAAAAAAGACAGTCTCTTTAGTAAATGGTGCTGGGAAAATTGGACAGTTATGTATAGAAGAATGAAACTAGACCATTCTCTCACATCATACACAAAGATAAACTCAAAATGGATGAAAGACCTCAACATGAGTCAGGAATCTATCAAAATCCTAGTGGACAACATATGCAGTAACCTCTTCGACATAGGCCACAGCAACTTATTTCAAGACACGTCTCCAAAGGCAAAGGAAACAAAAGTGAAAATGAACTTTTGGGACTTCATCAAGATAAAAATCTTCTGTATAGCAAAGGAAACAGTCAACAAAACAAAGAGGAAACCCATGTAATGGGAGAAGATATTCACAAATGACACTACAGACAAAGGGTTGATATCCAAGATCTATAAAGAACTCCTCAAACTCAACACCCAAAAAACAGAAAATCATGTCAAAAAATGGGCAGAAGACATGAACAGACACTTCTCCAAAGAAGACATACAAATGCCTAACAGACACATGAAGAAATGTTCATCAGCACTGGCCATTAGGGAAATTCAAATCAAAACCACATTGAGATACCACTTTACACCAGTTAAAATGGCCAAAATCAACAGGACAGTAAACAACAAATGTTGGAGAGGATGTGGAGAAAGGAAACCCTCTTACACTGTTGGTGGGAATGCAAGTTGGTGCAGCCACTTTGGAACACAGTGTGGAGATTCCTCAAAAAATTAAAAATAGAGCTACCCCATGACCCGGCAATTGCACTACTGGGTATTTACCCCAAAGATACAGATGTAGTGAAAAGAAGGGCCATATGTACCCCAATGCCCATAGCAGCAATGGTCACAATAGCCAAACTGTGGAAAGAGCCAAGATGCCCTTCAACAGATGAATGGATAAAGAAGATGTGGTCCATATATACAATGGAATATTACACAGCCATCAGAAAGGATGAATACCCAACT
>CM052884.1:31058346-31177429 GCA_028534135.1 Potos flavus
GACTCTGAGAAACAAACTGAGGGTTTTGGAAGGGAGGGTGGTGGGGGAATGGGTGAGCCCAGTGGTGGGTATTAAGGAAGGCACATATTGCATGGAGCACTGGGTGTGGTGCATAAACAATGAATCTTGGAACACTGAAAAAAATAAAATTAAGATGTTAAATAAATAAACAAATAAATAAAACGTGTGTTCTAGCCCCACTAAACTATGCTTCTTCACAATGAGGTTCAGTTATGTTGTCTTATGTTCCCTCTTCTTGCCTGCCACACAGATCCTCATGATACTGATTTTGGCTCTTTTGGATCTAAACTGCTGGTGATATGTAGCCATTTGGCATCCAAACATGCATTATCTTATCTATTCTCCATCTCACTCTCATGTGGTAGATATTATTATTAGCTCTACTTTACTGGGGAGGACACTGAGATTAGATGGGTTATATAACTTGGCCATGAACATACAGTTAATGAGAGGCACATTTGCACACCACATCTTGCTCTTTGGCCTGAAGCTTTGGAAGACCCTACCCTGAAATGAAAAAAAAAAAAAAAAAATGACAACCACAAAAACTGAATTTTAAAAAATGCAACAATCCACTTTGCCATGAAATATCCCAAAGTGTTTGAAACTGAGGTTACCAAGGTCAGTTAGACTCCTTCCTCCCCAGGCCTGAGTTTATTTGAAAGGTGCAAATATCGAGAGCATCCGGCAGTCCCTGGTCTTATAAGTTATCATTAGATTAGATTGGCACATCAAGTCTTAAAGAAGTTCTTCCAGCCAAACCATTCAAGAAATGAAGAATCAGATAAATAACAAGGTTGATACAAGGCCAGGGAACTATTCCAGACTCAACGAGGGGGTGGTCTTCCCAGGCCAATGGCACTATTCATAGCTGGGTTACTGGGTGCCGATGTAGCAGCCAGAGTAGGCTTTGTCTGCTGGGCACTCTTCCTTCCTCCCCAAGCCTCACCCCTATCCTGAGAAGACCACCCTCTCCCCCGGCTATTAGCTCATGCACTTTGTTCCTGAATCCCACCCTCTCTGGGCATGCAGATGCCATCAGATGTCCTGGTCCCTGAGGGGAGAAAACAGGAAATGAAACTAATTAGAACTGTTACACTGTGAAGAAAGAATTCACAATAATAACAATAAAGCCATCTGAGGACTTGAGCAGATTGGCAGATGAAAGGAAAAAACCAACAGGGGATTATGGGTCTCTGGGGCATGTGACTTTACGTATCTTTAAAGATGCCATTGGAGCCTAGCGTACAGTCCCAGATCCCAGTCCCAGGGAGGTGCCAGCTCCCTGCTTTCCCTACACCAGCCCGGACTGGACTTCTTTCTCATGAATGCAGCCTCAGTCTTCCTTCCTGAAGTATCCTTCACCCCTCATACTTTCCCAGGCCAGTCTTCATGAGACCAATGGCCACTGGCAGCAATAGCCCATGAAGATAGGAGAGACCTTTCCTGTTGGAAACTTTGAGCCCTCACATCCAGTGAGGCAACTGGAGGCAGACTGGTCAAGAGACTGGCCCAAGGTCACCCTGCTGGGTTGGGGGAAGTAGGGCTCCCAGGAGCCCTCCTAGCCTTCTGCCTTGGGGGTGGGGTCTCTGCTGGCCAACACGTGGGTGTGCAACCCCCAGGTATAAGAGATGGATATAGTCTACTCTATTCCTCATAAAAATGTACTTACTGAGTGCCTCAGACAGCTTCCTTGCACTGCTGATACCTGAGAAGCTAGCCGTGTCTTTCTGGAAGCTAACTGTGGTTTTGAATCTTCTCCCTGCCTCTCCAGCTCTCCCAGGAAACTGGGTTTCATAATTGCCACTTCTCCCCATCTGACTGGAGCTTATGTGCCACCTACCTAAGGAGTCAGTCTTCTGTCCTATTTCCCACAGCAGTGACCTCAGTTTACCTCTCTCTCTGTGCCTCACACTCTGCCAGAAATCTAAGATCCTTGTATTCACTCTGAGGCTTTTCCCCATTTTAACATTTCTGTCTCTAATACAGAAAGAAAATTATCCTTTAACCACACACTTAAAAATTTGCAAAATAAAAATAAAGTTACAGATGATTTCACCAAGCCTCGTATAAACTAACCACTGCCAACCCCCCCCCCATTCCTCCTCCCCTCTCTCCCCATTCCACCCTGTTCTCATCACGCTCCTGCCACACTGGCCTCTGCTCAGTTCTTTAGAAAACACCAAGTTCTTTCTTGACTCATGCCCTTTGACATGCCATTCCCTCTGATAGAACATGCTCCCCAAACCTGCTGGTGGCTAACCTTGACTTACGCATCAAGATTCAGCTTAGGTGTTCCTTCCTCCAGGAAACCTTCCCCAACCCCTCTCATTAGCTTAGGTCCTGCACTAAATGCTCTTAGATAACCCTGTACTTTTATACCCTCTATCATATATGTGATATATATGTGATCATATATATGTTATATATATAATATATATCATATAATTATTTTATTTTGTTTCGTTTATTTTATTTTTACTTTGTTTTAATTTAATTTAATTTAATTTAATTTATTGTTTATGTCCTCCAACAGACCATAAGTAAGCTCCATGAGCAAGTGACCAGAAGGGACTGATGCTGTATACACACACATTCTAAATACTGCTCTCAGAACACTTAGCTGATATGCCTTATCATGTAATCATTTCCATATATGTGAAAGCACCTGACAGGAGTATGAATCTAATTGTGGTAGAAACCCCTAGAGTGAGGGATATGCAAAAAATGTTTATCGAATGAATGAACAGATGGATGGATGTCAATAATGCCTTTATAAAAACTGAAGGGGTGAGCGAGAGGTGCTAGTAACTCTTGACAGCAGATCAAAAACATTGCCAGTGTGGAAGTATAAAGCTATCTGTTATTTCTCTTTGTCACTTCTGTATTTATGTTTCTTCTTCTTTCCAGGAGCTGCTATGTTAGCTTTTTATGCTGCAGAACAAATCATCAAAAACATAGTGGTTTAAAACAGAAGTTGTTTATTACTGCAGTTACTGTGGACCAGGAGTCCAGTCCAAGCACAGTTTAGTTAGATTCCCTACTTAGGGTCTCCTAAGTCTGCAGTTCAGGTGATGGTCATGGCTGAGTTCTCATCAGAGGCTCAACTAGAGAAGGATTTGCTTCTAAGCTCCCAAGCTCCCTCAGGTTGTAACGGAATTGATTTCCTTGTGACTCTAGGATTTATGGCAGCTTGCTTATTCAAAGCCAGCAATAGCATGAGAAAGAGGCTCTAGCAAGATGAGTGCTATATTCTTACTTAATTACAGACATGTAATCACATTTATCCCATCACCTTTGCCACATTCTGTGGGTTAGAAGCAAGTCACAAGGCCCTCCCATCACCAAGGAGGCAATTCATACACAAAGGTATGAATTCCAGAAGGGGGTCACCCAACAATCTGTCCAACACAGTCTGAAGTCTGCCCCCCCAGTGATTCTCATCCTTTCTGAACATACATTCATACATACATACATACATGAACATACATTCACCCCACCCCAAGATTCTCAAGAGTTTTATCCCATTACAACATCATCTCCACAATTTCAGTATCCAAATCAGACCCAGCTGAGGATGAGGGTCCCAAGCAGAGTCTGTTAAGTACAGCTCCTGTGACACAATCCTCTTCATCTGTGAGACCATAAACCTAAAGAGACAAGTTACCTATTTTAAAAATACCCAACATACAGTGGTGGGGCAGGCATAAGAAAACTGTAGAGATATTCCAGTTCAAGGCTAAAATGAAGGATCAAAAAGTTCACTGCAGTTTTGAAATCTGGCTGGTCAAGTGCTAGATCCTTGTACTACTACAAGATGTGGGAATCACTGTCTGTGGCTCTTGGCTCTGCCCTCTGAGCTCTTGATTCCATCTTCTGTGTCATCCTTCCTTTTTCATAAAAGGAAGCACATGTTTGAAGCTGAATAGTTTATCAGCCTGCTTCTGGCCAGTAGAATTGGAGGGATTTGGCAGCCCTCTTTGATTTTGTTCTCTCTCTGCCCCCTTCCCTTCATGCCAGTGGTGTTTCTACTGAAACCATTTTCTTAAGAACTTTGTGGATCGCCTATGGATTTCAGTGGAGTTCACTCCGTTAGACAAAAGCTATGCCCACAGATCTTTTTAAGATAATCCTTTCTCTATCTTTAGCTCCCGCAGAGATGACTGAAGCACAAATCACTCTCATGCTTTCTAGAAGCCCTGTGGTTCAAGATATGTGAGGCGCACCCTTAATATCTTGAAATTAAGATGGCTGAATAATCTGACCTTCGGTTTTAGCAAAGGATTGTACAGTTGCACACTCAGCTTTTTCTCCATGCCACACTTTTGGCAGCCATATCTGACTTTCAGCATCTTTCACCATCTGGAGAGGCTGGAAATTTTCAAAATTGTCAAGTTCTGGCTCCATTTTGTTTAACAGTTCTTTCCTCAATTTATCCCTTCTCTCACATTTTACTATAAGCAGTGACAAGAAACCAGGCAGCATCTTCAACACTTTGCTTGGAAACTCCTTAGCTAAATAACCTAGTTCATCAGTTGTAAGCTGTGCTTTCCACAGAATGGCAGGAGACAACTTTGCTAAGGTTTCTGCCTACCACAAAGCAAGGATCTCACTTCCTTCAATTTCTAATAGTGTGTTCTTCACTTTCTTTTGAGTCGATTCAAAGCAACAGATGGTTTCCTTTATCATGCTCCTCTAAATCCTTCCGGCCTCCATCCACTACCTGGTTCCAAGGCTACTCCACATTTGTGGGTATTTGTAAAGCAGCATTCCACTTCTGCATACTAAAATCTGTGTTAGTTTTCTATTGCCGTGTGATTAATTACCACAGACTTAGCAGCCTAAAACAATACATATTTATTACCTTGCAGTTTCTGTGGGTCAGGAATCCAGGCACAGCTTAGCAGGGTCTTCTGACTAATTAGGGTATCACAAGGCTTCAATGAAGGTGTTGCCCAGGACTGGATTTTCATCAGAAGTTTGACTGGGGAAATGTGATATTCTAATTTATAATAAGAAATATATATTTGACCTTTCTCTCTGTTTCTGAAAAAGCCCCTAAAAGCTTTGGAATTTTCTAAGTAGTAAGTGATAAAATATCTTTTGCTATTCATATTCATATTCATATTCATGGTTGCCCCTTTCAACCACACCTGAGTTTATGTTAATGAGGTGACTTTGGAAAGTCCATAGGGATGGGACTGGTTGTCAGGGAAACCTATCATGAGTAGAGGATTAGGGCTTTCAGACCCATCCCTCAAAATGTCAGAGTGGGGAAAAGGACTGGACATTGAATCAATCATCAATGGCTGATGATTTAATCAATTCTGCCTATGTAATAAAGCCTCCATAAACCCCCAAAATGACAGGGTTCAGAGAGCTTCTGGATTGCTGAACACATGGAGGTCTGGGAGAGTGGCATGCCTGGCAAGGGCATGAAAACTCCACGTCATTTCCTCCTTGCCTTGTCCTGTGCATCTCTTCACTTGGCTGTTTATCATATCCTTTATTATATAACAAACTAGTACACATAAGTGCTTCCCAGAGTTCTGCAAGTCATTCTAGCTGTCAAACCCAGGTTGTGGGAACTCTTATTTATAACCAGTTGGTCAGAAATATAGGTGACAACCTGGGACTTTTGATTCACAGATTGACATCTGAAGTTGGCAGGGGGGCAGGGAGGAAGGAGTCTTGAGGGACTGAGCCCTTAACCTGTAGGATCTGGTGTTACCTCCAGGCAAACAGTGTCAGAATTGAGTTAAACTATAGGACACCCAATTGCTGTTGCAGAGAATTGCTTGATGTGTGGGAACCCCACACATTTGGTGTCAGAAATGAAGTGAAATGTGGTAGTCACGTGAGAGTAAAGGAGAAACATGTGGGGCAGGGTTGTGGGGAGCTCCCGTTACAGGAAGGATCTGCTTCCAAGCTTCCTTGGGTTGTTGGCAGAATTTATGTCCTGTGGCTACAGGTTTCATGGCAGCCTGCTTCTTCAAAGTCAGCAACTGGGAGGAGACAGAAACAGAGAGATGGAGAGAGATTGGCTCTAAAAAGATGGACACTACGCTCTTATGTAATCACCTACACATAATCTCATTCGTTCGTCACCTTTGATGCATTCTATTGGTTAGAAGCAAGTCACAGTCCTGCCAACATTCAAGAGAAGGGAATTACACAAAGGTGTGAATACCAGATCACGAGCTACCTTAGAGTCTATCTGCCACAGCCCTATAAGACAAGGGGATATATTCATATACATATATATCCTGGGAAGAGACCATATCTTGATACCTTAACTTACCCACAGAGGTTTGTGAGTCAGCACCGTTCTCCAGAACCAAGCTGAAGACTAAGAGTCATTTGGTAAGAAGTATTATAGATACATATGTTTGTATTTATATGCGTTTGGATTTTGAGAAGGTTAATAAGAATGTAAGTGAGAGAAGCATCATTTAGTTGAGAAAGGGGACGCCTGGGTGGCTCAGTCTGTCTACCTTTGGCTCAGGTCATGATCCCAGGGTCCTGGGATCGAGTCCCACATCAGTCTCCCTGCTCAGCAGGGAGACTGCTTCTCCCTCTCCCTCTGTCACTCTCCTCTGCTCATACTCTTTCTCTCTCTCTCATGCATTCTTTGTCTCAAAATAAATAAATAAAGTAGTTTAAAATTAAAAAAAAAAAAAAAAAGACGGAAGAAAGGATCCAGAGATTTCTTGGAGAGGGAGAGGGGCTCCTGCTGGAAGGAGAAAGGCAGAGGCAGTTCCCAGTAGAGAGAAGCCAATATGGTGCTCTTCCAGTCAGGCTCCCATCCCACAACACCCCTGGTGCTGCTCAGGGTTTCCTCTGCTCCTTAGTTGTGACACTACCCTCATCCACAAAGAACATTTAAATTCATATATCCCCCAAGCTGAAGCTAAAACATTCGTCTAGCCTGGTTCACACTCCCTGTCACTGCCCCATCCTTCCGGCCTGTCCCATCCCCACCTTGACACAACCAGGTCAAATTACTGGGCCCATTTGGCGCACTCAGGCCTAAGCCTTCATTCCCACAAAGCCCACCTCATGTACCATGGGAGATCTTTCCTCTCTGACCCTCCACTCAGGCTTCCACAATAAAATACCATAGAGGAGATGGCTTAAACATTGAAAATTTATTTTGTCATAGTTCTGAAGGCTAGACCTGTCCAAGATCAGGGTGGTGGCACATTTGTATCTGCTAAGGTCTCTCTTCCTGGATTGTAGATGGTCACTTTCTCACTAGGTTCTCACATGGCTCCTCCTCTCTGTGCAGGGAGAGAAAGATACGGAGCTCTCTGGGTCTCTTCTTACAAGGACACTAATCTTATGGGCTCAGAGCCCCACCCTTATGACCTCATCTCACCCTCATTACTTCCTTAGAGTTCCCATCTCCAAATATGGCCACACTGGCAGTTAGGGCTTCAACATAGGAATGTGGGGGGAGAGAAGTCACAAATAGTCTGTAACATGGACCAAGAAGGCTGGGCTCTCACACCCTCTCAAACCACCTGCTGTGGCCCCAAGAGAATGAATCTCTGAGTTAAACAGCAAAACAGGACATCCAGCAGGAGGAGGCCCAGAATTCTCCTTCAGACCAGGGAAGCTCTATGTTTGTTGTTCTTAAGGGAGGAGGCCTCCAGATACTTAATTTAGGAAACTTGCCACAAGCCAGATGGATACAGCCAAAGGCTAGATATAGCCTGGACTAGAGCTGCCTCACCAGAGTCTTAATTCATTTTGGATAGCTTTTTATATTTAAAAACCCCACTCTTTTAGTATTAAGTCAAGATCAATGACCATTGCCAAGGGCAAACCTTGAATCACCACTATCATCACTTTTATGTCTTTCATTACATTATCATTATTAATTTTGATATACAGGGATTGATGTACATGTCTAAACCTCTGTGCTGGATGATATACCTTAAAGTTGGGACTCCCTTTTTTATTAACTCATCTCTGTCCCAAACTGCCCAACAGAGTAAAATGCACAGAGAGAAATCTCTCTCTCTCTCTCTCTTTTTTTGGTTGTACAAATAATAAATGTAACAGTTAAACAAATAATCTATCTCTTAGTGAGATATTTAAACTCTACAGTCCTTCAGTTTTCAAATTCACTTTCTGCTAAAGACCTTGATTCTAAGAAGAAAGAGGGAGGACTTGTTAAACAAATTAGGACTGCAAACAAAAGGGAGGAATGTTTTTAAACCTATTTTAAGAGAACAAAATACTTTCAAGTGCTTTAGAGCTATTTTTACACAACTGGGATCATTGAAATATTGGTGGAGCCAGCTGCCACCAGGCAAGTGCTTCGAACGAGGGTTGTTCTCATTGCAAACTCTTCTTACTGACTATACATATTCCCTTCTCTAGCTAACAGAGCTTCCCTTGAAGTAGGCAACTTCAAAGAGACAGCACAGTACATTGGCAAGTCCTCAGGTCGCTCATCAAAAAAACCAGCGAATGAATCTGATGACACTCAGAAAGTCTAAAATAATAGTAGGAACAGCTCCCACTCAATGGGCCTTCGTCATTTTGGTTGATTCCCTAAGGGACATTGCATCTCTACCTGTCTCAGGATAAAGAACTAATGGGTGTGGGTTTAAGTATTCCCTCCCTCTCTCACTTCCTAGCTGTGTGACTTGCAGCATATCACCTGCTCTCTCTGACCTTCAGTTTCTGTTTGGATCTGTCCTTCCATCTTGACAACCATACTATGAAGATCAAATGAGGACATGAGGTAATGGATAGGCGAGCTCTTTGTGAACTGTAAAAGGATATACAGATGTCCATTCTATATTTTAAAGTATCCCATCAATCATGTTATGATTTAATTAGCATAGGCCATTTCCCACAAGCTAAGACAGGTCGTAGGAATTTGGCTGAATTGTGTTAGCACATCAAATACATATCTGATTACTGGGTCCTTATACAGACACGCTGTGAAGCAATCTGCTATAATAGTTAATAGTACCCCATTAAAGTCAGCCAGAACTGGATTTGAATCACACTTTTGTAATTTACTAGCTAGGATTTTGAGAAAGATACTTGACCTCTCCTAGTCTCTGTTGCCTAATCTGCAAAGTGGCATTAAATATGAAAAATAATAACACTTATGTTAAGGACTGAATGTTGTATCCCCTGAAATTCATGCACTGAAGCCCTAACCCCCAATGTGGTAGTCTTTGGAAATGAGGCCTTTGGGAGATGACTTGGATTAGATGTGGCCATGAGGTGGAGCCCTCATGAGCGGATTAGTGCCCTCAGTGGTTGACTGAGCCCCTAGGCTCTCATAACTGGCTTCTTTTCTTTGTCCTTGCAACCTTGGGGTAGCAGCAGCTTCCGCAATCTCTGCATTGCCTCACTGTCCCCTACTGGCTTTTCAGCTTTTCTAACACTTGTATAATCAATTTCTTGAAGTCTCTCCGGTTTCAATATTCAGAATGACTGCCATCCTTCTGTTATTTTCTATTCTAGCAGGTTATCTTAGTCTGCTTGGGCTTCCCTAACATAACTTTGACTATGTGGCTCAAACAACAAAAATGTATTTTCTCGTTGAAGTGATCACTGGGAGTCCAAAACGATGATACCAGCATGGTCCAGTTCTGGTGAGTGCTCTCTTCCTGGTTTGCAAATGGCTGCCCTGTCCCTTCATGCTCATGTGGCAAGGAAAGAGAGAAGAAAGAGAATGAGAGACAGAGGCAGAGAGGGAGAGCAGACTGTCCTCTGGGATTCAGGTTAATTAACTGAGGATTAATATGAATTACAGGACAGATCCTGGTTATTTCGTTGAATCTTTTATGCAAAATAACTAATGTAATGCAGAGTTAGAACATGTTTCAGTTAGTGGCAGATCTTACTCACTATATTAGACATTCTGAGTGTCATCAGATGTCTAATGTACATTTCACATGTGTAATCTCATTTAATTCTAAAGAGTTCATACTGTTTCCCATTTTCCTTCCTATCTGCCCCTAGTGGGTCTTTGCCTCTAGCACCTGAGAGGTACCAGGATATTGGGTTCAGAACTTGGCCCTCCCTAGTCCAGCTCCAACCTAGCTGTCCAGGGGAATGCCTGCCATCCATCCATGTGAGCCCTTCACTGTAAGCACAGAGGACTGCTTACCAGTTCCCAGGGTGCCCACTCTGTCATACTTCCCTGAGACTACTCATACTGTGCCTTCATTTCATGCTCATTGTCACCTCCTCTTTGAAGCCTTGAGCACGAATCACTAACTGAGTGAATCACTTCCTCCTTTCTGTCCCTACTGTCCCCTTGGTTCCCAAGATTACTTTAGAGATTATCTGATCCCATATTGGTTTGCAAGGTATACATCCTCTTCCCTTGCTAGCCAGGAGCTCCTGGTTGGTGGCTCAGAACCCAGAACCTGGAGGCTGAGCCCTAGAGGAAAAGCCTTTATGCTGTGATGTGAGGTCTAGAGCCCAGGACACCTAAGTCCTAGTCTGAGCTCTGCCACTTCTTAGCTATGAATTTAGACAGGCAAACTCATCTCCGAGCCTCAGTTTTCCCTCCAGCAGAAAGGGGGACAGCAAGTGCAAACCATGCCTTAGAGTCATTTTAAGACTTAAATTAGATAATCCATATCAGGGGCTGGGGGCTGTAGGAGGTTTTTACCAAAGGCTGGTCTCATTTCTCTTTCCTTCTCTCCTAGAGCTGACCTTAGGCTGGTGAGGCCCAGAAGTCATGTTGGGCCTAGCGCAGGGATAAAGGACCAGATAGGAAATATTTCAAGCTTGCTGGGCCATGTTTGGTGTCTGTCACAGATTCTTTTTGTTTTGTGTATTTTTTTTTTTTTATATTACTCTTTAAAAATGTAGAAACCACTTGACAGTCGAAAAACTAGTCACAGGGCTGGGTTTGACCCACTCCTTCCAGGACACTGAGAAGCCACAGAAACTTGCTTGGCCTTAGCTTGAGACTGCCCTTTAGTATTTCCTTTCTTCTTCTGCTTTTTTTTCTTTTCAATTTTCTTTCATTTTATCCACAGCCTTTCAGTGTGGGGTTAGGAACCCAAAGTGTGCAATCAGACAGACTTAGGTACAAATCTTGACCACACTGCCAACTGGATTAGCAACTGTAAGCCAGTTAATGTTGGGCCTCTGAGACTGAGTTCCGGCACCTTTAACATGACCCTGTGAAAATCTCGTCCTAGAGCTGCTGAGAAGGTTGAGAGAGAAGATGGCCATGCACTGGATTGCTGATCAGCTCCAAAGTCTCCTGAGAGCCAATTGTTGAATTCTCAGGAAATTTGCAAGCCAGCTCCTTAACCACTGGTAGCTGACATCAGCCCCGGTGAGCATACTGATTCCACACAAACACTACTGATCAGCCTTCCCCACTGCCCAAGCCGGTTGTGAAACTTGTCAATACACCACGGCCCTGGAGGTACCTTTATTCCTTCACTCCTGTTGCTTCCTTCACTTTCCCTATTCCCAGCAGCACACCGCGAGGAATTAATGATGCACCAGGAGGAATCCTGAGGCAGGAAAACACGCTCTCCTAGGAAAATCTCACCAATGAGGTCTTTACAATTCACACATCCACTGAGCCACTATTGTGTTTTCCAGCTCCACATAGTACCTACTCAGTGAACACAAGTTATGTTGAAAAGCTTGGTTTTCATGAAGAGGATTGAGGCTCCTGCACATGCTCATAGAGGGGAAAGTGGATTGGTCTGTGATTTACCAAAATGCTGAGAGCCCAGGAGGCCTCCAGCCAGATGAAAGCAGGTAGAGTTTCTGAAGATGCCGTATAAAACTGACAGCTTCTGTTAATAAACTCAAGAGGAAGAAAGACTTAGGGGGAGGGAAACACTTAGCTAAGCCAAATGGACATTTCAGACTGGGAAGCCCCTGGGAGATTTTCTACTTCCTACTGCTGGGGCATTGAAGTTCTAATTATATTTGGGTATGTGTGTAGAATAAAATCTTCATCTCCTCCTCCTCCTCCTCCTTCTTCTTGTTCTTCTTGTTCTCCTTCTCCTTCTCCTTCTCCTCCTTCTCCTTCTCCTTCTCCTTCTCCTTCTTCTTCTTCTTCTTCTTTTTCTTGACTTATAAACTTTGGGGTTCATTATTTGATCCAGAAGATGAAGGCGCAATATTTGAATTCTTTCTAGGAAATCCTTTGCTTCATTTTGCTTGATTTGTTTTCATTCATTTTAATAAACCATTGACTCCCCTATCACCTAAGAGTTGTGTTTGGCTTCTAACCACCACAGACGAGAGAGGAGAGTGTTTCCACATGGATAAAACTTTATTTCACTGTCATATAAAAAGATGACAGTCTAGAGCCATCTCCGGGTAGTTAGGCAGTCTAAGACTGGGGTGACAGCTCCTCCTATTTTTGTTTTCCTTTAGCCATTGCTCAGGGCATTCGTCCTCAAAATTCTTTCACAGCCACGATGACCACCAAAGCTTGTTTGCCATATTCACATTGCTGGCAGAAAGGAGGAAAAAAGAAAGAACTGTATAGACACTTCTTTGGAGATTTCCTAGAATTCTCTCCCAAACTGGGTTTCATTGGCCATCCCCAGCTGTGAGGGAGGTTGGGAAATGCAGCCTTGCAACTGAGCTCATCGCCACTCAAAATATAAAGTCTGGGTTCACTCACTAAACAAGGGGTGAAAAGGATTATTGGGTGGAGAAGCAGTAGTGTCTGCCATAAATGCCTCCTTTGTTCAAATTTCTGTGTGTGAGGGGGACAGCGTGTGTGTGTGTGGGGGGGGGGTGTGTTGGAGAGGTGTGGGCGGGGTGTGGGTGGGTGTGGGCGTGTGCAAGGGGTATGTGTTTGAAGTGAAAGTATGTTTCAAAATAAGAAAGGGATAAGGACATTCCGCAACTGAGAGAGTATGGAATCTAGTCAACAAAACTCACACCCAAATACGCACACATACGTGTATACACATGCGCAAGCTTACCCACAGCAAATGCTTAGGAGGTGAAATAAATGAATTAAAGAAGTAAAAACAAAGGACCGTGGAAACACTATGTTAATTCATGCTTCCAGTGCTCCAGAGTATATCATGTCTAAGCTCCATGCTTGGCTTCTCCCAGTGTGGTCTAGAATTTGTGTGAGTGCTATTTGTGTGCATGTTTGTGAATGTACTCATCCTTTTGGTAAACATGGAAGTGGATGGAAAGCAAAATGAGAAACTCTTTCTCAGTTTCTTCCTGTTCTTTTCCTTCATGCTCTGATTCTTTTGGAATAGAAAAAAAAAAAAAAAAAAAAAACCTTTGTAATGCCATTATATATGTATATACATATGTATTATTATTCCTGTGTCTTTGTTTAAACAGAAAAGATTTGAGACCCACAGAGAGACACAAAAACAAGTTTTAAAAATCAGAAAATGGGAGTGAAAGATAAACTATCCCCCCCCACCAAAAAGCAACATAAAATGGTTAAGAGCTTGGATTGCAAGACGTAATTTCAACCCTGCTCCCTTCCCTTAATTGCTGCACAACTTTGGGCAAACGACCAGATGTTTCTGTGCTTTTGTTCTACTTACCAGTAGAATGGGAATTATAATACCTACTTCAGCTAGATTAAACAAATGTGTATGTATAAGACTTAGAACAGTACCTGGCATATCATCAACAGATGTGCTTGTTGTTTTGTTATTATTACTATACTAGGAAAATAAGTGGAAGTCAAGATAGGGACCGTTTGGGGGAAGTACACGGTAAAAACTTGTTATGACATCTTCATTGTCGTCAAAGTGCTGGCACCAAGTGCCACTTTCTCATTTGTCTTTCTCCGTGTCTGTAAAATCGGGATAACATCGCCTACCTTGTATGGTGTTCATGAGGATCAAATGATCCAGCATTGTTTTCAATGCACTGCGCCTGACACATGGTAGGTGCTCATTACATGTCTCCTCCCTCCTTTTTCCCCTTCACTTCCCCTCTTGGTTCAGGACCCATCTAGCCTTTTGCCCTGAGGCTTATGGATCACTGACTCTGCCTCAGACATGGTTCAGGAGCAGCATTCCTTTGGTTCATCTTGTTATCTACATGCCAAGCCGGACACCCCGACACCTCCTAACAGGAGCTTGATGGAAGTTGATTGAATGTTTGGTCAAGAAAGGCAAAATGAAGGTAAGTTGCACCAACAAGGCATCAAGTTAAGGGCAGTAGTGGAAAGGAAGCTATTGCATGGAATTCAGATTTCTCCCATGGCTGATCTCGTTTCATTTGTCTTCAGTGAAAAACAGGAGCCAGGCACCTCCTTCTCTCTGCTTCACAAAAGAAGCCTGATAGAGAACGTGCTTTCTTCTCACTTTTTTGGTATAAATATTAAATTGTAGGTCGACAAAAGATGAAAGAATCGTCCCTTTAAACTTTGTGCCAAGGGAAAATGATCAACAATTCAGTCATCTGACCTTTTTTGCCTTTTGGAGCCCACCTGATACCCTGAGAGAGGTTCTCTACACTTTTCATCAGCCCGTGTTCCCAAAAGGCAGCGAGACAAGAGCTCCCCTCCTTGCGTCTTCAGACAGGACCTGAGAGGCTCCTGAAGGTCTGTGATCAGTAAAAGCCTGTCTAGGGCTATTAGCACCTTTCCCAGAAACCTCTGTCTTGTCCAGAAATGCTGTACACTGTCAAATATCATGGTTATAATAACCACAACAGTCAATCATTAGGAGTTTACCCTACCCCTGGCATGGCATCTAAGATCGATATACTCTTGTCTCGTTTAGTCATCCCAATAGCTGTATGAAGTAGGTAATACTATTATCACCATTTTTCAAGCAACAAAATTCAGATTGGCTGAGTCACCTGCCCAAGTTCACAGCTAGTGAGATGTTAGAATGAGGATTTGAACACAGGATAATATTTCTTTTGCCAGCTAGTGCCTCGATGCCATCACTGATGGGTCTTCTTTGAGTGGACAGAATGTGCAAGGGGACCTTGTTAGGTTGGTGTGATTTCAGAAGGCTCTGGAGAGTGAGTGGTCAGGGCTGAGGGCACCCTTGAGTGAGGCAGATCTGGATGGCCACTAGGAAGAAAGCTGAAAGCACCAAGCCCAGGGAGAGTGGGAGAAGCAACTAGGCAGTCAATGATGTAGGAAGGGAAGGTATAGGCATTCATTCATCGATTGCTATAATCCACAATGTTATATCCCAGATGCTGGGAATAGTGGTGACTGGGAGGGGAAGACAAGGTCTCCACCTTCATGGAGCTTACATTCAAGAGCTCAGAGACTCATATTATTTATAGAACCCTACAAACAACTGCGGATCACAGCTGTGAGTATCAAAAATAAAAATTTTCAGGACTTACCACTGTCAAGTAGAGTTCAGGAGCTCCTCTCTGGCCTCTTACCATTAATTTTTATGTCGATCTGCTAGTACTTAGATTTTAGCCTCAAATACAGTTTTCTAGTAAAGGGAATCAGGGCAGTCTGGAAAGTGGAGATGGCAGAGACTGCTAGCTGTCCACCGTAAATCAGGTTTGGAGCCAGGGCCATGACCCCACCGTGTTCTCCAGACTTCCCTGCAGTGGGATGGAGCCACATGACTCATTCTTACTGTGGGATGGGGCTCGCGTCATGCGCAGCTCTTCAAGGCAGGAAGTGGGCGTGGCTCCTCCACACTCTGTCCATCCCGTCAGCCAGGTGGAAATGATCATGAGGCTAAGGCCTAGAGGATGGCAGAGCCCCAGGGTGGAAGGACCCCGGGTGTTCAGTCACCACGTGGAAGAGTTGGACCCCTACCAGAAATCACTGCCTTGCACCAACATATGAATAGAAATGCTTCTCCTGTGTTTCAGCCATTCCACAGTTTTTCTCTATATTACCACCGCTAAGACTATTATGAAATACAGTGGTTCATTCCCATTCTTGGGACAAGATAAGATCAAGGAAGTTCTGGCATATCTTTTATTTATAAAACCAAATAGAAGGAGGGCACGTGTTGTGATGAGCGCTGGGTGTTATAGGAAACTGAGGAATCGTTGATCACTACCTCAAAAACTGATGATGTACTATATGCTGGCTAACTGAACATAATAAAAAAATAAAAAATAAAAAGGTTACTTATCACTTCTTGAAGAAAACTAAATAGAATTTTTTTTAAGTAATCAGGGTTGGTACTGAAATGACAAAAGTGACAACTTACAAGTAAAGAGAATAAAATAGAAAACATATATTCTATCTTCTGTTAGGTATATGGCTGTTCCTAAAGTATAGGGATACAGTTGTTTCTATTTGTGAAAACAGGAAGGAGTTACTTCTAAATACACCAAGTAAAGGTAGGTACTACCTCAAGAACAGGAAGGACTGATCAGCATTGGTGATCATACCTAATAATCAAGTAGAAAGGGGACTGAACAAATAAGGCCAGTGACCATACACCATGAACAAACAGAAAGCAGGTTCAACACTGTGTTCCAAGAAGATGAATTAACCAAATGTCCTCAGGAGGAAAGGTAAGTTTGCGAACTTTAACATAGGAGATAAAAACTCCAATAAATCCTATTAAATTATAATAAAATATTAATAAAGAGTATAAGTGTTTTTATAATGCTAAGAAATCAGAGCTATGCATTGCAAAGATGGAACAATGGATTTTGTAACACTGGCCAAGCAAGACAAATAATGTATCATTTTGTGGGGAGACACAAAGCCAATAGAACCTATGGTGAAGGGTGGACCTAAAAAGTTTCATTGATGTAACAAGTTAAATTTAACTAGAAGGAAAAAAGAAAAAAAGGAAGCTTAGTCTGATGAGCAGTGGCTTGGGTTTGAATCCCTTTGGGAGAAACAACCAAGTCCTGAGACTTAGGAGATAAGCCAGATCCTGCAAGCCTGTGTCCTTTTTCTTTGTTTCTGGAATGATTCCTGCAGCCCTGGGAAGGTGTGAAAATATATTACTGAAATGCTAGGAAAGTTCCCAAATAGAATCATAACCTAGGAAGGTAGAAAGATAAATATAGAAATAATGAAGAAATTAATGAAACTCTTATGTCAACTTTTTTCAGAAAAGGATTAAATATTAGTGCAATATTTATTATGTGATAATTGTATTTTTTTATGGTTCATTGTGGAGCTTACGGGGTTTGAAATGTTCAAAAACTCATTCATTGAATTTGCATCTGTTATTGAAATACTTCAAAAGAATTAAATTATTTGCAATCATTGTTAATGTTTTTAATGAAAAATATTTCTTCATGTATTATAATGTATATATGTATTAAATTGTATCTATTTAATAAATTAACCATTAAGGAAGGTACCCTTCATCAATGAAAATGTTTCAGTTTTAAAAGAATCTAATCAGCACTAAGCCTTCCTAGGAATAGTTGACACCGTGGATAAATTCCTATGACAAATTACATTAAGAAATTTATTAATATCTAATAGTAAATTGGAACAGTTTTTTTTTTTTTAATACAGTGAGAATTTCTAGGAGGCCTTTGTTACCAGACACCATTGCTCTGGTGATTCTGCCTGCAACTATTGATTCTTCAATTGCTTTAAGCAAACATGCATGCAGTTGAGGTCTTGGAGCACACTTCCTTCAAGGGTGAGACTTCCAGAAAGCTTGAGAATCTATGTTACGAGTTGACTCTTGGCATTCTCTTTCCACCAGTCTCCAACAGAACCATTCTCTCTTCTCTCCTCTGACGCTGGATTTGGTCCCTGGGTGACACCGGACTGAGAGATTCTTTCACTTTGCATCTTCTAAGGCATTAGCTGAACTTTCAGGCTGCTTCTTACCTATGATCCACATGGCAGAGGAATAACAACTTGTGGGTGTGGAAGAGAATTTGAGTTAGGGAGAGAGAGAAGATACTTGCTCCTTTTTGTTAGTAGCTGACATTTTGTATTTCTCTTTTGATCACTTTTCATGGCTTGTCCAAATGGATTCTCTGGCCACTCAAGTCTCTGACCTCTCTTGATGAAAATGTCCTTTATGTGTGTGTGTGTATATATATATATATATATATATATATATATATATATATATGTTATCAAAGAGATTTCATATCCTAGAGTCTTCATCATAATATTCTCTCTGACTAGTCCCAGCCTGTTTGCTGAGTTTTTATAGCACACCTGAGTCACAGCTGGGTCTTCCTCACCCTCCAAGCCCAATAATCTCTGTCAATCATGATTTTCGCTTGTAAGTGGTGGACTAAAAGCCATTTTTCACTTCCCTCCCAAACATACACAAAAATAACAAAGATAATAAGAAATAATAATGAAAACTTTATCTTCAGTGAAATAGGGAGACTTGTGTAATATAACTAGATAATATCTGAAAATGGCAAGAACTTTGCAGAGTGAAGGAAGCCATGACTGCCAAGGGAAACATCAAATGCAAGCAAGCCCTGTGGTCCTTAAGGATCTCTAGAAAGACTGAAGAGTTAGGTGTGGATAATTAAGTGGACTAAAAACAGGTTAGAAATCTGTCAAAGAATAGTGAGAACCATACCTGCCACCTCATAGTTGGATGTTTATTATTTCTCCAACTCCAAGAGAGATGGAAGACTTATTCATTAGTGAAATTAAACCAAAGAAGAGATATTAAAAACAGAAAAGAGAGATCATATTAAATGGCGAAAATCTCAAACATTCCTTCTCCCACCTAGCTACTGGAATGCTGAAATCTGCCTCAGTCTGTCAGGCAAGAGAATGGATCTTTCTCTGGAGAAACTAGAAGACTCCAGAATTAAGACCTATAAATTTAACATTTAGGACAATTGCCAATTAAAAATGGATTTAATACCCAATATTCTACAGTGAAGTCTATTGGTCAAAAAACCATGCCAATGCAGAGGGAACTCAATGTCCAGGTTTTAGTGTTTCACAGTTAGACAGGAGTGGCAAGGATGCCAAGAAAACTCACTGGGGGTAAAGGAAGGTCTTTTTAGAACAAATACTCCTATAGCAACTGGGTATCTATATGGAATAAAAAGCTCGACCACCATCTCCTTCTATTCACAAAAATAATGTGAGATAGATTATGGACCTAAACTTCAAAGAAAACCATAAAGTTTCCAGGAGAATTTCTTTACAACCTTTGACTAATTATAGATTTCTTAAAGAGAACACAAAAAGCACAATTCATAAACTTTAAAATTTTTTAGATGTGTATGTTTCTAACATATATTACCATTTATTTTTCAAACAGAATCTAGGCTATACTTTACTCCTTGGGATGGTTTAGGGTCCTCATTGGAGACCTTAGATATAGTACTGGCCTCCAATATGTCATTGCCTTTGGAACCACTTGGCATTACAGGACTATTAGCTAAAAGTAACCTGAGACTGAAGTGTTCACTTTTGCCTATTTGTTTGGTTTTACTTTCTATATTTGGTTTTTAAAAACCTTCCCTACCATGAGGATGCCAGCTGTCACTTCTTATAATTTGTCTTGGGTTCAGAATTCTACCCTGGAAAGCAGGAGCTATAGAGATTATAAACTTTTTATATCTTTCTGTTTGTTTGTTTTTAACATCTTATAATAAGCACATATTTTTATAATGAAAAGCCTGTACTAGAAAAAACAAATATTAATACAGTTTCTACCCTGTTCTTTCTGTTGTGGCATTTATATTATTTTGTAATTACATATTAGTTTACATGTTTTAAAATATTTATGTCTGCCTTCCCCCCCAGGTTACAACTTTTATGAGGGCATACACTGTTATTCTCCTCATTATTGGATTTCTACTTAGTACCGAGCACAAGTGCTTAGAACATAGAAGCTACTAAAAAATACTTGCTGAATTAATGTTTCAAGTGTCAGGCAGACCTAGAGATCAAGAGATCAAGTGTACTCCTTAGACTTTCCATAGAGGAATCAGTAGAGTGCTCTGCGTAAAGAGCTTTGTTCTTTGTAATTTGCATGTGTTTTAGAACACATTAGAATTTGTGACATCTATTTTGAGTTTTCTGGGTTCTGTTTGTCTACTTCTTGGTAGCAACTCTGATACCTGGCTATGTAACTACTGAGGATATTTGCCAGATACATAGTTCCAAATAGGTCAAGTGTAACAGCACTGCCTTGCATTGTTTATTAATTATTTCAGGCTGCATAATCAACACATTATATGCTAAGCACCAGTTATAAGCTTAATAGCATGGTAGGTGTCATGTGGAATAAGAAATGAAAGTCAGATTCTTTGCTTTTAGGAAGCCTATAATACTGGTTGAGAAGACTATAGGATATTAGAGGTAAGTTTGAGATAAAATTAAGCTTCTAAAGGGTCACTTTTAATATTCTCTTCCCACAATATCTAATCACAGTACGATGTAGTCATCACACTCATTCAGTCGGTGTACATTTAATGATAGGGCCTATTAAGTGCTAGGCATAGTTCAAAAGAAGCCCCTGCACTCCTGATGCTTTATATTCTAGAAGGAGGGGGCAGACAATACAGAAATAAATAAAATTACAAGGAAAATATCAGAGCAGCGAGTGCTACCTAGAGAAGTGGAGGCATAAGGCAGCCTCAGGTTCAAATGGTTAAGGAAGGCTTCTCTACCAAACTGGCATGAAAAATAAGTGGGAGCAGTCATGTGAATAGGAAAGTGTGGAGGGGAGGCACAGTCCAAGCAGAGGAACCAGCTAGTGCAAAGGTCCTGAAGCAGGAGCAAACTTGGTCAGAGATATCAGCCAGTCCAATCATCCAGGTGTCTGGAAACCAAAGTGAACATCTTGGTGTTAGTTTCTGAGTGTAATGGAAAGCCACCCAAGAGCCTTAAGCAGGGAGACACATGATATGATTTTTGACTACAAAATATTGCTCTAATGTGTGCACAGTAGAAAGGAGCAAAAGCAGAGGCAGAGAAATGCCTCCCAAGCTTCCCAGAGAGAGATGTAAAGAGCTTATATTATAGATCAGTAGTAGTGGAGAGGTGGAGGCATGGATGGATTCAAGATTTGTTCTGAAGGTAGAATAAATAGGATTTGCTGATGACTGAGGTAGGGAGTAAGCAAATAGAAAGAATCAAGGACAGCACCTAGATTATTAGCTCGAGCTATCAGTGGTGCTATTTTGTACGACTGGAGTCACGGTAGCCAAGAAAAGATGTTTCAAGGAGAAGATAGTGGCCAGTAGGTCAAATATTTCTGGTTTGGAGAGGGAAGATAATAGACAAGTCATCTTAGGGTTCAACAACATGGAGTCATTATTGACAGCAATAAGAGTGGGCTTAGTGGCATGGTAAGAATGGAAACCCCAGCGCGGTGGAAAGAGGAGACAATGTAAGCAGAGGCATGGAAGCAGTGACTATAAATCTCTCAAGAAGTTCGCTGTGCAGGGTAACGGGGGATGAGGCAGGAGTTGGAAGAAATGCTGGATGGAGCTTTTTTTATTATTTATGAGAGAGATGAAGAGCATGCTTGTGTGCTGATGGAGATGAATTAGTAGAGAGAGAAAGACCCATAATGCAGAGGAGAGAAGGGATAATTACAGGAACTGACTGTAGGAGAAGGTGAGAAGCAAAAGGCAAAAGCAGAGCTATCACATTTGCAGGATCAGGGACCCTTTAGCCACACTAATATGAGGAAAACCAGAATCCCCGTTGCATGCAGTTTGAAAGTTGAGGTATGGAAGAAAAGAGAGTTCTTTGTTTAGTGTCTGCTTCTCTTCTCTTGGTGAAATATAAGACAAGGTCAAGGGGGGAAGAGCACAGGTGCATGAAATTTGAAGAGAGAGGGAAAAAAATCAGAAATAGTTTTGAAGAATGAAAAATGGTAGATTGCCTACTTTAGTGCCTATTTGAGATCTGTGATCATACGGTATGTGTTTTTTATTTCTTATTTTTACTTTTTTAAAGATTTTATTTGAGAGCGAGAGAGAATGAGCATTGGGAAGGGGCAGAATGAGAGAGAGAGAGAGAAGCAAACTCCCTGCTGAACAGGAAGTTTGACGCGAGGCTCAATCCCAGGACCTGGACATCATCACCTGAGCCGAAGGCAAATGCTTAACAGACTGAGCCACTCAGGTGCCCCACAGTATGTGTTTTTTAAAAATCCAGAAACAGGGGCTTCTGGGTGGTTCAGTTAGTTAAGGGTTTGCCTTCAGCTCAGGTCATGATCCCAGGGTTCTGGGATCAAGTCCCTGGTCAGCTCTCTGCTTGGCAGGGAGCCTGCTTCTCCCTCTCCCTCTGCTGCTCTGTTTGCTTGTTCTCTCTTTCTCTCTGCCAAACAAATAAATAACATCTTTTTTAAAAAATCCAGTAACATTTATCTGTGGGCTTTCCAAATCCAGAGTAAGTGATAACACAGTTTAATCAGGTTAGCCTGTAGCCTGGCTAGTGCTACAGAAGGAAGGAGGACTGGCTGACTGAAGAATATTTGCAAGGGGACGATTTTAATAATAGACCATGAACTCCTCAGTAGTTAAGGAGAGAGAAAGGATGTCACTAGGTTGACTGATTGTAGCACCCATGGATGGTCATCCTGATGGGGTTGAATAATTTTTGGAGTAAGAGTATTTAGAGGAAGTGAACTATAAATACAAGAGCTGGTAATTTAGAAAACAGGGCACTTGAAATGGAGATATCCAAGAAGACCACAAGGTTAAGGGCATAATTATGGGGTTGGATAAATGAGGTGGATGAAGGAATAGATCATTGGAAGTGAGGAAGCTGAGACACTGGTTGACCAGAGTGATGGATGGACTACACACATGGATGGCGCTGTTACAAAATACGATGACAGACGTGGTAGCAGAACAGGAGATAGTCTGCTGCAGAATCATCACGAATATGGGAGCACCTGGGTTGATGGTTAAGAGGAACAAGGAGGAGCAGTGGGGTGCTAAAAGGACCTGGGGATTTTGAAGGTGGGAGGAAAATGATCTTGAAGTAACGATGGGAAGAAAGAGTTCCATGTGAGAGAGGGAAAAATAGCCTAGGCTTATGAGAGCCAGGATTCAAGAAAGCCCCAGCCAGAGGCATAGCTGCTGGCACTGTCCACCTTTGTAGGCACCATTCACACAGGGGAGAGTGTGAACGGTACCTTTCCGAGTGGTACAACCCAGCCAGAGCGCAAAGGGAAGATTTCGAGAAGGTGAAGATACAGGGGCATTTTCCATGGACGGAGCCTGAGTGCCCGAGGACCCAGTGGACAGGGCAAAGGGGTCAGATCCATGGACAGACAGAGATGCCAGGGAGGGGGCCCTGCAGTTTATGGATGCTCTGGGAGGCTTGCGCTTCCTTTGCTTTGTAAATAGCTCATCCGCAGATTGACCTAGTTCCTAAACCATTTCTGCTGTTTAATGCAATTTCCCTAGGCCTCTTTTTTTGATAGGATTTTAAATCATGGGACTGGAGACCCTTTATCTCCAGAACTGGATGTTCAGCCGGCAACAGCCTGGAATAATTTGCATGCAGGTGTTTTGGAGGCAGACAATCTCCCCAGAACAGGCAAGGTCAGGCAAATGTGCGTGATTTCTGGCCACTGCTGCTCTTCCGCTTGCCTCCAGAAGCATGTAGAAGATCGTGTTACTTGGGTGCATGCCCAGCTGCCTGTGGGAGCACAATTGTCCCCAACATTGTTTTCTTGGGGATTTCTCCTGTCACCATTCCTGGGTATTTCCATTTGAGCTCACCGTGAGCCCACATCCGTGAGAAGAGCTTACCCAGTCTGTGACCAGATAGAGCACTTTTCCTTTCTTTCCGGACATGGTGACTGGTTTAGTCTCTTAGAGTTTTTTTGAATCACCAGAGAGTCCCAGTAAATGATATTTGCTTCTTCAGAAACCTTTGCAAATGAGGTAGGGGTTGTTGAATTGCTAAGATGTGGAGCCCAGATTCCAAAGTTCTTCATAATCTGGATCTCATGATAGTGTATTCCTCCCCCTAACATGTCACCGCGCCTCTACTTCCCACAGTAGAGCTTTTATCAATCACTAAGACATGCTACAGCCCTGACATAGCAAAAGGGGACCAGGGTGCCCAGTACTATGATTGGACGCCCTGCACAGGTCAGGGGTGTATGTAACCTACATAGGAATGTGATCTTTACTATGTTTAAAGTTCCTCATTGGAGGGCACCTGGGTGGCACAGTCGGTTGAGCCTCTGACTCCCAGTTTTGGTTCAGGCCATGATCCCGGGGTCATGGGATCATGCCCCACATCAGGCTCCATGCTCAGCACAGGGTCTATTTGAGACTCTCTCTCCCTCCCTCCCCTACATGCCCTCTATCTCTCTCTTTCTCAAATAAATAAATAAATCTTTAAATAAACAAACAAAGTTCCTTATTTGTGAATTGAGACTGCAAATGTAGACCTTCCCCACTAGGACATTGTAGGAAAGAGGAGTGAATAGGCCTAACACTGGAGACATAAAGTCAAAGAACAATGTGGATGGTAATGCCTGAGATGAAATTCTTTTCTGTCTTCCATCTCAGGAACTTCTCCCACAAGCCCAGCATTCAGCTCCTTAAATTGATAAATTGCCAACCTGAAAAGCTCTCAAAGATGGTGAATTTAAAGGCTAACTTTCCAATTGCTAGTAGTCATCAGGTGTTTTTAAAAGAGAAAAGACAATGTCTGCTTTTGTGCCACACACCCAGGCTGGACTACCTGAAAGGATGATCAGGCATCTCGTTTCTGTTGCACGGTGGTCTGGCTCCTGACCCCGGCAGGCAGGTCAGCCCCCAAAACAGCATGACTTTCCTCCTTCAGAATTTCTCAGCCATCGGGGTGGGGGGTGCTGGGGCAGCCAGCAATGTCCACCAATGTCTCATGGGCCATAGTGAACCCATCTTCCCTGCAGGAATGTCCTCTGGTCATCTAAATAAGTGCTGTTAACTAATGACAAAAGAGACAGAGTATCTCTCTTGCCAAGTATGAATTTGTTATTAGCTGTAGATAAAAAAAAAAAAATGTGAGCACATGGAAGATAGGATGTGTCCTCAGAAGAGAGAGTAGCCACCAGTGCAAGGGTTAAAAGGAGGTGTGAGTCCAGCTGTGCCTGAGGAATGTTTCTGAGTCTGGTCCTGAGGAGCCCAGGCCTCCCTGTGGACCTGAGCATTCTCAGAACTGCCCACCTCATTGCCTTCTCATTCCTGCTTACCAAATAATTTCCTGATCTCTGACTCAGCTCCTGGGATATACCCCCCCACTGCCAGAGACTACTGGTGTTCTGGTCACTGGAGAGTTAAACAAATGAGCCATGTGGCTTACTCAATCATCTCTTGTGAGTTCTGTCATTCTTGTCCTTCCACAAAAGTCTAATAATCTGAGTATATTAATCGTTCCAATTTGACTTCTGTGAGGAAAGGTAGTATTGCATTGTAATTTAGCACACTAGCCTTGGAGTCAGGACAACTCTCTGGATCCCAGCTCTGCCAGGTATTAGCCATGGATCTGGAAACAAGTTGCCTAACCTTCCAAGTCTCATGTGATGTGAAGCTAATAATACCCACTTTGCAGGCTTGCTGTAGGCTTTAAATAGAGTAGTGTATGAAAATGTTTGGCTCAGGCACTGTCATGAGGTAAGAGGTACTGAATGAGTGGTAGCTCTTCTGATCACGGCTGAGAACCAGAACCTTGGTCCATTACAAATTCACTATCCTGCTAGGGCTTGGCAATCAACCTTTCCCTGGTAATACACTTACCCTGTCACATGGCTTCTTTTAAACTAACTTCAGCCTCCTGAAGAAATAGTCTGTTCAGGGATAATTGGACTAATGGAGTGTATTGTGACAGCAATGCCATATTTGTCCTGATAACTACATGTATAGCACGGCAGCAGTTTCCATGCCTGCTTCCTCCACCCGCCATGTGTGTGTGCATGCACACACACACACACACACACACACACACACACACACACACATTTGCAAGCACAGTACCCCATTGTCCATGTAGATAATCCAGGCAGTCTCCTTGTGGACAAAGATGCATTCAACACTAGCGTAAGAGATGGGTCCTTGACGGCAACCAAACGGGGTTGACTTCATCTTATGTGTTGCCTCCAACACCCTCTTGCCTCCAAGCTCATTCAGAAAAACAGCATAGTTGCCCAAAAACCTACGGTGGCCCTCTCGGGCTTTTTGAAGAAAGAACAAATCGCAATTTCATGGTATCCTACTATTTGATACTGAGTAAGTGACACTTCCTCTGGGACTTTTAGACAGTTTGATAAAATAGGTGCAGTTCCCCCAAAACACTCTCCCACTCTCCCTGCCCTTCATTGCTGACAGGGCACAAAAGGAAGAAAGAGGCAGGAGGGAATAGAAAGTCCACAGAATCGTCCCCCCTCTACTTTTTAAGCCCAGGTTGAAGTGGCTGCAACTCTTACTAGTTTGGGGCTAGCAAACACACTCTTTCTGTAATGTTATAACCAAGAAATTCGATCCCCAAATTACCTTTGTTAGTTTTCGGGGTTAAAAAAAATACAGGAATACCTTAAAGGAGCAGTAATTCTGTTCTTTCCTCTTCTCTCACCTCTCAGGTGATCTCTATCATCCTCTTCTCTCCTCCTCCAGGCTCTCTACTCTTGTGTCCAACCTCCCACTAGATTTGTAGGAGCTTCTTTATCAAAATTACATTTTCCCTTCTGCATCTGAACCTGGGCTTCAGAAAACCCCAGAATCTTTTATTGAAAAAAAAAATCTCCCCTTCTGACTGGGTCCCCCAGGCTCAGCAGCTGAAGAAGGCCCTTCCAGCTCTCAGGGAGGGCCTAGCAGAGAGTGACTACAAGGACGACCAATGGGGAACAAGAAACCAAGGCCCCGGGAAGCAGATGACAGCCTGAGTCAAAAGTCCAACTCAACTGTAAGACCAGATTCTCTTGAGAGGAGTCACGGTTAGAGCCAACATGGAGTCAGGGGCCAAATTTGAATATTGAGGGAAGCCTGAATCATGAGAATGAGAACATGATAGCTGACATAATTGGAAGGCATAAAGAACGAGGGGTGGCAAATGGACAGATGTTGATCTTTGGTGGGGTACATTTGTCAGTTTCGAGAAGGCAGGTAGTACAGAACCAACTTGCCTCTGCCAAACCACGTCTTCAATCCTGATAGACAAAACTTGCTATTCTAATAATGCTTGTCTATATCCTCCTCTCCTGGACTGTTGAGACCCAGTATATAGTTTTCCACAGTGGGAAACTGATGAAAGGTGTGTGTTCCCCGAAGCTGGAAAAAGGTGGGGTGAGGCAGCTGGGAAATCCCAGAGGCAAACAGGGTCCCAAGAATGAAGTCTGGGCGGGTCTCCAAACCAAGGAGCCAAAAGTAAATATTAGAAACCTGTGAGCCTCTGCTCATAGGAGGAGTGAATAGCAGAGTGAGGTACCGGGAACTTATTTGAATTAATTCGGCAGGTAGGAAGTGTGGTGTCCCCAGGGGCTGTAACAAGTCTGAGAGCTCAAAGTGCACACAGGTCTGCTGCACTGAAAAGGCCAGGGCAGAGATCATTTTTTCCACACTCTCCATGGTCTGCTTTGGAAATAAGGAACCAAGCCTGGAGAGCTTTCGTAATCTCCAGATCACTGGGGTTGTGAGGAGAAGCTGGATGGCCCTTAACCAGTACTACAGTTTGATTACTCCTCATTGATAAGGCAGTGTCTGCCCCCAAAGCCAAAACTCTTTGTTTCTGTTTGATTCTATTTGAAAAAAAAAAAAACCATGAAAACATTAATATTAAGTCTGAAGTTTTAGGGGTGATGTCACTCAGGTAGGAAAACTCCCTGTGAGTTGTTTCCGCAGAGGAGCATGGAGAGTGGAATTTGGCTGTTTCCTTCCCGCAGCTCCAAGGGGGCTGATTCATCCTTTGGGCTCGCTGGGAGGGGCGATCACGCTGACTGTCACTGACCGAGGGCAGCAAGAGTGGAAAGACTCTGGGCCTGTACACAGCCCATAAGTGAGGACTCTAAACAGACATTCTTTCATCAACAAGTATTTACAAGAAGCTGTCTTCCTGGAAGGGTGCTAAATACTGAAGTATTATTCTCTGTCTTCAAAGTGTTAACATACTCAGGTAAAACAGTGAGCAACTCTTAGTTCTATTGTTAAGTAGTGACTGTAAATACAATAGCTCAAAAAAGGCAAAGATAGTATGGGCTCATATAGTTTTGCTACTCATACTCTTTCTTCCCTCTCTCCATCCCTCCCATCCTTCCTTCACTCCCATCCTTCCGTCCCTCAAATCCTTCCTTCCTTCCTCCCTCCTCCTTTCTCCCTTCTTTCCTTCCTTCCTACCTTCCTTTTTTCTTTCCTTCCTTCCTTCCTTCCTTCCTTCCTTCCTTCCTTCCTTCCTTCCTTCCTTCCTTCCTTCCTTCCTTCCTATCTATGGAAAGCCTGTGCCAGGCATTGAGATATGCCACGAATAAGACGGACTGAGCTCAGCCTTTGCAGATCTTCCAATCTGGTCAGGAAAGCTCCATTGCCTTGAAGATGAGTAGTTTTCAAATGCCTGAAAGAGGGAGGGAGGGCATTATGTCAGGGTCAAATATAGGAGCACAGGCAAGAATGGGGACAAGGGTAGAAAGGTGAGGAAATAATTGTAAAGCCAAAGGGATGCCTGGTAATATTGTTCTGGGACATAGCAGCTCTTTTAGAAAATGGAGGAGGCAAAGGGGGAATTTAAAGTTGTCCATCCACTTATTTATTTATTTATGTATTTTTTGTCTTCATTTCTGCCTTCTTCAAGAGAATGGTTTCTTTGTCACTGATTCAAATTTCCAGCTTGGTTTTTTATCTTCCTTACACTATCTGATTTATGTTAATTGCTTACAGTAAACTGTTGTAGTTCAGCATGTAGCCAGGCATAGTGGAAAGCGCCCAGCCTAGGAACTGGTTGACCTGGACCAATGTCAGTAAGTGTGGAAATATGGAAATGCAGGGAGGGAGAGTCACCACTTGAGCCCAAGGCCTGCAGGAGAATTGAAGATCCAGCCCAAGCCCCAGCACTAAACCAGGTGATGCAGCCATCAGACTCTCCTCGTTCACCAACTACAATGCCAATGACAACACAGCCACATCCATTACGTTAATGAACCTACTCTATGTACCAACCAGGTGCACTCCTAGGTGGGAAAGGAGGGAATCACTCTACAGTAATTTCCTCCTAACCTACCTAGGACTCCATCTTCACGCATCATAAGCAGCTGCAGAGACAACTGGAATAAGACTAATAGTGCTGTTCTAGAATCTGAAGTTCCTGTGTGGGAAAGGGAAGGTTGACCACTTTAGCCAACTTAGAGAAGGCTTGGAAGTAGGAAGAGGACTAGGTGGCTGAGCAGAGTAAGGCTAGTATCTGGGCTGGCCTGGAATCCACCCATTCTTTGGGTACACAATCCACCCAAGGAGCGCCAAGCTAGGTCACCTACTGGGCATAGCTGTCATGTTTTCTAGGCTGAGTGCCTAACATGTGTAACCCGAATGTCAGCTGGGGTCATCCAGCCATTTTGGACCTAGATAAAATATCAGTTGGAATGGTGATTCCATGTCTTCTGGAAGTTCAAAGCCTTTTTTAAAAATTATTTTTGCCAATTCTTGAGGGATTTGTGGTACTTCCAATGTGCTCTCTGTTGCACACTAGAGCAACCCAGAAACAAATCCCATCTCCTTCCTTTATTTAGGAGCAAAACGAAATAAACAAACCACTTAAGCACTGAAATCATTTGTAAATATGATAATTATTATTCTAATATCCCAATTAAAGAGCCAACAAAAACAATTTGAAGTTAGACATTAGTCATCTCCCTTTTTGAATTGCTCTTTAGCCTTCCAGACTCTGGGAAATTTTCAGTGGTCATTTGCCCATGTGCCTATGGTAGTCTCCCATCATTGACTGCCTTCTCTCAATAACCTCTGTCTGTCTGTCTGTCTCTCTCAATAAGAAGAATTCAGTGTTGAAAGCATTGACCATGAATAGTAATAGATTAGAAGAAAAAGAGGATCCTAAGATCAAGGTAAGGGTGGCTGATGAATAACCTCAAAAATGTTCACTTCCAATTGCATTCTAGCTTTTAGCATGTTAGCCAAAATGAGTAGAGGTATTTTCAGTGAAGAGGTTGTTGTTGGACAGTGATTGAGGCATCCATACATTCTCTACTTCCTTCCTCCAAATCCAACTTTGATGGTCCTGGATCCCACCCCTGCTCTCTTTTTCCTGTTACTAGGTTAAGAAGTCGACAAGTCAATCAGAAACTGAATCATGAATGTAAATCTGGAAGGAGGAAAAGGGGGACAAAGACCAACCAGCCCTCGTCAAGCACCTGTTATTTGCCAGACACTTTATCAAGTTACCCCAAAGAGATCTTCCATGCTTTTATCTGACTTTCTGGTTTTATAGTGGAGAAAATTGAGATTCTCCAAAGTGGAAGGGTGGTTCAACATTTTGTTGCAGTTTGTTGGTGTCAAAGACAATACCAGAAACATTTTCTTTTCTTGTGAGCCTAGTATTCTAATGGGCTTCATCCTCAAGAAAATCCCCGATGAGGATGCTCAGGTTATGACTTTCAGGTAATATATAGGGTAACTTGGACAATGTAGGGAAAGCAGGGGAATAATCTGGTATGGTGGTGGTGAGCTGAAGGCATATCCAATCTAGCCCAGACTTGTAAAAAACCTCTAGAAGCTTAGTGTGCCCATGATTCACTGGCCTGTGCAGAAGTATGGAGGTGTTTGGCTTTTCACATTTTTCTTCTGTCTGGTGTTAATGCTGGTACATTTGACTTCTGGCCCAAGGGAACACAACTCATCTTTCTAGAGTAAGCAGTCAATGAAATTACATCCCACCCAAATCCTCGTGTAATAGATTTGGATGAGCTACTCAAGTTTTCAGCTTTCTCCAAGGTTGCTGCAACAAAATAGCCTTAAGGCCAGTGGCGTCACTTAAGTTTGGAGTATCAGCGAAGCTTTGCAGTGTCTCCAGAAGCCAGGTGCTCCCCAGGTGTTTCACTAAGAGAACATGTGGACTGCCACCAGAATTGATTCAGTGAGATGACTATGGTTTTAGCCATCTGCGAGAGCTAAATGGGAAGTGCTTGACCCACACCTGGCCCACCTACCATCCCCCTGGCTAGAAGAATTGGCTCAATGATAGGCATATGACCCATGCCAGACAAATCCTAAAGCTCTTTTTCAAGGATAGGTGTATACTCTACTAAATGAAATACATGGCTTAAGCTAGTTTGAGCTGGTTCTTGTCACTTTCACTAAGACTCCTAAAAAATATACAGTAATTTCTTAGTCTAAAATATAGAAAATGACCAAAGTTCAGCTGAACTTTGTATCCATTTTGCCTGAGTCATAAATTCTTCTGTGGTTTCCATATATGTTAGGCCAAACAATGATAAAGACAAAGCTGTTGAAAGTTGGAGTTCCTGCCTTGGTAATTGGTATAGCCTTGCCTCTTACAAAACAGAAGTATAAAACTTACCAGCCTTTAAAGCAAATAGAGAACGATATTCAAATTTAAGTTTAAATGCTAAAATGTCCCAAGGCACCTTTACTCAGCTCTGGTGTTCTTGCTTATAATTATTAGTAGGATTTAGTATTAAAGATATATATATATATATATATATATATATATACAATTTGTATTATAAACCCTTTAAGGGCAGAAGTTACATCTTGCTTATTTCTATAATCCTCACAGTGCCTAGGCTAATAATAGCATCATTTATTGAATGCCTACTAATCACTGTACTACATGCTTTTCATACATTAAGACATGATTTTCACAAAACTCTAAAAAATGAACATTATTATCCCCCTTTCTCAGGTAAGGAAATTGAGACTCTAGAATATTCTTAAAGTCATGCAGCTAGTAAATATGAGGACCAGAATTTGAAATCAGGTCTTTCTAATTCTAAACTTATGTTCATGAAATTATACTATACTGCACAGTACTTAGCACAAAATAGATAAGCAAAGAACTCTTGTTAAATTAAATAGAAAATGAGAGCAGTTTTGTGAATAGGTAGCAAATTGCAATCATAAAGCCAGTAGCTTCCAAAATAACATAAATTGGGTTGTAATTATTTCAAGTGTGTTAGTCTTGTTTCTTCAACCAAAGGAAAAATACTAGGACACTGAATCCCTGATTTATATAATCTAATACGTTCAAAAGAGTGTCGCATGCACATAGGTATTCAGGAAATTTTTATTTAATTAAAGAGCTCTGAATGGAGTTGGAACCCCCAATGTTTAATGATATAGTCCCTTCACAAAGCCTATCCAGAGGTCATGTGCTGGAGCACCATCAGTAATTAAACTTCATAAAAAGGAGTACAAAGTTTTGCTTAACCCACATCATCCATCACTAATGAGGAGGGTGCCACTCTTTAGTAAGTCACACAATTAATGGAGCTTTCAACACATCCTTGGGCATATTGTAAACCTTCTCTGTCACGTGCCTGCCAAGGCCTGTGTTCTAACCTGGAGGCTATTGTTTTACTTGCTACATTTGCCATTAAAACATTGCTGACTTCATCAGCTATTGAGAACTTGGGCTCAGGCCTCAACAGGTAGGAAGGCTTTGAACTTGCCATCTGTCTAGCACTGTAGACTCTACAATTTTCAGGCATTTTGACTTTCTGGCTGCAGGGGCTTCATTATTGATTCAAGTGGTAAAGGAGGGGGATGACCGGCAAAGGTGAGAGGTGTGAGGAGGAAGGAGAGTTGCTGCCAAAGCTGCTGGAATGTTGGGAAGATCCTTGGGAGGAGTCAAGCTTATCTTGCCACCAACCAATATAATCAATCTCTAATTTCCCAATGCCCTCTTAATACCATCCTATATATTGATTGGATGGCTGGGGGGCAAGAGGTAAGAGTAGTGGGGGATTGGGCAAATGGACTTATTCTTTGTGAGCAGTGAGAAGCATCACTATGCAAATTTACTTGGTTGGGTATATAAGTGTATGTATGTGTGTTTGTTATGTAGACAGAGTGTGTGTTGTATCCCTTTGCATTCTCTTCAATTATCTGTCTTACACCTAGTAATTCTCTCCAAATATCTAACAAATTCCCCCAAAATACACCCTTGCAGAGCTGCTTAAATTCCATAGGAAGACATGCTGCTCTCTCCTGTGAACCCAGCAGCTACTAACCATTGCATGCCTAATCTCTCCAGCAATGTAATCTTGCAGTGTTGTTTAATTTTCCCTCGGAGTCAGCCTCATCTCCCCAGCAGAATTAAACCTTCATGGAATCAGGAAAAGATGGTATTTCCCTGTATCCCACAATGCTGCACCCAGAGTAAGCACTGTAGTATAGTGCATACAGCAGTCTACCCAACAGATCTGGCCCTGCCATTTCGTAGCTACATAATTTGACTTCGTTCAAATTATGCTTACCTGCCTCACCTTAAAAACCAGGTATTAATACTTGGCAGGAGTCAGGTGGCAGTTAAAGAGGATGCCCATAAAGTGACTGGGACAGTGTCTGGCAGGTGGCTTCTCTTATTACTCTTGAATCAAAGCGTTTTGATAGTGATGTGTGAGTAATTCTGCAGAGGCTTGTAGGAAAAAAAGCTGAGCAGGATGTGAGTTTTGTGGCTGGTTTCCCTGAAATGAATCTTTATTTTCTTCTTTGTAAAAAGTGAGCTTCCAGGTATGTCACAAAAGGCAGGAAGGACATAATGTGCTTAGTCCAAAGAACCTGGAAAGGTATGAATTAGGGCTGGAAAAGGGATCTATTCTGAAAGCTCGTTTAAAAGAAACAGAGCGAGGTAAACCATAAGAAACTCTGGACTATAGAGAAGAAAGTGAGGGTTGCAGGAAGGGAGGTGGGCAGGGGAATGCGCTTAATGGGTGATGGGGATTAAGGAGGACACTTGTGATGAGCACTGGGTGATATATGTAAGTGATGAATCGCTGAATTCTATTCTAGAAACTAATTCTACACTATATGTTAACTAAAATTTAAATAAAAACTTGAAATATTTTAAAAATTATTTAAAAAATAAAAGAAACAGAGCAAGGCTGAGATGTACTCTAAGGAAGAAAGATAGCCTTAAGTAAGTGCATACTAATTGGTAGAAGTTCTTTTTTTTTTTCCCAAATACTTTTATTTTATTTTTTCAGTGTTACAAGATTCATTGTTTATGTACCACACCCAGTGCTCCATGCAATACGTGCCCTCCTCAATACCCACCACCAGGCTCGCCCATCTCCCCACCCCCCTCCTTGAATCTTGTGAGTTTGTTGCAGATCTGGAGGATGATGGGGGGACCATGATGCGCACGAGAGCTAATGACATAACAGGTTTTTCTAATGTTAAGTCAGAAAGAGTGTTAAAAGTCATCTCATTCAACCTCCTTTCCTTGCTTCCTGGACCCCAGTACCTCCTTCCATCCTAGTGAGTATTGCTGTAGCATTCAAAGTCAAGCAGATGCCAACTCTAGAAATTTCACAGAGGCTGAAGTCATATTGTCATGTATCCAGGATTGATGAAACTCCAAGTCATTTCTTCCCAATCTCTTCAGCCTCTAGGCTGGAAAACTACCAAAGTTCTAAACCGTTTGATACAACAAGGCTGAATCTCAAATTGGATTCTCAGTAATAATGGCAGTAGTGCAGTCATTGCTACTGCAAGCTTTATTGATGCAGAAGGCTGGAGATCAGCTTCACTGCTGCCTTCTAGACATCAGAGAGGTCTATCTCTTCAGGAAACCAAAGACAAAATTTGTTTCCTTGTAGCAACTGAGGTTGGTCATTGAAGTAATTTGTATCATGACAGTGATGCACAGATTAGTTTAGAAGGGCATGGGCACTGGTTCCCAGAGTGAAGGTATGGAACTCAAGGTCTAGGGGTCCCTAGAAACCAGGACATCCACTGTATGTGTAGCCGAGGGAAATGAGCCATCAGTTGGAGAAGAACTGCAAGTTGTTACAAAGGAGGTCTGCACCTCTAAGTTGTCTGTCCGCAGCTTTATTTAGGTGGAAATAGGGAAACCAGCCAACAGACATGTAAAGAGATGCTAAGCTTCATTCATGACTAAAGAAATACAAATTAAAACAACAATGAGGTGCCATTTTTTTTCAACTATCAGATTGGCAAAAATTAAGTTTGATAATACCCCTTGCAGGCAAGGATGTGAGCCAAAAGTCATTTTCATACACTTTCCATGAAGTGTAGGTTGATGCAACTTCCTGGAAGGTGATCTAGTATTATCTATCACGGTTAACCAGGCAGCTAAGAACCTGCCTACTAGGAATGACCATATGATACAGTTGTATTTACAGGAATCTGCCAATTATATGTGCATGAGGGTAATCTTCACTGTAGATCACAAGAGAATAACAACAGAATCAACTGAAACACCTGACAAAAGGAAACTGGTTAAATAAATTGTGGTACATCCCTAATATTAGATTCCTCGGTCAAAGATGGAGGAAACCATCTGGGGAGACCAAAGCAGCTAGACATTACAGCACAGGCTGCAAGAGAGAAGAGAGTGATGCAGAGAGAACCTCTGGAAGTCAGGAGAAGTCTTTCCTCAAATATTTAGCAGAGTCCTGATCAGCACATGCAGGTGAAGAAACTAGTCAAGGCTGGGGAATAGAACCATCCAAAAGGGTTGGAGGATATACAGCATTCACACAGGGCTGGGAATAGTGTCTGTTCCCACCAACTAGATTGGAAAATCTCACAACTCACAGGACATGGGGTAGATTATTCGCCAAGGGGCTTACAGTAGTCTGCAGTATTCAGCCCCTGACTAAGCATGGCTCTGGTCCCACCTACCAATCTTAAAAGCAAGACCCAAATGGATCAAAGGTCTCCAAGTAATTCCACTGTGTCCCAGAACAAAGCTCAAAAGTATTTATAGAAATACAGAATAGGCAGCTCTGTTCAAGGTAAAATTTATAGTATCTGGTATTTAATCAAAGATTACCTACTAGGCTTGCAAAGATGATGGAAAATACAACATGTAATAAAAAGAAAGATCAATCAATTGCATAGATTCAGAAATGAAGCAGATGTGAGAATGAGCAGACAAGAACTTTGAAAGTTGTTATAATTGCCTTTCATATGTTCAAAATGTTAAGGACATCAAAAGTATAAAAAAAGAACCAAATCAAACTTCTGGAGACACACAGAATGCAGAGAAACTGGAACTCTCATCCGCTGCAAGTGGAAATGTAAAATTGAACACTACTTTGGAAGGCAGTTTGGCAATTTGTTAAAAAGTTAAACATATGCTTGCCATATATGCTAGCTATTCTACTCTTCGGTACTTACCCAAGACATATGTCCATATAAAGGTTTGTACACAAATCTTCATAGCAACTTTATTTGGAACTCAGTTCGTTAACTTGATTGCAGTGATAGTTTCATGGGTGTATACATACTTTAAAACTTATCAGATTGTGGGGGTGCCTGGGTGGCACAGTCAGTTAAGCATCTGACTCTTGATTTCAGCTCAGGTTATGATCTCAGGGTGGTGCGACCGAGCCCCACTTCAGGCTCCATGCTCAGCACAGAGTCTGCTTCAGACTCTTTCTCCCTCTCTCTCTGTACCTTCCTCCCAACTCTCTCTCTCTCTCAAATAAATAACAATAAATCTTAAAAAAATTATCAAATTGTATACTTTAAATATGTATGGTTTATTAGGTTTATTATATAACAATTATATCTTAATAAAGCTGTTAAAAAATTTAAAAATATCTGAGACAATATGTACTCTTATGGAAAGACCTCCAAAATAGATTATTAATTGAAAAAAATGCAAAGCAATGTGTATGATGGGTTTCCTTTGGGTAGCTGGACCCATATCTAAAAATACATGATAATATGCATAAAATGTTGCTGGAAAGATGAACAATAAACTATTAATAGTAGTTATCTTAGGAGGATGGTAGGGATAAAAGGAATTCTTTTTTTAAAATCCTTTTTGAACCGTGTAAGTTGTTTTATAATATGTGTACATTTTATTTAAACTTAATATTAGTTTAAAATTACCTAATCCTCAAGGTAGGATTGAGAAACATTTTATTTTTCTGTATTGGAATACTTACTTTTGAAAAAATAGAGGTACAGATTCTGAAAAGCAGTTTGGTGGTTTCTTAAAAAGTTAAATATATACTTACAATAAAATCCGTCGATTTCGCTCCTATGAATCTATCCAAGAGACATTAAAACATATGTCCACACAAAAGTATGCATGTGAATGTTCATGGCAGAACTATTCATTATAGGGAAAAATCTCCATCAACTGGTGAATGGATAAACAAAATATGGCATATCCGTGCAATGGAATACTATTTTTTAATTAAAAGGAGCAACTACTAATACATAGTACAACATGGATGAACCTCAAAAACATAATGTTAAGTTTAAAAAAATGGAAGCAAAAGACTATATGCTGTATGATTCCATTTCTGTGAAATTCTAGAAAAGGCAAATGTATAGAGAGAATGCATATCAGTAGTTGCCTAAGACAGGAGGTGGGAACAAGGAATAACTATAAACAGACACAAAGGGACCTCTGGGGGATGATCTATATAGTCTCAAACTGAGGATAACTGCACAACTCTGCAAATGTATGAAAATCATTGAATTGTAGACTAGCCATGGCTGGATATTATGGGATACAAATTATTCCTTGATAAAAGAGTTAACAACAAAAACCAACCACTGTGAAACCAGGGATGAAGTCAGCAGCTGCAAAAGATGCTTGCTTCTCCCATCCAAGCACATGGAATGATGTCAAAATGCTAAATGCAGTAGGACCTTGATGTTCTTGGGGTTAAGTCCATGGTTCTAAGACAGTAACCTGTAGATAGGACTGCTCCCACTGCAAAATGATTACAACAGTTAGACATTGTCTTCTTTGGATGGATTTCATTTCAAACGTTGTACAGAGGTGTCAGGCACATGCCCCAGAGGGGCAGCATGTAGTAGTGAAGAAGGCAGGCTCTAAAATCAGACAGATCTGGCTGCCATTCCAGCTGTCACTCCCTACCTAACAGGGTTATTTTGAGGCTGAAGTAAGATGGTACATGGGATGTACATGGCACACAGTAAAATCATAAAGTAAGATCTTCAATCTGTATGTCCTGAAAGCAGTGGGGATTAATGCTGACTCATCCACAGTCTTGCTGGGTCCTTCTATTGCAAGATCAGTGGAAAGATGATGGGAGGTGAGAAACCAGTGCAGCAGATGGACAAAGATATCCACTCTACTTTAAAGCGGGCCTCTTTTACCAAGATCACCTTACTAATTTATAAGCTCCAAGCCAGGGATTCTAAGACTTCTGGATTCTAAGACTTTGTGGATGTCCATCGCTCTAACACCATTTGTGAAAAGTCTATCTTTCATCCACTGAATTGCTTTTGCACCTTGTCAAAACCAATTAAGAATATTTATGTATCTTTCTAGATTCCCTATTCTGTTCTGTTGATCTGTGTGTTTATCCATCCATCAATACCCTACCGTTCTGATTATTATAGCTCTATATTAAATCTTAATATCAGGTATAGTGATTCCTCTATATATTTTCCAAGATTATTTTAGCTATTCTAGGGTGTGTGCTTTTCCACATAGATTGTAGAATAAATATGCCTGTACCACAAAATTTTTGTTGTGATTTTTATAGGAATTACATTTAACCTAAAAATCAACTTAGGAAAAATTGACATCTTTACCATACTAAGTCTTCCAATTCATCAATACCCTATGTCTTTCCATTTATTTAGGCCTTCGATGTTTTTAATCAGCATTTTGTAATTCTCAGCATACAGATCCCACACAGGTTTTAAGTTTTTACCTAAAGTATTTAATTTTCTTTGGAGCAATTGTAAGTGGTATTGTTCTCAAATATCAATTTACCCATGTCCATGGTTACTACATAGAAATGTAGTGGATTTTTGCTTGCTAATATCCTGTGACCTTGCTGAACTCACTTATTAGTTCCAGAGTTTCTAGGATTTTTTTTTACATAGTCATTTGTCATTTTCTCATGTCATTTTTTTGTTTTGTTTTGTTTTTTGTTTTTTTTCTCATGTCATTTTAAATAAGGGCAGCTTTATTTCTTCTTTTCCAATCCTAGTGCCCTTTCTTTCTTTTTAATTTTTTAAAGATTTTATTTATTTATTTGTCAGAGAGAGAGAGTGCTTGAAAGAGCATCAGGCAGAGGGAGAATCAGATTCCCCATTGAGCAGGGAGCCCAATGTGGGACTAGATCCCAGGACTCCAGGATCATGACCTGAGCTGAAACCAGACACTTAACCAACTGAGCCACCCAGGCATCCCATTTCTTTCTTTTTTAAATATTTAAATTTTTTCTTTCTTTTTTTAAATGCATGTATGTATGTATGCATGTATGTATTTTGCCTTATTACTCTGGCTAGAATTTCCAGTATTATGTTGAATAAGAGGGATGAGAGGCATTCAGCCTTTCACCATTATGCATGATTCTAGCTCAAGATATTTTTTGTAGATGTTTTTCCTTAAGTTGAGGTAGTTCTCTCTGCTCATAACTTGTTGAGAGTTTTTATTATGAATGGATATTGGATTTTGTCGAGTGCTATTTCTGTGTCAATTGATATAATCTTATGATCCTTCTTCTTTAGCCTATTGATATGGTGGGGTCTACTGATTGATTTCTAAATGCTAAACCAGTCTCACATGCCTGGAATAAATTTCACTGAATCAATGTGTATAATTCTTTTTATGCATTGTTGGATTCAGTTTGCTAATATTTTCTTAAGGAACTTTGCATCCAAGTCCCAGAGAGATATTGGTGTATGATTTACTTTATTTGTGCTGTCTTTGACTTTGGTATCAAGGTAATACTGGTCTCATAAAATGAGTTGAGAAGTATTCCTTACTCCTGTTTTCTAGAAAAAGTTGTTAAAATTAGTGTTAACTCTTTTATAAATGTTTAGTAAAATTCTCCAGTGATACCATTGATCTGAGAATTTTTTTCAAAGGGATCTTAATTAAAAATTCAATCTCTTGAATGGGTTATAAGACTAATCACGTTATCTATTTCAACTTGATTGAGTTTTACAAGCTTGTGATTGTTGATGAATTGGATCATTTCTTCAAAGTTGTTGAACTTATGAGCACAAATTTGTTCATAGTATTCCTTTATTATCCTTTCAGTGGCTATAAGGTATGTAGTGATAGCTCTTGTTTCATTTCTGAAAATATTAATTGGTGTCATCTCTCTTTTTAGAAATTTATCAATTTGTTAGTTTTTTCTTTTTTAAAAGATTTTTATTTATTTTTTTGACAGAGAGAGAGCACAAGCAGGGGGAGTGGCAAGCAGAGGGAGAGAGAGAAGCAGGCTCCCTGGCAACCAGGGAGCCCAATGTGGGGTTCAGTCCCAGGACCCCAGGATCACGACCCAAGCCGAAGGCAGACACCTCACCTACTGAGCTACTCAGGCATGCCCATTTGTTAGTTTTATTGGTTTTTTGAAGAACCAAATTTTGTTTTCAATGTTTTTGTCTAGTTTTTTGGTTTTATTGATTTTTTTGCTCTTTATTCAAAACATTCTTTTCTTTCCCTCTACTGGCTTTGAATTATTTTGTTCTTCCTTTTTTATTTTTGTAAAGTAGGAATTTTGATTATTGATCGAGGCATTTCATCTTTAGCATTTTAATGATATAAATGTCCCTCTCAGCACTGCCTTAGCTGCATCCCACAATTCTGATATGTTGCATTTTCATTTTCATTCAGCTGTATGCATTTATTTTCTTTGGATTTTCTCTTTGACCCACAGATTGTTTAGAAGTATGTTGTGATATTCCAAGTGTTTGGAGATTTTCCTGTTGTCTTTCTGTTGTTGACTTCTAGTTTCATTCCATTACAGTGGCAGAAGAAACTCTATATGGTTTCAATTATTTGAAATTATTAGATTTATTTTATGTTCCAGAATATGGTCTATCTTGGTGAATGTTCCATAACCACTTGAAAAGAATATGTATTTTTTTTAAGTAGTGTTCTATAAATGTCAACTAGATATCTTCACTAATTGTACTATCATTGCTAAGAGTAGTTTTGAATTTCCCTACTGCAATTATGGATTTGTTTATTTCTCTTTTTTTACTGTATTAACTTTTGTTTCATGTATTTTGAAGCTCTGTTGTTTGGTACTTACACATTTATGATTATTATATCTTCTTGGCATATTGGTCCCTTCATCATTATTTCATGTCTGTCTTTGTTCCTAATAATTTTCTTTCCTCTGAAGTCTACTTAATCTGATATTATAGTCACTCCTTATTTTTTTATTAATGTTATCATGAGGCATCTTTCTCCATTCTTTTGCAGAATATAGTTAGGTGATTTTAAAAAAATTTCCCTCTGCCAATATTTGTCTTTAATTGGTGTATTCTAATTATTTACATTTAAAACAACTGTTTAATTATTGGTATGTTAGTGTTTGAATCTGCCATTTTATAATTTATTTTCTGGGTCCCTTCCTTTTCATTCTTCTTTTTCTCTTTTCTTGCCTTCTTATGGGTTACTTGAACATTTATTAGGATTCTTTAATGTCTTATTTGTATTGTTTTTGACTATATTGCTTTGAATAGTTTTTCTTAGTGGTTATTTTAGGTATTACTGTGTACACATATAACTTATCACCATTTACTAGTACTTATATCTTATTACTTCCAATAAAATATTGAAACTTGACTTCCACATAAGTCTCTACCCTCCCCACATGTTAAGCCCACATTCTCACTATTTACTCAGCATATATTGAGCACCACAAGAGATGCTATTATAACTTCTCTTTTAGCCATCAAATATGATTTAAGAAACTTACGAGGAGGATTATCTATTATGTTTACCCTTATTTTTCCCATCTTGTTGTTCCTTTTTCCTTTCTAAAGTTCCAAACCTAGCACAGTGTTTGACAGGAGACATAAGAAACACTCAACAGTGGATCATTCTTTCGCCAGGGATACAAACACACATGTGGATACCAATCCTTACTTCTTAGGGGAGTTATGAGGATTTAGTGGGATGAAGTATAAAAGCACCTTGTAGTTCCTGTTGCATAGCAAGTACTTAATATTGAGTTCTCTCTCCCTACACCTTACCTCAGTTTCCAAATCTGTCAACTAGATCTAGTAAGGCCTACCACACAGAAGTGATGCAAGAATTGGATGTAACAATATGCATGAAAGCGCTTTGTAATCTGGGGCATCCTTTCCAAATGTGAGTTGCTGTTACAGTGATGGGCCCTGCCCATGCTGATGTATTTGCACAGGCTTTGCAGAGCACCCGATGAATTATAATGATAAATAGTCATGTCCCAGAGCAAATTAACCGAGGCTTAGGGCTAAAGCTGAAGGCAGAAAGAAATAGGTCTGGGAACCAGAAAACAAAATTAATAGGTATTTAAATGCAACCCACAGTATTTAATCTGTATCCTCCCTGCCCTAGATCCTCATGCATTGTCTTATTGTGAGAAATGTTTGTGAGAAGCCACAGATCTTTGCAGGCTGATAGAGTCGGAAAGAAGAGCGTGCTCAAAACCAAACACTCTGCTATCAGTCCTCTGAGTGCTGTGAAGCAGACACTCCTCACCCAACAATGTTGGGGTTTGGCCCACACTCTCTGGGAACGACACCAATTCTTTGAGATATGTCAGGACAGCTGTCCTTATTAAAAGGACCTGGAATGTGACTTCCCAAAGGTCTGATCATGCTGGGTCTTGTCTTTCTCCCCAAAGTAGCCTTTGAGAAGCCACAAGAGGGGTAGAAGAAAAGCAGCAAAGAGGACGAGAAGAACAGCAGAAGCAAAGAGCAGGAAGGTCAAGGTTTTCATATTCAGAAGATACTGAAAATGTTGGGACAGCTTGGTGGGTAAAGGCTGGAAGGAGGGAGACCGCTTAAGTGTTACTTAAGCAGCAAGTCAGGGGAGCCACTTCTGGCTTCAAGGTGGAGAACAGAACTGTCATTTTCTACTGACCCTGGCCTCCAGCATTAACTGGCTAGATGTATGGTGACATTGTCTTTGCAATTATTGCCTGTTGGTTCTTATAAGTAGCTAACTCATTTTAATTGCATACCCACCATGCATCTGGTTTTTATGACAGAGTTGAGGGGGGAAGTGAAGGGGAAATTCAAGTCCTCACCTTTAAACACTTCTAATGTGCCAGGGGAAATGGCCTTAGCTGGGAAAAGACCACCAATCTTATGAGTAGTCTTTGCCCAGTGTAGATATGTACATACAGAGGGGCTTCCTGCTGATGGCTAGGGGTTGACTTCTGGTAGGAGAGGTGTCTTAGAAGAGAGGATGGCGCAATCAGAGGCCATGAGACAGAAGGACTCTTGGTGTGCTCTGGGGATAGTGGGTAGACCAATTTGCATGGAGTGAGGTTTTCATGTTGAAAAAATTCATGAGATATGGAAAAAGGGGATGGAAGACAACCTTAAATGTGAAACTAAGGATTTGGGATTGTATGCCATCAGCAGGAAATAGTCCTGAAGGGGCAGAGAAGGAGGATAGTAAGCTCAGAACACAATTTTAGGAAGATGCCTCTTCAGTACGGATTATAAGGATGGAAGCTGAAGAAAGAGAGACTGTATAAGCAATCACTGCAGTTATTTTAAGACAATAGCCTGAACCAACATGGCGCCAGAAAGGGTAGCTTGGATACCAAAAATACAGTGAAAGAAGAAATGCCAGGACTTGGCAATTAGACATATGAATAAGAGCAGAGGAGGAGGCAGCAGGTTTTAGAACAGGACGACCAGAAGTCGAATGGAAATGTTCGAGCAGAAGTAGTAAAATCAACTGGGCGAACCAATACCAGATGCTCCAATACCAGATCTGCCTCTTTCTACTTGTGGGATCATGGGACAAGTATTTATTCTTCCTGACACTCTATTTGCATTTACATAAAACAGACGTCAAAGCACACGCCTCAAAGAGATGGTATGAGGATTTAGGGAGAGGATAATTATAAACTATCTGGCGGAGTGGTGGGTCCATTGTAGATGCTCACTAAGTAGGTATTCCCGCTGCCCCCTTTCCCCTCCAACAGCTCCAAGAAGTAGCAGGTACGTATCTGTAACTTCTCCCAGCTCCTAGAAGGTTCTAAGCAATCGAAGAGGGCTGAGCAGTTCCAGTGACTTGAACTCTGTAGAGAAACTATCATTCATGTTTTGGGTCAGAGTTAAATGAAATGATATCTTGCTTACCTTCTGCTTATTCTAAAGTGGTCCTTGACTAAAAACTCCAGCCACACATGTTTCATTGGTGAAACTTAGACCAACGGGGGGGAGGGGGGGACAGAAACTTTGGGCTAATAGACCCAGGACCACCTAAGAGCAGAAGCTAACAGAAAGGAAATTCCTCCAGATTTGTTGCTAAAAACTTAAAGAAAAAAAAAGGATGTTGCAAGGCTTCCAGACCTCACCGATCATGAGGGGAGATAGACAAATCTAGACTTGAAATCCAAGGTGTATATACGAGCTGTAAGGCAAGTGAAAATGAGACAAACTCCAAAGAGATAAAACTGAGAGGCCGGCCCGCAAGGACCACCTGACCCTCCTTCCCAGGAGGAGAGGCTGATCCAGGTCAGGGGGGAGCCTGGGCTGAGCAGGGGCCCAGGGCAGCTTGGTCCACCACTTTCCTGTTCTAACAGAGGTGTGAGCATGACAGCTGCCTAGGTGCTCCTTGCATGGAAAGGACTTGGCCCTGGGAGGGTGCGGAACCAGCTTGGTTGGGGTAGGACAGCATTCTGCTGCCTGACTGTACCAGCACTGTGTGGGGTGGGGTAGAGGGGTCACTGCCATGAATCCAGCCCCAGAGCCCATGGAGAGAAATCTGGCTGAAGGAGAAGAGAGGGCGTTGATAACGCCCAGCTATAAACAAGGAATTTCAGCCAAGGGCCACATAGCTTTTCTACTTACCTTCCCTGCTGATGGCCGACAGGAGGCACCAGCCCTGCAGTCTGGAAAGCCACGGTGGCAGGTTCCCCATGGGCATGGCTACTCTGTGACTCTTGGAAGATGAACAGAGGAGAGTGTAGCACTCCAGGCCAGGCCCCAGATGAACTGGCCAGCCCACTTCTGCAGCCCCAGCACTGAGGCAGGGGTGCACTGGGGCCCTGCGAGCCAGGCACTCCTTTAAGTGGCCGACAGGTATACTGTGGGATTTCATCGCCACAACCTGCCTGGGGAGGGGGTGCTATGTTCTCCCCACTATGTAGATAAGGAAACTGAGGCACAGAGAGGTTACAAGGTTGCCCAAGGACACAGACCTAGAAAGTAGGGAAGGTTGGATTCACATTGATGTAGCATCTTGGCTCCTAATTGCCCTATGAGGTGGCCCCCCAGGAAGCTCTCCGTGAGCCCCCTCCCTCCACTGGGCTGGGACTCCCTGCCTCTGTGCTTCAAGACACTGGTCATACTAAGCCGTGATTGCTTAACTGTCCCACACTAGACTGTATGCTCCAGAAGGCAGAGACCATATCTGTCCTACTCACTCCTGCGTCCCCAGTGATTAGAACAGCAGGGTGTTGCCAGGAAAATCCACCAAGCTCCTCTCAGCTTTCCAGCTGTGGGAATGTAATTGACAATCTCCCCCTTGGTCAAATCCATCCCCGCTGTGTCACTGCAGTCCCCCCAGGCTGCCCCCAGTGATGCCTGTGTGTGGCAAGGATATTAAAGCAGTGGATTTCTGAGAGATGCAATACTTCCTGCTGACCTTGCCAAAATCTCCTTAGGACTGCCTCACAGTCTAAGACGTTTCCTCCTTCCTCTCCTAATATCGAATCCTGGAGTGGCATCTCCTTTGAGGAAGACCTAGGACGAATGCAAGTGGTAGGAGGAGTGGTGTACTATCTTTCAGGGTTCATTAAGTCAAGGACTCAATGTGATGCTGTGATCCCGAAAGATAGAAGCACAGGCCTGGGAGCCAGGGGATGAAAATAGGAATGACCCACTTATCATAGCTTCCAATAATTCGGTTGGGGATTTTGTTCTTCCCATTCACACACCTTTAGGCTCCATAAGATCGGAGGCCCTGGTCCCCAAAGGAGGGACCCTTCCAGAGTATTTCTGGGCTGCTGTGTCCATGTACCAGCAGGAAAGGAGTCCCCAGACTGGCGGGGTTAATTGATACTGGGAAGCTGGAGGAAAAAGGGCTGATTACATAATGGGGAAAAGGAGGAAGACGTATGAAACCCAAGTCATCCAGTTACAACATAAGGGATAAAATGTACAGAGACTGTGGAAAAAGAAGATTGGAATGGGAGGAGTGAGCCATGGTTCTTCTCCAATGCGGTGTCAGAACCACTGGCCAGACAGGATGCCTCTTATTAGGTTCAGCTATTCCTGAAGTTTGCAGTAAATCTATTCTTGGAGGATAGCTAGTGTGTCTTATATGAAATGACTGGCATACACGTGATCAATAAATATTGATTGAACAAATGGGTGAACACTTCAAGAAGAACTGTAGGTAGGGACAGGGTGGCTGGGTTATGGACATTGAGGAGGGTATGTTTTCCCCTTTTTAATGGCTATCCAAGATGTTTAAAAACCAGCTGAGTTATTTATCAACATCCAATCATCAGAAATTTGTTGTTTCATGACAGGTTTGGACTTGAGTTAATGACTGCTAGGGACTGCGGTCCCCCACCTTACACAAGGGGAAGAGTGTGGTCTTGGACTGGGCAGAGGAAGCCAATCCCTGCACGTTCTTGAATGTTTCGCTGACTCTTTAGCTCATAATGCAAACAACAAGAAGTATTTTAAAGTTGCTCGTTATGCCAAAGACGGAGCCCCATCAAGTCAAGTGAATTTCTCATATGCTTATAAATGTATTAGAGCATGTTTGCTAAAAAACCTGGGCTTTGTACCTAATAGCCTAATTTGAGAGGTTCATAAGGACTCAAGGAACCCCCTTGGCTTCCCACTTTCTGGTTTTGGTTGTGCTCGGAGACCCAGAAGCTCTCTTGCTCTTGGATCCTTATAATTAGTACCGTAAGACTTTGGTGGGTGGGGTGGTCCAATAAAAAGACTAAGTTAACAAATATCTAGAGGTACAAGGGCAGTAGTCATGTTCAGAAAACTGCATCAATCCAGGGTGCCTGGGTGGCTCAGTGGGTTAAAGCCTCTGCCTTCGGCTCAGGTCATGATCTCAGGGTCCTGGGATCAAGCCCCGGATCGGGCTCTCTGCTCAGCGAGGAGCCTGCTTCCCCCTCTCTCTCTGTCTGCCTCTCTGCCTACTTGTGATCTCTCTGTATCAAATAAATAAATAAAATCTTTAAAAAAAAAAGAAAACTGCATTAATCCTATGGTTTAAACACAAGGCAAATGAAGTTTAGCGAAAAATGAGAAGGTAAAAACCAAACTATAGAGTGTTGGTTGCTAGGCTAGGGAATTTAAATTTTCCCTCTGTAGGTATGAGGAGGCCATACATATTTCTGAGCAGAGGAGAACTGAGTCTGATTAGGCACTCAAGGAAGCTCTCTCTAGAGCCGAATGGATGATGGAGCAGAGAGAGGCAGAGCAGCCTGATTTTTGGAAAAATCCAGAGAGAACCTCTAAACTCAGACAGGGAAATGGAAACGGAAAGTAGGAAACAGTTCAAGAGATATTGATCAATACAATTCAGCAGACTATTGCCTGGAGGTGGTGACGTCACTGACTAAGGTAGAGAACAAATGAGACAACCTATGTCAAAACGTGTGATTAAATCTCCACACGATTTGTATGTAACAGGCTGTTGTCACTCTTATCCTGATGCTCATCTTCTTCCCAGGACCTTTCTCTAAAGGGACAAATGGTTTCTATTCTTCATGGCTTTTTTTTTCTATTTCACTTTCTTTGAGCAGAAAAGTTTGAGAGAACCATACCTTGTCTTTCACCCATCTAAGTATCCATGATTGCCTATCCTCTAAGCAAAGCGAAACAAAACAAAACAAAACAAAACACAAAAGTTAATATGCTTTTATCACACACTTCAAATAATTTACTTTATGCACATTCCTGTGCATTTTCTACTCCTATTAAAGTTATTTTTGCACTAAATGAGCTATGATGACTCTTTTTTGTATAATATTCACCAAACTGTAAGAACTTCATGGAAGGTGCTATTTCTTACCTTCCCTATATGCCCAACCATTCCTAACAAACTGCTAGCTCGTGGGAAAAGCTAAACAAATACCAAATTAATAAATAATTTAACTCTGCCAAAAATCCCTGGCAGAGGTGTATTTACTCTTGTCCCCTCTTGACCCTTGCAAAGATTCATCTCAACAGTAGTGCTCTGAAAATGTCCATTTGCATTGGGCAAATACTCTCTAGAGATAGGCATGGAGAGGGGGAGAAAACTGGAGACAGTAGACAAGTTGACCCTGTTTAGATATGGAAATGGCATATGAACAACAGAACCTTAGAGAAAAAGAAAGAAAAAGAGAAGTGATGAATTGGAAGCAGAAAGAATTCATTCTCTGGAGGAGTGGGAGCCGGAATAAAATCATGGAATTGTAGAATGAAAGAATATTCCAGATGGAAGAAGTTGTAGAGACCATCTCATCCAACACCTCATTTACAGGTAGGAAACTTGTAGAACTGGACCCAAGATATTCTGGGTCTGGGCGCCAGGAAGGATAAAGGAAATAGCTCAGATATCAGGAGACTGACGAAAGATCAGTTTTCAGCTGATTTGGGTTTTTTTTTTTTAATACCCATGAATATCATTCTCATGTCTTCATACCTTGGCCTGAAATCCTTTCCTGATATTTCTCTCTGTGGCAAACTGTTCTTCATCTTTCTAGCCCCACGTCAAGTGCCAGCCCTTCTGGGAAGCTTTCTCTACCTCCCCAGGGTTGGTCACTCTTCTGGGCTCCCTGAGCTTTTGTCCACACATCCATTCTACTCCTTATCATACATTATTGTAATTACGGTTTACACGAGAGCACCCCTGGGAAAGCCTCAGAGGCAGAACTTGTGAATCGTATGGTATCTTTTTATCTATCCTCGGTGTCTGGCACCAAGCCTGCTGGCTTCTCCATAAGTGTTGAACTAATGAATAAATGCATGAATGAATGAAGGAGCCATTCAAAATTTGCTCTCTCATGAATCATAAGATAAGGGAAGCGTATAAACTCATCTCATAGGGTAGAGCAGACATGAATAGCCCAATTCAGAATAGACAGAAAAGGCTGGATTCTCTAATAATACATGAATCTGTAACATGTCACATGTCCACCTATAGACCATGTATGCTAGAAATTCCTTTTAGAAAAAATACTGTCAGTCTTAACAATAACTATCCTATTTAAAACTGCTATCTCAAATAAACATCCTATCTTCTTTTTTTTTTCTTTTTTCCCCCATAGCATTATCACCTTCAAACTTACTATCTACTCATTATTGGGTTTGTTTCTTATCCCCTCTTACTAGAATGTAAGCAGTACAAGGCCAGATATTTTTGTCTGTTTTGTTCATTACTGCATCTGGGACACCTAGAATAGTGGTCCACACATACTCTTTGAATCAATGAATGATCAGGTGACTACATAAAGACTGAAACTCTTTAGCATGGCCCACAAGTTCCCTTGTGTTATCTCTGCCACATCCCTCCCTTCTTGTCTTGTGTTTCTCCAGTGGTTCTCAACTGGGGCCAAGTTTCCCCTCCAGACAATTGTCTTGAGACATTTCTGGTTGTCACAGCTCAGGGGGAGGGGGAGGATGCTACTGGCATCTAGTGGGTGGAGATCAGGATACTACTAAACGTCCTGCAATTCCGAGGACATCCCCGACCCCAGCAAGAAAGCATCCAGCTCAAGACGTCAACAGTCCCAAAACTGAGAAAGCTGCACTTGTAGTTGTAATTTCCTCTTACTCTATCTTTCTGTCCTGAACTATGAGCCATTGGAAAGAAGAAACTGTGATGACTCTCTGAATCTCATTAATTAGCACAGATCCTGGAAAGTAGATGTTTAACAGAAACTTGCTAAATGAATGAATGAAGTCTTTGGGTGGTAGAAGCATCACAAAACCTTTCCCCAGATGCCTCTATCCCAGATTATTCTCTCCTATCTCTAAGCTATAGTATGCTTCCACAGTCCATATCACAAAATCTTTGCACGATGACTCCATACCCATATGTATTTTCCAATTGTTCTTCTGATAAATTATCTACTGAGCTTTTGGAACACATGGGTCGTGGCTTCTTCTTGATTCTCTCCCTCACAAGAGGATGTCACTGGCACAGGTAGAAACCCAATTAGCACTTGATTTGCATTGACTAACTCCAACCAGAAAATATCAGTACAACTGGTGGAAGTTATTCTAGTTTAACCTAATGATGTGGAGAAACATATCAGGAAGGCTGGCTCTGGACTTCCACTGGCGGCCTGGCAGTCATGTCAAGTGTGTATGGCTATATACCCATCAAGGCCATGAAAGGGTGGACTCCCAGCCACAGGGGATCCCTTGGTCACTTCACTAGGTCAGGCGTGAGATAAATCTTTCTCAAATCAGCAACCTCAGTTTGAATTATTTTGTTAAAATTCAATAAGAAAGGCTCAAATTGAGCTTCTGAATATCGCACAGCCCCCAGTTTTGCATGAAATAAAGGAAGCACCGTGCCCTATATTGGTGCTTACAAAATATTCATTATTATAATTAACAGAAATATTCATTATTTGCCTCTGAACTGAGCAAGTGAATTTTGCCAGCAACCAGATGCAAGCAGTTAATAAACACTGGCTGAAGCACATTCTCAGTGGGAAACGTGATGCTAGGGGCTGGGGAGAATGCCACTCAATTGAATCAGGTTGTATTTTAAAGTCTAGCTGCTTTTCAAGATATTACATTTCCAGCAGCAACCTGTTTATTCCCTAAGCAACCCATATGCCTCTGTGACAAGATAAATAGCTGGCTCTATTATTACTCATAATGCAATCACCCCACTTGGCCAATGCCTCCTCATTTCTCATAATAGTCTAGGATAACCTCTGGGGATTAGATTCATAAGTTACGTGGCCTGCTCTGTGGAAGTGTGGTTCAATGTTCTAACTCTTGGTTAATGGTCCAGCTTGCTAAAATCTCTTATTAGGACTGCCTGATAATATTAATGATTGTTACCATTTGCCAAACACTTATTCCGTGCCAAGCACCATCTAAGGACTTTGAAGATGTGACCTCATTTAATCCGATTCTACTGCTTAATAGCTATGGCACCATGGGCAATTTATTAAACTTCTCTGATCTTTGATGTCCTCAACTGTAAAATGGGCATAAAAATACTACTTCATTGGATTGATGTATTAAACGGAATAACGAATGAGTGTTTTCAGCACGGGTTCCGGACACGTTATCAATCTCCTCATTCATTAACTATTACACAGGATGGAATGAATGATGGGGTGTAGGGGGGTGTTCCCTGGGAAAGAGACCATGAAGCAGAGATCTGTAATAACACCCACCAAACACAGGAGCTTCCACAGTGCCCCCGAGGGCAGGAATAGGTAGAGGGGGAGACTGAACTGTAATCAGCAGCAGCCACTGTTGTGGAGTTTGGCAGAAACCTGATGTGGAAAGAATATTAAATTCTCTGCTTTAGGGCGCCTGGGTGGCTCAGTGGGTTAATCCTCTGCCTTCTGCTCAGGTCATGATCTCAGGGTCCTGGGATCGAGCCCCACATCGGGCTCTCTGCTCAGCGGGGAGCCTGCTTTCCCCTCTCTCTCTGCCTGCCTCTGCCTACTTGTGATCTCTTTCTCTCTGTCAAATAAATAAATGTAATCTTTAAAAAAAAAAATTCTCTGCTTTAAAAATCATTCCAGGGCACTTGGGTAGCTCAGTCGGTTAAGCGTCTGACTCGTGATTTCAGCTCAGGTCTTGATCTCAGGGTCTGGAGTTTAAGCCCCGTGTTGACCTTACACTGGGCGTGAAGACTGCTGAAAAAAAAATCATGATAAATGTTTACTAATCATATTTATAAAGTCCTTATGGTGAAGGTTGGACTCTCTTCCCTCAATATGGTAAAGTCACTGATTTTATTTACTGCTTGTTTTACATGCTTTTATAAATAACCTTTCAACACCAGGTACCTTCAGGCTAGAGGGAACTGAACTCTGTTTGATTGGACTGTCCTATGTGTCCTATTTTCTCCTGTTCTGCCGCTTGGTGTCCTAGAAATTCCTCCTTGGGAAGCATTCATCCCTTCCTTTGCAAGCTGCCAAGCTGTTCTGCTAAGGTGTTCTCTCTAATTTTGGAAATAGACATGTTCAAGAATTTCAGGAGGCTGGGTTTTGAGTAGGAAATGTGCCCTGGCCTCAATTTGAGATGTCACCCCATGGCCCCAGGGGATCACAGTCCTCCATGGGGTAGCGACGTTTAGGGGATTTTTCATTTGGCTCATCGAGGTGGCTGATGAATTACCAATTTCTTAGGAGAGCAAGTTTTACCGTGAGTGCTTCTTTTTCTAAATAGGATTTGGAAGGAGCATGGTGGCTGAGACGGTCTTTGGCTATTCTGAAAACACTAACCGCTTTCCACCGGCTCTACAACTTGAATGCATTGTGTCAAATTCCACAAGGGAAATACAATTAGGTTGTTGATAGAAAGTGAGAAGTTAGTGATCACATGTGTTGGGGACTGGGGAAAACTTTTTTTTTTTTTTTTAGAAATGGTGATATTTAAAATGAATCTTTAAAAAGAGAGCATTTTATTAGGTAGAGATGAGAAAAGAGGGCAACTTATCTCTTTACATATATGTTCACACACATGCACACCCATACGCACACTCGTGCACACTCTCACATCCTTATGCACTCCACATGGATAAATATTCAAATCCTAATTCTGTGCCATACAACCAAAGAGAGCTACAGTTCAAAAAAGGAAGGAGGAAAAAGGGAAAGAAGAAGGAGGAGGGAGAGAGGAAGGAGGGCGGGAGGAGGAGCAGGAGAAGTCAGGGAGGTATGTAAGGAGGAAAGGAGAGAAACATGGCTTCTGCTCTGCTCTGCTCTGTTGGAGCTTTGCCTTTAGTGCATACAGTATCTCAGAACGTGCACTCTGGGGACAAGAAGAGCTAGAAGAAGAATACTGAACATTCTTTGTGTGCCTTTCCTATGGCCAGTACTCCAAGTGCTTTCCCTGCACTGACTTATTCCTCATAACAACCCCGTGTGGTAAACACTGGTGGTTTTCTCCTTGTGTAAATAAGGAAACTGCCACAGAACACTAGAGCTAAGTTTACACAACTAGGAAGAGGCAGGACCGGGACTCTCCTCTGGGCTGTTTCTCTCTAGAATCCAAACACTTGCTATATTGCATTGAAAAAAAAAGGCGGGGGAAGAGCCAAAGATGGGTTGCAGCAAATCTTTTTTATTTCTTTTAAGATTTCATTAATTTATTTGACAGAGAGGGAGAGAGAGAACAGCAGGGCGAATGGGAGAGGGAGAATGCAGGCTCTCTGCTGAGTGGGGAGCCCAATGCGGGGCTCGATGCCAGGACTCTGGGATCACTACCTGACCTGAAGGCAGACGCTTAACCAACTGAGCCAACCAGGTGCCCCATAGCAAACTTTTTTTTTAAAGGAAGAAAGGAAAAGACTCTTTTGTCCCTATTTCAGCCCCTTGTCAGCACCAGGATTGGCCAGTTAAGAGGGAAGCCTTTTGACCCACAGATCTCACATCATGAAATAAAAACATTCTAAGAACACTGCAAATCATGGCCTATGGGCCCCTAAGTTTTGTTAAGGAAATTCAAGCTGTCCAATCTCTGGAGAGCTTAGCCCAAGATAAAGGGGACAAAATATCAATGAGGCAGAGATTTACATACCTCACCTGAGATTTCCAAAATTTATATAATTCACTATGATTTTGGTGGCTTCCAGTTTCCTTCGATGAAAGGAAAACGATAGCACTTCTTCCCAACCAGATCCGTCCATAAGTCCTATAAATCAAGTCATTGGTGTGGTAAGCGGCTTCTAGGATGGTCCCTAGTGATCCCTACCTTCTGGTATTCAGGCCCTCGTATGAGCCCCTCCCCTAGGATTTATTGACTCATTTCTAGGGACTAGAATAAGAGGAGTAATGAAATGTCACTTCTAAAATTAGTTTATACAAATACTGTGGCTTCTGTCTTGGGTGCTTCCCACTCTCCCTCTTACTTCCTCTTTGATCGCTCACTCTGGGGGAAGGTAGCTGCCATATTGTGAGGCAGCCCTTTGGAGATGCCCATGTAAATGAGCCTGGAAGTGGATCTTCCGAGGCATTCCAACAACCAGATGAATAAGCTTGGAAGCAGATGCTCCCCTAGTTGAGCTCACAGTCCCAGACAACCGCTTAACTACACCCTCATAGGGACCTTGAGCCGGAGGTACCCAGCTAAACCACAACTGGATTCCTGACCCAGAGAAATTGTAAGACAACACGTTTGTTGTTTTAGGCTGCTAATTAGGGGGTTAATTTGTTTTGCAGCAATTGATAACTAGAATACTACTCAAATTGGGAGGAATCTGGGTTAAGAATAAAAAAATGATCATTACATTGGGTTAACCATTTCAACAAAACTCTTCTTGGTAACCCCTTCTAAGAATTCTTGATAATAGGTTATAAGTCAGGCATATTCCGGAAGATGCATGGTTCCAACAAATATTCCTAATCCTCTAAGTAGATATTGCTTCATTTAATCTTCAAATTAATAATAGTCCCTAAAGTAGACACAGATTCCTATCCCTTTGTATGCATTTAAGTAACTAAGACCCAGCCAAATGAAGTATATTACCTAAGATCATAGCTAATCAGCACTCCCCCACATACCCTGTCGCTGTCCCCATTATAGCCACCACTGGCTTTCTAGTCCCTCCAAATGGTTGTGCCACCTCCTATGCCAGGTCGGTCAAGAAAAGCAGATCTGGGTCTAAAGGCTGAAAAAGGTGACAAATCAGTCTTGTTTTTTTGGCTGGTTTAATCTCGGTTTACTACTGGTTTAACAAATGGCAGTGTGAAGGCTATATATGAGATAAAGGTAGAGGAGAATCGACATTACTACCCACTGTCTTCTAATTCCTCATAGGAGGCAGAGAAGTCAGCTTGTCAATTTAGCCACTCACGGTAAGAACGTGCTAGGTTGGTGTTGCTCAGAGTCGAGGCTCATGCATATGATATTTACCATTTGACTGGGGAGGTTGGACAACATTAGCACACGTTGTTCTGTTATCATACAACACATTTTTTGCTGTACGTCAATTACATGCATTCTTATTCTATTCTTTTCTGTGTTGTCAGGCATTCCGCACCTTTCACCAGAAGGTCTTTGTATACCTTCTTTTTTTCAGAATATTCTTTCCTCTTCTCTTTAGTCAGGTTCTACTACTCATTTTTTTTTAAAGATTTTTATTTATTTATTTGAGAGAGTGAGTGAGCACGAGCAGGGGAAGGGGCAGAGAGAGAGAGGGAGAAACAGACTCCCTGCTGAGCAGGGAGCCCAAGGACGTGGGGCTCAATCCCAGGACCCCAGGATCATGACCTGAACCAAAGGCAGACAGTTAACTGACTGAGCCACCTAGGTACCCCTCTACTACTCATTTCTGACCTCTCCATTCCCAAGAAATGTCCTTATAGCATCGGTTACCCACCCCCTGCCCTGTCATAGCATCGTCAACATTCGTAATTTTACAATTGCTTGTGTGGTGTTTGATTATTGACAGTCTTCCCCACTAAACTGCAAACTTCTTAAAGGCAGGAATCAATCATGGCTTTATTCATATTGCATGCCTAGCACCCGTATAGTGCCAACACATGGCAGCTCTCAAGTAAGAGTTCTTGAATAAATACATCTGGAGGATAGAGCTTTCCCTGAATCTTCTCTTTCAGTGAATTAATTAGACATAAAAATCTATTTAAAAGTCAAATCTCATCCTGTCCCTTCCTTGCCTAAAATCCCTCCGTGATCCCCCGTCATTCAGTGAGGAAGTCTAAGCTGTGAGACACAGCCTGTAAACAGGATATCCAACTTTACCTGTTTGTGTCTGTGGTTCTAGTGTAATTATTACAATTTCAAAATTGTCCTTCCAATTTCAAAATTGTCCCAGTTGGGATGATAACGCTTATGGTCACCCCATATAATTGACTTCCAATATCCAGCCCCTTATTGACTTCTCGAATCTCCTGGCACTTCACAATTTATGCATCAGCAACACCAAACTGCTTATAAGTCTCTGTCAAGCCACTGTGAGTTTTCTCACCTCCGTGCATTTGCTGGCACAGCTCCCTCCGGCCAGAATTCACTCCCTTCCTCTCTGACTCATCCTGTGAGATTCAGCTCATTTCCTAACTGCCACAGAAAGCCTTCTCATACGACTTCATGCCACCCCTAAGACCAAGGTAGGATTCTGTCTCCCTGAGGTCCTGCCAGCTCTCTACTCCTCTCTGCATTAGTCCATCATTGTATTTCCACACTGAATTATAAATGTTAGCGCATGTGTCATTAACCCCCACCCCCATACACACACACACACACATACACACACGCGCCCTTGAGGACAGGGACAACACATTATCCATCTTTGTGTATCCACTGCCTGCCACATAGTCAACTCACAATGACTGGTTGAACAAATAAACGTTTTTGAGGATTTTATTTATTTAACGCATGAAATCTATAAGTCATCCATTTATTTCCCTCACTTTATTAATCCAAATCATTTATGATCTCTCATCTGAATTTCTACTCAGCATGAGAAAATCAGTGATACCCTCACTGAGTTAATATAATTACAGCCAAAACAAAGAAGCCTGAGGTTTAAATTATCCTATATTTTTTTCCTTATATTAGACCTTTTTAAATAATGAAAGTAGCTCTCATACTTCCAAGATTATTGTATACTTGATCTAGGGCAGCTACTTCTTTTGTTTTTCCCCTGATGAGAAAATTTGGGCTCCAACCCTAAACTTCGCCTTCTCCCCTTCCCCCCACCCGCCCCACCTCTCCCCTACAACACCTGGTTTTCTTCTCCCCCCCTTCCCCCACCTTCTTCTCCCCCTTCCCCGTCCCGAGGTCTGTGTTTCGTCAGAAAAGCACATGGTGCACAATAGGATTCAAATAATTTTTTTCTCAGTGTTTGAAACCTTTATTGTAAATCTAATTTGGATGCTGACTGCCTTGCCACGCTTGCCGAAAGAGGTTTCTCAGAGGCATTATTTGTTAAATTCTTAAGGCTGAATATCAATGTCCTAAGATGAGACATCTAACATCTAACAAACAACACTTCTGCTGAACGTGTGAAATAAAGTCCTATTGCTAAGAAGGAGAAGTTTCCAGGAAACAGCCCCAGACTTTGACTCAAACCATGGTTTGCATTTGGCCCTGTCACTTAGTAGTTGTGTATCTGGTCAAGCCCCTTGCTCGGTCTATAAACTAGGGTGAAAATAACTGTCTCCCACAGGGATCTGGGGAGCATGCAATGGGAAGCTGTGGATTTCTCTAAGTAATACCTTATAAAGGGGAGCATTTCCCCCTTATAAAGGGGAGCCTGCAGTACTAAATAAACTCTTTTTATTACAGTGCTGCTTAAATATAAATAAAATAGTGTTGGGTATAAATTCCTGAAGCTTAGAAAATTAGAAACCAAAGTAAATTTATAAAAGAAATCCAAGTCAAAGAAATTAAACACAGACAAACTATAAATCCAAACAAATACAGTGATTGAACATAATTTCATGGGATCGCTGATGTTGCATACCGATTCTATACTTTCAGTCTTAATGTAAATATTACAATCCCGCTCCCTTCCTTTTGTAAGCTCTCTGAGCTTGCATGTTTCAACTGTCAACCAGAGACAATTAGACCATGTAATAAGGGCCTGGGAATACTATCATGTAACAAAAAGTCAGAAGTCTGATAAAAAGAGGAAATGAAAGACAACACGCTTTACCACTAAGGGATTATTCAAGGCCTCAGGTGGACACTCCAGGAGAAATGCATAGACTGGGCACTCAGACTCACTAAGGTTTGTGGTAGGATTTCCCCCCCTAGAAGATATACTGTGACATTTAAGTTTCGGACTATGGACTAAGACCTGGGCTCGAATTCTGACATTGTCACTACTAGCTGCTTGACCCACTTACCCCTTCCCAGCCTCAGTTTCTCTACCAAAACAAAAAAGAAGGAAAATAATTTCTGACTTATAGGATTCTTATGAGGACTGACTCAGATAATGCATGTGAAAGCCTCAATAAGTTTTATTATCTGACAGAGAGAAAGAGAGAGAGAGCACAAGAGGGGGGGGCAGGGGCAGAGGGAGAAGGAGAAACAGACTCCCCACTGAGCAGAGAGCCCTATGCGGGGCTCAATCCCAGGACCCTGAGATCATGACTTGAGCCGAAGGCAGACGCTTAACCAACTGAGCCATCCAGGCACCCCAATAAGTTGTATTATTATCATGTAAAACTGGGAAAGGGGGGTGCCTGGGTGGCTCAGTGGGTTAAAGCCTCTGCCTTCGGCTCAGGTCAGGATCTCAGGGTCCTGGGATCGAGCCCCGCATTGGGCTTTCTGCTCAGCGGGGAGCCTGCTTCCCCCTCTCTCTCTGCCTGCCTCTCTGCCTACTTGTGATCTCTCTCTCTCTCTGTCAAATAAATAAATAAAATCTTAAAAAAAAAAAAAACTGGGAAAGGCTCAGTGGACAGACATGGAAAAGAAGTAGACAGCCCTCTGCCAAGAAGTCATCACCGTAGGCTGCGTGCTTGGAAGAAACTTCCTCCTGGCAGGAGCTGCTGGGGGAGGGGAAGCATGCAGTACCATGAATATGAGCTCCCAGGGAAAATGTGGCTCTATGAATCTCAGAAGCTTGCTGAAGAACATAAAAATAGAAAAAAAAAAACTGTACTTTTAAATATTCTATCTGTTTTCACTGTTGTAATACGTGGAGATTAAACCTCTCTGGGGACAGTTCTTTCTCTGATTTGGGGAAACCGATCCAGAGAGCCTGTTAGTTTTTTACAAAGAAGCAAAATAACGTTCTGCTGAAATGGAGCTTTTTAGAGATGCTGAGGATCCCAAGAGTTAAAAACACAGATGTGGGACAGGAAAAGATTAGGCTTGGAGAAACTCTGCTACTTGAATTTCAGAAAGAATGGGGTTTTCGCTGAGAGGAGAAGGCAAAACCCTTCTGGCTCTGTGTCCCATCCAGCTGGGAAAGCTTTGGGAGGCGAGGGGGGAGGGCTGAGGATCAGAAGCTGATGGAGAGTCATGTGTGACTATGGAAGACTCTAGGATCAAGCAGAACCATCTGGGACCAGGTGACGAGACATGGCATGGAATTAAGGAAAAGGTCATTTGCCCTACTTCTCGTGGAACCCAGCACCACATGGGTCCCCAGAAAATGGGAGAGCTTTAGAGGCCCGTGGAGAGTTTCGTCTAGTAAAGCCAACATATTACTTATGATGATACCTTTACCTTGGCAACAGGGAGCCTTCCCACCTGGTGGAGAAGAGCAAAGGAGAGATGGAGCTTTGAGGAAGAAAGGCAGATGCCTTCTGGCAACTGAAAGGACAGACCAGGCGGAGAGCCCTCATGAGTGTCTGTGAGGAACCTAGAAGAAGGTTTGAGTTCTGGTGTCATGTGAGTGAGAGGTCAGCCATTATAATTTAGGCATTTGAAGTCAACTTCATTCACAATAGAAATGAAAACTAAATAATCCACAAATCAGCTTAACAATAAAGATACAGGACCAATGCTAAAAACATTGTGAAATCTTATTGGAGTATATTAAACAAATGAAAAGTTATACCATGTTCTCGATACAAACACATATTTATCTTTACCATATCTATCATTCCAAAAGTAATGCAAATCCAATCAGAATCTAATTTTTGGCAACTGCATAAAGCAAGCTTAAATTTCTAATGGGAGAATAAATGTTGAGACTAGCAAAATATATATGTAGATTTCATATATATATTTGAAAAAAATCAAGAGGGTAAACTCACCTTACCAGATATCAGATATTTTTTATAAAGCTATTATATTAAAAATGTTACAGTATTGGCTCAGACTTGCAAAAGAGCATAGAGTTCAGAAAATAAATCTAAGTATAAATAGAAACAATATATTAACAAAGGAAACATGTTAACTCAATGGGAAAACAAGTGTTTATTTCATTAATGCTGTTGACATAGTTGGCTATCCATGTAGAAGAAAATAAAGATAGCTTCTTAGCTCTTCTCATACACAAAATATCCCAAATGGATTTACAATTTAGTTGAAGAATCATATATTCAAAGACAAGTTAGGAGATTACTTACTCCTAAGTTCAAGTGGAAAGACTTTCCCAAGTAACAGAGAAGACCCAAGAGCTATAAGAGAAAACATCAACATATTTGACTGCATTTTTTAAGTGTTAAAAGATTAAATAAACAAAATCAAAATACCAATGATGGCCTGGGGAAGTTTTTACAATATATATGGTAGACATCTCCCTAATGTACAAAGAGCTCTTTTAATTTGTAAGAAAAGAAAAACCAACACAGTATAAAAATAGGCAAAGGATAAGAGAATTCACAGCAAAAGTCAAAAAGTCCATAAAAAGATGATTGACCTCACTTGTAATCAAGAAAATATAAGGACGCCTAGGTGGCTCAGTCGGTTAAGTGTATGCCTTTGGCTCAGGTCATGATCTCAGGGTTCTGGGATCGAGTCCCGAATCTGGCTCCTGGCTCAGTGGGGAGCCTGCTTCTCCCTCTGCCTCTGCCTGCTGCTCCCCCTGCTTGTGCTCCCCCCTCAGATAAATAAATAAAATCTTAAAATATACAATAAATTGAAAGAAGAGATATAATTTCCGCTTATCAAGTTGGCAGAAATGAAAAGAGAGAAAATCCAGGATTGGCAAAAATTGAGGCAAATTTTCACTGTCATATATTCTGGGAAGGCTTGAATTGCTACAACCTTTTAGAAAAATAAACTAAAAATGTCTATTAAATTAAAAAAATACACAAGGCCAATAACGAATTTCTGAAATCCAACCCATAAGAATAAAATTGCCAACACATAAATGTTTATGTCAAGGAGGTTTACTGCCAGTGTGGTTTATTGATAAATGTTCATTGATAGGTAAATATTTCATTAAATTATGGAATGCTCTTCATATGAAATATTATGCAGCTGTTGAAAAATGAAATGCTCAATCTCTATTAACCTGGAGAGAAGTCTATTATGTCTTATTAAGTAAGAGCAGTAAACCACAGAGTACTAAGTGTAGTATGCATCCACTTTTACGAAAACAACACCAAACATTCTCCTTGTCATATACGTGTATGCATGATTATATCAACAGAAAGGTATAGAAGGTGAAGATAGTAAAAAAAAAAAAAAGTAGTGGTTTATAGGGTTGTGGGGGAAGGGGGATAAGTAGCCTGAGCACAGAGAATTTTTAGGGCAGTGAAACTACTCTGTGTGATACTATAATGGTGGAAAGATGTCATCATACATTCGTCCAAACCCACAGAATACACAACACCCGGAGTGAATCCTAATGTAATCTGTGGACTTTGGGTGATCATATATTAATGCAGGTTCATCAGCTGTAACAAAGGTACCATTCTGGTGGGGAATCTTGGTTGGGGGGAAACTATGCCTGTGTGGGGACAGGGGCATCTGGGAAATCTCTGTACTTTCCTCTTAATTTTGCTGTGAATCTAGAAGTGCTAACAAAAAAGAGAGAGAGAGAGAGAGAAAGAGAGAGAGAGAGAAGTCCATTTTAAAAAAAAAGTGTGGAAGGTGTAACCTTTTGGGGTGGGAAATGAAGGAAAAGTTGGGGGACAGAAACTGTTAGCTTCCATTAGGTATTTTTTGTTTTATTGGGCAGAATGTTCATGTACTTCTTTATTTAAACATATTAATAAAGGGAACGCCCGGGTGGCTCAGTCGGTTAAGTATCTGCCTTTGGCTCAGATCATGATCCCGGGGTACTGGGATCAATGAGCCCTGTGTGTCGTGTCATTGGGCTCCCTGATCAGCAGGAAGCCTGCTTCTCCCTCTGCCTCTTCCCACTGCTGTGCTCTTTCTGTCTCTCTCTCTCTCAAAGAAATAAATAAAATCTTAAAAAAATGTAAACATATCAATGAAGAAGTGTGTTCAAAGAGAATGTGACCTCTTAGGCTGCTGGGGCCTGGGCTGTGAGTCAGGCACTGTGGTTCCTATAGAGCAGTTGGGAGGACTGGACTGGAGGGGAGAGAAGGAGAAGGGATCAGGGGTGCACTTCTCCCCTAGGATCCACTTCTGGGGATGCTGAGCTCTCTGCCGCTGGGCGGCTTCATGAGGGGCTGCCTCTCATTATCCAGTTCTTTTCTTGTCATTTCTAGGTTTTGCACACCATCTCATTCAGACCATATGCACACACTCGAGGATGTGTCTGTTGCTAGTACATAACATTTTCACTTTTAGACCTCATCATTGTCATCATCTGAATAAAAGTCCAGGCAAGTGGAAAAGTGACTGCATTTGCATCCATGTCTTTCATCCAAACTCTCCAGCCCAGGAGTCAGCCAGTGTCTAGGGAACTTGGCCAGGCTAGACTCTGGCAAGAACTCGGCCATTTCTCCTCCGCCACAGCCAAACCTTTCCAGGCCTAAGGTAAATTTACATAGAATAAAGTTTAAGTGAGGAAAATGCTTTTGGGGTGATGCTTCAAATTATTTACTTTGTTTGTCTCCAACAGTAAAACAAAGCCTGAGGGGTACAGACCCAGAGACAGGATCCTCCCACTGAAGTACAGAAGAAGCATCTTGATTTTATTACTGTTCCCAAATGTTCTAGAAACCAAGCTGGGGCCTTAGAGACAATGCAGAAATAGTCCTTCTGTTAAAGATCTAGTTAAGTTAATTTGGTTATTCCCAGGGTTTAAACTCTTGAGCTTTCAGAAAGGTAGGTGTGGGAGTCAGGGAGCTGGACAAGGAAGGTACCTGGCTTATACCCTCTTAAGATCTAAGAAAGCAAGCACAGCCTTCTTAATATCCCATTTCTTAGTGTCACTGCCCATCTGGTCAGAAGGCTGAATGTGACTCCAAGTGTCCCTGTGGTGATTTAAATGTCTTCTCCATTCTGACAGTGGAAGGTGGAGAGGGTTAACTGGCCACTTTGTTGTCTCATGTCAGACTTGAGCTGAGTAAGGAATACTTTCTTGTCAATGAATCTACAGAACTCATTTCACAGAAAAATATATTTGAGCATCAAGGAAGAGGGAATCGTTTTTAAAATGAATGTATAAAGAAGATATGGTCCATATATACAATGGAATATTATGCCTCCATCAGAAAGGATGAATACCCAACTTTTGTATCAACACAGACGGGACTGGAAGAGATTGTGCTGAGTGAAATAAGTCAAGCAGAGAGAGCCAATTATCATATAGTTTCACTTACGTGTGGAGCATAAGGAATAACATGGAGGACATTGGGAGAAGGAAAGGAATGGTGAATTGGGGGAAATCGGGGGAGACAAAACATGAGAGTCTGTGGACTCTGAGAAACAAACTGAGGGTTTTGGAGGGGAGGGAGGTGGGGGGTTGGGTGAGCCTGGTGGTGGGTATTAAGGAGGGCACGTATTGCATGGAGCACTGGGTGTGGTGCATGAACAATGAATCTTGGAACACTGAAAAAATAAAATAAAATTTAAATTAATTAATTAATTAATTAATTAATTAATTAATTAAATAAAATGCAGGGACCAAATCGTGGAGACCTAGCTAGATCACCTATCATCAGTGGCTTAGTGAGACCCAGAATCCTGAATGTGTCCTGAATTAGCTGCTTCTTGCTGCTTCGAATCCTCTTATCTGACTCTGCCAGGGGAATGAAGAAGAGCATTCTGGGCAGAGAGAACATTGTACACACACAAACAAGGCCCAAAGCAGCATAAACGTTTGGAGAGCTTTGGAAGTTTAATACAAGGTTGCCAAGGGCACAAAGGATATGAGGGAGCAGTTGGGGAGGAGGTGGGAAATCTTGTAAACTGGTGACAGCATTTGGACTTGGTATTATTCCTTGGGACTCTTCCAGTGACAAGTTACAGAAACCCAAGACAAATTAAGTCAAATCGTAATAACAATGACAACACTAAGAGTTTACACATACCAGGCACTTAACTGTGTCCCAGGCAACGGTCTACATTCTCTGTGTACATTAACTCATTTAAACTTCATTATAACACTATGAACTAGGTGTCATTATTATGTCCAGTTTAGAAGTGAGAAAACTGAAATACAGAAAGGTTCGATAATTTGCCCAAAGTCATAGAGCAGTTAAGTGAGATTCCGACACAGGACATACATTATAGACTCCTGTGATTGCTGAAGTCCTTGGGTAAAGCTGAGTTCATGTGTTACTAAATCCAGGAACTTGAACAACGTCTTGAGGCCCTGTCTTGGCTTTGTGCTTAGCTCTGCTTCCTTCCATGCATTGCCTTTGTACTTGGAGAGACTTTCTCCATGAGGAGCAAAAGAGACAGCTCAGGTCCTGGAGAAAGAGTGAAACCATTGCCTTCCCAACACCCACACAGGATATTTCTGCCTGGCCCTGGCTTGCCTGTTCTGGAACGAATCACTGTGGCTGGGAGCACGGAGTGCATAAGAAGAGGGTGGGGCAGGGCCGGCCACAAGGAATGGATTCCCATGAAAAAGAGCAGATCCATCCCTATGGAAGACAGGCCCAATGAATGGCCCACCAGAGGCTGCAAAGAGGGGAGAGGCACAATCAAGTTTGCACTTGGGAGGATTCAGGGTCCAAAGTGAAAGAGAGGAATATAGAACTGGGAGACAAGCCGACTAAGTTTTCCAGGTAAGAACTGACCCCGAGGCCATGATGAAGACCATGGAGTCAAGAGGTACAAGGGAGATAGACTGGGACACAGGGACCTGAGGGAGACCAGGAAATTAAAGGCAACCCAGTGATTATATTAGCAACTGAAATGGAGAAAAAAGGAAGCTGAGCAAGTTTGCAAAGAAAGATGAGATAGTGCGTGAGCTCATGCGGACACACATGTTTGCAGTAGGTCTGCCTTCCCTGCTGGACACTGAACTCCGTGGACCAGCGGCCTCGCCTGCCTTGCCTGCCACACTCTCCACAGCAACCATGAGTGCCCAGCGCATGCACACGCTCTCTTGTTGAATGTGCAAAAGAAAAGTGTCCACCAGATACCAAGTCCGCAGGACAGTTAGGTCGTTGGAAGGTCAGAAGGGAGGTCTGGCCCAGCGGTGTGAATCTGGGAGTCACCAGGGATATGGGCAATAGAGAAAAATGGTAGAATTTAAGGTTTCCTGGGGAAAGTGTGGGATGAGAGAGCAAGGGTTGAATGCCAACATGTAAAGGGCTATCAGAGGAAGAGGAGCATGGGGAACCACTGGAAAATGAACCATCAGAGCAAAGGGAGCAGGGTCGGAAACAGGAAAACCTAGGCTGGGAAGGCAGGGAGTGTATGGGGAAGAGAACCCACTCTTCCACTTACTAGCTATGTGATCTTCAGCCAATTATTACCTCCCGTGTGCCTGAGTGCTCCATTTCCAAGATGAGAGTAATAATGCTGCCTATCTTAGGGCTGTTGGGGGCAATTTAAAACCAAACATATAAAGCACTTCCACTACACACTACTTACCTAAGGACTGAGGAACGCCCAGTACTGAACACCGCAGACTGGCCAGGTGAGACCAGAACTGAACTGTTTTGGCCAGACTTGGCAAATTGCAGGGAATGGGTCCCATGAATGGACTGGCAAAGATGGGAACGAAAGCCAGATTGGATACATCAACAGGGAGGAAGTCAGGAAATAAAAACATCACCCACTCCTTTTTTTCTACTTGGCAAGCAGCGGTAGCTCATATATGTTGCGTACTCACTCTCTCTGTCATTTGTCTCCCACCCAGAATGGAAGCTATGCGAGGGCAGTGATTGTGTCTGTCCTGGCTCTCCGGTGCTCACAGCACACGGACACATACTAGATGCTCAGTAAGGATCTGCTCACGGACAGCACAGCTGATGTGAGTGCAGCACCCAACGGAAACCCGGTGCGGGCGCAATGGCCGACGGGAACCCGGTGTGGGAGCAGTGGCCGACGGGAACCCGAAAGACTCCTCGTGGCCCCACCCCTCATCCCACCCCTCACCCCACCTTCTCAGTCAGGGCTGCACATCCCAGTTGCATGAAGAGTGAGTCTGTTTCTGGAAGCACAGATTCCTGGGCTTCTCTTCCTATACGCGCTGTCTGAATGGACATCCCTGGTTGGAGGGGGAAGAAGATGGAGGTTCAGGGAGGTTTTTTGTGTTTTTTTTTTTTAATCTCTCCTGGTCATCATGATACCCACCCTGCCTCAAAACTAATAGCCTCTACATAATTTAATGTGTAACTTAATATGGAAAGGAAAGGAAAAAAATTACTCGAGCTTCTCCCCTCAGGATCTGAATCAAATTAATAGATTTTTTTCAAATGTGTTCCTATTTGACAGTTGAAAAATATCATAAAAAATTCCAAGGGAAGAACTCAAAGGAGTTCTCTAACAAGGAAGTCCTGGTATAGGAATGGTTGGGCCTCTGGCAGGAAAAAAATGCACAGCCAGCAGGTTTTTCCCTGTCACCATGTAAACCAGCCATCAATCACGGCTCACACCTGCCTTTCTACTCAGCACAAAGGAACCAATTGAGAGGTGCCCAGGGGCCCCATGGAAGGCACAGGAGCCTGAACAATGCAGGCTGGAAAGAGAGGAAAATGGATAGATGCAACAGAGAATTATCCCACATTGCCAAAGCAGCTCCTAGGGAATTCTCAGAAACATTGGGCTACTGTCTGATTCTAAGAACATAAGAACTATGTGTTCAAAGAATAGATAATGTGGGATTGCTCAGGGAAACAAAAGAAAACATTTTGCTAGAGGAAATCATGGAATCTGGTCACTAAAAATAGAACATTCTGGAATGAAATGAAGGGGACCCATTTTATCAGGAATTCATCTTAAGTCTCTGTAGACAGACTGTACATGGCCTGATCTAGCTCTCCAGCCTCATCTCCCACTGTGTGTTCCTCCCATCACAGACATCCTACAGTCTGAATGCACTGACCTTCTCACCTTCCCCAGAACAAGCAGCACTGGCTGTTTTATGTTTCTGTGCTCGAATAACTTTCCCCCTTTTCTGCCCAACAAAAGCTTACTCATCCTTCCAGACCCACGTCCAAATAATGCAGCCTCCTTTGGAGGGCCTTCTCTGATTTCTCAGGTAGAAGGAGCTTGTTCCTTGCTCTTCTCTGTGTCTCTGCTCCTTTGCACAATATAATTTTTGTACAATATCAAAATCAATGCCAAGTTATGTTGTAACTATTTGTTTATAAAGGCCCATCCTCCATTTAGGATGTGGCTTTTCAAGAATAGCAATTATGTATGAAGACAAACAATATGATGGGTACTCCCTATGTGCTAGACAATAATACCTATATTATTTTGACTCTGCACAACAGTCCTGCAGACTACGCACAGGATCCCCAGTTTACAGATGAGAAAACCGATGCTCTGGAAGTTGAGATAAAGGGAGTTGTCCCCCCTTGTCCTTGGGGACAAGGCACATGGCTGATTAGCAGTAATAGATACAAGTCCAAAGTCAAGACTCTCTATCCACGACACCACGCTGCCTTTTTTGTTTCTTTGTATTTTCTGACACATATTCGGTACTTAATAAATGTTATACAGATGGATGAAAGCCCTACTGATTAGAAGCACCTTGAGAGCAGGATCATACTTTTTACTTTGAACTCATCCTTGAGGCTAGCTCAAGATATGTACCTTCTCACCTCTCCATAAATATTTGGATGATGTGATTCAAAATATGAATAAACAGAGTCCATGTTACAAAGCTTATATAATTATCATGTGCTTGCTAGAAACAAGTGGGCCTGTTAATTAATTGTTACTACAGAAGGAGCAACTCTTCATGTAATACATCAAAAGGAAATCATTCCCCCTCCACCAGCAGCAGCATTAAAATGAATAATCATAAACAACTTTATCCAACAGGCAAACCACTCAGCATCTTCTGAGTACATTTTTCAGGTATCGAATCCTGGCATGCTTGTTAGGATATGGCTCTCCTTCAGTCAGATATCCCATAGGCATTACAGGACTCTGGTGGGGAGCAAATAGTGTTGGGTAGCTCCTGCCTTAATAATTTTTCGTACTAAAATAATCTCTTTTATTTTTCTTGTGTAGAACTCAGAGGTCTTTCCCAAGCGCATGTGGAAGAGCTTGATAAGAGTGGGTGTTCTCTTTTGAGGAAAATATTGGCTCTTACACTACCAGTGATTCTCTCCAATGGCTCCACGTGTGAGCTTCTACACACGGTTTGTTGTCAGGTTAGCAACCATTCATCTAGTTTCCTTTCTTTTTCTCTGGAAAAAATATAACTTCACTACTTATGCTTAGCTCCCATATGTATGTATGGACTTTAGATATGGGAATTTTTTTTTTTTTTTAGAAAGAGAAAGTGTGTGCATAAAAGTGGGAAGAGGGAGAAGTAGAGATAATCTGAAACTGAGAGTGGAGCCCAACATGGAGCTTGACCTCATGACCTAGAGATTATGATCTGAGCCGCAATTAAGAGTCAGATGCTTAACTGACTGAGCCACTCAGGGATTTTGATGCAGGTAACTGGTCCATCAGCCCCACAGTCATAGTGGTCGTTTTTCAGATCATTCAATCATTTTAATTGCCTGTGGTTCTACCCTGGCCTAATCCTCCACCAAATCATCTGTCTGAGAGCTCAGAGAAAGTATTTTAATAGTCAACTGTGGGGTCATTCTGATTCTTCAGGTCCTATTTCTTTATTAAGTTAAATGATCAGAAAGCAAAATTCTTGGGTTGTATTACCATCAAGAATTCATTCATTCACTCATTCATCCAACAGATATTTTCTGCTGAACAAGCATTAGGAACCCAGACTCTGGACCCAGACTGTCCAAGTTCACCTTCTAAGCTTCTTAGCCCAACAGCTTTGTGACTTTGGGCATTTACTGAACCTCAGAATTCCACCTCTATTCCTCATCTGTTGAAGGAGGACCATAGCAGTCCCTACTCCAAAGGGCTATTTTGAGGCTCAGATGAATTGTTAGATATAAACACAGGGAAGAGTTCGTAGCATTTAATAATTTGTAGCTATTATTATTATCATTATCTTAGTATTATGATTATCACAATACATCAGGCACTGTGTGAGATGCTGAGGATACAGGAATGAGCAGAGCACATACAGTTCCTACGCTCAAGGAGTTTATGTCTAGTGGGGAAAATAGACACTAAATAATGACACCAACAAGTGAGCAAACAAACTATGATAGGTAGTCTGAAGATAAAGTACAGAGTCCTCTGAAACCCTGTAACCAGGGGTCCTCTCCTGGCCTGGATGGGAGATGAAACCTTCCCTGATGGAAACTGGCAAGATGAGTAGGGTTAATTGTATGGTGGATGGACCACTGGGAGGACCGTTCAAGGCAAAGGGAACAGCATATGCTAAGGCATATGCTAGGTGAAAGGTCAGCATGGCTCCGGGGCCGAGAGGTTACTAGCAAAGCATGCTCTGTGTATCAACTTCTCTTGAGACTGTTCACAGAATATCTGAATAGTGTCTCTTTAATGTTTAGCTTTAGGAAAGAATCGAGTCCTGCAAATAGTTTTGTGTATTACTTCCCCCACCCTCCATTTCAGACGGGTAATGAGAGCTAGATAAGCCACATGTGTTCCCTTCTGGTCTAACCACAGAGTCAGGGTTTAGTTTACTGACTTAAGAATTAGGTCATCTCAGGTGTCACGTAACAGCAACTGCCTACTCATTTTATAAGGTCTCGGTTCTATTTTTACCCATTATTTCCTTATTCTATTTTGAAATGTTAAAGGACCCTTAAATCCTTTTGGAAGTTGGAAGGATATGGATCCCAGATACGTAAAATGAAATAGATGGATTATGAATAGCTTAATGGGTTAGAGCCCGAGTCAGGAGAGAGCAGGCAGGTGAAAGTATGCTGGGGCCCCACCAGGAAGAAGAGCCTGGAAAAAGACCGTGCACAACTTCCCATGTGAAATTGCTAACGCCAGGACCCTGAGGGCAGGCACTGTAGAGAGGAGGTGCCCAGTGTTAACCCACTCACCTTGATTTTCTTTGTTTGAATGCTGCCACATTTAGATGTAAACAGTGCATTAGCACTTTGGACGGTCTATAAGAAAAGAATGTGTGTGCTGAGCTTCTGGATCTGGTTGGTTTGTCAGTGTTTTTCTGGGGTTGCTTTTTTCAAATAGCTGATGCATTTATCTACGAGACAAAGAAATGAAAACAGCAACACGGAGTTTTGTCTGTGGGTCCAGGAGCCCTGGCCTCATGGTCACAGCTTCCAGAGCAGTCAACCATTAACCTGTCTGAAAGCTGCCGGGAGAACAGCAGAATTCCTTGGCCATACTGCCTGCCTTTCCATCCCTCTCCCTGTCTGGCCGTTCTCCCTGCCACTCGTTCCCTGCAGCCGTTAACTGAGTATTTACAAAGCACCAAGGGTGTCACTAAGGGCTCAGGACCTAATGAAATAGAACCCACATGGTGCTACTCCATCTCTCGCCTGCCTTCTTCCCCCATCCCCCAAATTTTATAAGGTGAACTCTTGGGGACAGCCTGCTCCTCCGGGATTTCCTGTTCAAGCAAAAGGGAGACTATAGCAGACTTGCCCCGCTTGAAGAGGAGGATGATGCTGAAGGCCCCATGGTGGAAAAGCCCCCAAATACACCACAGCAAGAAGGAGGGAGGGAGGAGCCGGGTGGAAGCACACAAACATCTCTTCTGCTCCTGGAAGGGGAGAAAATAGAGACCTCGTGCTGAATTGGAAAAGTCTAAGTGGAGAAGCTGGATTTGGAAATAGTGAGCTTGATTCTAATAATGCGGACTAACGTCCGTACAGTGATTAAAAGTCACAGAGAGGGCTTTTATGAGCATAATTGCAGTGAATCTTTAAAGCACCCCAGGAGGGGCGTTAGGATGGCCTTTTCTGAGACAAGGAAGCGGGGTTCGGGGAGACTTGGCCCCACTGATAAAAAGTAACCAACTCAAGGCCATCCACAACCATCCACACCATCCCTGCCACATGTGAGGTGAAGTAGCCATGTGCAGACTTACAAATAATATCTTAACTAGTCTGCTTTTTCCACCCATGAAGTCATCATCATCTACTTATCATGATCTAAGGGAAAGGACAATCCTGTAAAGGGGAATTATAATTCTTACCAACAGAGGGGGGAATGGGGGTTGGGAAAAGCTTAGGAAGTTGCTTCAGGTCACATCATGTAGCTAGAAGAAATGGAGCTAGAATCCCACCCTTGGCGGGTTTGACGCCGCCATGCAGAAGCGGGAACCACCCCACCCAACAGGGAAGTAGCATCAAAATGAGGCCGCTATGGAACAAGGGACAAAAATACATTGCATGAGTCAAAAGTCCTGGAGAGGAGTATCAGCGATGCCATCTTTTAGCTGTGTGACCTTGGTCAAGTCAGGCAATCTCTCTGGTTCATCATCTGTAAAATGAGGGAAATAGGGTGGTAAGGTGGCTTAAATAAAATAATGTATATACACACTGTATACATACTCTTAAAGGCTACCCAGGGCATGGAGGTTCCCAGAGGACAGTGAGCTACTGCCCACAGTCAGAGAAAGAATACAGGCGAGAAGGGCAGAAACCTGCAGACTATTGTCCTTTAGAAAAGGGGAACATTGACTGAAACTGGAATGAACTGGATGCTTCCATCCCAGGTCTCTTCAAACCACGTCAGACCTTAAGGGCCAATGCGTACTTTTTTAGTGACCAAAAGTAGCTGCTGTGCCCCAGGCCGAGGGGATTCCTGGAACAAGTGCTGAATGCCAGCTGAGGGAGAAGCCTTTCTTTATCCCCTGAGAAGGCAAGATGGCTGCCCTGGCTGCACTCCCCCCACAGCTGCTTAGACTTTCCATGGGCTGACACTTTACCTAGTTCCTTTGAACTCACTTGTAGAACTCTGAGTCCCATATCCACTTATTCTCCCTATAAATCAACAGAAGCATCCTAATTCTTTTTAAATTATTCAATGCATTAGGGTGCCTGCATGACTCAGTCAGTTAAGTGTCCGACTCTTGATTTCGGCTGAGGTCGTGATATCAGGGTCACGGATCAGGGTCACGGGATAGAGCCCCGTGTTGGGCTCTGTGCTGGGTGTGGAGTCTGCTTGGGATTCTCTCTCTCCCTCCTCATCTGCTCCTCTCCCCTCCACCCCCAACTCCTAAGCACTAGAAATAAACAAATAAATATTATTCAGTGCATCAGGAATCAACTCTCCTCTTCAACCAAATATCTCTTGAGCACCACTTTGTGCCAGAGCAATTTAGAAAAGAAGGAATGGCACTCAACACCTGTTAAAAACCACCAAAGACTTATATTTTATGAAGTGATAAAGCACAAAGTACAACTCTGTCACAGCTCTTCTGAGTCAACTCTTTGCAAAAGCATCAAGAGTTCTTCCCATGGGCTTGCACATTTTGTATCTGGACTGACTTGATTATTTTGCCTGGCCTTTCATCAGTCATCAACATTCTCAATTTTCTTAAAGTCTAAGTTAAACTCTTTTCAAAGACAGCATCATTTTCCTACTTCATTTAAGGAAGAAAATACTAGAGAGCTCTCAGATTACGGGGCTTTTTTTTTTCCTTCCAGAATATAGTAAGAGGTAGTTACCTTCTTAGTATTAATATAAATACATACAATTAAATCACAATCATCAAACAATTTAACGAAGTACGTTCCATCAGTCAGGTAACTTTATTCTTTTTTTTTTTTTTTTTTAGCTTTTTTTTTTTTTAAGATTTTATTTATTTATTTGACAGAGAGAGATCACAAGTAGGCAGAGAGGCAGGCAGAGAGAGAGGGGGAAGCAGGCTCCCTGGTGAGCAGAGAGCCGGATGTGGGGCTTGATCCCAGGACCCTGGGATCATGACCTGAGCTGAAGGCAGAGGCTTTAATCCACTGAGCCACCCAGGCGCCCCAGGTAACTTTATTCTTATATTCTTCTACTTCTTTGGATAAACTCAATAAAGCAAACTCAAAATTCAGTTAGGGGCTTTCATCACAAAGAAAAGGCCTTCTACGTACTCACAAAGATTAAACTGTGCAGGACGCAGCTTTCAGGAGTGGTGTGTTATAGTTTTAACAGCAGTGAGATTTGTTCCCTTGAGAACAAATCTTGTGCCATATTCACTGACCTTTCTAAAGAAACTAAGAAGGAGGAGAAAAAAAAAGAATTCACAAAATCATCCATTACAGAACTAGGTAATCTTGAATATTATAAACCAGCGTTCCCCCCGGGGGCCGCTACCTGGGCTGGAGTTCCAACACTGAGTGGGAACAGAGGCCTTCTCACTGCTCCAGCTCTGATCATTCCCTGTGGCCACTCTTCCAGGCACCCGAGTGAACACACTAAGTCCTAGAGTCCCCGTTCTAAGGGTCATTGAAGATGTCTGATCATCTTTCTCAAGAATTGTTCTAACCAAAGACTTTCAAAGTCCAACTCCTCCAATATGATCCAACCAGCTCTCTCATCTCCCACTATCTTCCCATAGTAATCTGATATTTGGTCCACTGTTTCATATTCAGTGTTTCATGACCATGGCCCTAAGTTTACTGCTCCTGATCCTTGTTCTTGCTCCTCCCTTTGGACCACCTTTTCCTCACATTTCTGAGCCTGTAATAATACTCTGTCCATCCTCCAAAGACCATCTCAGTGCTAGTCTTCATGAAAATCATCGGAATGCCCCCAAACTGTTGTGATTTCTACCTCTTTCCCGCCACATCCCCCATCGCATTTTGCCTTGTTACATGACATTTCTCATTCTGCCTATTTTCTTGTAATCTGTGTAGAGCAGAATCCATGTCTTATCCAAACCTTTAGGCCCTTTACTGTATGGCCAAGGATAGAGGCTCAGTTCTGTGAAATTGGAGACCATGATACGGCACACCTTTCCTACTAGAACACAGACAAATTCTTTCTTTCCCAGTTCTCTGGTCCTATGGGGTGAATGAAGACTTGAGTAGGAGCTACAGGAGCTGATTAGCCAGCTTCAGATAACAGAGAACTGAGGTGTCTGGATCTGGTTACTGCCTAAGGGTAAACTATTGGTGTGCAGATGGGCCTTCGGTTTTCTAGAAGGAGGAGTTGCTGAGACATTGGCTCTCCTTCCACGCGGTCGATACAGTATTTTCAAGTTGGTCACGTCAGTTCTCTTGGCCACACCAGGATTTGGTGGTCGGTGCCGTTTCTAGGCATTCTGTCTGGAGAACTGTCTGGAGGGATTTTACGGCACACTTTGCTGAAAAATGCCATCAAGAGTAGTGTCCAGGAAGACACACAAGGTAAGGCCATTGAAAACTGTCCTAATCTTGAAACCCAAGCTGGGAAAACTGCCTAGGCTAACAGGAGAGAGGGAAAAGCTGGCTTTGCCTCATTCTGCCTGGATATAGCATTTTCCTTGTCAATATCTCCAAATTCCCAAATATCCTCAGGTGCAGAAGAGAGTTATCTGAACTGGGATATAGAAGACTTGGTTTCTAGCTTGGGGCCCTGCATTAAATAGCTAGGTAACCTTGGGCAAATCACTTAACCTCTCTGGGCTCTATTTTCTCTGCTTTAAATTCTAATAAAGATATGAAAAAATTTGGACATGCTACAATTCTACTATATTTTATTCTATTCTATTCTATATTATATATAATTATATTATATATACTATATATATATTATATTATAATCTATTCTATTCTATTCTATTCTATTATAAATTCACATGAGGCTTGGCATAGTCTCTTCTTCGCCACTCATTCCTAAAACATTCACCACTTTGGACTTTTCCTTTTATTTAATAATATTTTATTTATTTTATATAATGCCCTTTTTTCCCAGCACACTAGAGCCCTCTGAGGTTGTGATTGCTTACCCTCCACCCACCCACTAAACTCTGTGCCCAGTTACAATTCCACGAAGAACCTTATCCTTTCTGTGACTCTTCAGATCAACATCCAATACAATGAAGTTGTTTCTGTGGTTCAAAGGAGGAAAAAGAGAAGAAGGCATTCCATACAGTGAGGAATCTCCTATATGCAGGAAGAAACAGCCCAGGTCACATGAGCCCTTTCTCTTAATAACAAAATAAAAGGAAACACAAATGTCGAATCTTACAGGCATTTGACATAAGAGTAAAGATCCACAAGACTAAATGAATGGTCTCACGTATACCAAAAATATTATTGCAAAATGAGATAGGTTTTCACAACCTAAGGACACAGGAATGAAACTGTATTTTCAAAAGGTCCTTTTTAATATATTGCATTAAGGATGTATGTAACCTTTAAATAAAACAAATATTTATTAGGTGTCAACAAATGACTAAAAGAAGGGAGAACACCCAAAAAATAAAATAAAATTAATTGGAAAAAAATAAATAAAAGAAGGGAGAAAACAAAGCCCATGAGTTTGGGTTTCATAAAAGTGAGATTCTTTTTTAAAAAACAAATACTTTAGGGGCACCTGGGTGGCTCAGTGGGTTAAAGCCTCTGCCTTCGGCTCAGGTCATGATCTCAGGGTCCTGGGATCCAGCCCCGCATCAGGCTCTCTGCTCAGCAGGGAGCCTGCTTCCCCCTCTCTCTCTGCCTGCCTCTCTGCCTACTCGTGATCTCTCTCTCTGTTAAATAAATAAATAAAATCTTTAAAAAAAATTTAAAAAATACTTTATTATGGCTTTCAAACATTGTTTTTTAAAAAGGGTAAGAGATAGCATTTTTTGAATGTCTAGTTATATGCTGGATCTTGTGATAATTGCTTTCGCTGTTATGCTACTTAATACCCACAAGAACCATATTTTCAATCCCATTGTAAATGTGGGGAAACTAAAACTAAAACAAACACTCAAATCCATGCCTATCTGACCTCAGAATCTCTGTTCCTCTCCCCACCCTATATTATAAATCCAGAATGTAGCCTCAAGCGGTCTTAGATTTCAACCAGCCCTTCTTCTTCCTTCGTGCCCCCCACCCTGCTCCAGATGTAACTGTTGTTCAACCAGCATTCCGGTAGCTTGGCCCCGTTCTTGGCATCCCACATGGAGGACTCCCATTGCATTTGTTGATAGCCCACTCCAAGGAGTAAAAGCCTTTTTGATGAACGGGCATTTCCGTAAGAACCTCAGTCACTTTTAGTGCTATTTCAACTCAGTATTGTTTTATACCCAGGTGTGATTCTTTTATCCATTAATTAATATCCATTCATATTGGACCCAACACACTTTTTCCAACCTTAATCTACTTTCACGAACTTTTTAATTAAGATTCTTTGCTTTAAAACAACACAAGAAACTCAAACTAACTTAAGTAAAAAAGAAAAAATTCTCTAAGCACCCAAGGGCAAGATTCAGTCAAGTTGACAGAAGGTTCCAGATCCATGACTCAGAGCTACCTCGACTCTCTCCATTTCTCCTCTCTTTTTTTTTTCCATGCATATGCTTCATTTTTCCATATTTTTGCCAACCCTCAGATTACACACAAAATTCAATGAAAATATTTAATCGATGATAGATGAATAAATAAATAATTTCTCAGAGGGAAAGATGTTTTCTCCTCTGTTAAACACTTTAAAATAGTTCTTATTTTACTTGTCAGCTTATTTGCTTCCTCTTTTCCAAGATAAACTTCTTCCTATTTTTTCAACTGTCTCTCTTGAGCTCAATTTAAACATATTGCGGTTATTTTCCATGAAATTGAAGACGCCCTATATCAGCCAGAGTAGTGACTGGAGGAAAAAAAAAAAGACACATTCAAACTGAGTAATTTGAGGAGACTTTAATAAAGGACTATTCATAAAACTGTAGACCGAGTTTAAGGAAACCACAAAGGAATAGTGCAGTATCCCAAGGCTTGCCTTAGTGGGGAATCTCTATTACTCCACACGGAAGGCATAGAGGAGGGAGCTATTCCCACAACCCAGGGAAGGGACCTGGAGTGTAAGGACCCAGAGAAGGCAGCTGGGGAGTGAAAGCCACCTAAAAGAAGCTTGTGGAGGACAAGGCCAGCCCTCGGTGACCCAACAGGGAGGAAGCCAGGAGAATACATACCCCAACCTTATTCTCCTCCTTCTGTCTGATCACCTGCCAAAGCATACCAGTGACCACACCAGCCCAGAAGACAGAGGACAAAGCATGCTGATGAAGACCACACAGATCAGTTTCCCAAGGCTAATGGAGTTGGGTGGGGATTGGATCTGGAGGCACAAATCGGTCCTCTCTACACTTCTTAAATTATAGACTTTCCAACTAGGCACAGTCATGTAGCTGATCCAGCCTTTCTAGCCCAGGCCACAGAGGAGAAATCAGTACATTTCATTTGGGATTTGGATTCATGTAAACTTTTAGGAACTCAGATGTCCTTATGCCACCAGCCTGGCCATTACTTAAACAAATGACCATTTTGTGTTAAGACTATGAGATCTAGGACAGCTGAAATGCCATCCTTCCTTAACCACGCATGCAGCCTCCATGTCAAATATGAGCCTTGGGGTAAGTTGAAGGTCAGGAAAACTGTTTTCAAGCCCCGCACTTTCAGGTGGGGGATTCTGGACAGGTACCTCCACCTGGAGTTCAATTTTCTTCCATCTGTAAGACTACTATGCCTCTTCCAACTCCACCATTCTAGATTTCTAATTTCTCATGCCCTTGCATCAAAAGAAGAGTAGACTTTCCTGTGTGGGTGGTGATGGCGTCAGCAGCAGAGCATGCTTACGGGTTCTTCATTGGTGTCCCAGAACATCAGCACATGAGGTTTTTTAAGGTCAGGCATGATGCTATCTCCCATCGCTTCTCCACTCACTCCAATGCAGTGGTCTGTGTATTGACAAGATTCAATTTCTTTACATGATCTTTTATTCTGTATTTTGATTATTTCAAAGAAGTTTTTCAGAATAAACCACAAAGAGAACAAGGGATGAGGCCAAGAGAACAAAAAGTAAGTGATTTGCAACGAGGTATCAATTGTTTTAGATGTGATAGCACTTTGATATGGATTTTGCCTTCTCCCCATTTCACCAACAAGGAAACTGAGACTCAGAGAAGGTAACCTGCCCAAAGCTCATGTTTGAACCAGAACTTAAACCCCACTTTTGCAGAATCGGAAGCCCACATTCTTTCTCCTTTGGAACGCTGCACATGGTACTTGATTTAGATGTTTGTGGGATAAATACCCAATGGGCAAGCATGATCTGCAACACCCCACATCTCAAAATGGTTTTACTGGCTTTTTAATGGCATTTCCTCATGAAGCTTCTGTGCAATAATTCAGCGTTCAGATCCTCAGGGTACAGATTAGAACACGGAAGGAAGCCTAGAAAGGTTATGACTTGCCTTTTTTGTCAGAGTGTGAGCTGGTGGCAAAGCCTCCTGACAGCTCCTTCTCTCTCCCCCACTTCCTGTCTCAACAGGTTGAAATACGCCAAACCTGGGATGGAAACGTGGCTTGGATGGGAAGGCTGAACAAAGGAAAAGGGAGGAAAATTGAAGGAAAAGTGAAGCTACCGAGCACAGAAGACAACCTCCAAAGGGCCAGGTGACTCATGAAAAGGAAATGCCTAAGACAGAGGACCAGGGTGAATCTTTTGATGAAGATTGCTGGGAGAAGAAATCTGGAAGCATCATGGTGGAAGTAACTGGGTGCCTTGGCTAACTACTCAGACGTCAGAGTGTGAACTCTGGCCCCTGTTGGTGCAAGTGTTGGTATGGTTCAAAGCACAAGACTCTTACCTCAAACATTTCTGGATTGAACCCTAGCTGTTAAATGTCACTCAGCATGACATATTCAAACAACCAAAGTATCTGCTGATTTGATAGTATCCACCTGCACAACAGTGACAACCACCCTACTTGCCCTCCTGGTTTCTGAGTCTCTCTGCTAAGATGCCTCATATGCCCACAATCAGCGTGCCAGCTTCCATGTCCACAGAGCTCTCCTCTCTTGCTGATGTTTCCTCTTGCCCATGCGACTGTGCACCAAGTCCCAGGGAAGCTTATCCCTACTCCTGCCTATCTTGAGCATGCCGGGGTCCATGCCAAGGCGTTGTGTCTGGAGGCTCCCTCAGTCTCCAATGTGCCAGGCACCACACTGAGTTCCGTCACCAGCATTAGGCTTTACTTTGTCACCCAAGCCCCAGAGGAAGGCTTCTTGGATTGATTGGAGTCTCATCAAGTCCATCTTCAATAACATCTATTGGCTTTTATGTCTACCTGCCAACCATACTACCAAAACTCGGTCCACAGGAACTTACTGGAATGCAATGAAATGCAGGAGACTGGCCAAGAAGAAAACATCTGTTGATCTCCACACATTTATTTAACAAATATTTATTTATTTATGTTTTATTTTTTTAAGATTTTATGTATTTATTTGAGAGAGAGAGAAAGAGAGAGCAAGTGAGCACAAGTGGGGTAAGGGGCAGAGGGAGAAGAAGACTCCCCACTGAGCAGGGAGTCCAATGTGGGGCTCAATCCCAGGACCCCAGGATCATGACCTGAGCCAAAGGCAGATGCTTAACTGACTGAGCCACCCAGGCGCCCCTTAACGAATATTTATTTAATAACAACTGCATTGCAGCCCTGGAGGCCATGTTACCCCAAGGAATCAAAACTTGAGGGACATATTTCAATTTTTTATATTTAAATTCAATTAGCCAACACATCATTAGTTTCAGATGTGGAGTTCAATAATTCATCAGTTGCGTATAACACCCAGTGCTCACCATATCACGCGCCCTCCTTAATGCCCATCACTCACTTACCCCATCCCCCCACCCACCTCCCCTGCAGCAACTCTCAGTTGGTTTCCTAGAGTTCAGAGTCTCTCATGGTTTGTCTCCCTCTCTGATTACTTCCCATTCAGTTTTCCCTCCCTTCCCCTATACTTCAATTTCTTCTCCACCTCAGCTCATTGAGTGGCCATCCCAAACATTCCTACCTGCTGTATTGATTTGTTGTGGATGCAGTGATTCTCTGCTGAATAAACTCTCCCCCTAAGAGAAAGGGGAAGATATACACTGATTTGAAGATGCCTCCTAGATAATTCTAACAAGACGGGATGTCCCTTCTCCGGCCAAATAGTCCCCTTTCACCCTCAGAAGATTAAGAATCACATTTCCCAAAGTCAAAAGACCATTTTCAATAAGAGGCATGAAGCTCTCCATTCACAAATGAAAAATACTGCAAAACCAATGAGAATTGGGGCCTGATGAACATCACACAGTTCTTTCTTGCTATTGTTCTCTTTATGACAAACACTTAGGAACACTCAGCCTCTTTCCAGTGAAGCAGGGATTCCAGAAGCATATGCGAGCACCCAAGCACAGGTCATGATCTCGAGGTCTCAAGATTGAGTCCCGCGTCGGGCTCTGCACCCAGTGGGGAGTCTGCTGGAGATTCTTTCTCTCCCTCTTCCTCTCCCCCTGCTTGCATGCATGTTCTCTCTAAGTAAAATAAATAAATCTTCAAAAAAACAACAATGAAAAAGAATTTCACCTTCCTATCCCAAAATGTAAAGCTCATGGAGAGCGATCAGAAAGGAGGGTGATGACATGGCATCAGATGAATAGTGGGCCCAACCTGAGTGATGACACAGAAAGTCAGACCTTGAGAAAAGAGAAAAAACACAATCTCCTTCTCTGACCTCTTTTGGTGCCTGACTTTATACTCTACGACATGATAAAATAACTCTTGCCTGGGCCAGGGTCTTACCACTCAGAGCTACACCACCGTAGGTCTTTCATAGTTTTTAAAAAGAATAAAATTTAAATTTCCCTTAAATTCATAAATACATTTCAGGTTGCCTTTGTTACTGCACTGACGGTGTGCTGGCCGGAAGTCGGTTGTAGAGAAGAATGGGGTGGACACGGTTCTATCAGCCCACCCCAAATTTAAAGTTGGGGAAAGAGAGCAGACTTTAGAATTAGGCAGATGTGCACTTAACCCTAACTTGGCCACTCTCTAGCTGATGACACTCTCTAGCTGATGACCAGTTTGTTTCACTTCTGTATAATTCTGTTATTGACATCTACCTTATAAGGTTGTCAGAGCAAATTAGAAATAGTATATATGAAACCTTACCTGGCCCAGGGACTGACATATACCACAAGAAGTCCTCGGATCTTAGTAGTTAGAGTAGGAGTAGTGACAATTGTCATTACTGTGAGCCTTGCCAGGGAGACAGGTCTAGGCAAAAGGAAAGACCAAGTTAACCCTTAGATTTCCCATGCTACCTCCTGGACCTAGAGAGAAATTATTCACCCAAGATTTTAACAGCCAGAGTTCCACAGTAGGGATTTGAATTCAGGGCTGTCTGACTCCAGAGGAGGCTGCTAAGCAAAGAAGACGACGAAGTAAAGGCATAGCCTAGAAAGACAGATTGGGATGATGACTAGATGAGCTCTGGAGTCAGACAGGCCTGAGTTTAAATCCTGACTCCGCCATTTACTAGTTGTATAGCTTAATGCCTCTAAAACCTCAGTATCTTCACCCGTAAAATCAGCGTATTGACTGTCAGGGACTGAATGTACGTCTCACCTCCAAATCCTTCTGTTACAGCCCAGACAACTAGTGGTTCTGTGTCTGAAGTGAGAAAGTTAACTAAAGTTAGGCGAGGTCATAAGGATGGGGCCCTGACCCGCTAGGATTAGTGTCCTCATAAGAAAAGACATCTGAGAGCTCTCGGTCTCTGTCTCTGTCTCTGTCTCTGTCTCTATCTCTGTCTCTGTCTCCCTTTCTCTCTTTCTCTCTCTCTCTCTCTCTCTCACACACACACACACACATACACACTATCTCTGCCTCTCTGTCCCCCTCTTCTCCCACCATGTGAAAACAGTGAGACAGCATCTGCCTACAAGCCAAGAGAAGAAGGCTCAAAAAGAAACCTACCTGGGGAGCACCTTGATCTTGGACTTTCTAGCCTCCAGTGCTGTAGCAAAACAATTTCTGTTGTCAAAGTCTCCCAGCGGGTGGTATTTTGTTACGGTGGCCCAAGCAAACTAATACAGTGGGTCCCGACTGGAAGGCCCAGGCCATTGAACCTGGGCCAGCAGACAACACTGTGGCCAGAGGCAGGAAAGCCCTCACTGTGGTCCAGGAGAGAAGTGAAACGTCAAAGCTGAAGGGCTCTGCAGGACCTGCATTGGGAAACCAGGACAAGGAGATAGATGGCAGGCCGAGGAGGCATGAGCCAGGGAGCAGCATCTGAGGCAGACGGGCAGGGTGGTGGTTTGCAGCAAACTATTCAACCCAGAGGCTGCGGCCCCCATGGGTGTGTGGGGGGTCATCACCACGTGTGCCCACGGTGCGGGGTGGCCAAGGCTGACCGCTTAAGGGCAGTTGGCAGAACAGGGCAGGGAAGAATCAGCTCGCAGCCGTGCTGGCGGGAGCAGTGGCATCCACATGTGAGAGGCACACAGTTTGCAACCCACATCATCAGGAATGAGCTGTGGGCGCCAGAAAGCTCGGGCCTGGGAGATGTGAGCCAGCTGCTCAGACAGGGAAAGCGGACATTCGAGGATGGATGATGGCGTGAAGCACGCCAGAACCCAGCCAGAGATGCAGATGAAGGGAAAGGAGGGATTGGGGAGAAGCCGGGCTGGTGTGTTTCTGACCCGCTCCCCATTAATGGCTCCCTGTGGAGTTCTGTGACCACGCAAAGGGGGATTCATTTACTTAGCCATTTATTGAATAACTGCGTTGTGCTGGCCACCGATCTAAGCGCCGTGGACACCACAATAAAAAGCCAGACATGAAACAGCGTGTTTTTAAAGAGGAAACGAAGACAATAAACAGACCAAAAGAGAAAAACATTTCAGATGGGGGAAAGCACTATAAAAACAACTGAGCAGGGTAAGGTGAGGGGAAAGATGGAATAGGGCAAGGAAGGCTTCTTTAGACAAGGCAGTCAGGACGGCTGTCTCAGAAGGGGTCAGCTGAGCTTAACCCGAATGACCAGAAGGACGAAGCTCCATGCAGCCCTGGAGGGACAGCCCAGCACATGACAGAGGCTCCCTTCCCCCAAATTCCCCAAAGTCAAGGTCAGAAGGCCAAGCAGAAAGCAGCATCTCTGCGGCATTTCTTCCCTTCTTCGATCCTCTCCTAGCCTGAATGTCACTCTGGAAACCACATGCCATCCGTCTCTTCGTCCCCTCAGTGTGTAATGGGTACCCACCTCGTGCCAGCTACTGCGCTAGGCAGTGGCATGCGACCGCAGCCCAAGGACAGGTCAGTGAACGTATCCCAGTTTTAGACCAGGAACCAGATTCGAGATCAAAACGTGGACTCCCCCAAGATCAAGATTAAACAAAGGAGAGGTATGTGCGTGTATGCGCGCACGTGTGCTGTGTGTGTTTCCCCAAATACACGTGTAGCTGGCAGCATGGGTGCCCGCAGACAAAAAGCAAAGTCTCCACGTATATTTGGCCCAAGCTCCCATGAAATAAATCTCCTTTTTGTGCAGTGAAAGTTACTTCCACATGTTTAGCCAAAGCAAGGCTTGCCGCACTCCGGAAAGCAAGGATGGGGTCTGAGATAGTCATCTTGCTAGGAGGTTCGTTCTGGGCTAAAAATACAGGAGAGAAAAACAATGATCTCAGCAAAGGAATTGCCAATAGGTGAACAAACGAAGCAGACAGAATGTGAGCAGCAGTTTGGCCGTCCCCCCTGCGGAAGGGAATGAGTATGCCCGGCTAGTGCCCACGTGGGACCAGCAATCCTTACAGCCCAGCAAAACTGATGAAAACCGGTGATCCAGCTCCTCCTGAGGCTTCACACTCTTGGCTGCCCCAAGGCATTCTTGGGATGGGGCGGGGGTGGGACGAGAAGGGAGCAGGGTGACAAGCTGACAGGAAGGAGAATGAGGGTGTCTTTTTTTTCCCCACATCTTCAGGTACCCCAACGGATCCTACTTCACATTTTTTTTGCTGGTGTGGATTTTATGCACGGATGGCTAGCAATGTTGAAGGAAGCAGGAAATTTTGTTTTTGTTTGGGCTTGGCCAGGACCTCTGGGCCCCCAGCTTGTTGTTTTATTTTAAGAAAGCAGCTGTATTTGAGCTCGGGGGAGTATGTTTTGCCCAGAGATGTTAAAGTGGCATCTTCCAGATGGTTTGGTCCAGAGTGGGAGCGGGAGGGACCTGGAGGACAGGAAAGGCCCAGTCATGCCTCCCCCATGATCAGAATCTGTGAAAATAATCTAGTGACTCCTAGTCCCTGGGGGCATCTTTGGCCCCTCACCTGCCCCACAGGGCGCTAATATCTGGAACCCCCACATCTCGCTGGGATTCCGAACCGATTGGGTGACCAGGAAAAGCCACACAGGTACTGGGCTGCCTGCTGCCTTGGGCTCTCCAGGATGCCTCCCTCAAAAAGCTCTCGCCTTGAGCCTGGAAAGAACACTACCACATTTTTCTTGGCTTTTTATAGGGTGTTGATCCAAGAATCTGTTTTTACATTTGAATGCAGCAGTCAACTGTAGCATAATAGATTGCAGACCTTTGTGAGAAATCACTGTGAGAGCTTTAGCAGGGGACTGTGGGCTGCAGCAGAGAACTGCACAGTCAGCAGGTTAGAACTGGGCACTTGTCCATGTTTGCCTGATTTTTAAAGGAGTCATTGACCTTCCACAGGCCTGGATCAAAATGGGGCGAACGAAATGCTGCCAGACGCGGCAGGACTTGGGAGAGAGTTCTTTCAGGGGCTGCAAAGGGTTTCATTTGGTCTATTGACTGTCATGGAAATTCTGAGTGTGACTTAGAAGGCTCTCTGGCTCCGGGCCAGGTGGAAAGGTTTGGAAAAAAAGCAGAGCCTCCGCTGGGGAGTGAGCAGGGTGGGAAAGCAGCTGCGTTGGCACAGCCCCCCGGAGGGATGCGAGGAGCCCCAGTTTCCTATTGTGCCAAAGCACATTGAGAAGTGCCCGCGATCCGATGAACAGGGGACAGCCAGTGTCACAGCTCCAGGTGGCCAGACTCGAGGAGCATGCTGGGAACTTGCAGAAAGTTGTTCTCGCTAGGGGAGGTCCCACCCAGCGTGCCATTCATTCCGGTAAGCCTGCCTTCCTTCACTCTGCAAACCGTCAGTCCATCAAGGCCTCCTGGGCTTGAGACACGGAGGGATGACAGGGATGACAATCCCTGCCCGCTATTCTGTGAGACCTTCTAGAAAAAAACCACTATGCCAGGAAGCCAGACCAGAGTGGCCACGCAAGGATTAGCAGGAGACTTGCCTCGGGTGTCCTTCACATCTGCTATCTCCAGGTGACCTCAATTCATTTCAGCAGTCAATAGGAATAGAATTCAATGGGAATTCCTAGTAGCCCTGTACCGAGCAGAAAACTGCATCCCTGCACATGATGGGCTGCAGAATCCTAGTGAGGCCAAGTTGAGAAACTCACTCTGCCCCCATCCCACCCCCACCCCCAGCCCTGCACATGCAAAGGCTTTGTGAGTTGTACCATCTCCCTCCCCACCACCCCCACCTGTTGGGGGGGGGCGGGCTTGCATTTTAAGGAGAATTATCACCTAAGCTAAAGGCCCTGCTCCCAGCACCAGCTTTTAGGCCTGAGCCAGAAGGATAGGGCATGTCTGGGAGCTGAAGAGGGCCTTCCTAGAAACACAGATGTCACTCTGGGTAGGCAGGCTGCCCGCTCTGGGCTTTAGGCTGTTCTGGAACTAAAAGGGGGTTGGAAACCATCTGGCAGGGGAGAAAACAGAAAGCATGGCGAGCAGCCACCCAAGGCTTATCTCCTGCCCTCCTCTTCCCTGGGCTGGCCTTCCTAAACTCCCCGCAGACCTGTTTTCTGCTAAGGTCTCGGGTTTAGGTGAATATGTGAGTGTGTGTGTGTCTGTGTGTGTGTGTGTTTACAACCTACAGAGAAACAGCACATGGGGAAGCATGTGAGAGATAAAGCGGTCAGAGAAAAGATGCCAAGCATGGAGTAGAGAGCTGCCTCTGGAAGGCCTCCAGAGCCACTATTATTTTTGTGGTCGATAATCGCAGTACTGTGCTTGAATATGAAGAATATCTTCAGCGCTGGCGCTGGGGAGGAGCCTGACTTCCTGCAAAGGCGTATTACCGCCAGGCGAACGAGATTGTAATTAATCACTAGGGTGAACTTGAGCCCCTGGGGATGTGCCTGCAACTGAATAATGGTATCTTTATTTCGGGAAACTCTGAAATTTAGATGCTTTTCCGAACAGGAGTCCCATCACCCGCTGCCTTCCCTAACGCAAACGAAACTTCTGGAGTAGAGCCTCGTGACTGTATTGTCATGTTTTCAACTTCAGAGTTTTATTCTAGAGACTTCTAGGTCTTGTTAGCCCTGATGTATCCATTCTGGCGGAGACACATTGTAATAATTCGAAACTTCAGACAACTTAAGTTACGAGTTTTTATGCACACCAGTATAAATACATTTTTTTCTTCCAGCTGCTATACCTTTCTTATTATTAGAATCAAATTAACAAACAGTTCTCATGAAAAGGAAATCTCTTCTTTTCTATATATGCTAACTTAGACATTGAGATGAAGGTTAGCTTTAGGCTCTCTGTGAAGAAAAGTTTTGCTAAGTAAATGAGGATAATCAACCAAATCCCAGTCCAATTTTCTTCAGCCTATTTGAAGAAACACATATTCGAAGAACTATAGCAGTACCCATTAACATGTAAACATTTTTATGCTACTTACGAATTATTCCTATTTTTTTCTTCAGAGCTGATCTTCAAAGAACCTGTGTGGATAACACTTTGCTTCATCTCATGTTCATTATCCTATACCCAATTTGAAATTCATGAAAATGTTTCACTTTGCATATATTTCCCCCGAAGTTAGTTTGAATTAGTAATGTCATCATATCATAGAGTTTGTTTATAATCTGATACTGCTAAATGGACAAGTGGATAGATGCATAGGTGAATCTGGAATAAAATCAGATTTATGTCCCTATTTCCCTCAGGTATAGGCCTCCGGGTTTCAGGAGACTCCCTGGGACCTAGAAAGCACATCCATTCCTCTCAAGAATTCTTCGCCATCCAAGACACACTTCTACCCATGACCGCACAGCACGACTCACCAATGCCTGGCTTGCCCTGGGTCCTGGAAGCACCAGCTTGCCCCTCTTGTGCCTACCTTAGCTATGGCCACTTACCCATTTGGACTTGGTTCTGCTTTGGGTTCAATCGTCAGGATCTGAAACGAGCAAATTGGCCCGCAGACTGGTACATGATTTAAACTCAGCTTTGAGTGACAACAGCCCAGCTTGGCTTTGAGAGCCTGACCTTTTCCTGTATCTTTTAGTAAATAGTGCTCCCACCTTGCCCAGCCTTCTCTCCCCTCCCTCCCCTTCCCAAGCCTGGACTTGGTGGGGGTGGGGGCTGGATTGGGGGTGGGGGGACAAGATTAGACAGTCTTCTGACAAAGTCCCTCAGGACTGCCTCATCTCTGATGTAGGTAAACTCTTACTAGCTGCCAACTATCTGGTCTCAAATCTAGATAGCTTTGGATTCAGCATAGCTTCACTTCCTAAAAACGTAATTAATGTTATTTAAGGAAGCATGGCACTCTGCCCCTTGGTTGTGAAACCTTCCACTCCAGGGTAAATTGATTGATGACTTCCTACTAAAATCTTCCCCTGGTCCTCATCTCTTGTTTTCCCTTTCAAATAGTAGCATTTCTTTTATTTAGCCGAGAGAGCTTCTTTATTTTTTCCCTCGGCTTTTCAAAAGACCCAAACATTCTGCATGAATCTAATTTTGCCTTTAATCTAACGCTGCCCAAATTTTCCAAAGATTTCCCTCAAAAATATTTTTTTACATTTTATTTAGAAAATATAGGACAAATTAAAAACAAACACCCCAGTGCTATTATTTGTTACTATAAAAAAAGAAGTAAGTACAACATAAATCATGTTTTTATGTGTAAAATACGAGGCAAAGCCTCAGCTCCTTCCATAGGTCCAGGTGACCTCCCAGACATAAGCCCTGACAAAGGTTTAGCACCTTTCCTTCCAGACTTTTCTTGGGCTTATACAAACACGTTTAAACATTTTCATGCCAAACATCAAGCTTTCCTTGATTCTGCTTTGCTCCTCACCACATACAAGCGACTAGGAAACTCCGAGGACTCTCAACAGCATCCAAAATCCATGGCAGTTAACTTCCCACTGGCCCCACCATGCTCAACGCAGGCCACCATCATTTCTCGCCGGTGGACTGGGTAAGCCTCTAAGCAGCCTCTTCATTCTCTCTCCTTCCCTCTAAATATATCGGTTTTCTGGACATACCAAACTCTAGTTAAGCAGGAAGTGGATTATTGGCAATCTTGGGTTGTTCACAGAATGGTTGAGAAGGGAGTCAAACTCACCTCAGAAATCCGCAGGAACCCAGAGAGGCTGAGAAGCCGCCACAACGTCATGGTACAGGATGAGCTTGGTCGGGATGTTATGCTGCCCCCACTGGACCTCCACTTCCCCAGCATGGGCCCCCTGGTGGCTCTAAGCTCTAGGCTCTAGGCACATGGGGAAGCTCTAGGCCCCCGGACCCTGGGCTGGCCGCCCCTGCCACTGCTGGAACAAATCTGCCTTGGCCCAGGTCTTCGTCTCTCCGGAACTAGATTTGGAGTCCCTGGTGGAGCACCGATGCCCATTCCTTAGCATTTGGAACTGCTGGAGGGAGTCTCTGGCCTGTTCAGCTTCTGGAGGGGCAGGGGTGGGAAAAATCTCCCACTGAGACCCACATGATGGGGGAACTCCCCAAACAAAATGGGGGCTCAGAGGCTTGTCAGCTGAACAAGAGCCACACTACAAACACTTACATTCCATTTCCCACAGAACAGCCCGAGAAACGTTTTCATATTTAAATTCATCAGGCTACTCTTCAGTGTTATTCCTTCCCATGGCTTCCTATTGCCCTTAGAAGACAGTCTCAACCCCTGCCCCGCCCCATACTAGATGTCCTGGTGGAAGACCCCAGAACATTCATCAAGGAGTCAAATGGGATCCACACCAAAGTCAGGCTCCTGAGCTTAACTGTCCCTGATGTCCACAGGGTCACGTGCCTCCGCATATGCGCGGAGGTCAGGCGAGTGTGTTTCGGCCCTGCTGCTGTTCAGTGGCTTAGTCTGAAGCATGGTTAGACTCCCATGTCATGGGCTAATTTCAATTCTCTAGTTTATTGCATGCGTGCAATGTGCCCTATGCAGGTCCAGGAATAACGAATGAACAGCTTCAGAAAAATCCCTAACATTTGCCTAGTGGTTCACCCTTGACAGCATGCTTTCATATCCTTTAAGCCAGCCGATTCTCAAAATGCTCCTGTGAACGGATAAGGGAGACATCATTACCTCATTTGAACAGGTAAGGAAACTCAGTCTTGGAGGGGATGAGCACACCTCTCAAGCAGGGCGGGTGTAAGGGAGGGGGGACATCTAGATGGAAACCTATCCCTTCTTAACCCTTATTAACGTGCCTCCCAACCAGTGGATTCACCAGGCATTCTAAGTCATCAGGATTTTATTGGTGGGTGTGAGGAGGTGAATAAACAAAGGTCATAGAATCCCAATTCAGAGGCAGGAAGGGGTAGAATGAAGAGAGCTGGGTTATAGGCAGGCTTGGGAATAGCCAACTCCTAGGGACGTGCCCAGGCAGGTTCCAGGGCTGAGAGAAGAACCACACACTGGGCCAACCCCGCCTACCAGCCTACCACACACACCACCATTTCCCAGTAGGTGGAATCAATGAAAATGGTCATTGGGGACAGCCTCAAAGCAGAAATTAAATATCAAAGAGACCGAGGGAAGGAGGTGGGGCAGAAGGCACAGGGTGATTGTTTCAGGGCTGAGGCCTCATGAAACTGGCTGGCTGGACCTTGTGTCTCAGGACAGTGATGGTGACCGTAAGTGGGGGTGGGCATTAGCAGAAGGAAGGTGTTGCCTGGCGGGACTGGGGCTCTCATCTCTACCCAGACTCCAGGGAGAAGCTGCCCTAGGTCCAGTCTTGTTGCCTCGAGAACTTTTTTACAGAAACAACACAAACAGCTCCCACACCCTTCAGTACCTTCTCTTCAATGTTGGGTTTCCCACACGGCGGCAGCCCAAGGATCTTTGCCCCAGGGGCACGTGACATTTTGTGCCTCTGTCCCCTCCCCTGCCATTGCCCTCCGTTCGACCATGTCTGTCAAGCCGGGCCTCCGACAAGAGCCCAAGTGTCTCAGGACCAAATGTAAATCACCAGTACAATGTCTCTTTGTAGTCTGTTCACACCTTTCATCCCGGAGGTTCAAAGCACAGTGCAAATGTTAACTTGTCCTCAGACACCTCTGGAGAGGCAGGGAGGTGGCATATGCTATTATCATCTCCTGCTTTCTAGAAGCCTGCCAGGCTCCGAGCCATGAACGACCGTCTTGCCGGAGGCCTCCTGGAGAATAATCGGATATGTGGGGACCTACATCTAGTCATTAACTATATAATGTCACTGCCAACATACCACAAATATCAGCCCTCTAATTGGTGACTATGTTCTTCCCTCACTTTCTTCTTTCTCTCTTCCTTTGGAGGCTGAGCTCTCCTAGAGCTTTGGAGATAATTCGCACAAGTTGACACGGCCACCATCTTCAGTTGCCCTTCCAGAGGATAGATTCAATCAGCTCCTTTGCTATGTGCTCGGCATAGATGAAACAGGGAAATAGGGAAATGGTTTTGGTTACGTCACCGTGTTATTTAGAGCAGACAGTCAATCACAGCATCCACACTCCATGCTGTCCCCTTCGAGGGGACTGGCCCCCTCTGGCCGAGAAGAGTGGCTCTGATTGTAACTGAAATGGGGTGACCATCTTCTGCCACATGTCACTGTACTCCCAACAAAGTCGCACCTGATGGAACCAGGGACCCAAGTATTCCAGAGGCTTGTCTGTGACTTAAACGGGGAACTGGAAGCATAGCTCTATTTAAACAGGGAATTTAGGGGTGCCTGGGTGGCTCAGTCAGTTAAGCATCTGCCTTCAGCTCAGGTCATGATCTCAGGATCCTGGGATCGAGCCCCGTGTCGGGCTCCCTGCCCAGCAGAGAGTCTGCTTCTCCTTCTCCCTCTGCCCTCTGCTAGTGTTCTTTCTCTCTTTCTCACTCTCAAATAAATAAATAAAATCTTTAAAAAATCAAATAAAACAAATAGGGAATTTAATGGTGGGGGCGGGGCGGGGTTGGGGACGGTGAGCTTCCATTAGGGGCTCAAACAAAGAGAAGCGGGCAGGCTTAGGGAGAAAAGATACCAGATGCATTCTGAATCAGATCAATGGCAGAGAACTAAAGAATCCAGAACTTCAGCTACTATGTGAGTAAGAGTTTTAAGGACTCTTTGGAACTGCTATAGGTTCTGAACAACCTTGAAGTTGTGGTGTCTGTCAGTCTAGGCCATACCATGGTCACATTCTTCTTTATACATTCCTAGCTCCTTTGTCATTCTTCTTTATAATATGCCTCCATTTTTAGCCTGAGATCAGAAATACCCAACTAAGGATTTCATTTAAGTTCTGTGACTTATATGTTTAAGTCAGTACAAAGTTGAGCCAGTCACTTGTTTTTTATGCTTCAAAACTTTCATCAGCAAAATAGGGATAATTATTTCTTAGGCCATGCCTACAGAGTTGATTGGAGTTCATAAATACCTAGTTGATTTGAAGTGAGGTTTTTCTAGCCATTATAACATCCAATCACTAAGCAATCACTGAATGTCTACCTGATTTGATTATTTAGAAATCTGAAGTTATGACTGGCCTTTTCAAGCCTGTCACATAGTCCTCTTAAGAATGGGATAATGTAAAAAAAAAAAAAAAAGAATGGGATAATGTTGGGGGAGCCTGGGGACTCAGTCGGCTGAGCATCTGCCTTCGGCTCAGGTCATGATCCCGGGGTCCTGGGATCGAGCCCCGCATCAGGCTCCCTGCTTCTCTCTCTCTCCGTGCTTGCATTCTCTCTCTCTCTCTCTGTCAGGTAAATAAATAAAATCTTGAAAAAAAAAAAAAGAATGGGACAATGTTGGCTCTGCCACACAGAAGTTCTGACCAATCCCTAAGTGGCAGACCAGTAAACATACTAATGCTGATGGTCCCATAATCCCAGTTTCTTCAAATACTGGGATTGCACCTGTGAGAGAGATTAGATTATTGAAGACATCAGTTACTGCCTGAATGGTACAAATAAATCTCATCTAAGAGAGAAGGAAATTCAAATAGACACTGTGAGCTCACCAGAAAAATAATACAACACACGTAAAACATTTTTGAGAGATGAGATCATTGACATTTTGATCAGTCAACCTTAGCTATTAAATACCACCATCTCTGCCAAGTTAATTACCTGCAAATGAAGAGCCAGCCCTGGCCAAGAGCAGTGTTGCGGGCATCCAGCTCTGCAATCACATTATGGAAAGGAAAAACCCAGAAACGAAGGGAGAGCAGGGCACAGCCCGAAGGAAGGAAAATCACTAAGTGAGCAGGACAGCACTCCCCTGAAGGATGCCTTGTCCTCAGCATTTCCAGCACCCTGCAGCCTGAGGGGAAGCTGCAGGCTGAGGAGGGGACCCAGCTGCCACATGAGCTTGTCACCTGCTTTCTCAGCACCCAGCCCCCCACCCCAGTCAGCCCATCCCTCAGATGGCCGGTGGGATGGCTCCTCCAGCCTTGGCCACCCCTGATGGGCATCCATCCTAGGTTCTGTTCCCCATTTCAGAAGTAGCTTCTGGGGACGCACAAACTCTGCTAAGATTCTAAAGCTGCCGCTCGCTGGGAAGAGGAGTGAGGTCCATTCCATACGGACTGGGCAGGAGGAGCAACAGCTGGTTTTCTGGGGGGCCCGGTGGCCAAAGCATTTTACTTAGGCAGGACTTTGGGGAGGCAAGCCCATGTGAGCTTTTTTTTCCCCCCTAAGTATATGAAGGAGAGGGGAAATTCTGACATCCTATTCTGAACCACAAAGACCGTCCAGATATTTTTGTTAGAGGCAGAGTAGATCTAGGTTTTGAGGAGCCTGAATTTTATGTCATTTGAGGGAGAGTTCTTCTTTTCAAAAAGAACACAAAATTAAGTACAGGATTCTTCTTTAAAAAGCCAGGAAGCTTAAGTTTCATTAGCATCATGGAAAATCTGCCTCTACTTAGAAGTACATTTATTTTCTGTCATTCTGTCTCTCTCTCACTTCATTTCTCCCTGTCTGTCTCCACCACTGCAGGTGCATTTTTCCTGGCAGTAGCCGAAACAAGGCAGATTATATGAATATTCACTTGTGTTTTCTGGAATGTTCTTAGCATGTCTCCCTCAGAGACGCTCCAGTAGCACAATGAAGCCTTACTCAAGGCAGAGAAATGAACTTCCCTCAAAATCTCCTCTACTTCGGTAATCCCTGCCTGCCTGGCTTTAGGACTCTGGGTCCTGAACTCAGATCAGCTGTCAATTCAGAGTCACAGTTATGAGTTGAATTACATCCGTCCAAAATTCCTATGTTGACGTCTTCATCCCCTGTACCTCAGAAAGTGATCTGATTTGATGAGAGAGTCTTGGCAGAGACAAACAAGTTAAAATGAGGTCATTAAGGGGGGCCATCTAATACGACAGGTGTCCTTACAAAAAGGAGGATGTTAGAGGCTGATGCACACATAGGGAAAATGCCATGTGAACTTGAAAGCAGAGATTGGGGTGATGTTCCTACAAGCCAAGAAATGCCAAAGATGATCAGCAAACCACCAGACGTTGGGGAGAGGCAGAGAACAGATTTCCCTCACAGCTCTCAGAAGAACCTGTCCTGCCTACACCTTGATCTTGAACTTCTAACCTCCAGGGCTGTGAGACTATAAATTTCTTTTGTTTAAGCCTCTCGGTCTGTGGTCTTCTGCTGTTGCAGCCCTCTTAAACTAATACAGGCAAGCTCAGGTCCATCTCCCCTCTACACCATTTGCCACAAAATAAAGACCAAAAGAATGTTCTTCATCATCTGCTCAGCAAGGCAGCAACGAGGACAGAAAGAGGAAAGGGCTTTTTTTCTGTACTATTTATCAAAAATAACTTCTAACCAGAGATTCTCTAAGCACTTTTGCTGAAAGGGCCTCTTTTATTAGCCCGATTGTGTTACAAATGATTTCATTCCAGGCATCAATCATCACATGAGAGAAAGTTTCAAGAAATTTTTCTTGAAAAAAAAAAATTTTTTTTCTTGAATGTATTCAGTCACTCTTGCAATCTCAGGCTTGCATTCCAGGAGAGGACAACCTTTGTTCATGAAATTTCAGCAAGCATTTATTGAGCGCATACTAGGGTGCAGATGCTGGGCCAGGGTGGGGAGACAAAGCTTCCTTGGACTGAGAAAAGCCTTCCAGGAACTGAGGTCTGGTGTGCACACAAATGTAGCAAGGAGCCACGGACACAGCACAGCGTAAAAAGTACTACAGTGTGATGTTTATAAAATACTATGGAAGCTCCGATTCGGGAGAATCCCTAACGGACAGTTTCAATGGAGGTAACATCCCAGTGGGGCTTTGAAGGACGAGTAGGAGTTTGCTAGGCAGAGAAAGAGGGAGGTGGAAGGAAAAACACGGACAGTTTGGGGTACGTTGCCGCACAGTGGTCACTGAGAAGAATATCATGGGCTCAGACAAGTGCGTGTGGCAGGAGGACTGAGCAAGAGTGAGTAGGAGTTGGGACAGAAACTCAAATGTTGGAATCTGTCCTCTTGATCTTTTGTGTGTGCTGATGTTGCTGCACAGTTCTAGGAAGCCTGACTCAGGTGTCAGTCAGATCACAGGGAAAGGTCTTGACAAGGCTCTTCTTGTCCTCCATTTGGGCCAATCCATAAGGAAAGGGGCACAGAGCTGGGAGGAAGGTGGAAAGGAGTAGAAGAAGGGGCGGGGGACAGCGCCCTGTGTCATCCTGTTGGCATCCGGCTGCTGCTACATGATGTTTGATTTTCACTTGGTGACTTGGCCCAACAGTTTTCCTTTTACTTGCTTCGGGTTCTCCGATAACCAGAGACCTCTGCACGCGGCTCCAAGGTGGGTGTAGGAGTCTTCCTGCTTTGGCCGCTGAACCTGGTGAAATCCATCTAGTCATTTGCCCAGCAAGCACTTCAGGCATTGTACTAGGCACCTACCATGCCCCCAAAGCATCCAGGAGCGATGTCACCCTTTCCTCCCAAAGCCAGTCGTCAGGGCCGTGGCCAGGACACAAACAGCAGCCAGCTGGGAGCCTGGGGCCTGGCCACACAAATTTTTACCTGGGTGACCTGAGATTCGTCCCTCACTGTCTCTGATCTGTGGTTTCCACAGATTTAAGATTAGGTCTGTGATTTTTTTTCTCCCCCTCTGTGATGAGGGTAGAATAAAATAATGACTGTGAAAATACTTTCTCGTCTGAGAACCCCTAGACAATTCTTATTTGTTACTGTGACCAGACCAGTTAGGTGAGTAAGGAGCCTCAGTGTATTCCTCAGACGCTCTCTGTGGCAAGTCGCAGGAAGCTGAGCCAAGCTCGCCACAGCAACAAAGGAGTTTATTGACTCGTTTACCTGGGAAGATCCTGCTGAAGGCCAGAGTCAAAGGAAGAGCCGTGGGATCTAAGGCCCCAGGGAACCAGAGATCTGGCACACTCCTTGACGACCTCAGTGTCTACTTGCCTCTGCTTCTCCTCTTCGGCCCGACACCTGCTTTCTCTTTATGGCAAGAAACCTGGGGATTTGCAGCTCCAGCCTGGAGAGAGTAGGGGAGGGTGCAGGAGGAGAGGGTGCAGGAGAGAGTAGGGGAGGGTGCAGGAGGTGTTACCAGGGGGAGGTGAGTAACCACACGGCTGGACAACTGAGCCCCCGCTGCCCACTGTCTCCTGCAGTGTGACAACCATGTGCTCGGAGGACATGGTTGGCAGACCCATTCCTTGCCAGACGCTGTTCGAGACCTTGGGAAGGCAGGTCTGCTCCACGGCGCCTGGCTCTTGGGTGCATTCACTCATGTCCCAGGGACATCACACCAGGACAAGGCTGCTACTCCATGCACGTGCTTGTGGCTTCCTGGCAGGGAATGACACAGACACGGGTCCTTCTCTCCATTCACAAACAGGGACAAAGAAACTGTGAGCACAACCCAGAAACAACCCGGTATCTGCCGGCTGATGAAAAAGTAAATAAAACGTGGTGTATCCGTATGATGAAACAGAATTTGGCACCAAAAAGGAATGGAGTATTGATTCATGGGACAACATGGATAAGCCCCAGAAACATTGCAAAAAGTAAAAGGAGCTGGCCATGAAGACCACAGAGTGTATGATTCTATGTCCATGGAACTTCAGAGCAGGCACATCTACAGAGACAGAAAATAGACAGTGGTTTCCAGAAACTGAACAGTAAAGTAGTCGGGAGAAGGGCGCGGCACCACTCCACAGCTAATGGATATAAGATTTCTTTTGGGGTGCCGAAAATGTCCTAAAATTAGAGTACTGAGATGGTTCCACAATTCTGTAAATATACTAAAATCAGCTGAATGATATGCTTTACACAAATGCCTCTTATGGTTTCTAAGGTATATCTCAATAAAGCTGTTTTAAGAAAAGCAAACAGAAGGGCCATGTAGAAAATGTAAATAGGGTGTGAAATAAGGAGTAATATAATGGTTACTCTGGAATAGATGGAGATGTCACAAGACCTCTCTCAAGAGGTGACATAAAAGCTGAGGTCTGAGGGACAATAAAGGCAGTCCTATGCAGAGATCCAACAGAGTATCATTCCAGGAAGAGAAGACTGCTGGGCAAAGGCCCTGAGGCAGAAACAAGCTTAGCAAGTTCAAGGATCCTAGATGAGTGGAGGAAGCAGGTGGGAACCAGGTCACATGACTTTGTATGCACCTGCAGGGGGAGGTTGGCTTTGACTCCAAGTGTAGAAAAAAGTCAGTGGAGGATTTAAGAAGGGAGCAGCATGATCTCAATGATATTTTTGAAAAATCATTCAGGCTGCTATGGGCAGAATGGGTTGCAGGAAGTTAGTACTAAGTTTTCTTTGATTGATCAAAGGCAAAATTTTGAGAAAGAAGAACAAGGAAACAGGATTGAATCTCGGCCTTCAAGGAGCTGATGGTGTAATGGGAGAAATGATACACAGAGACACCCATAAATCTCAGAAGAAGCAGAATGGGAGAAATGCCCAGAGAGAGGTGTAGGAAGGGTTACAGGGACTCGGAGGTAGACAGGGTATTAACTGGTTGGGGAAGAAGCCTGTCGGTAAGGAAGATGTTTAGTTGGAGTGTGATGGATGAGTAGGAAAGAAGGGAAGATGGTGTTCTGGCAGCCCCAGTAAGACATGGTGGTGAGAAAGCACAGGGGGTATTAAGAGAAAGTATGCCATCCAGTTAATCCACAGAGCGATGGCACTCCCAGTTGTCTGATGAAGAGGTAATGACCTAGATGTGATGGGAGGAGTGGAAAGAAGGGGTTAGGTAATGGGAGATGATGGGGAGTTGGGATGAGATAAGGAAAGTGCCAAAGAGAACCTGAGGGTTTTCAGCCTAAATACGGAAGGAAGAGGGTCCATACTATTAAGGGAAACGTTAATCCAGTGAAGGTCTGGGCTTGAGGGTGTTACAGTCAAAGCTCTTTCATTTGAAGCCCACTTATGCTGACTCAAGTAGAAAAGGGAGAATTGATCATAAAAATATAGGATTATAACTCAAAATGTAAGAGCAGACAGTATAGCTGAACCTTACAAGGACCCAGAATCAGGAATGGGCAATACTTCCGGGGCCATGTTGTTCTTTGGTGCTGTTGAGTCATCCCAAGTCTGCAGAATCCCTCTTTGCTGCCTCTCTTCACTCCGTTTGTTCTTCTTTTACAAACCAGTTTTCTATGAATACACACACACACACACTCACACACACACACACGACTGAAGACGGCAGCTTCATCTCTGCCTTTGTATCATGTCCCAGATCAGCCAGGGCAGCGGGACGCCCGCCATCATTCCAACTAGCTATGTCCTTGGGTGCAGGATCATGTCATTCAAGCCCAGCCTAGAGTGGAGGAAGTTCTCAGAGGAGGTCCATGTGCTGGGGGGAAATGCCTAAGAGGTGAGGGAAGGATGAGCTCAGTGTTGGACATTTCGAGTGGGAGGTACATGCAAAACATGTTAGTTGGACTATCGAGCAAGCTATAATGATTTCAATACAAAACGAGAGAGCAAATTGGCCAGAGGATAGTCAGGGGCAGTGAAATCGAGGTGACTATTGAGGGCAAATGCCAAAAGAGGGGATGGAGGGGAAAGGGCCAAAAACTTAACCTTGGAAATGCTTCCATTTCCAAGGCAGGGCAGGAAGGTCAGTCAAGGATACCTGGGAAAGAATACAGAAAAGGATCCATTGGAAAGTATAAGAAAGGAAAGAGAAGAATATAGAGTCATGGTATCAGGAAGAGAAAGGAAGAAGAGGGGATCCACAAGGCCACCTGCCATGGAAAGCACGCCCCTGGGGAGCAAGGGCTGAATGAGGCTCTAGGAGTGACCACAATACCTAGCAGGACAAGGGCCTTAAAAAGTATCTTTCGAGTTGAATAAAGGTGGCGAACAAAGAGAAAAGCTGTAAGATTTAGCAAGACTCTGGTCCTTAGCGCCTTCTAAGAGAGAAATTACATTACAGTGTAAAAGCAAAAGACAGGATAAAAGGAAAGAGCGGAGATTGCCTAATCATTTAGTAATTTGGGCGATAGAAGGAGAAATGACTTGAAGAGGAAGCAGAGTTAAAGGAATGGCTTGGTATTATTACTATGATTGTTGTTGCTTTCTGTTTTATTTTTAGAATGAAATAGACTTTATAGTTGGAAAAAAGTAGTCAAAGTATATGCACTGAATATATATTCAAGAGATGAGCAATGAATAGAACCGTCTTAAAGGAGCAGGAATGAGGCAAGAGAAATTTTAGCAACCTGACAGAATTCTTCTCAGAGACCAAGGAGAAGAAAAAGAGCCTAAAGATCCCAAGAAAATTTGAGATGGAGAAGAGCAACATTGAAGAAGCTTTCCCACATGCCTTTCACTTCCAGGTGAAGGTGGAATCTTGTTGGTTTGCCTGGGGCAGGGTTGTGGGCAGAGGATAATGTAGAAGTTTTTGGAATAGGAACGGAGCAGCAGGCTGCGTGTCATCTTCAAGAAAGAGGTCATTACCCAGCAGTGAGGGTAAAGTTAGTGTGAGTTTGTTTTGGTCTCAATTCATAAAACTACAAGATGTGCTTCCACGGAGTTCAATGATACGGATGCTGAAGCAGAATCCCATGGGGAACCCCAGGAGCGGAAGGGTGAAAAATCCCAAGGGGGTAAGACAATGCTGTGTTGAAAGAGCTTAGCCAGCAGTCAGAGTGTCAAGTGAGGCTGATGACTGAAGAACTAGGGGCATTGCTGACCAGAGCAAGGTAGAGGACAGACAGGGGGACAAGAAGAGAAACTGTCTCAAAGGAGGAAACCTCTACGGTCCAGCTGTAGACTGTAAGAGTACAAAGTCATGGTGAAGGTCAAGAAGCCAGTATGCCAGGAAATGGTTCCAGCTCTGAAAAAAAAAAAAAAAAAAACACAGTTGGAAGCATGAAAGAATGAAAAAACACTTAGGGAACTCTCACTTACCCCCCTGGAGAAGCCCACACTTCCCAAAGGGCCCTGGCCACGGAGGCTTCTAACCTCCGAGGCTGTTGGTTCCTGCAAAACCCAATGGTAGGAAGCAGACATTAAAGTTTGCCCTGGCATGTGATGAAAAGTGAAAAGGAAATAATAAGCAAATCATATATACGGTGGGATAACAACCACAGGGAAATGCTTCATAGAAAGAAAGAAAAAATAAATGGGAGAATGGGGAAAATCTCCAAAAGTGAATATTTTTCATCCTGGGCTGGGGGTGCAACTAGGAATGATTTGACGGTTTTCTTTTTCTTTTTCTTTGTCCCCCCACCCTCCATTTTTTACATTTCTGTGAGAGAGGTATTGTGTTCCAAGAAAAGCTCAAAGATTTTGGAGTTAGGCAGCACAATTATAATCGCCAGCAGTTATGGACCACCCACCAGGAGCTAGGCATTGTGCTTGGCGCTTTACATATATTACTTCTAATCCCTGCAACAACCCTTGTACTGACTATTATCCCCATATCAGATGTGAAAAATGAAACTCAGACATGATAAGGGACTTTGCCAAGTCCCAAGCCCATCTGTATTACAGGTACCTGAACTCACCACCACCTTGATTTTTATCTCTAACTTTTTCTTACTGGATGTCTGACCTTAGGCAAAACATTGAATCTCTGGGAAGCTCAGTTGCTTCACCTGCAAACACACACACACACACACGCACACACACACACACACGCACACACACACACATATCTACAGACACAAAAATGAATTTGCCATCAGCTCAAAATCTGTATGGGAGCCACCAAGATGAAGGGGATTAAATCAGCTCCTGGGAGAGGACGGAGGGAAATGGGCTTTCCAGGGAAAAGGGAAAACCTTGGTCTGTGACCCCCGGTTACGCTGTTTGGCGCAAGAACCAAGAGAATCCTATGTTTGTAAACATTTCCTTTACTAGAAATACAAAGGTTGTTAGTCTAGGTTTTTCTAGGAGGATGTTGTAAGCCCCAGCATAAAAGGGCAGTGGTGGGGCAAGACTTTAGCTGTTTTCCCAACTCTGACAGGCCTTTGCTCGTGCAGAGAGCGTCCCTGGGAGCTTCATAGCCCGTGGGAACTTCAGGGCAAAGGGAAAGCTCCCCAAGGTGGGCTGGACCTGCTCCGGAGGTTTGGATCTCTCTCACATCCAGAGTGAATAAATCAGGTCCTGGGGTAGAGGTGGGCATGATGGCGGCTGGGGAGATGGCCTCCCACCACTCTGCAACTCACCTGAAATATACAAATGCCTACTTCAAAGAGTTGTGCAGATGAAAAAGAACATCTTTAGAGTCCCTGGTCCAGGGACTCCGTGCACAAAATATGACCTCGTTAAATGGTAGCTTTTATTGCTTTTCTTCAAAAGTTGTATATTGAGCTTGTACTACCTTTTATGGGTAAGAAAATGAATTTTTAAGTGTGCTTACATTTCAGCCACAGTTATGCCTACAGAGTAGAATTGAGATGAGTTGCTACATCAAAAGAAAGATATTCATCTTTTCCTTGATACATTTTCATTTGACTATGAACTGAGTACATGTGGGGTCTTTGGGGTTTTTTTCCAAATACATTATTTTCTTGAAAATTCATGAGCAAGATCATCCTTAGGAGACTAAGGTTATCTCTTGAATATTCCCTTCCACCAGCCACACCCGAGAAATTGGGTTAAAATGAGCCACGGGCAACAGAACTAGAAACCCACACATGAGTCACAACAGTAGGTAAAAGGGATACCAAGGCACAACAACCAAGAGGTGGGAGTAGCTCCGATGTCCATCAATAGAGGGATGGATAAACAAAACGTGATCTATACATGCAATGGAATATTATTCAGCCTTAGAAAGGAAGAAAATTCTTTCACATGCTACAATGTGGCTGAACCTTGAGGACATCATGTTAAGTGAAATAAGGCAGTCCAAAAAAACAAACGCCATATGCTTCCACTTATATGAGGTATCCAAAGTTGTCAAATCCATAGAGATGGGGAGTAGAATGGTGGTTACCAGAGGCTAGGGGGAAGGGGGCAAAGGGCATTTATTTAATCGGTATAGTTTCAGTTTTTTAAGATGGATTAGTCCAGAGAGAGGAGGAGAAAGGAGGGAGGAGAAAAGAGAGAGATTTATTAGGAGGAATTGGCTCACTTGATCACGGAAGCTGAAAAATGCAATCATCTGCCATCTGCAGGCTGCAGACCCAGGAAAGTCAATGGTGTAAACCCAGCCCAAGGGTGGCAGAAGCTCAATGTCCCAGCTGAAGGGGGCAGTCAGGAATGGGACAAATCTTCCTTTCTCTGTTTTTTTGTTCTATTCAGGCCCTCACCTGATTAGACAATACCCACCCACATGGGGAGGACAATTTCCTTTACCAAGTTTCCCAATTCAAATGCTAATCTCATCCAGAAACACTCTCACAGACACACCCGGAAATCACGTGGAATCTGGGCACCCCCCAGCCCAGTGAAGATGACACACCGAATTAGCCATCACACAAGACAAAAAAGTTCCAGAGGTCCACTTCACAACAATGGGAATATAAACTTAACACCACAGAGCTGAACACCTAAAAATGGGAAGATAGTAATGATTACAATTGCCAATAAATTGTGTCAATTGTCTTAAAATGACAATTTCCTTGAATATGTCTAAAAATGAATTCGAGCCACTCTTAAAACCAAAGGTGATGCCAAAGGAATGACACTACTAAGGGACAAGAGATGTTACTGAAGTCAAAGCAGGAGAACTGGGGAGAGAGCGGTGGAAGGAGCCAAAGCCCCGGGTAAGGGTAGAAGGAGTGGGTGCAGGCACGGGCGGCATGCCAACCTGGGAGGAGGGTTTAGGCCAGCCCACGGAGCAGCCTCCGTCTCCTCTCCCTGCCCTGACTCCCTGAGCTCCAGGTGCCTCTGGTCGGCCTCTGCATCCCACCTGTAGCCCTTCAAGCCTGGGCATTCCACAGCCCCGCTAGAGTGTTGGCCTCTGACTATAAATAACAGAAAGGTCTGACTCCAGCTAGTTAAAAGATAAGGAAATATATTATTATGTAATAAGTCCAAGTTAAGTCAATAACAGAAGAGGCTCCAGCGGTGGTTAATCAGAAACTCAACATTATCATCAAAGACCTGGCTTGCCTCCGTTTCTACTCTGCCATCTAGGTATTGGCTTCGTCCTCTGGCTGGTGGCACATTGTCCCTACAGTTCTGGCCCTCATCCGCAGAGAGAACATGCCCAGAGGAAAAAGAGCAGCTGTCTCTTCCCGTTTTCTCTTTCCTAAAGCAGAAAACCTTCCCTGTCAGCCCTTAGCACACTTCTCCTCTCATCCCACTGGCTGAAACACGAGGCCACGTGCCCATGGTTGAACTACCCAAATTCCACAGCAAGAGGAATATTTTTACTATAATCGTCTGAGTTTAATTATTTAGGGAGATCACAGTGTCCCCTACACAGTGTAAACAAAGACCAGAAAATTAGCTATTATATCAAAAGCTTGGCCCAGGGGCTTTTAGAGTTGGACTGTGATAGTCTCTCTGACCCACTCTCACCTACACCCTCCCTCCACCTCGATCCAGTTACAGTGCTGTGAATTTGCAAATTTGGAATCACTCATCTGAGAGAGATGAGGGGGGAAAGGATTTTGTGGTCAAGTGAGATTGGGAAATGTATGCTCCACGTGCCTCTGAGAGATTCATGGTTCTCACTGGTACATTTACTAAAAGCCCTGTGGGGTGCTACAGATTGCTTACTCGGTCGGTTCCCAAATTTATCTGACCAGCTAATTTTCCCCCAGGTGATCTTCAAACTAACATCCTAAGGAATGAATGAATACTCCTCAAACTTTAAGAAACCTCAGTTGAGACATGGTCTTAGAGATAGGTGATATTTTGTTCCCCTCATCCTTTCAGACTCAGCTTAAACAACACCTGTCCCTGGGAACCCTGCACCACCCAGCAATGGTGGGCAGGGAGGGGGGGTCCAACACACTTATCCTGCTACATTGCAATTGCCTATTCCTCAGGTTTTCTCTCCCACAATCTGTGAGCTCTTAGAGGGCAGGTTTTGTGTCTTGCTCATGGCTCTACATCCAACACCCAGCACGTTGGCCAGCTAGAGAGGAGACTGAACATTTCTTGAGAGACTCCAATGGCCCACCACACCAATGGTGTTGCCCAAAGGTAAGGGAACAAACTAGAATGTAGCCACGATAGACAAATCCTGATTTCAGCCGTTCTAATCTATTCCACCTCTAGGCAATCCCTGAGTACCTCTCCAAGATTGCTGGGGAGCCAACTTTTTATAGAAACTCCAGTCCACACAAAGGAAGCTTTTGTTAATAGACCACACCTCTGCATCCAGAGGCCTCCATGGAGAGCCTTGGCCCTTTCAGGCCTATCACTCCTGTTGGAGAAGAGAGGAGGAGGAAGGCCCAGACTGGGCCTTTGGGGCTGCCTCGTGACCCTCACACCATCTCCATAAATGGAAGCTAGCAATCCTCCGGGCAGAGGTCATCAAGTCCATAAAAGTGCCTGGAGTGTATTGGAAGAAAGGCCTTTCCTAAGCCCAAAGTAAGGTTATAACTAGCTTAAAAAGAAAAAGAAGAAAAAAAAGGCCTCCAGAGGTCTCCAGCTGGCACAGTCCAAGTGCATCAGATGTGGAGGCCTCAGGGTAAAGCTGAGGAAGGGAAGATGAAAGACTGATTGTTTCCCTTCTCTAAGGGTACAGAGAATATTGACCTTGCAGAAGCTAGATTGTGAAGTGTTGAGAACATTCTCAGTGGCCTATCCTAGACTACAGCCCACCTCTCTTATTCCTTCCGAAGAGAAATGAGTTTGGGTTCAGGAACCCACCATCTTTCACACAGCCATGTGGTTAGGGGAAGCTGTTGGCCAAGCCCATCTTCACATGGTGACTCTGGTTTGTCTATAAGCCAACCACGATGGCCCCATTCTTCTGGCGAGGCTTTGTTTGGGAATGAGATTGTGACCCAGTTCTAGCCAATTAAACGTGAGAGTGAAATCTGCTTACAGACTTCTGGGAAAATGTGCTCATTTCTAAAACAAAGAAAGGGGAAAGAAGAGCAATCTTTCTTCTTTCTCTGGTCATTACAGATGAGAATTGATGGCTGGAGCTATGGCAGCCATTTTGCTCACCCATCTTAGGATAAAGGCAACATCAAGGGGGCAGGATGGAAAGAAGGAAGCGTCCTAGGTTTCTAATGATGTTTTCAAGCCTGGGTCACAGTATAAATGCAACCCACTCCAGACACTGTGTGAGTAAACATTTTATCATTGTTTCATTGTGGTTTTCTTTCTTTTTAGTTTTTTTATTTAAATTGAATTAGCCAACATTTGTATTATGTGTACTATGGCCAAAATCTTCCTAAGTTAAATGTACAGGGCCCCAAGGCCGGGTCTTATGCATTCTGTGTCCAGTCATTTTGGCTTTTCTCCCCAGTGTTGGGCAGTGAACACCACCAACCAGTGTGAACTGAGGCCATGGCTCGAGAAAAAGCCAGCTGGGATATATTATATCACAGATAAAACCCTCAGACCACAGGTCCCTGAGGACTGCACAGTACCAAGTGGTCACTCCTCTTGCCTTGTTCTGCTTGAGAAAACAAAGTTTCCACCCAAACGTCTATCCTTGTCAACTGACTTGGAGGAGAGGTGTGCTCAGAAAAACATATGCAGATGATCTAGACCAGAGCACAGAATCTGGTCTGGGCTCCAGGATGTGCAAGAATGATGCATCTGAACTTAGTGCACCATTAACATTATTTTGGTTAGCTCCCAAGGCAGCTAGTAAGTAGTGTAAAGGTGTAACGTGTAAATATGTAAGGTAAGGTTTAAGGTAGATGGCGTGGCTCTCTCCTGACTCCCTTATTTGCTATGGGCTCTTGACTAAAATTTGGGGTCTCCGCAACTTAACAGGAAGGAGACACCTGCTGCTCAGAGCCGCAGAGACCTGGGAGTGTGCACTGCTGAAACATTCTGGGTCTGGAAGCCTCCAGAAAGGACGTGCTCTCCAGATAATTCAATAATTCTGTCACTGCGGAAGCCATATGCCCCATCTTCATATCTGGCTTCTGGACTTCAAAACTTTTATGTGCCAGCACCAGGCAATCTTTCCTCTTCTGCACCTGCCTTGCAAGGGAGTTTTCTGGTGATATCTCCCCGGGGCGGGGCTGGGGGGAGGGGCGTGGGGGAAGTACACTACTCCTTACACTAAGGCTCCACGACAGCATGGTGTTTTTCTGGTTTATTCACTAATACACCCCAGCTGCCTAAAATAAGGCATGGCACATAATAGTCATTAATAAATATTTGATGAATAAAATAACCTCTAAGGTAGAAGTGAAAGTAGTATCTATCTCATAGGATTGTTCAAATATTGAATGGGGTAGTGTGCAAAATCTTGGCTCAGTGCCTGGCACTTAGTAAGTGCTAAATAAATGGTAGTTGTTGTTGTTATTATTATTATTCAAACCTTTGTCTTTGCTCTACTGAATGGGTGCATTGCTCCACGTGACATGATAACTGGTGGTTGGAAATCCAGAGGAAGAGTGTGAGTCACTCCCATGTGCCCACATGGAGGCACAGGCAGAAGTAGTGTTTAAGGATTCATTTTCAGGGATGCCTGGGTGGCTCAGTCGGTTAAGCATCTGCCTTCGGCTCAGGTCATGATCCCAGAGTCATGGGATCAGATGGAGCCCCACGTCGGGCTCCCTGCTCAGCAGGGAGTCTGCTTCTCCCTCTCCCTCTGCCGCTCCCCCTGCTTGTGCTCTCTCTCTCTCTGTCAAGTAAATAAATAAAATCTTTAAAAAAAAAAAAGAATTCATTTTTAAATGTCAGATCTGCTCCTCCTCTTCTTCCAAATCTCCTTATCTCAGTCAACTCTGTGCTTTTTGCCCAGGAATCCCTTTCTCAACCATCCAATTCCTCTCTCCTCCCTTCCACTTGCTGGTAGGCTCCAAGTTTCTGATCTCCCTGGGGGTGTCTCCCACACTGGCCTCCACCCACCACCCTCATCGCACTCGGCTGGAGCAGCACCCCCCCATCTTCTGCCTCACCCTCCCCTTCGATTCCCATATCTGCACTTCTGGCCGATTCCCCTTCCAACCATTCCCCTCCTCCAAAACGTCTGGCTCTCCTGATCCACGCAAGATCAAGTCCCATTTATTAGCAATATGATGAGCGAGGTTTTCAACTTGGCCCTGAAGTATTTTTCTAGCCTCTTCTCTCACTGTATTCCTCTCTTTACCATACCCAGGCTCCAACATACATAGTCATGCTTCTCTACATTCCTTCAAAGGGATCCTTTCAGGGGCGCCTGGGTGGCTTAGTGGGTTAAAGCCTCTGCCTTTGGCTCAGGTCATGATCTCAGGGTCCTGGGATCGAGCCCCGCATCGGGCTCTCTGCTCAGCAGGGAGCCTGCTTCCCCCTCTCTGCCTGCCTCTCTGCCTACTTGTGATCTCTCTCTCTGTCAAATAAAATAAATAAAAAAAAATCTTTAAAAAAAAAAAAGGGATCCTTTCACCTGGCGCACCCTTTCCCTTCACCTTTGACGATCGGCTGGTGATACTCAATGGGAGGCCAGTTTGCCCCCAAGGATCAGTTGGCAGTGTCTGGAGACACTTTGGGTTGTCATGCTGGGGTAGAGTATGTTCTGGTACTAAGTGGGTAGAAGCCAGGGATGCTGCTGAACATCCTGCAAGGCCCAAGACAGCCCCCCACAACAAAGGAAGAACTGATCCTAAAGTCAATAGCATTGAGAGATCCTGGTCATGCAAATGCTACCTGTGCTTTAGGATCGATCCAAATGCCACGAAGCTTCCCCGTGAGGATCTAAGATGAAAATGTAGGGCCCTCCCCTCTAACTTCATTGCAGCTTTGGCAACACGCTCTGGGCTCTCTCGCCTTTCCAAAACCATGGGCCCATTTACCAGATTTCAGAGTTTCTCTTCTGGCCGAGAGGACATGTCCCAAATGTACTAATGTCAAATCACAGCCAGACAAGAGTTACTATGGAAATGGCACAGAGGTTCCCCGCAAAATTTTAGAAAATAGAACTACCATAAGATCCAGCAATTCAACTTCTGGGTATTTATCCAGAGAAAAGGAAAACACTAACTGGAAAAGTTACCTGTACCTCCCTGTTCACTGCAGTATTATTCACAATAGCTAAGGCATGGGCACAACTTAATTGTCCATCAATGGATACATGGAATTCAAAAATGTGAGATAGAGGGGTGCCTGGGTGGCTCAGTGGGTTAAGCCTCTGCCTTCAGCTCAGGTCATGATCTCAGGTTCCTGGGATCGAGCCCCGCATAGGGCTCTCTGCTCAGCAGGGAGCCTGCTTCCCCCTCTCCTTCTGCCTGCCTCTCTGCCTACTTGTAATCTCTTTCTCTCTGTCAAATAAATAAATAAAATCTTTAAAAAAAATGTGAGATAGATAGATAGGTATAATTCAGTCATAAGGAAGAATGGAATCTTTCCATTTGCAAGATGGATAGACCTTGAGGGCATCATGCTAAGTGAAATAAGTCAGACAGAGAAAGACAAGCCACTTAGGTGTGAAATCGAAACAAAACAATACAAACAAACAAAAAACAAGCTCCTAGATACAGAGAATAGATTGGTGGTTGCCAAAGTCAGGGATGGGGAGTGAAATGGGAAGGGGATCAAGAGGTATGAATTTCCACTTATAAAATAAATAAATCATGGAGATGTAATGTACAGCATGGTGAGTATTGTTAATAATTCTGTGTTGCCTACTTGAAAATTGCTAAAGAATCGTTATGTTGTACACTAATATTATATTAGTTAATATAATCTTATATGTCAATTATGCCTCGGTAAAAAAAGAAGGGGCCCCCAGTATTTTTACCTGTTAAAATATTTTGTGAGACCACGAAGATACAAGAATAAAGCCCTATTACATTTTTTTTTTAATCACAGCCAGAAAAAAACGTCTGGACCTGACACAGGTCAAGATTTATTGAAATTTCAGTTTTACTTCCCAAAGCCAGTATTTCCACTGACATTTTGCGTCTGCTTCATGCAAGTGGTTCACAAGTTTGTCTTTACACAAGGAAGCAACTGTCCATCCCTCAGCCCACGTGGCCAGCATGACACCTGACCAAAGTGGGGTTTCGATGGGTGTTTCCTGAATGTTAGATGTCATTCAACAAGTCTTTTTTTTTTTAAGATTTATTTATTTATTTATTTAGACACAGAGAAAGAGATCACAAGTAGGCAGAGAGGTAGGCAGAGAGAGAGGGGGAAGCAGGCTCCCCGCTGAGCAGAAAGCCTAATGCGGGGCTCGATCCCAGGACCCTGAGATCATGACCTGAGCAGAAGGCAGACTTTAACCCACAGAGCCACTCAGGGCACCCCTCATTCGACAAATCTTGACCGTATGGTCTGTTTCTAGCTCCTACAGAGAAGGTTCTTCCTGAGTGGCTTTGTTTATCTCTTTTCTTCATCTAAATCAACCTGTCAGTTATATCCCCCAGGATATCGCATGGGGAAGAATGAATCATTTCTCAGGTGCCCTTTTTTATTTTAAAGAAGAGAATGTAAGACAACCAGTTTTACTCCTATTTCAGAGGTAAGTCCTGCTTCAGACTGAACATATCCACTTCCCCAACTCCCTACCTTTGCTGGACCAGATGGACAGGATACCTTTGGGAGAAACACCCAAAACGTTAAAGAGCAGAGTGTTTCTAAAAGAGTCCACTTATTTTTAAACTGTGCCAGGTCATAACCCGTAGAGTACCACTGAAAAATATGAAGTTGAAATAAGACAGTCCAAGAATGTCCTCTAGATGACAGTGAATAGGACCGTCCTCAGTAAGGCACCTTTGGACTTTGGGGCTCCAATCCCCGACCATGCCCTCAGCCTCCTTCCTGATGGCAGGGACAATCTGCTTTTCTCCTTGGAGTTGTCCTGTCGGTGTTGGCATCATAGTTTGGCATCCTCCCGTTCCCTGTCCCTCCTTCTGCTGTGAAGCAGCGAGCAGAATGCTCTCAGGAAGCCATTAAGAAGCATTTTACTTGACTACAGAATGGGCATTTCAGAGTATCTGATCTTTCCTGATAAGCAAATTATAAATACTGTTGACCCTTGGAGGAACATGGGTTTCAACTGCCTGGGTCCAATTATACGTGGATTTTCACAGTCCGGTGCTATAAATGTATTTTCTCTTCCTGATGATTTTCTTAATAACATTTGCTTTTCTCTAGCTTAGCTTATTCTAAGAATACCGTATATAGGGGAACCTGGGTGGCTCAGTCAGTTAAGTAGCTGCTTTCAGCTCAGGTCATGATCTCGGGAACCTGGGATGGAGCCTCCCCCCCACGTCCCCACCCCCCTCATCGGGCTTCCCTGCTCAGCAGGGAGTCTGCTCCTCCCTCTCCCTCTGACCCTCCCCCCTTCTTGTGTTCTCTCTCTCTCTCAAATGAATAAATAAATAAAATCTTAACTTTTAAATAAATAAGAATACAGTATATAATACATATAACATACTAAATATGTGCTAGTCAACTGTTTCTGTTTTCAGCAGGCTTCTCATCACCAGTAAGCTATTAGTAGTTAAGTTCTGGAGGAGTCAGAAGGTGTGTGCACATTTTTTAAAGGTGTATGCAGAATCTGTGCAGGGATCGGCTCCCCTAACGCCCGCCTTGTTCAAGGGTCAACAGTAGTATCCTCAGGTCACTCACCGGTCCTCATCCTGCGTGGGTCCACCCAGCAGGCTAGATCCTGCCCCAGGCTGCTTGCCCCTGGGCTGGCTGGCTCTCAGCCTTGGCTTTTTGGGCTTCTGGTTCTTTCTGCCTGGGTTCCGAACAAAATCTCCCTTCCAGACCTAAACTAGAGACCCCAAAACAACAATTTCTTGCTCAGCTGGATTCTATTCCCTCTGCTCCCAAATAAGCCCTAATTCTCAATGCCTCACTGCCAGGCTAAGCTTAATGAATGATGCTTTAAGTCCCCGTTTGCCTTCCCTCTCAGCCCAGGGTGCTGAAACCAGGTTTCAGATTCAGAGAATGATGGTGCGTGCATATGAAAGTAGAGAGAGAGAGTCTCTTGCTTTTGTTAGAGCCTCAAACCACCCTCTGCTCTGGGCCCTTTTTCTGCCAGAGTCTCTCAATTGCTATGCTTTTTATCATTCAGTGCGTCTTCAATCCTTGCTTTTAAGCAGCTTGTCTTCTCCCAAAACTCTTTTTTTCTGTATCAGACTTGAGTCTACCACGCCCCTCCCCACCTTGCCCTGCCCTCTCCTAGTCTATTAATTGTCTGACCTCGGCAACCCTCTTCCAGTTCGTTACAAAATCATCTCCCAAACCACATTTCCATAGCACATCTACAAAGTAACCTTTGTCTTCAATGGGAAGGGAAACAATTACACTGTACATAATTAGGGCAAGAGTCTATTCATTATAATCCTCCATCTCTATAGAAAAGTCAACTCTTCACTTTACATTAGTTTCCTATTGTAGGCAATCAACCCAGATAATTCAGGATAGCAGAGGATTTTTTTCTTTATTTCCAGATTGATTTTTCCAATACTTAGAAAGGTGGCGTAGAAAAAGCACCAGACTTGGGACCAGAAGGCTTGTGTTCAGACGCAGACTCCGCCCCTTACCAGCTGTGTGACCTTGGGAAAGAAGTTCAGACTCCACAGCTCAGTTTACGCATACATGAAAGGGGAAGAAAACACCTAACTCGTTCAGCTATGGGGACTTGGGGGTGACCTGCATTACCTGTGAATACCCAGCCCTGTGCTTAATCGGCATAGCCTCATGGATCTCCATGGGCGAACTTGAATGAGGAAAACTCTGGATTTGGAGATCTCCCTTTGCCACAGAGTAGCTGGTAATCATAGGAATTACCTTAATCTCTCAGTGATTTGATTTCTTTAACTATAAAATAAAGATAATGTCGCCTACTCTGCTTACCTTATGTAGGACAAATTGATCGGAAATTGCTTTATAAACTGAGGCACATCATACCGTGTTGGGGTAGTGCATCTCCTTCTCAGGGAAGACTGAACCAGGGAATTTTACAGATTCTCCCATCTCTGCCCCCCCCCCCCCGCCATCCCCCACTCCCCCACCCCCACCCCCCGCCACCAGCATTCTGTGGTTACTGTATTTCCCCCAGAGAAGATCAAACAAGGAGATCTCTACTGGCTCCTGTCACTGGGAAAGTAGGGCAGATTCTAGCAGCCTGGAGGGAGCTGGGCCTGAAATTAAACCCTGAGGCACTCCCAGGACTTGGAGATGCCAGTTCATCAGCCTTCCCTTGCTTGGACCTAAGTGACAACTAAGCTCCTTAAAGTCTCCTAGAGAAATTTAGCCAGAGTAAGGAGTATTCATACTCTATATCGTTTTTATCCAGCATTTGTAGTCAACTGTTGTAAAAAGAAAAACAATGCAATGTAATGCAGTATAAACGTAATGTAAGGTAAAGTAATGCAAATATAAGGAGGAAAACTAATCAAGAATTTAAAACCTTTTTTTTTTAAATTAATGATGTGTTTAACTCTTCATCCACTCATGCAAGAGTTTTCATTAATGCAAGTGCGTTGGTCTGTCACACTCCTGGCGGACCCCAGAGCTGTTAAGATACAATGTTTCCCCCAAAAAGCTAAGGGTGAGCACAATTACAGTCAGCCCCATCCCTAGGAGACAAGCAGCCAGGTTCAATAATAAGGTGTGACAACTGCCTTCAGGAGTGTTTTTTTCTGAGGAGAAAAACAAAACAAAACAAAACAAACCTGTAACTCTCCATGACTCCTCTCAGGCCCCAGACTCTGACCTGGCTCTGCAAATGTCCAAGTCCCAGGAAGGGGACTATGGGCATGTTCTCGGAGGAAAATAGCCCAGCTTCCGCCCTCCCTTTATTTGGTCCAAATAGACAAAGCCTTAGATGTCACTGGAAAGTGCAGGAAGGGGTGGGCGGAGGAAGGGATCGCGTTTTGTTTTCTGATCACCGTGACTTTTCCTTGTTTCATCTGGCTTTCAGCTTTCATCAAAACAAGTTGTTTACCAAGATTAATGGCAGGTATAATAAAGGCCCCAGATAGTTCTACCTGTGGGTCTGGAGACTTAACCGCTGTGCTCAGATTACGCTCTCTGCTTCCGCCGGGCAGCTCCAGTGTTTTCCTCAGCTACTCTCTGTTGATTTCAAGCGAGATGACACAGAGACAGATTAGCGAAAACCACAGACATTATAAATTGCAATTTGGCCTCAAAAGATGAATGAAGAAGCAATGCTTTGATCTGTGATTCAGAGCCGAGCTGCAGTATTTACAGAAAAACATGTCTTTGGGGATATAGAGAGAGAGAGAGCAGAAAAGACAGACAGACGGAGAGCCGGAGATTGGAAGCACAGAAAAGAGCTTTCGGGTATTGAAAGAATATTTTCTCAAATTACAGATGACCGAAATGAGTTTGAGGGCTCAGGCAGAGAATGCAGCGGTTTTCTGGCAATTTTGTCAAGGCTGGATTGATCCCGAGGGGATTTACGCGGAGGACATCTGCTCTGATAAAACATTACAGCACTTAATGCAATTCGTGGGGGTGAGGCGGGGCTCCAGGCAGCCAAATGGCTCCATGGTGCATGGAGGTCCTCCTGCAGCTTGCTTCCCTTGCCCTGTGCCCTGCGTTCTGCAGCTGCTCCATCATCCAGAGCAATTCCCCTTTGCTCTGGGCCAACCATCTCCCTGTGCATCTCCCAGTGCTGGGCACACAGCCATCACAGAGACCCTTGGGGACTCTGAAGACCATGACCCCAGCCACCCCTCAACCTCACACAGATCCAGGATGTCCTCAGTCCACCATGTCGGTCTTCACCTCACCCTCCGGTGCCCACTTCTTCCTTCACTCCCATCCAAGCCCTGGACTGATCTAGAATTAGGGGCATCATGGAATATGAAAGCTACCAGAAACCAGAGACCCAATCCCGCCAAACATACAGATGGGCAAACTGAGGCCTCGAGAGAATATGTCATCTCCCCAAGTTCACACAGCTGGCCATTGTACTACCCCCTTGGGAACCAACAAAGCTCTGTAACAGACAGGACATAGGTCAGAATACCCCAATGGTAAGAATGCTTAAGAAATGTCTAGTTCTCTCCCATTCAACTTCCTGCTTCTGCCACTGGTAAAGCAAGAAATATTGAGGTCCTCTTATCATTTCCCTCCCTGGGTGGGGGTGGGGGGAGAAGATGCAGAAAAATGTGGAATCAGCTAGTAAAATGTCAAACTGCGTATTGTTGATAATTATGACTGCTGAGATTCACTGAGTGCTTCCTGTGTGCCAGGCACTACTTCTGTCCCCTTACCATCCTCATGTTTCACAGGAGGAAACAGAGGTTTAGAGCTACGTCAAGATCATACACCCGGGCAGCACTACGTGAGCACAGAGCCCCAGTGCTGGAACTTGAACGGTGACCAGCAGATTTCAAAACTTGGTGTGTCCCGGCACCACCATCTGCGGGACTTGTAAGTAATGCCAACAGCTGGGCCTCGCCCCGGGGATTCCTTCCGGCACCTCTTGGTCCAGTCCCCCAACCTCCCCGCGTTCTCCCCACCTCTCATCCTGAAAGCATTCCTGACCTTGTTTGTAGCTTATCTAGCGGGTGATCACGTTCCTCCCAAGACGCCCCCTCTTGTCTTTTGCGATCTCCCTTGAAAGGCTGCTCTGGAGAACTTTTCATTACAACCTGCTTCTCCTTCCCCTGAATTCCCACAGCAGGGCCTCCCAGACTCCCACATCCCGCTCTCCCATCTCTTTCCTCCACCATTCCCCCAACAAACCCCGCTTTGATCTTAGGTCTCAGGTGCATCACCTGCCCTACTCTACTTCTACTGAGATAGACAGCATTGTTTTGTGAACACCGGTGTATACTGCACTCGTCCTAGCAGTATCCTTACCTTGCTTATTTATTTGGGGGTGGGGAGCTCAGAGGAGGGGAACTTGTACCAAACTATATCTCCTTTTTATTATCTCCTATCCACCTAGCAAAGACTCCTGCAGCCAAGGAGGAAAATACTACCTCCCCTTGTCCCAGAGGCTATCCTTCATTCATTTACTCACTCAGCAGATATTTATTAAATACCTTCCATTCTGCCAGGTAACTTTTAGGAGCTAAGAGTAGGGGCTCCCCAGGATGTTACAGAAAAAGAGAGAGATTCCACAGAGGTTTATCCTGCAATGTAACTGTGGAAACCAGAGGAAGACTTACGGCCTGCCTACAGGAGTCTGGAAAAGGCTCCGTGAGGCACCTTGGAGCTAGCTCCTGAAGGATTAAATGTCCAGGTTAAGAATGGAGAAGGGAAGGGCACGCGGAAAAGGACAAGGGCAAAGGTAGAGAGACATAAAAAGTTGACTGTGTTTGAAGAATGTATATTGACTTCTATGACTCTAGGTGAGGCATGTGAAGGAAAGGATAGCAAACGAAGGTGGAGGGTTGGCTGGGGCCAAAACATGGAGGCCTTCCCTTTCTGCTGGGCCTGAGAGCACCACTTCTTGGCCTTCCTTCGCTAACGTGGGTGCTACGGCTGCCTCCCATATACCTGGGGGCTTTGGGGCTCTCTCCCCCTCAGCTCTTACCCTGTCCATCACTCGCCTGGTCCTTCGATCACATCCATGGCCATCCCTCAAGGACTCTTCTGTTTACACAGCAACCTTGGCCCCCGCCTGCCCCAGGACCTCTGTATGAGTCATCAGCCTACCACACAGCCCGCCAATCGCTATTGCAGAAAGAACTCTCAAGGCCCAAATGCTATACAAGTATTTAATTATGGGCACACAGTTTAATTACTTAGTCCAGCTTTATATGACTTAATTTATAAATATAATTTACAGTTCCCTTGTTTCTTTCTCAGGCCATTTAGCTCATTAATAGTGCTGACTATAAGAGCTCTTCAGTCATATCTTGCTGGGCTCCAGGCCAGTGGTGTTCCAAGACGAGGGGGAGGGAGCAGGGATGGTGGGAGAACTCTGGCTATTTTTCACCAGCATTGTTAAGAATTTCCAGTGCACGGTGATTGGGGAAAAAAAAAGGAGACAGACTTGTAGTTGGTTTTATTATTGTTTTTAAATCCCATAAAGCCAATACCACCCTCCCCACTGCCTGCGCCCAGGACAGATTCTGTCCCCATGCCTCTTCTCCAGGCACAACCTTCAGTTCCATGCTGAAACTAGTTCTCAGAACAAGCTGCTGGGGTCGGGCGGGGGGGTGGGGGGGGAAGGTTCCCTTAGGCCTCCCCAAGGAGCATGTGTTCATTCAACCATCATTTTATTTAGTACCTATTATTGTGCAAGACATTGTTGGCAATGAAGTGAAAAGCTGGGGTAAAGTATAATACAATAATTAATAGTTAGTCCACACTCCCTATGCACCAGGCTCTGGGCCAAGCTTTTGCAAACATGGCATTGAATTTTCAGAACCACCCTGGAAACAACGCTCAGGTTGTTTGAAACAGTGGCTCTCGACCCTGGCTGCACGTTGGGAGTCACCGGGAAGGCTCTGATGCTGGATCTCACCCTCTACAGTTCTAGGCTTCACTGATTTGGGGTGTGGCCCAAACATCAGAATATTGAGTAAAACAAAACAAAAACCACTTGAGGCAATTATAATGCACAGCCATGCTTAAGAAGGACGGATTTAAGTAATTTCCTTAAGATTTCACAGATAGAGCTGAGAGAGCAGGTAGGCTAGTCAGCTGGCCACCCGCGCCTTCCTGTGGGCCAGGATAAACCCCAACTCCTCTCACGACCGAGGATACGACAGATGGCATGTGCCATAAAAAAGAGAAAGCTCTGACAGCTCAAAGAACAACGAATGCGGGGAATTCTTCATGAAAGAGGTAGCTGATGGGTTATTCTTTTAAAGAATTTGCAGACTAGGCAGAAGTGGTCAAAAGGGTAGGGCAGAACTTCCAGGAAGAAAGAACCGTGTGAGCAAAAATGTGTAGGTTGGAGAATATGATGAATGGACAAGGAACCAAGAATAGACACTGTGCAATGGTAAAGGGGAGGGAAATTTGGCAGGAGAGGTAAGACAGGGACAGGTTGTGAAGGACAACACTTCCCACATCATTTCTGGGTGCGGCCCTTGTGGACTAATGGTCATATTTGCAGTATACACCAGCCAATGGATAAGGCTGTCACCATCTGTCTTAGTGTGTTTTAGCGGCTATAACAAAATACCACAGATAGGTGGCTAACAAACAACCGAAACTGATTTCTCCCAGTTCTGGAGGCTGGGAAATCCAAGATCAGACTCTAGTGAGATCCTACTTCCTCATAAATGGCCATCTTTCCACTGCATCTTCACTGGGCTGGTGGAGCCCGAGATCTCTCTAGTGTCTCTTTTTGAAGGGCACTAATCCCATTCATGAGGGCTCCACCCTCGGGACCTAATCACTTCTCAAAGGGCCCACCTCCAAACAGCATCACACTGGGAGACAGGTTTCAACACAGGAATATTGGGGAACACAGTTATCCATCCATAGCACCAACTCAACGAATCTGGCATACCCACTGGGAAGCTTTGGGATAAGGCCTTGACTGTGATCCAAGAAATTTAAATTTTAGGGGCACCTGGGTGGCTCAGTAGGTTGGGGCCTCTGCCTTCAGCTTGGGTCATGATCTCAGGGTCCTGGGATTGAGCCCCACATGGCCTCTCTGCTCAGCAGGGAGCCTGTTTCCCCCTCTCTCTCTGCCTACCTCTCTGCCTACTTGTGATCTCTCTCTCTCTCTGTCAAATAAATAAATAATTTAAAAAAAAATTTAAATTTTATTCTATGGGTATATGGGAAGATGAAGAAGATTTTATACTGGAGTGGGGAGACTGCAATAGGGAGCCTTGTCTTAAATACAAATCTAGGCATTGTCGTGCTGATTTCCCAAAGACAAAGCTTTGACAGAGGGAATTTTCTATGGAGCACCACTAATAGAATACTTTTGTAATGTATCGTGATTAGCTACATAGGTAGTGTCTTTCCTGCTATTGAAGAACTTTAGCTTAAGTTCTCCAATAAGAGGGATTGCATCATACCCATTTTTTTTTAATTTTGTAATTCCAGTGTCCAGCCCAGAGCTTGGCACACAGGAGGTAGAATGAGTGACAGTCTTTGAATCACTCATTAAAAGCCATTCAGCGTACAGCCATCTATTCCAGAGTCAAGGAGCAAAAAATGGTGTGATTGCGTGCACATCAGAAAGAGAAAGAGAGGGGCGCCTGGGTGGCTCAGTCAGTTAAGCATCTGTCTTCAGCTCAGGTCATGATCTCAGGGTCCCAGGACTGAGTCCTGCGTCGGGCTCCCTGCTCAGCACGGAGTCTGCTTCTCCTTCTGCCCCTCCCTCCACTCATGCTCATGCTCTCTCTCTCTCAAATAAATAAATAAAATCTTTTTTTTAAAAAAGAAGAAGAAAGAAAGAGAAAGAGAACGGATATCAGAGCCAGAGGGCCATAAGTATGGCCATGATGGCTGCACAGAATGGAGGCTGGGGCAGACAGACCTGCTTTCCAGGGGTAGTTTCCCACCCCTAGCCTCTGCTTGTCTCCCGCAATGGGAACAATAAAGGCCACCTAGCAGGAGTGTTGTGAAATCACATGTGAGCAGCCCATTCAAGGACCTGGCACGCAGGTGGCACTTAGCAATGTCCACTAGCCCCAATTCCCTTGACCACATTTAATTTTCCAATGTTTCAAATCAAATAATGAGGATCACATTGACGGTTCTAATTTGTCTTTCCGAATACCCGTTCTATTGGGTATGTGGGGGCCAGGATAGAGAAGCCTGAAGCTTCTGCTATTTATTGTCTTTAGTTAGCCATCATGCCTACCATTTACTGAGAATTGATTATGTTTTAGGTCTAATGCAAAGCATTTTATATATGTTATCTCTTATTTAATTTAATTAATTTAATCTTTATAATAAGCCTAAACCAGGGGATACTAAATCTGACCCTGGGCCTGTTTGGGTCTGGTCCTCAAGCTGAGAGTCGTTTGTACATTTTTAAAAGCTTGTAAAGAAGAGAAAAAAACAAAAAAAGAAGCAAAAAAAAAAAAAACTATATGGGCTACAAAGCCTAAACTGTTTACTATCTGGCCCTTTACAGAACAAGTTTGCCCATCCCTGGCCTTTAAGATAGGTATTATAATGATGCCTACTTTATTTTTATTTTTATTTTTTTTTTAATTAAAGCATAATGTATTATTTGCCCCAGGGTACATGTCTGTGGATCCTTAGGTTTACACATTTCACAGCACTTACCATAGCACATACCCTCCTCAATGTCCATAACCCAACCACCCTATCCCTACCCGCCCCTACCCCCCAGCCACCCTCGGTTTGTTTCATGAGTTTAGGAGTCTCTTAT
>CM052884.1:31177929-31325932 GCA_028534135.1 Potos flavus
TTTATTTTTTTTTTAATTAAAGCATAATGTATTATTTGCCCCAGGGTACATGTCTGTGGATCCTTAGGTTTACACATTTCACAGCACTTACCATAGCACATACCCTCCTCAATGTCCATAACCCAACCACCCTATCCCTACCCGCCCCTACCCCCCAGCCACCCTCGGTTTGTTTCATGAGTTTAGGAGTCTCTTATGGCCATACCACCCTGAACGCGCCCGATCTCGTCTGATCTCGGAAGCTAAGCAGGGTCGGGCCTGGTTAGTACTTGGATGGGAGATGCCTACTTTATAGATGAGAAAACTGGGTTTTAACCAGGTGCAGTAATTATCCAAGGTCATAGAGATTGTAGTAAGTGACAAGTCTTGGCCCAGGTCTAATTCCATAGCAGGTCTTAAAACCAGCTTTATTGATTTAAATTATATTAAAAATAGCCTTATCCCCTTAACCGAAACATGAACTTGATCTATAGCATTTTCCTCAAGGATCTGTGACATCGCATCTCAGTTGCCTACATCCCTGAACATGCTCCATCTTGCCTCTTCTTGTACTGTTTGTTTTTTGTTTTCTTTAAGGAGCCCAAACTCTGTATCAGTTTCCTCTCTCACCACCCCCCCCCCAAAGAGTTTCCGAAGGGTCAAGGGCTGTGAGCAGAGTTACAATCCACAGGGAGAGCCTGCGGAGAAGGAAACGCAATTCCTTGTCTTCAGCGAGCCCGGATTGCAGCTGTGGGGGAAGGGAGAGGAACTAGGGTTTCCTTCCCAAGGAAAACCAGAGGTTTCCTTGTAAGCACAAACCTGAGCAGCCTCATTGTCGCTCTGTCTGGGTTTTAGGGGGAAAGACACCTGAAAACCACACTGCTTCAAGCTCCAAGAGCTCAGCAGCAGAGAAGAGCAGCTGCTCTTGTTTCATTCCATATTCAGCAGGGGGATTAGCTTAAGGTTCTGACCCTGAGAGAATCATGCCTACAGTAAGCGCTCGGTTATCCTGCCCAGCTGGTGAGGGAGTTGCCCTTCTTTGTCAAATGTGCTGGTTCATGGAGAGTCAGCTGCCACGTATGCCATCAGCAGACAACCGGTATTCAAAGGCTCAGAACACATAAAATACACGTTATACTAAAACTATCCAGAACGTCGTTCCATCTTTCTTAGATGTGTCAGCAGGCATGGTGGCTCAGGGACGTTGTCAAAGAAGGAAGATTGTACAGGAGATGAAATCCCCATCTACTGAGTTCCATGCTACTAAGAGTGAGCTGAATGTCTTCAATATATACGCTATTTAATGCTGACGGTTGTCCAATGTTTATCTCCACTTTACAGAAGAAAAAACTGAGGTTCAAGGTGGGTTCATTCATTCATACAATATTTACTGAGTGCCTTCTGAGAATCACTGTCCCTGCCCTCGCAAAGCTTCTATTCCCATGATGGAGCCTCAACTGAACAACCACGAGGAATTAATCAATTATGGTAGGGATAGGAACCACAAAAGACTGGTGAGGGTGCTATAGGAACTTATCACAGAGGGAGCTGACACAGTCTGAGGATCCAAGACTTCCCTAACGAAGTAAAATTGAAGCTGAGATCCAAGGCGTTGATTAGCAGGATACAATGGAATATTACGTAGCCATCAAAAAAATGGAACCTTACCATTTGCAATGACGTGAGTGGAACCAGAGGGTCTTATGATAAGGGAAATAAGTCAATCAGAGAAAGACAATTATCATATGATCTCACTCATATGAGGGACTTAAGAAACAAAACAGAGGATCATAGGGGAAGGGAGGGAAAAATAAAATAAGATGAAATCAGGGAAGGAGACAAACCATAAGAGACTCAACTCTAGGAAACAAACTGAGGGTTGCTGGAGAGGAAGTAGGTGGGGGGAAGGGGTAAGAGGCTGATGGGCATTAAGGAGGGCACGTGATGCAACAGGCACTTGGTGTTATATACAAGTGACGAATCACAAAACTCTACCTCTGAAACTAATGACACAATTTAAATAAAATACTGAATTTAAATAAAATAAAATTTTAAAAAAAGGAGAGGGGCAAGCGGGCACTCTCAGCACCATGGAGCCCCATGGCCATTCCAAGAACTAAATACAGACCGGGCAGCTAGGGCAGAGAGTGAGGAGTGGAGACTACCTCGAGGTGAAGCCGGCAAGATTAGTACAGCCCAGAGCCACCAGGGCCTGCCTCAGAGACCAAGCAAGGATGTTGGACTTTATTCCAGAAAGTCACAGACAAGGCAGGCGAAGGAGTGACATGGCATTCCTGCAGAAGTTCAAACTCTTAGAAGTTAGTAGCTTCCAAGAGTTCAAGTGCAGGTTCAGCTCTCAAGTCCATGTTTTTTCCACTGTCCCCAGCACGTTCTGTATGATCAAGTGATAGGATCTTTCAGCTGATAGAAAGGAAGTTGACGTAGAAGAAAAGCTCTGGATTAGGAGTCAGAAGTCTTGGGTTTAGTTCTGTTCAGTCCGTTTCTAGTCATATGGCATGGCTGTCTTTTCACCCATAGAACTCACCTCTAAAAGGGAGGGTGAGACTAGGTGCTTCAATGAGTATCCTATATAAAACACTTAGAGCCTGCAGAACCCACAGTAAATGCTCTGTAAGTCTTAACTGTTGCGTCTCTTACCTCTCTGAGCTTTAATACTTTGTGATTCAGCATAAATTCTGGGACTTCGAACACACTTTCTCGGAGCCCTCCCAGCCCGGGCACAATCATCCATCTTGGTCACTTCTAGAAGGTGGTAAAATTATTCTTCTGACATGATCCTAGAATTCTCCAGTAACACTTAGAGACCCTTGTCTTCCTGGGTTTTATAGCTTTAACGTTTGCATAATTGACTCACCCCTCTTATAGGATTTGCCCACATAACCCACAGGCAGAAATTTAATTACGATTCTGACTTGGTGTTATAATATTGGCAGAGCTTTCATGGGTGATAATTAAGATTTAAATTCCACTGGGGTCAGGCAACTTTTAAATAGACCCTCTCCCTCTCCCATCCCATATTGTAACAAAGGTGTTTGGCCTTAGAAATACCAGATGATACTGAACAAGAAATTATTTTGCACACATTGTACCTACATTTATTTGGTCCCTCGATTTAGTGACAGTACATTTCACATGGCTGTAGTGTCCCTACAGCTCACTTATGAAAGGTGGGAGGGGCTGGGAGGGCTATTCTTGGTGATAACAGCAAATATTTAGTCCTTGGCCACTTCCTTTATGACTAGCCCTCCCCTAGCACTTAGCAAGTTTTTGGGTCCTCTCCTTTCTTTGCCCAGCTGCTATGTGCTTTCTTTGGGAATGCAAACTCATTTTAATATTAGTCTAAGCAAGGCATAATTAGGAACGCAAATCTGCTGCAAGAAAACAATACAATTCATTCGAAAGCCAAGATACGGTGACTTTTGGATAATCTGTTGTTGGGCTTCTTTTTACATCCTCATTGCTCCCCAATCCAGTAATTGAAAGGTATCTGTATATTTAAGTAGGCAGCTGAAATTCGCCTGCCAACATACTCTCCCAGGCAAACTCTGTTGTTTTGCAAGAACAGAAATAGGATAGTCCGTCTCTCTTTTGCAAACTTAATAGAGGAGGATGAGGTTCTTTCTAGATTCTCCCTGTGACAGATGCAAGAATAGAACTCACTATACACTGGAGCTGGTCACACACCAAGGGTAAGGGTATTTTTTAAACTGGGTACTACTTTTTTTCCATAATAATATTTTCTTGAGCTTTGTCTTCATGCTTAATCATCTGCCCTCTCCTTCAGCAGATTCATTTTTTCTTGAGACCAATATGCCTTATCTTTTGCCCCTATTGCAAAGCTGAAACAAAAAATAACCACCCACCCCTGAATTGTCAACTTTTTGCCATTAGAAGCCTTCACAATCTACACGAAAGTAAACATGTCAAGTGCTCTTTTTTATAACCATGTGTGGGTGTGTGCAAATGTGTATATTACCAAAACCTAAAATCAAAAGAGTCACTAACACACCACTGTCGGAGACTCACACCCTGACTGGGCATTATTTCAGACAGAGGACCTTTGGCCCACTTCTCATTATATACCACCATCATGGGAAGAAGATTAACAAAATCCTACATGATTTAGTTCCTGTCTTTTCAGCCTCCTCTGACACCACTCCCGCACCACATTCTCTATGCTCCAGCCGTTCAAACCTTCACACATGTTTTCAATCTACCTGGTGTCTTCTTCTACCTTATCACTAAACTATTTATTCTTTATTCCTCGGGTCCCAAGTTAATTGTCACTTCCCGTGAACTTGGCTGTGGACCTGGACCTACATACAGTTGGATAAATTTTCAATGACAGCAAACATTTTTTAACTCTTTCTTCAGGCAAGTCTATATCCCAAGTCTACATGGGGGTACAGGGTAAAGGGGAAGAGGGCTTTAAGGGATCACCCAAAGATGAACAATATCCCCATCTATGGCACTTCCAAACAAACTGATCCCTAAAACTTTGAACTGCTAATATCCTTGTATTAGGAACTGTCTAATTTGCTGACTCTATGCCATTTTATACAAAACCTTAATAATTGCAAACTCTACATTCCTTATGCACAAGGTCTATCCCACTTTTAAACTGACTACAAAGCCTAGAACTGGGGTAAATATATAAGAAATACCATTAAATAATTGCCTATCGACATACCCTTACAATGACTCCCACATGAATCATTTAACAACATGGTAAAATGCCCAGGAGATTGTAAACTACATGAGGACAGGGGCCTTATCTACCATCCTCAGCATTTTGCCGGGTCCTAACACAGTGCCTGACACACCATAAGCACTCAAATATTTAGAGAGTAAATGTGTGAATGTATGATGACACAAAGGCAGTAGTGAACACAAGTCTTGTCCAGAGGGAACTTCTAGACAGTGGAAAAAGACTTGTACTTATGTTCTCCTCTCTCCACCCCAACCCTTGTCTTCACTGAACATTATTTACACTTCCTTCCTGATTTCTTCTTAGAGGTATCTTGAAATAGGAGATTTTACTGTTTTCTGAGATGGCCTTTGTAAGGAAAAAGGATAATCTTAGCAAAAACATGTCAACAGGAAATGTTCCTTTGAACAGCTTTAGAAAACACCAAGAATGATGACTGGGATGATGGATCTACTCCAGCGGGCTTCAAAGAGGTAGAGTTAAAAAACACCCTTTTAGGGGTCCTTGGGTGGCTCAGTTGGTTGAGTATCTGACTCTTGGTCCTGAGATCAAGCCCTGTGTCGGGACTCCAGGCTTAGCAAGGAGTCTGCTTCTCTCCATCTCCCTCGCCTTCTGCCCCTCCCCTCTGCACCCTCTCTTTCTCTCTCTCTCTCTGATGCTAAAATGAATAAATAAATCTTTTTTTAAAAAAATCCTATCAGTTTATGGCCTTCTTTCCATTACATACAACCAATAACAAGCATTACAAATCATAGGAACAAAATCTGCAACTTAACATAAACCAACAACAGTTCATTCTGTGTTGAATATTTGAGATAAAAAAATCAAAATGAATAAGACCAGAAGGGAGTGAGAGAGAACATCCACAACTATCATACAACATGGTAATTACTGTGTTAGAGGGATGGACGGAGTGTTCAGGGAATAATGAAGATTGAGCAATTAATTCTGTCTCAGGGCATAAAGGAAAATTCTACAGAGAAATTGATCATGGAACTAGACCTTCAGGATGGTGGGATTTTGCAGGTAAAAGAAGTGAGATGAGCTTTCCAAGCGCAGAGAGCAGCATGAAGACTTTGAGCATACATCATGGTCATGATTAAGGTAGCTTGGCCAAGACAGCTTCCTAACAATTTGAACACCAAAGGGTTTCATTCACCCCTAATGAAAATAGTTGCAACTTTAGCATTCATCGACTGAGAAAGCGAATCATGGCAAAATCTACTACGCGTTTAGTAAAGCTCTTGAACAAATGTGTGTTTTATCAATCACGACAGCATCTATATAGGGTCATAAAATAGTAGCACATGATGTCAGACCTAGAGCTCATGTCTACCTTCTCTTCCTCTAAGAGTCCCGCTGAAACTAAGATGGAGGATTGTTGTCTAAGCAAAATATGTGATCTTCCTAGAAAAATCTCCTTGTGGGATTTTCAGAGCTCAAGAGAGAAGACCAGAGTTTTAGGGAGCTCTTTAACCCTCCACCCCAATCACATACACACATGCAGTAACACGGGAGCACCAGGAGGGGAGGGGGCGTGGCAGAGGGCCAGGAGGAGAGGCATAAATACAGACGGAAGGCAACTCTGCCCGGGAGTGACATATAGTCTTCCCAAGTTCTCTGTCACCAAAGTAAAGCCATCTTCCTTTGCAAGTGCCCTTGGGAAGGAATCCGACTTACAAAGAGCCCACAGGCAGCCCTTTAATCCAGAGATCTCTACAGCTTCATAAAAGACATATCCAACAACCTAACCCTTACCCACAAAGATAACCTGGGAATATCAACAGACTTTGGAAGAAAACCCACAGTGCTCGCTTTGGCAGCACATATACTAAAATTGGAAGAAAACCCCCTAACTCCAGAGAAAACAGAGGTCATCCAGGAAATAGAAAAAAGCTTTAAAAATAAAAACAACCTTTTTTTAATGAGAATCCTCGAAGATTCAAGGTTTTGCATCAATTAAACAAGAGCAGGGTGCTATGTAAAAAGGAACAATCTGCCAGAAAATAGTTCTTAAAAATTAAAATTGACAAGAAATTCAATAGGTTGCCTGGAATAATATGCTAAATACAGTGCATGAGCAAACTGGACTCAGAAAAGGAAGTCAAGGAGGATTCTCAAAATTTCTATCAATAAAATAAAAAATCAGGGAGAAAATCAGAGAGGAGGAGAAAGGGGAGTATGAGCAGGCAGTGAGGTGGTGTTCATTTCCTGAACTTACATAACAAAGAGTCAATAATTCCCTTTAGCTGATAATAACAAGAACAAGAGGCTTAAATACATGAATTAAGGTTATATGGTTACCAGCAAAACTCACGACATAGCCTTTCAACAGCGATGGCCTTCAGCACATGAACCTGGGCTAAAGAAACTGCTCGGGGACAGAAGAGTTCCTTTGGTGGACTCCTGTTATCTTTGAAAAAAGAAAAAAATTGGGATGCCTGGGTAGCTCAGTCAGTTGGGCATCTTCCTTCGGCCCAGGTCATGATCCCAGGATCCTGGGATCAAGTCCCACACTGGGTTCCTTCCTCTGTGGGGAGCCTGCTTCTCCCTCTGCCTGCTGCTCCCCCTGCTTGTGTTTTTTCTTTCTCTCTCTGACAAATACATGAATAAAATCTTAAAAAAAAAAAAAGATAAAGAAAGAAAGAAGAAAAAAATTACTACATAGGGCTACATTACTTCTAATATTTTTCACAAAGTTATCCTTGAAAATGATAAGCCATTGGCTAAACTAGGATACCATTCCCATCTCCAAATTCATTCTCTGCCAATGCGAAGGTCCTTTGCAACAAAAGGAAGCCCCAGGAAGAAGAGTATATTCCATTTATTTGATCATTCATCATTCAGCAAACACAAATTGGATGCCTGCTACATGTGAGGGGTGGTTCTGGGGCTCCAGATAAAGCAGGGAATAAACAACAGAAATCCTTGCCCTCACAGAGCTTATGTTCCTCCCTTAGCGCAATAATGTCAGGGTTATTGTTTTGCAATTAATAGTTCGATGTCATTTTAACAGAAGAATGTGTTTCTCAGATGAGACCAGACGATGCTATCTTCAAAAAAAATTAATATTTCACAAGGATGGGTGCGTTTACCATTCAGTAAATTCAAGAGGAACCCACTTCCCCCATCCTGCTCCCCCCTCAATTCCACCCCAAGAAGAGATCTTCCCATGGGGGGGGCAATAGATGTGAAGAATTGAAAGAGGGGAGCTTCAGGAAAGGACAAGATAAGGGAGATCAAGTCAGGGAATGAATGAGGGAGCGACCATGAGGAAGGGAAAGTGAAGCACCTTACTATGACGCTTGAGAACAAGTTAGCAGAAAAACCCCAATTTCCAGTCATTAGGCTCCATGTCACTCAGGGAGGCTCAACAGAATCTTGAGTAAAAGAAATGCTTGCCCCTCCCTCAGAGGCTGAGGGTTATTGCTGAGGCTTATTTCTGGAGAAAGTTGACATGGGGATACTCAACCACGAGCATGATCTCTGAAACAGAGACGACTTTTGTAGGTTAAGAGAAAGACGACCCATACCCCAAGCTCAAGAGCAAGTCAGTGGGAGGACAATTCCCTGCTCTTTCCCTCGGTGGGTCTCCTGGGACCCACCCTTCCCTGCCCACAACATGACCACCAAAGAAGGGCATGTCTTCCCCAAGCTAATATTTATACCTACTACCAGCTTGGGGAAAGGAACTAGAGGGGATGGTCATTCAAAAAACAAGATTCAATGCAGGCAAAATTAAGAAACTCCATTTCCTCTGCAAACCCAGGGAGAAGAGTGAGTTAAGTTTCGTGAACTTACAACATATGCCGAAGGCACATTACTTATTCAGGCTACAGATTTCTTGATGTACATATGGTTTTTCTGATCTGAAATAATTCCAGAGGACCCCGGAGTACACAAGTTGGAAGCAACGGTACTAGGAGGGTGCTTGTTGGGGGGAAGTGAGAAATGGGGCCAGAGAGGCAGATTTTGAAAAATGCTTCTTGTGCCATACCAAAACTTCAGAGGAGGGCCAAGAGGTGTAAAAGAAGGAAGGAGTAAGGGAAAAGAAGGTTTCTAAGAAAGGGAGTGATATAATCAGATCTGGGTCTTGGAAAGACGATTCTGGCAGTATCCGAATAGTGAGTTGGAAGAGAGATTTGCAGACGGGGAGCATAGTTAGGAGGCTATTGTGTTATTCAGGAAGAGGTGCCCTAGACTAAGGCCATGACAGTGGGGGAAGGTCACTTTTCCTTCACATTTCTCCCACCCCACCCTTTACTCTGACCATTGGTGTGGCCACCATTTCTGCACAGACTTCCACCAGCTCTGGGCAGCTCCCGACTGAGACCGTATCTTCTGGCCACAGGCCATGTACCCCATGCTTCCCAACCAGAGTCTTCTTTGATGTTGCTGGATCACACACACCCGGAATGCTCTCTGCAGTTTTCTGTGCACATGCCGGAAGTAGGAAGGTGTTCACGCCCATGAGGCCCTGCTGAAATGATGGCGGACGGGAGTCTCCCGCAAGGACAGTTCTGAGATTCATTTCATGAGGCTCCTCAGAAGATCTTGCAGGATCAAGGATGCGAGGCAGTGGCCAACCCAGTAAGATGGCCTTGAGTTGGCTCCCACTCTTCCCTATTCATTCCTCTCTTCATCTCCCTGCTCCCTGGGTCTCTCCCATCCCAAACACACCACTGCATGCAGGCCTTGTCTCAAGTTTTGTTTTTGGTGGGACCCAGGCTCAGGTAGTCACAAAACCTGGTAGCTCACACGATGTCGGGCTCTGGGAAAGGAGAAGACTCTGAGACGACTAGAGTCTCTCTCATGGGTGCCAGGGCTGGCGTGTGTTGGTGCCATCTGATGTGACCGTGTCAGTCGCCAACATGCGCACACGAGCACACACACTCCTACACACAGTTCTCTGCTCGTTCTCATAACTGGAATCCAGCTCTGGTGTGTAAGTAGCTTGTTCCACAGGAGCTCAGACTTCCTTAAGACCATTGGCTTGCTTTTTTCATGTCTATGTTCTTCTGACCTCTCTCCTCCTCCTCCTCACTCCGTTCCCTTTGGCCCCGCATGTCTTTCTTTTTAACTCACATCGCACAATCCATTTTAACTTTCTGAGGTAAAATTGTAACAGAGCCTAATTTACATAAGAAAGGAAAAAGAAGTAAATTTCTATTAAAGATAGGATGGCAAGAGTAGAGATAATCCATCATTTTGCAGAGAGATTTGCTCGCACCTTCTGATTATTCTGAATTTACTAAGGGCTACTGCCTAGTTTCTTGTGGAAGGCAATCAGGACTTGGCTTGCTTCTGCACCCACTTGGTATGGAGGAGGTCTGTGCATGGGAGGTATGTGGAGGCAGTCTGGACCCCCCTTCCTCAGAGGCCTGAGCTGTATTGCCTTGGCTTGAGTGGGGGTGGGGGCTGCCGCCGTGTAAGATTCTGCCTGCTAGTGAGCCATGTTGCAGTGAGACACTATTGTACATTGTAAAGTCACAGGGACAAAAATATGAATATCTGGGGGCGCCCGGGTGGTTCAGTCGGTTGAGCGTCTGACTTCGGCTCAAGTCACGATCCCGGGGACCTGGGATCGAGCCCCACATCGTGCTCTCAGCTCAGCGGCGGGTCTGCTTCTCCCTCTGCCTCTGTGATCTCTCTCACTTTCATTCTCTCTCAAATAAATAAATAAAATCTTAAAACAATATACGAATATGGAAACATGACCACCCAGCAGATGCTTATTGAGCAACACTTCCTTACTCTGTCTACTTAGACTCATTGGACGATCGCAGACATATTTGGTTACGCAGAGAATCCGGGACCCGGAACTCAGAATAAAACAAATGAAAGTAGAGGCCAGTGTCCTCCATGGGTATGTCTCTGTGCTCTCACACATGGTGACGAAGCTCCACCACCCCCAGCTCCAACCCAGCCCCCCGCTGCAACCCACTCCCTACTCTCTCCTGTCCAGTTACAGACACCCTCTTCCTTGCTTATAACCTACGGAGCACACACCAAAAGCAATTACTGTTAAGAGCCATACCTGGAAAATAAAAAAATTCCCGTCTTTGTAGCCACCTCTCCTTTTTCCATTTCCTGCTGTGTCAGACACCACCTCTGAGATCTGCCCCTTTTCACTGATGTCAGCAGGAACTGACCTCTTGTCAAGCTGTCCTGGATCCCTCCTAGCAGTTTGCCTTTGACCAGAAATATCTATATAAACAGAGAGGGAATGAGAGCATTTATCTCTTTAAAAAATTCCATGTTCTGTGTTCAAGGTCAGTTTCCCAAAGATCCACTTGGCGACCGGGAGGGGAGTACCAGGGCAACCTGCCAACGGAGCCGGGTAGAAAGTAGCTAGATGAGATGCCATTTGTTCACATGTGAATAGTGGCAAAGGGATTTGTTTATGCCTCGTCATGACTAGACACCCCAAATACCATCCAGCCTGCATCAGCAATTAGGTCTGGGTTTTGTCATTGTCCGTCCCTCTGGTATTCAGAAGAGATGCTGGCTCAGGAGGGCCGGCGGAGTTTAATTTCCAAATGCATCTGAAATCCTTTAAGCCTTTTGTTGGAGCTGTTTCAAAATCAGAGTGGCTATAAGCCTTTTTTTTCCCTCCAGTGGTTACATCATAGTCACCAAGACGAGCACAACTGACTCTTTCTCCAGAGAAACGTTGGCATGCATGGTCCAAAGGTTAAGCATGCTGGGGCTTGGCTGGTTGAATTGCATTTCATTTGAGAGCAGGCTGAGCTCAGCAGCCCGCTGGGGAAGGGGAAGCAGTTGCTGGTTGGTCTCTCTCCAGGGAATGCACACAGCATATGGCACGCTGCCTGTGACACAAACGGTTAATTTCCACCAGCTTTTCTGTGGCTTCAGCAACTCTGGGATTAGAAGGGACAGGTTCTTTACAATTCCCTCCAATATCCCTCCAAGTTACTTTCCAAGTCTCTGCTTTTGTGCTGCTGATTCTCTTTCAGTGGCTTTGTTTTCCTGGGGAGGTAAACACTTGGTTTGGGATTGAGGGGGATTTAGGGGCTGTGGTTTTCTTGCTGTCTTTACCCAGGGTCTCTGCAACAATGTTGTCAATCTTAAAATAGTCTTAAATGTTTCCACTCTGGAGCTGTATGCACATGCAAACAGTCCACTGCATGCACACAGGTGCGTGCACATACACTGTCCCCAGTCCATGTAATGTTTATTAATGATTGTAGAACTAGATTGGCCCATGGGGAATGAAGATCAGTTGGAGCAAGGACTAAATGCTGGATAGATTTGGTAGTGGTGGTGGTGGTGGTGGTGGTATGTGTGTGAGAGAGAGAGAGACTAGTGATAACAATAGTTATAATAATAGCTATCATTTATTGAGGAATTTGTACACACTGGGTGCACTGCTAAGTACTTCATATCAGTTATTTCATTTACCTTCAAACCTTACAGACACAGAGGTTATTATTATCCCCGTTCTACAGGTGAGAAAATTGAGGCCTGACTTGCTCCACACGTGAACCCAGATCAGAGCCAGATTAGAGAGAGCGCAGGTGCACGGGAGCTGGGAGAGGGTGTTGAGAGGGAGGGGCAGAAGGAGAGGGAGGCAGAGAATCCCAAGCAGACTCCGTGCTGAATGTGGAGCCCAGCATGGGGCTCGATTTCACGAGCCTGAGATCATTGCCTGAGCTGACACCAAGAGTCGGACGCCTATCGGACTGAGCCACCCAGATGCCCCAGAATTCTGTGTGATAAGAAGATAACTGTGTCATTGTTTTTGCATGGTAACCAGTCCGGAGAACAGCAATGGTAATGATAACAGCTATGATGACAGGTACCTTGATGCATCAGGCACGACCCTTGGAGTTTATACCCAGCATCTCACTTAACGCTCACACAAATTTGCACGTATGTAAATAATCACACATGTTACTTCCCCTTAACTGATGAGAGAACAGAGGTAAGATTTTTTAAGTAAGGAACTTACCGCAGGTCACACAACCAGTAAGTGGCATATCGGAATTCAGGCCCAAATCGGCTGCTTCCGAGGTCCTACATCTTCCCAGAGCCTGCTCCATGTTCTCTTGTTGTTTTCTTAGGAAAAGAGACCAAGAAAAGCTTAGATGCTTGATGATTTTCCAATTTATCACTGTGCGCGCGCCAGTACCTCATTGCTAATATATATACAGATCCATGCATCCAACACACAGTATCAGGAAATTTGGAAAGATAAATGCTTCAGGAAATGAGAAACAAGCATTTGCTGAACTTGTGCTGTACGTCAGGCAAAATGGTGGGCTCTGGGAATACTAACGTTCAAAGGAACCCGTAGTATCACACAGAGAGAGAAACTCCAGGGCAAACGCTTCTGGGAGAACGTAGTGAGTTCGGTGCGGGGCTCTAGAACCCGTTCCCAGATGAGGGGCATGCAATGCGAGTGAGACTCCGGGAGGCCCTGGTACCACACACTCATTGTTTTCAAATGCTCCAGTTTGCACAGTTAACACCACTGTAGAGGGTAACAATGTTGTTAGCAGTTCATGAAACTGAGCAACAGAAAAACTATAGCCAATGAAGGAAGGAAGGAACGAACAAACTGGAACTTCCTACTCAGAAAGTTTCCCAGGCTCTCCCACTGCTTCCTGCAGAATGGAGCTAGCTGCTCAGCCAGGCCATCTGCACCCCAAGTCCCCAGCCTGGACTCCCCAGATTCCCTTCCAAGGACACCCGCACAATTTGCTGAAAAGGCAGGATCGTTGTGATGCCTCCCTTCCAGCCCCAGATGGCCTGACTAGAGTGGACAAAGAGTCTAAAGATAGCTATCAAGAATGTCTCCCTCTAGACTTTGTACTATGAGACCCAGGAATGACCGTCTCTGCTCATCACCAAATTTGAGAGACAACGGGCTATGCAAGGCTGGGCCATGAGAACAATAAGCAAACAGAGGAAACCAGGGAAGGAAAGAGAAGGTGAAGCAGAGGAGAGAAGTAGAGGCGGACTTCACAGCCCCTGGGATATGAAATAAGAGCCCCGGAAACATCCTCATTTCCTACAAGTTTCAGTGGGACCCGGAGAAACTTTCCTTCTTGAATCCCGCACAGTTCCCCTCTTTTAGGTTAATAAACCCTTCCATGTATTTTAGCTGGAGTGGGTTTCCATTTCTCCTACCACAAAATCCTTGACAAGAATACCTTCAAGTCCTTCTTTAATGAGCCACAAACTTATCTTTTTAATTCCCTAGTTTGCCTCGGGAATCAGACCAAACCAGAGCTATTCATTTATAGCCACTAATGCAGTTAGCCTTTTGCTGCCTCTACATCTTGGTTGATAGATACTCTCCACCCAGAACTCTCAACACCTGCACATCCAAGGGTCCACATCCCAGCCAGCTTTGGAGGCCCAGCACAAAATTTCCTCCGTAGGGCGCCTTGGAGCCTTCCTGCTTGCAAGCGATCTCTAACTTCTTCAGTGGGCCTTGTATGTAAGTTTCCTGGCCCCGTGGCTTTCTTCCTTACGGTAGAGCTGTCAGTGCACCCAGCTTATCTTTCCTAGTAGGTTGTAAGCTTCTCGGGACAGAGACTCCCATCTCATCCTTCCCACACTTCATCAGGGTTTAGCACACAGTAGATGCTCAAATGCTGGAGTGGGTTGAAGAGTGGATTAGCGAATAATAGACTCGAATTATCGAGTAAAGGAATGAACTCAAGTTACCAGAAAGCATAGTCAACTGAAAAGTGTCAATGTTCCAATTTTGGAGGGGGGAAAAAAAGACAAATAAACAAGTTAGATTATAGCACACATATAGTCAAAATACAAGTTACAGTATGTCAGAAGTCAGTACAAATTCAATCAGATCTTGAATGTAATCTCTAAAGGGTCTTCCACTATGAAGAAATCTGTGCCTAGATAATTCTATACTATATACATCTGCAATGCTCCACAGAGAGCCCTGAGGTAAGGAATCAGCCCTGAGATGCCATACATTTTCAGTGACTAAAAGACAATCCAGTTAAGAAATACTAGAATCAGGGGCGTCTGGGTGGCTCAGTAGGTTAAAGCCTCTGCCTTCGACTCAGGTCATGATCTCAGGGTCCTGGGATCAAGCCCCACATCGGGGCATCGGGCTCCCTGCTCGGCAGGGAAGCTGCTTCTCCCTCTCTCTCTGCCTGCCTCTCTGCCTGCTTGTAATCTCTCTCCTGTCAAATAAATAAAATCTTTAAAAAAAAATACTGAAACCAAAGAATTAAATTTTATTTGACCAAAAACAAAAACAAATAAACAAACAAACGATAATCTTCTTATCCATTCAGCATAGTACTTATCACCATATGGCATGGTATGTAATTCTTTTTTTTTTTAAGAGTTTATTTATTTATTTGACAGAGAGAGAGATCACAAGTAGACAGAGAGGCAGGCAGAGAGAGAGGGGGAAGCAGGCTCCCCGCTGAGCAGAGAGCCCGAAGTGGGGCTAGATCCCTGGACCCTGAGATCGCGACCTGAGCTGAAGGCAGAGGCTTCAACCCACTGAGCCACCCAGGTGCCCCAGTATGTAATTATTTCTTATATCAATTTGCTTATTATATCTCTCCCACCGCAATCGGGGCTCCATTAGGGAATGATCTTTCTTTCACTCACTAGTGTCTCCCATGTGCCTGTGTTTGGCATAGAGGTGACACATGATTAATTCTTGATGATTGAATGATGAATGAATAGGATATATAAAACCAGATCAATGTAGCCTCTGCCCTCAATAAGCATCCCACTATCTTCAGTGTAGAAGACACTTTCGTGCCCTGCCCAGATCTCTTTTACCAAATGGTAGCCCCCTCCCCTTGCGCCAGCTAGCAGCTGCCCTCTTCTCCTGAGAATTGCCCTTAGTGGAGGGAACATCTCTCCAGAAAGCCCTAGAAGGCTGCACACTAACTCCAAAGGTGGCCTGTAGCCAATGACTGACTGATAAAGGGATCCAAAAAGTATCTCCCTTTGCCTCAGCATGGGGAAAGTTCTGTGGTGTTATTCACCATCTAGATTTCCTCATGTGATCAAGGGAGAGCTAGCCTTCAGCTGAGTACATATCTTATCTGCTCTTCCTCACCCTGCATCTCTTACTCACACCTCATAGCCTTTACCTGAGAGCATTCCCTCAATAAATCGCCACCACAAAAATTCCTATCTCAGGCTCTGCATCTCAAGAAATAACGAAGAGCCTGAGGTAGGGATTATCTACTCTCTACTATGTGTCAGGTGCATCGTTTTTGAGATAGTATACCATCTTGAAATTAAATTTGATTTACTCTTACCCTGACAACCAATTTTCTTTTTTTTTTAAGATTTTATTTTATTTATCTTTTTTAAAGATTATTTATTTGTTTGTTTGTTTATTGGAGAGAGAGAGAGAGACGGAGATAGTGAGAGAGGACAGCTGCAGGGAGGAGAGGGAAAAGCAGGCTACCCGCTGAGCAGGGAACCTGATGTGGGACTTGATCCCAGGACTCCGGGATCATGATCTGAGCTGAAGGCAGTCGCTTAACCAACTGAGCCACCCGGGTGCCCCCTGACAACCAATTTTCGTGATGGTTACTATCCTCTGTGAATTGCTCAAGTTGATAGAGGTTAAATAATTTGCTTACATACATTCTGTGTGGTTAAGGTGGTATTTGAGCCCTGATATACCCAACTCCAGAATCTGTGTGCCTCATATTACACTACGTTAGTGCAGGAATTTATCCATATGTTTCAGGAACATTTTTAATGACAAAAAGAGAAATAAGTGAGATTTTGTGGCTGATCCTCAGTTAGTCAGACTAGGCATTAATCACAACTGCTCAATCTTTAGAATTCAAGATAATCAGGTGATCTCTCCTTTCCCAAACTGGTTCTCCCTTCACATTCTGTTGAGAGTCAGACTTAGGAGTTGACACATTAAGTAAGAAGTCCTTCAGTATGTGATTGCAACAGACTTTTATGTAAATTCCCAACACCTTGGGAAACCAGACATCTGTCTATGAAGGCCACATAATACATCTTTATCAGAACGAAGCATTTCAAATTCCTTATCCATGCCTCAGAATTTCAAATTGTTATCTTGCATGGATCCACAGCTTTCATCATTACTGGGAAAGATGAATCCCTGACAGAAACCTGGTTTTGACCCTTGTCTGATTTGACTGGTCAAGAATGGGGCAGAAATATGTGTATGTGAAGAGTGATCCTCTTTGTTTGCAGCTTCATAGACCAGATTAAAATGGAATTTGGGGTTGGGGCGCCTGGGTGGCTCAGTCAGTTAAGCGTCAGACTCTTGGTTTCAGCTCTGGTCACGATCTCCTGGGTTGTGAGATCGAGGCCCGAGTGGGGCTCTGCACTTGGCAGAGTCTGCTCAAAGATTTTCTCCCTTTGTTCCTCCCCCAACTCTCTCTCTTTCTCTTGCTCTCTCTCAAATAAATAAATAAATCTTCTTTAAAAATGGAATTTGGGGCAGATAATTTATAGAATTAAAATTTTTAAAGTAGTTGAAATTAGGAGAAATGGACCCATTTGGACATTTATTTTCTATTTGAGATGCTTGGACTGCTTTGGTTCTGGAGCCCATCTCTGCAGAGGTGTATTGTATTTTTATAAAGGAGATTTCGAACTTCTAAACACTTTTAAAATTTTTTGCTCATCTAAGAAAGAATAAATATTACGTAGATATATTGCAGGCCAATGTGGGTTAGAATGATAAAATACAAACTTAATGGGAAATTATATTGAAATTGTGGCTCATTGGGACGCCTGGGTGGCTCAGTCGGTTAAGCAGCTGCCTTCGGCTCGGGTCATGATCCCAGGGTCCTGGGATCGAGTCCCACATCGGGCTCCTTGCTCGGCGGGGAGCCTGCTTCTCCCTATGCCTCTGCCTGCCACCCTACCTGCTTGTACTCTCTCTTTCTGACAAATAAATAAATAAAAATCTTTAAAAAAAAAAATTGTGGCTCATAGATATTTCTGGAATTAAGAAATGGTATTAGGAAAAGGAACATAAGTTAAATTATGGATTTCTGTATTCTTTCTGTCACCAGTATTCTTTGTTTCTCCCAAAACAATGCTCTAGATTTTCAGACCCTATCTTGACTTGATTTGCACTTGGCAACAACAAACTTCATATCAAAGAAGAAAATACAAAAATGAGATTTCAAAGAGGTCTCTAGTATAAAAAAGAAGACTTGCAATGTGATCCCGGTATATAAAAAACAAAATTTGTAACTATGTCCTATTAATAGGTATGGATGTTTTTCCCTGTTTTGAACAATTCCGTTCTCTATTTGAATCTCCCAAAACAAAGATTCTCAAACACATATTTTTGTTTTAATGAAGGACACTTGGCTACCAATATCTCAAATAATGATTAGAATGTGAAACTCAAAGATAGTGTTGCAGAGTGGAAAGCTCCATACCTCTGACTTGGATGACGTGGCTTCCAGCCCAACACAAATTAATTCTGTGATATTTGGCATTTTACTTATTCTTTCCTGGTTTCAGTTTCTTCAGTTGCATTCTGAGAGGACTGAGCCGGACGATCCCTAGGGCGTCTTCCAGCTCTATCCTTATGTGAATTCACATGTATGAAATTAGTTTAAGTACGTCGGAGAAAGATGTCACAACCTCTGTAATACTTTTTCCAAATTAAGTGGATTATATTTCTCAGAGCATTTCTTTTTAGGCTATGGCGATGTGGTAAAGCATGACTTTTTTCCCCCAGAAACATATGTCATGCTGAGGGCTGCTTACAGGAAATATATTGGTATTGTTAGTGAAAGCATCTTGAGGCCAGATATGTGAAGAAGGAAAATATAATGAACAGAGTGAAAGGAAATTATACAAGAGGAAAGCTCTGGGTAGTGACTCTGGAGAATTACTCAAGACTAAAAAGGTTGACAGACAACACAAATCTGGAGAAGTCGGAAGTCAGTTCCAAACCAATCAGCCAATGCAGGAAGGGTAGAGGAAGAGCTGCCGGTCAGAGTAGACAGAGTCCAGGGCCTGAGATCGGAGAATGGATATTAATGCACTGAAAAACAGAAAACATAAAGGAGGGATCAGATTTTAGGGCTTATTTATTTATAGTTTCTTTCCTCTCTAGGCTGTTTATATTTATAGGTAGCTATGTCCCTGTGGTGCTCATTCTAGTCAGAATAATGTGAAAAGTATTCTGATTAAGATACTACCTTGAATAAGATACTGACAAAGATTTTGAAGGCTTGCTTTCCATCAAAGAGCATAAGAAGAGTAAGCTGATTTAGAGATACTGGAAGTAGGAGAGGAGACAAGATAAGAAAGGAGAAAGCAATATGTCTTTCTTAAACACTTATTTTGTCCTGGTCTTGTATGGAAGGAAAACAAGCCACTCCCTACTGCCCTTTCACTCTCATACAAAGCTGAACCAGTTGAGCTAGCACCAGAGACCATGATCTGGGTCATGAAGGTCAGGTTGCGGTCCCTACCCTTGTGGAGGACTCCACATCGTAGCTGGCAAATTCTTCACCTCTTTCACAGACCCTCGTGGACTGACCACCAGAGCGGTGTAGAAGGCTACCCTATATAAGGACTCTCTCTTACCATCTCCATCTGGCTCTGTGTGAAAATGCCCTCACCCATCCCTTACTCAAAAAGAAAGGCTTAAGAGAGCATTTGTTACAAGAAGTACATGGCAACATAGAAGACACTGTGGACACAATTGAAGTTCTTTTCTAAAAGAGAATGCTTCTTCTTATGTATCGACTACTTGGAGAGGGATGTCCTCATTTATATTTTAAATGAACCTTGTAGTTACCCTCTGGGGAGTGTACTTCAGGAGGGAAGAATGGAAGCAGAGAAACTAGTTAGCATGCTTTTTTAGGAATCCAAGTGAGGGACAGTAGTGACTTAGAATTCTAATGTTCACCTACATCTGTTTTCCTCGCCTTCCATACACAGGGAAGAATTACACTTCCTTGTCCCTTTGCAGTTGCCTGGTACCACGTGACTAGTTCTGACCAATGGATTTGTGGCAGAAATGGTGTGTATCACTTTCAGACTGGAACAGTTGATTGCTGGCTGAGACCTTTCTGTGCTTTCTTAGCCTCTGTAACTGTGGCTGGTAACATTCTAGATTGTGGATCCTTTTCAGGTATGGGCCTGGAGTGAGGAAGAAGTGGAGCAGATCTCCCTGCTGCTATGCAATGGACATGTGGCCAAGTGAAAAGGAGACATCTGCTTTTCAAACCACAGAGATTCGGGGGTTATTTGTCACCACAGCGTAATGTAGCATATCTTAACCACTATAGATACTGACAGTAGAAATGGTGAAAAGGGATTAGATTTGGGCTACCGTCCAGAATTTTGACTGGTAGGACTTTCTGACAGAGTAGAGATAAGTGACAAAAGAAAGAAAAATTGAAGATGAGCACAACACAACCGTGAGCCCATAGCTGGCATTATGATCAGTTCTAGCTCTTGTTCCCGCTGAGCTCAGCACGGTCTCACAATCCTTGTGAACATGGTGCCATGGAAATGTACTAGAGTAAGAAGAGATGAATGGTATGGCTTGCCGTAGCTGGAATTGTATGGTCTCTGACACCTTCTAGTTCTAACAGTTTCTGACTCTATGAGGGACTTAGAGACAGATGCTTAGAGATTTTTTATCATTGCATTGGGGAAAAGAGAACACAACCAAATTCACTTCAACTTCCCCAAAAGGTTAAACTGAGGACATTTCTATACTATCACTATCTATAAAGAAAGTCAAGAAATAACCGAAGCATTAGAAGAAATCTATCTCAGTAAATATTTTTCTGCTAACCAGAAATGAGAAAGAAAGAGCTAACTATTCATGCATAATAGCTGTTGGTAGATTTAGGTGCTCAAAATACTTTACCCTAAAACCAGGATTTGATTGGACTAGATTTAAAATGGAATTTCCAAAGTCCTTTGCTGAAAACTCTTGCTTTCAAACAGGACTGGGGCTCTGACACCGATCATGTGACTTTGGACAAGTCACTCTAACCTCTCTGAATTTTAATTTAGTCATTTATAAACCGAGAGTAACCCTGAGGGTTGTTTTGAGAATTAAATTAAATAATGTGTATCAAACTCTTTGTAACTTACACAGTATGAGTCTAATATGCAAAATTATTAATATTTTTAAAGAGTAGACAGCAGAGGAGTTTTCCTTCTCTTATTTCTGAGCCCACGTATAATCCTGATGAGGCCACAGAAGAAACCTGAAAGATTTAAATCACCATAAATTCTAACCATGACACAATGGCATTCCCAATATATCACAGGCCCTCTGATCCCACATATCAACTCATGTGGGAGAAATTAAATCACTTCACTGTGCACATTATTAGAACTAATGAAATCAGTAGAGCATGCAGTCATTAATTCAAGTATTTGTTAAGCAGTTTATAGTAATAATCACATAGACTAATCTTAGCTGCATTCCCCCCACACCCCAACAAGCCCTACTTCTAAGAGGCTGAGAGAAGAAATATATCAGAACCTGGTTCCCAAACTCACTCCAACACCAATTTCTCAATTCTCTAGGTTTTAACAATGAATGACAGCTGAACACCGGAGATCAAAGGTATTAAAGGAAGAAGAGGAGCTGACCAAATAGAATCTCCGAGTGACCTTTCAGGCTAACCCAAGTACACGAAAGCTACTGAGTCACAGGTTTCGATTAGACAAGCTACGGCTGTGTTCCAAGGCTGCCATGAAAAACGGTATAAACTAGTATCGGGAACAGTTTAGGAATGTGTTTAAATCCAATAATGGGTGTGATACGATTTTAAAGAGTTTCTCTAATTAGGTTCTGAACAAACTGGACCACATCTCGACTTCCTTCCCTTTGGATATTCGAGAACTTGGTTAGATAAGATATGTAATGTCTAACTAAGTCTCTAAGTCATTTGTTTTAGTGAATGGCTAATTGCATCCCGGTTTTTTACATCAAATTTCCTCCTTGCAAGTATCTCCAGGTCGACACAGCACAAAGCAATTTAAAAAGCAGAATAATTATCTAGCCAACACGGTAAAGTTAATGGATAGGGCACATCAGACTCTGTATCTGCTTTGCTGAAAATTACCTGAGTTCCTGTTTGTAGCATGAATTCACATGATAGTTTCTGGTTCTCCATTATGACGATAATTTTAAGAAATAGTGAAGCGCCTGGGTAACTCAGTCATTAGGCATCTGCCTTCAGCTCAGGTCATGATCCCAGGGTCCTGGGATGGGATCGAACCCCGCATCAGGCTCCCTGCTCAGTGGGAAGCCTGCCTCTCCCTCTCCCACTCCCCCTGCTTGTGTTCCCCCTCTCACTGTTTCTCTCTCTCTCTCTCTCTGTCAAATAAATAAATAAAATCTTTAAAAAAAGAAAGAAAGAAAGAAAGAAATAGTTACTGGGCACTTACAATGTGCCAGACTCTTGTGTTAGGTACCAGAAATGTGAAAATGATTTAAACTTCCCCGCCCTTAAAGTGCTTAGAGTCCAATGAGAAAGACAGACACAAACACCATACTTACACAATGTAGTAAATGTTCAGGGATCTACAGGTGACGCAGAACCTCCAGCACACCCTGGCTCCCTCAAAGAGTTGTCACCTGAGCTGACTTTCCAAGACACATGAGAATTAGCCAGGTGATTAAAGCAGGGAAGAACATTTCAGACATGGGGAACAGCCTGATCAAAAGAAAAGGAGGAGCCAGACTTAAAGACAATGACAAGCTCACCTTGGGATGTGCTGTGGGAGAATGGAGTGAACCTAGCAGACATCTTGATATAAAAAAAAAAATTTCAGAGGAGAGTTATGGGCCAGGCATTCAGATTTGAGGATCATCAATGGACGGGGAGAACAGGAAGCCAGAAAAACAAGGGAGGGAAAAGATCGGAAGGTGAATTGGCAACCTGAGGAACACCCAAGCTTAAGGAAAAGGGGGAAGAATTCTCAAAGAGGCAGCAGAGAAATGATCGGAATGGCAGAAGAATGACGGGAAAAGGAATCTACCATGTTGAAAGCACCAGCTAGTATCAGCCTAAAATAATACTGATTCCATTAGCAATATAAAGAGCATTTACAGTCTCTTAAAAAGCAGTTTCAACGGTGTGGGGTTTGGAAGAAAAGGAAGAGGAGTGAGTTTAGATTGTGTTTCTTGACTAAGAAGAGGAATGAGATAAAGGAACGCTAGGTCGAAGAAGGATGTAGTTTTAAGCTGGAGAAATTAGAGGGTGTTAAAGATAAAGGTTAAGAATCACTAGAAAGTAAGAGTTGGATATGTAGGGAAGATAGCAGACGGTGGAAGGAATGGGAACGCTTGTGGAAATGTGAAAATGTGGGGAGCGTGCCCTTGACCAGGATAATGTTCTTAATAAGCATGATGCACCATAAGAAATGCTTCTCACCCAAGACCCAGTACACACACAAAGACATACACACAATCGGAGATGTAAAGCACAGTTTAGGAGACAATATTTGCCCTTACCACATGTCATGTACCCCCAAATTGTCTTTTCTTCTCTAGTTTCCTTCCTTAACAATTGCTGGTCACAAGCCCCCAAGTTGCCGTCATGCCTTACTAACTGATCAGGGCCCAACGTTTGAAAGGACACCGGAATGAAAGAAATAGCTTTCAATCTCTCAAACGGCAACGTCTAAATCTCTAAATCTTCCAAAATTAGAAGAAAATAACCTTGGGAAGAAATGAGGATAAATCTATAGTCATACAGAGGACGTTGAGGGCTTTAGGGCCTCAAGGCCTCACCTTTCTTCAAGTAGGAGCTGAGGTGTTGAAGACGGGGAGAATGGAGTCAGAGAGAGCGGAGGGTTATACCCTCCAGTGGTAGAGGGTTTGAGAAGGGAGAAGATTTAGAAAAGTCACTGAGGAGAAGGAAAGGGGCTGCTCTGCCAACAGAAGGGAAAGGCTGCCCAGCAGCCCTGGGGGCCTGCAGCACGAGCTTCGGTGCTTTCACCCATCAGACTCTCAGCACCACCTGACTTGCCTCATTCACTCCTCTTTCACAAGACAATCTAGTAAATTCTCAACAAATGGATACTGAATGAATGTTGGCTCAGAGATACTCCACTTAGCTGAGCTAGTTCGCTGCCTGCGTTAAAAATGTCACATTGACCATTTCAATTCCTGTCTTGTGGGCAGAAAAGATACAGGGCCCTTTCCTTAGAGTCTCCTCCCCACCAGAAGCCCCATTAAGGCTGTTCTCAGAAGCCTTGCGCTCAGAGAATTGTTCAACTGTCAAGCTGACAGCACTAAACATGGCACTTGGCACCCCTAGGTGCAAATTGTTGATTGATTGGCATCTAGTTTGCAATATATTGTGGGAATGTGCTATATAACCAGCCTCCATGTTTTCTACTGTTTGTCCAACAGAACAATACTTTGCGATGCAACTGTGACTGTTGGAGACAATCTGGCTCCATTCATTCATTCAAATATTTATTGAGCACCGACTACGTGCCAGGCACTATGCTAGGCATGGGGACAGAGTGGGGAAAAAGAACGACATGGTCCCAGCACTCAAGGAGCTAGTGTTCTCTTCTGGCGAGGAGGGGAGATGTGTTTCTTTATGCTTTGCTTTGCGTGGTGTTGTTTTTGGGTGGGGTGGGGTCAGGATGGGGTGGACGGCAAATGTGCAAGAAGAGAGAGCAGCGTGTGCTAGCTTGAGGCTGGGTGTAACGTGGAGCTCGGTGCTGGCTTGTTCCCGGAATGGAGAGAAAGCCAATGTGGCTAGAGCCCAGTGAAGGAGAGGACAGGCCCAGATTGCGGGCCTTGTAAGCACATCAAAGATATTCATCTCTCTCCTAAGAGCAAAGGGAAGCCATTTTAGACAGGGGAATGCGGAACAGATTGCCATTCCTGGATGCACCTCAGAGTCTGAGCCCTTATCCAATTGTTTATCCTAGTGAGGCATCTCTTTGCTGGCAGATGAGTCCAAGATCTGGTGTTCGCTTGGCTTTGTTTTTGCTTTTGCCCCACATGCAAGTGTAGCTGAGCAGGGTCTGCATTTTGAGCCACTTCCGTTCCACCCTCACGGTTCCCATTAGCTGTCTGGGGCCACTTCTGCTTCTACCCACTCCGCATGGAGACAGCATCTCTGGGGTGGGAATTAACATCACCAAGAGCCTGGTGTTTGGAGGCCAGCTTCAATTTCCAGCATCACAACCCAAAACCAGACAGATACATTTCCCTTTGTCAGAGTGGAGGGTTTTGCCTCCACAACGTAATGTGGACTTCATTCCAGAGGGGAAATCTTGGAACGAACTCCATTTTGCCTTCTCAGTTTCCTTCTGGATTTCCTGTTGCCTGGGAGCCTCTGGAATTCACAGGAGCGGCTCGCTTCCCTTCCCTCGACTCGACTCCAGGGGCACCGGCAGAGCCGAGCTGGGATGCAGGACCGCCCCTGGGTAGCGGGAAGGGAAGCGTACCAGGCTGGGTGTGGCAAGGGAAATGTGAGCTCCTGGGTTGTGCATGGGGCTTTGGTCTGGTAACTGCAAATCCCCAGGCTTAATGATTAATCAGAATGAAAACAAGAGTCGTGCTCAGTGGTGCCCAGGATTCTAGCCCTGCTTGGACTCAGGAAGGCCTCACAGCCTTGCTCCTGTGGCCACGAACAAGGGACGGGATGTGCTGTGGAGATTTTATTTAAAATATCTGCCCTTGCCAGGGAGGCCTTGAAGCTAGCCTGGAATGACTGCTTCTACCTGACGAGGGTGGGGGGAAGAAGCTGTTGTCACCGTAGGAGAAAAAGCAGGAGCTGGTGCTTTTGTAATTACCTCCACTCCACTTGCTAACTTTTTAATTTTTTTTTAAGATTTATTTATGTATTTTAGAGAAAGAGAGAGAGAGAGCCCAAGCGGGAGAAGCAGAGGGAGAGGGAGAGAGAGAATCCCGAGCCCACTCCAAGCTGAGCATAGAGCCTGCCTCGGGGCTTGACATGGGACCCGATCCCTCAACCCTGAGATCATGACCTGAGCCAAAACCAAGAGCCAGACACTTAACTGACTGTGCCACTCAGGTGCCCCTCAGGTGCTTTGTAACTTTTGATCTCGGCCCCTTATGCATCCTGAGACTATCCCTAAATTCTAGGAAGTTTTACATTTTCCTTCAATTCTTTCAAACCAAATTTCCTTTACTCTTTAAAAAAATTTTTTTTCTGTGATGGTATCACAATGCAATTAACTAAGCAAACAGATCTGGCTTTGAGCCCAAGCTCAAAGTGTTTTACTACTTCGGTAATCTAAACCTCACAGAACCTTATTTTCTCAATTATAAAATGGTGGGGATAATAGAAGTCATCTCATTGGGTTGTTTTGAAGATTCAGTTAAGTGAGATAATGCAGGGTGCCCGAATGGCTCAGTCCATAGAGCATGTGACTCTTGATCTCGGGGTTGTAAGTTTGAGCCCCACATTGAGTGTAGAGATTACTTAAAAAGAAATAAAATCTTAAGAAAAGATGGCACATCGTGTGTGCTTAATAAAGATTAACTGTTATCATTGTCCTCCACTAATCCAGGTAGGAGGGAATTATCTGGAAGTTGATTCTCTATAGAAATCTCAGACACTTTGGGAATGTGGGTGGCTCAGTCAGTTAAGGGTCTCGCTCTTGGTTGTGGTTCAGGTCATGATCTCGGGGTCCAGGGATCGAGCCCCACGTTGGGCTCCGCACTTGGCAGGGAGTCTGCTTGAGGATTCTCTCTCTTCCTCTCCCTCTGCCACTCCCCCTGTGTGCTCACGCGCTCTCTCTCTCTCAAATAAATAAATAAATCTTTAAAAAAAAAAGAAAAAGCAATCTCAGACACTTGAAAAAGATCCAAAGTTTGCACTCTACAGCTCAGTTCTATGTATCCTATGGTGGTGCAAAATTGAGACAGGATTTCCATCAGTTTTCACATCCAAAATTAGGGGTTGAATGCCACCTGCTAGATCCCACACCGGATTATGCAGTTGTTCCTTGGGACTTCGCACTTTTCCAAATAAACGGATTCATGTCATGAAAACACCAACATCCTTTATTTAGAGTCAAAGTGCAGGGACAGGCTAGTCCCAAGCCAATAAACCCAGGGTTCCAAATTTCTAATTTCCTAAAATCTGGTGAAATCCTCCCAGACACTGCTGGTGGGTAGGTTTGGAAACAACACTCTAATCAATCCCATGCTTCATCCTTGTCTGTGGCTAATTCCACAGCCGAGTCCTCTCCTTTCTGTGGCTGAAAATCTTCTCACTGGGCCTTCTGGATGCTCATTTCCCACCCTCCATTGAAGTGACTCACAGCTTGTTTACTGAACCTTGGATAGGCTTCTGGGTTCTGTGCAAAGTGTTCCAGAAACATAATGCCTGTCCTTAAGTTCCCTTCGAGTCTATTTGTTGGTAAAATTGTACTTCCTTGTCCCCAAACATACCTGGTTCTCTCCTGCCTCCAGACATTTGCTTGTGATGTTTCCTTCCCAGGAATACTATCTCTGTTCCCTACTCTCCCTCCAATGCCCATTACCTCTCCTTGTCAAAACTCCCCCTATCGATTTAAGCTCAATTCAAATACCACTCCTCCCGGCAGCATTTCTCTTATCCTCCCATATCCCTCTTCCTCTTCTGAGTTCTCAGCTTAGAGTCCTTACCTTATTCAGAGAACTAACTGCAGGACCGTTTTCTGTGGACACATTTCTCTCCCTTAATTCAATACAATATACTCGGGAGAGAAACCTGTGCTATCCATCTTTGTGTCTCTCACAAAGCTTACAGGACTTAACAGTAGACACCAAAGGGTGAGTGGCTGGTTGAGCGAATTCATTCATTCAACACGTACTTATCGACTGCCCACTATGGGTCAGATACTATTCTAGATCCAGGGGATATAAAGGTGATTAGATAAAATCCCTGTCCTTGTGAAAATCATATTCTATATGAATAATTTCCAGATTTGTTTAAAAGGAAGGACACAGGATATATACATATATTTTCATTCATTGTTAGCACAAGACAAGAAAGTATTGCACCTCTTCATTTTCCTATACCAACATCCCCATTAGCTAATATTTATTTTAGATGACTACTATTTATTAATTACCATTTGTTGGAATCTCTGCTAAGTGTTTAACAGAAAACATTTCATTTTATCCTCACAACAATGCTAGGAGATAGGGACTTTTATTACATTTGAAGAAACCATGACTCACGAAGGCTAAGTAACCTACATGAGCACAAGAGCGTAAGTTAATGAGAAAGCTGGAATTTGAACCCCACTCTACCTGTCTCCAAAGACATGCTATCTACCAACCACTGTGTTATACCGCCATAAACTTCGGCGCAAGAGTCTCAATGCCAGCAGAGTAAACCACGTAACCCAAATTTTGCTCCAACCAGCTACAGTATCCCTGAAACCAGACTTCGTTGCCAAAACTTTGCACACCTCTTTTGATACACACTATCAACATTTTCTCCACGAATTTCAACAAGTTCCATGGCTATATTTGAAAAACGGGATTCTAGCATTTCCCTTGCCCAAAGGTCATGTTATTAGGAGAGCAGCTATCATTAACTTGGGGTTCATGATGTCACTCGGAGGGACAGCTTAACCTCGTGGCAAGATTGCCACACCTCACATGCCTAACAGTGCAAACTACTTATAATGTTTCCATTCTCCCCACACTGAGTCAGTGATTAACATGTAAATTACATTCTAAAAATTCTCACTACTTCAACATAGATAAGGCTCCTGAGATTTGGTGTGATTTAGTTAATATCATCCCACTGTTAACCAGATCAAAAGAGAATCAGTTGATCTTAGAGGCAGATTCACACAGTCTTTAAAAAGAAGGCGCTGTAGAGTGAACCTCTTGAGAAAAAAGACTATCTTTCAAATGTATATCTCTACTGACTACTCTGTCTAGAACACATTCCTTGTTCAACCGGGGTCTGTTGCATGAACTTAATAAATAAGTTGTTTATTTTTTTAAATCACTCGGAAGATAATCGAATATGAGATATATAGTGTGCCCAAAAGAACATTGACCCTACAGATTAAAAAAAAAGTTTGATTCCTTCCTACTTAAGACCTGTGTTGCATGGGGCATATTGCCCATTAGTAAACTGCTTTATAGTTGCTGTATAGTAGAAATGACATTATTTGGTTTGATTGTGAAAGAAAACTAGGATAACCTGGCAGAGCACCCAACACAGTGTTGATACATGGTAGGTCCTCACTAATGTTTCTTTCCTCCGAAAAGGAAAATCCACTTGTTGGGTTGCACTTTTTTGTAAAACATAGATCAAAAGAGTTAGATTACATCTGGGATGCACTGTTTTTATTCTTGCTTGAAAATTCTTGTCTTTTAGAGGCAGGGGTTGTCTATAATTTTTTTTTAAAGATTTTATTTATTTATTTGAGAGAGAGAGAGAGAGAGCATGAGGGGAGGGAGGGTCGGAAGAAGAAGCAGACATTTCCCCCCCCTCCACCGAGTGGGGAGCCCGATGACGTGGGGCTCGAATCCAGGACTCCGAGATCATGACCTGAGCCAAGGCAGACAAAACCGACTGAGCCACCCAGGCACCCCAGGGGTTGCCTATAATTTTTTTAAAAGCCATTGATGGGCCAGTGGTGAGTGCTTGCCAGGCGGTTGACCATGGTACATTATCTAGCACTATAGGTGATCATGCTCCTAGAAACATCGCAGGACTGTGAATAACTGGGTTTAGCCTTTTAGCTCTGCAAACTTCATAATAGAGAGTGTTCCAAGTCACCGCAAGTCCCAACCCTCCCACATGGGTGAATGTTCCTCTCACTTCCCAGAGCTTTCATCCAGTGATCTGATCTTTGAGCTCCAGATGTCTTGGGGTCTGAATTAAGGGGACTCAAGTAAGCATGATTTCAAGAAAACACTCAAGAGTGCCTGAAATGTAAGAATATAAAGTCAGCTCCTTTGACTTTTCCACCCATTTCTGTGGGCTTTGCCATCAAGAGTAGCTTGAAAGGCTGTGGGTAAATTTCTGGGTGGAGTTGTCCGGTACAGAGCTGACTCTCACCAGATCTTACTTCCTCTCCTCGCTCTCCTCCTATGAGAGATCCTCATAGATAGCCACAGTATTTGGGCAAACTCAAAAGTTGATCAAAGAAAGAGAAACAAGTGGGTACAATACCGTGGCTTTAGCAGCTACCAAGCTATGTGTCTTTGAGCAACGTTTTTCACTCATGTTATTGAGGGACAACCCTTTGCAAGTTAATTACCTCTCTATATCCAATTTTCAGTTCAGTGAGATGGGGCTTGTTATCCTCATGGTTACAAATAAGGACAATGATTATCAGAAAAGTTAGAAAGTTCCCAAGATTGGGGCGCCTAGGTGGCTCATGAGTTAAGCCTCTGCCTTCGGCTCAGGTCTCAGGGTTCTGGGACTGAGCCCCGCATCGGGCTCTCTGCTCAGCGGGTAGCCTGCTTCCCCCCTCCCTCTGCTTGCCTCTCTGCCTACTTGTGATCTCTCTCTCTGTCGAATAAATAAATAAAATCTTAAAAAAAAAAAGAACGCTCCCAAGATCGTACAGCTTATGAGCATTAAAGCTGGATTAAAACCCAAGGTCTCTTTGACTACAGATTATGGTTCTTTCCATACTTCCAGATCTTTGGCTCTAAAAGCAGCATCTTCCAGATCTTGTCCCAGCTCTAAATATCTATGTGATTTGTTACTTCATTCATTCAAAAAAAATGAGGTTCTACTATGCCCAGTGTAGCTGAAGAATCAACATGAAATTTATGATCCATGTTGACACATATATGCAATAATCATAATGTGAGATATAAGCAGAAACAGTCACCGAAGGGCTCTAGCCAAAAGGCTCAGGGACTTTTGTAGATGGAGGAATTGGTCTTGCTGAGCAGACCAAGAGAGACTTCCTGGTGGAGGACGAACAACAGGATCTAGACCTCAAACGTCTGCTCGGTGTTCGAAGCAAGAGACCCTTCTATTTCTCACGGCCAAAGCTCCCAAGCTTTCTCTGTTCTCCATTAAGGTTGAAAGAACTCCTCTGGGAATGAAGAGCTTAAGATTATTTTTGACAATCCAAAGGCAAGAGAACTCCAAGTGCCCATGGTAAAGTACATTTCCAAGTGCTTGCTTCCAAAGGCCACAGCATTTAAGGATCAGTTCATCTAAATTCTTTCAATTCATCATGTGTCATTTCTTCTGTAAATCATGCATACATAGATATCCAAATAATACCGAAGCTCACTGCCAAGATGCTCCTCTTGCTTTGTGAAGAGAGAGGGGAGAGTTTAGATTCCAAACCTTTGATGATGAATAGAACTCTACTTTGTGAGCAATCACACGGTGACAAGAGCAAACACGAATACCACTCACCACATGCCAGGCATGGTTCTAAGTGCTTTACATATATTAATACGTGCAATCATCCTATGAGGTAGATACTATTAATATTTACATTTTACAGATGAAGAAACTGAGACTCCATGAGGTTAAATCATTTTTTTTAAAGATTTTATTCATTTATTTGACAGAGAGAGAGATCACAAGTAGGCAGAGGCAGGCAGAGAGAGAGGGGGAAGCAGGCTCCCTGCTGAGCAGAGAGCAAGATTCGGGACTCAATCCCAGGACCCTGAGATCATGACCTGAGCCGAAGGCAGAGGCGTAACCCACTGAGCCACCCAGGTGCTCCAAGGTTAAATCATTTGCCAAAGGTCACTCAGCCATCACATGTCAGAGCCTACTTGTAAACCAGCAAAGCCTGACGCTAGAAAATATGCTCAGCACCATTCTTCCACACTGTAGGCTTACCCAAATGGATTTACCTGGTTTAAAGCAATAAAAGGAGAAAAACTAGCAAGATTCTAAACATTTGGGGAAAACCAAAAGTGTGGTTAACTTGCTTGTTTTACTGGAAACTTTTTCCTTGATACATAGTCATAGTTTAGTGGTCTAAATTTTGTAGGCTTAGATTTGAAAATTTTTTTTTATGATTTTATTTATTTATTTGACAGAGAGAGAGTGCAAGCACATAAGCAGGGGGAGCAGCAGAGGAGAGAGAAAAGCAGGCCCCGCTGAACAGGGAGCCCGATGCAGGACTAGATTCCAGGACCCTGGGATCATGATCCGAGCCAAAGGCAGATGCTTAACCGATTGAGCCACCCAGGTGCCCAGATTTGAAAAATTATTGTTAAAATATTTATATTGTTATCTTCCTAACTATAAATGTAAATTGAGTTCATCATAGAAAATTTTTTTAAATATAGAATTGATAAAAAAGGAAACAAGTCACTTATGAGACAACCATTGTTTACATTTTGGAGTATTTCTTGTCAATGAGTTTTTCCTATGCATAGCTAGGTCTTTGCCTTCTAAACAGGCAGATTGAGGATGACCGTATACCCATCCCAGTATCTCAATCTTTGTCCATGTTGTGCTTTGTGACTAAAATTTCTTCTGAAGTCTCATCTTTTTTTCTTTTTTTTAAAGGTTGTATTTATTTATTTGGCACACACACAGATTGAGAGAGATTGGGGGAGGTTGGTGTGGGAGACACTCCCAGAGAGATCAGAAACTTGGAGCCTACTAGCAAGTGGAAGGGAGGAGAGAGGAATCAGATAGGTGAGAAAGGGATTCCTGGGCAAAAAGCACAGAGTTGACTGAGATAGGGAGATCTGGAAGAAGAGGAGGAGCAGATCTGACATTTAAAAATGAATTTTTTTAAAGATTTTATTTATTTATTTAACAGAGAGAGAGCACAAGCAAGGGAGGGGTAGAGGGAGAGGGAGAACAGGACTCCCTGCTGAGGAGGGAGCCTGAGGCGGGGCTGGATCCTAGGACCCTGAGATCATGACCTGAGCTGAAAGCAGATGCTTCACCTACTGAGCCACCCAGGCATGCCCTAAAGTCTCATCTTAAGGGCAGAAAAATATTCCACCAAGTGGCTATTCTATAATTTGTTTAATCAAACCTCTATTTTAGGCACTCAGGTTGTCTCCATTTCCCTTGTTAAAATAAATGCTTCCATAAACATCTTTGTACATTTTTTTAAGAGTATTACTTCTTAGGCTCTGTTAGCATTGTATCCAATTTAATTAATTAATTAATCCCACCAATACTAAATATCCAGGATGTGCCTGCCAGCTGCAATTGAGGGGCTACCATCCTGTGGGGTTACTGGGTCAAAAGGGTGGGCTATGGTTAAGAATCTTGACACACGTGGGCAACCGCTTCCTTGAAAGGTTGTTCCAGTAATTTCTCCTATGTAAGCTGCTCGAAGACTGCATTTGGCTTTATCCTATATGGATGAAGGATCATATTTTCCAATTTGAAAGATGAAAAATTCTATTTCATCATTGCCTTTGTATTTTTTTTTATTCTTAGTGAGGTTATACCTCTTTTGTGTATTTATTATTCATAAATGTTTAATTTTTAAACTCTTGTTCAGGCCTGGTCTAATTGAAGAAATTTCTCATCTCATATTTCTTTATAGCTTGAGAAAATGCAAAAATACTCCCTGAAAGCCTTAATGTTGCCTTTTAGTACCCATAAAAGTCAAGGTCAGGCTTTTAATACATCTATCTCTCAGAAAGTCTGGGTTACTGGAGAACATCAGAACGAACCCACTGTATGAACTAAGGACTCAGAATGACCTGGACAGGGACATTAAACAAAATTGGGCAGAAGGTATAAAAATCTGTTGGTCTCTCGAAGTTAAACACACGTGGTATCAACAGTTGGAGTTCTTCTTTTTACAAAATATTTTTAAAAATCCCAGGTTTGTCTCTAGGGCTTATTGCTGGTTAACATAACTGAATGTAAATTAATGTAGTAACGTTACGTAAGCAACATGTGCATCTCACTGAATCCTATATGCATAAAGTACTTCAAAGGACTTTAAAAAGCATTTTTGTAACCTAGTCTCAGAAATGACAACCCTTCCCCTCTGCCATATTCTCTTAGTTACAAGTGAGTCGCTGGGTCCAGCTCCCACTCAAGTGATCCCAGAAGGACATGATCACCCGAAGGTGGAGGTTGTTAGGGGCTGTCTCAGAGGCTGCCATTTACGCTCTAGCCTTCACTGTCTTGTAAGGGACTTTATCTGTCTTGTTTGCCCCATCACCCCTAGAGCCTCAACTGGAACTGGCATACTGTAGGTGTTAAATACATATTGTTTACTTAATTAACTTATTAATCTGATAGCTTACAATGGTCGGGGAAGGAGCACAGTCTATGAGATCAGACAGACCTGACTTAAATTCTTGTCTTTGCCACTCACTAGCTGTGTAACCTGACCATGCCACCTCAGTGTCCACATCTGGAAAATGGGGATAATACCTACCTGCAGAGTTGTTACAATTCATTTTAATCATATACACATATTGGTACATATCATACACATTCACGTCATATCATCTCTATCTGTCTATCTATCTGTGTGTCGATCTATCTATCATCACAATCCAAAAGACGATTCTCCCAACCCGTGGGTACAACTAAGCCTTGCAGTGATGCCTTGCACCGAGACCCTTCGGCTATAAGACCACCCAGGGAAGGAGAGGAGTGTGTGTGTCATCTCCCAGGAGGCTTTCCTTCCTCCATACCCACCCAGGGCCTTGTTTAGCCAAACCTAGCCATGGAGAAGAAAGAAAAGGGGCACACCGAAGCAGAGACACATCCCAAAGGAGGGGCACGCATTGCATGGGGCTCATTTCTCATTTCTCTCCAGCCCCAGTGGCTGATTCTCCTGGTGGGTCTGTGTCAACCCCTCACACCCGTTCACTCTGTCCCCTTGTCGGGATGGGGGGGCTGCCCTGCACTGCTGCCCAGAGCCATCGAGGGTTTGGGAGCTGGCTGTGCCTCACCCCAAATAAGGGCAGGACTCTATAGGAAACCAATTATTGGCATAGGTTTTGGCCGAAATGAACTAAACCACTACGGCCACAACCTGCTGAAATAAAAAAAGTTGATCAAGTTGGGGTTAAACTTGTCCACTTCCTGCAGATGATTCAGAGAGCTTCACACTAATTAAACAAAAAATGCACACAAACACTCAGATTAATCATATGTCCATTATTTATTTGTCCCCTTACCGTGCAAGCATTTATTCAGGACTCGTGTGCATAGTCACGTATAGAGCGAGAGGATTCATAGAGAAGTGACATATGGTGGTCCCCTCTTAGTGGCAGAGGCCATGACCCGAGACCCCCCAGTGGATGCCTGAAACCATGGAGACTAATGAAACCTACATACACCGTGCTCTCTCCTGTCCACACAGAACCTGCGAGAAAGTTGATGTTGCAAAGTAGGCTCAGTGAGAGAGTAACAGCAAACACTCATAATAAAGCAGGACGACTGTAACAACATACTGTAATAAGTTATGGGAATGTGGCACGCCCCAAAGTGTCCTACTGTGCTGTATTCCCCCTTCTTCTGGAGGTGACCTGAGATGCTAAGATGCCTGCCTGAAGAGAGGAAGGGAGTGACACGGCCATTGTGGCCATTGTGACAGAGCCTTCGGCTACTACTGTTGGTGATCAGATGGAAGGATCATCAGCTTCCAGGGGGCTGTGTGACTGTAGGTAACTAGGACCTTGGGAGAAACTGCAGATAAGGGGGGGGGACAAGTGTAACAAACTTGCGGCACACACTGGAGGCTCAGAGGGAGTTCCTAATTCAGATATTCACATAGGTAAAAAAAAAAAAAAAAAACCCTTTGAAATGGGTCCCAAAGAAGAAAAGATTCCTTCCTTCAGTTCATACTCATCAAGCTCTTACTCCATGCTAAAGAAAGTGCTAGGTGGGGGAGAAAAAAACAGTGAAAAAAGTCACGTGGTCCTGTGGGAACTAAAAACAGTAAGGGGAATCGAATCGATGGGTGAACGATTTTAGAAGAGGGAAGTTCGAGGCTTGGTTAGGAGACAGTAGTGTGGCTAGAATATATAAAGTGTGGGGATGAGGGGAACTTGGCAGGGAGTGGGGGAGGGAGGCTGGCCTGAAGGGAGGGGCTTGGTCCTGATGTGAAGAGCCCAGGCAGCATCAGGCTATAGAATCATCGGTATGTAGCGAGTTGATGTTTTCAGATCTGTGTCTACAAAGATCCCTCAGGCACTCATGCTATATGTATAGGTTGTAGCGGAACCCAGTTTTGAAATTTTCCAGGCAAGAAATAACTGGGTCCTGAACCTCAAGGGCAAGTACAGATAGAGAGATGGGGAAGGATTCAAGTAGGTGGGAGGAAGAAAAGCTATGAAATATCGGGAGATCACTGCATAGTCTCAAAGGATTTTTAGACTCTTTGGAGTGACCTGCTCTACCCCTATTTCACAGATAAGAAAACTTTCTACCAGCAAGGTCGAGTCACCCCACTGCCAGTTTATCTGTCTGTAAAGTGGGAAGAAGGCAGCTTCTCGATTCTTTCTCCGTGGTGCAAAGCCTTGGATGGACAATCTATGACATTTTATTTTCCACAGCAAATGCATTTTTCAGGAGAAAGGCCCCGTGGAAAGAATAGAATGCTAGTATTCTGTAGTCTTCTGGACTGCTGACTCATGAAGACTGAGCTTCTAGAATAGCTGATTTGGTCTCGCCCAGGAAATGCACTCCCCGCACTTCCTCCCGCCTCCTCTGGGCACCACAGCTGCTCTGACCTCTAACCTGCCCGGGGCTTTCACATCCCCCTAGACTCCCAGTCTGCCCAGTCTGCAGAAAGCCTTTCTCAACCCCTGTGGGCACCAGGAGCATGGCCTCTTGAAGAATGAAGAAGGATGAAGAAGGGGGAAGGAGGAGAACTGGATGAGTCCAGATCCTTCTGTTACATTCTTCTTCTAAAGAGTGCTAGGGCTTTATAGAAGCATTTGAAGGCCCACTGCATTCCTCTCAAGGCTCCCAGAAAAGTGAAACTCCGATCACACTAAAGCACTTTCATCTGGAGCTTGGGGTCATTCAAACAGAGCCTGAACAAAATTTAATTTTGCCCTGGCAGTAAGGATTTGCTGAGCAAATTAATGCTAGAGTGTAAACAAGGCTTCTCAAGTTGGCCTAAGAGACTTTAAAGGACAACCTGCTTTAAAGGCTTGGAAGCAATCCTTTTACATGCTAATTACAAAACCTTCGGTGTTGGTGAAAGCGGGTCCCTCCGGGGTTTCTATTTGCCAACAAGTTGTTTATTTCCAGTTTAAAGGGAGTGAAGGGTCTATGAATTATTGAGCGGCGATGCTGTGTTTTGCTGGTACTGGATGAGAGATTGCTTCTCTTCATCTTCGCGGGCATTCTTGGAGCCAAGTGTTGCTCAGGTCTGCACCTGGGGAATTGAGACCCGGCTCAAGGTGCAGAGCCTGTAGGTCACGGTGCGGGGATTCAAACCCGGGGAGCCTGCCCTTTGGGCCCTCCTCCAGCTCCTGATCAGCCTTCAAATGCATTAAGTCTGCTTCCTTCTAAAGTATAATCCCAAATCAGTCTTCTCAGTATTTCAGAATGTGCTGTCCCTAGTGCAGATTAGCTAGCTCTCGTAAACTCTGTTTTCATTTCAGTAACAAGGAGAAGAAGGCATTCAGCCAGGAGGCAAGCTGTCCGAGGAGAGGGAGGGTGCAGGTCTGGGCTAATACATTGTGGTCTCTGTGTCCTGAGCTCTACCAACCACTCTGCAAGAAGACGCAACTGGAAAATCACTCTCTCTTTGTTATATCTTTTTTTTTTTTTCTTTTGGGAAGATGTCAGCACTCCCACGCAGAAGAGACAGACTGCCTGCGTCTCCCAGTGCAGGCCAGATAGGCGAGGATCCTGCCTGGGAAGGGTAATGGAGTGCGAGGGATGCCAACGCCAATGCCCGGTAGGGAGGTTGAACCCTTTGTGCCCTTTTCTGGGACTGCTGACTCTGTCTACTAAGGTCAGAAAACGCCGCAACATGTCAGAAGATTACAGCGTGCTTTTAGGACGACTACAGAGGTCTACCCTCCCCCACCATGGGGCAATATCTACAAGTCACAGCATAACCTTCCCACTTAGACTTATTTTTAAAGCGTACACAAAACACATTTTAGCGAAATTGGAGAACTGGAGCCTTTGACCCAGAAATGAAACAGCTGTTGGCTTCCAGACCGCTTGTCATGAGAGAGAAGCCCTGAAACATCAAAAGCAGGTTCGAACCCTACAAGGTGCCGTATTACTCTTTATATATGTACAAAGAGTGCCCAGCAGCACAGAATGCACAAAACAGGTTTCAAACAATTATAAGGCACCACATATAAATCAAGCATTTAAAATATTTGACGCTGAAATTTTTGAGGCAAAAACAAAACAAAACAAAACAAAAAAAAACTTGCCTGGATAGGACTCATTACCCATAGGACCCACCAACTGTTTGGATGCAAATAATCTTAACTGCTTGCACACCCACTGGTACCCTTTCAGCTAAGGAGCCATTCAGCCTCAGCTTCAAGTGCAGAGGAAGTGCAAATAGCCTCTGCACTTGAGAGCTGAGTTTGCTTTGCTAGGAAACCGTTGAGCAAAATCCCAGCACGCTCTGATTCATTCTGTCTGCTGATTGGCTGCTCTCCTGGACACTGACGTCATCCTGTTGCTGGGTGGAAAACTGCTGCGCCGCGTTGCATCCTGACTTGAGATTCTGGTGAAGGGGATATTGTACTCAACAGCGAAATCAGACTGTAGCTCGAACGGAACTCTCTCCTTCTTGTGGGATCCTTTCCATCACCCTCCACCTCTTAAATGAGAGTGTGCCTGCCCCCTCCCACCCCATAATGGAGCAAAAGCTTTTTGCGTGGCACTCTGTCCTCCGAGCTCCCCAACCCCCTCCCCCTATCGAATACCTGTCTTTGTGGAGTGTAGACGGTCGATGTTGTCTACATCTCCCGGATGAGGCCGGCTTTCCGATTAGTTTATGTTTGCCTTTATCAACAGAACTGAAGTATGTTCTTACTTGCTACTGTGAAGTGTGAAGTAGTACTTCGGACTTTCTGTGATAAATGCCTTCCCGGCCCTCATTATTCTCCCAGTGTTCTGTTATATCAGGTGTTGATAAAGGGGGGAAGGGATGGCAAAAGCCAACTGGGCTTTTGCCCTTTGCGGTTTGCAGAGCGCTTTTTATGTTCGTCCTCATTGGTCTCTCACAACAATCCTATGAATTAAGTATATTGCTTCCTCCATTTTATAGATAAGGAAACAAGCCCCCTCCTCCCCAATATTAAACACTTTGCCAGCCACATAGTCAAAAAGGGCAAAGCTGGGACTCAAATCCGGGCTTTCTGACTCTGGTTTCTGAACTCTGCCCACTCAGACATAGCATCTTCCAGCCCAGGGAGACTTAAGTGGCTTGCAAGGGTCAGTCCAAAGTGGCTAAACCAGTACCAGGACTGATCCAGCAACCCTCCTTCTCGTACAAGTCCTTTTATTCTAAACCTCTCGGGAGCCCTCAACACTATTCTTCAGATTTTCTTTAGCGATGTTCTTAGATACACATTTATTTTAAAAATCCCCAGGCTTTCACAAGCTTTTACTTATTAAGCAAAGCTTTAAGGGAAAAAAATAGAAGGCTAATAATTCAGATGCACATTTGCATACATTACATAAGGCTTCTATAAGGGGTAAGGTTCTCTAGTTGCAGGCTTATTTTAAGTTTTAATGGGATGACTTTGACAGAGCAGAAATAGCAGGCTTCGTACCAGCTCAGTGACTTAGGTGGCAAAGGCATTTCTGCGGTGGAAAGTGGGGCTCCTTCTCATCTCATCTCAGAGGCAACACTGGATTTCTCTTGTTGATCTCCGGCTGGGATGATTAACAACCACTTGCTTGGCTTTCATCTCGCCTGGCTGGGGCTTTGCTTTCATCTCATTCATTGCTCCAAAGCCTCCCTCTCTTCAACTTTTTTTTTAAAGATTTTATTTATTTATCTGAAAGAGAGAGAGTGTGTGTGCAAGCAGGAGAGGGGAGTGAGCAGAGGGAGAGGGAGACGCAGACACCCCGCTGAGCTGGGGGCCTGATTCCAGTGGGCTGGATGGATCCAGGGAACCATGAGGATCATGACCTGAGCTGAAATCAGACACTTAACAGACTGAGCCACCCAGGCACCCCCTCGCTTCAACTTTTAATATACATTTGAAATATGTCAGCCTCCCTAAGTTATTTTTACACAAGCAGAGCAAGAAACCACGGAGTCACTCCTTCGAGCCCACCACATCTGGTTTGCTTAGGCAAAAACAATACTCCCTCAGCCATCCTTATTTTTAAAGGAGACAGACTCCTTCCACAAGGACTTGAGAGACTTAAAATGTTGGAGGAGGGGATGAGGGAGTGAGCGGCACAGATGACTCAGACCTGGAACTGTAGGTGTTTATTTTCTATCTTGATCTTTGTGACTGCAGCCCCAAAACATAGTACAGCAACTTATGCTTTGCAATTGACATAGCTGATCTCAGATACTTTGCATGCTTCCATCATCCTCTCAATAGTTACCTTTTCCCTCTTTGGGGACATTGTGGTGTCCCTCTCAGTCCTCTCAATCCTCATGCTTCTTGACTCCTGTGTGCAACTTATATATACATGGGTCACTCTCAATTTCAACAAAATCTCTCTCCGAAACTGCTTCATTTTATTTTGCTCAGATGTTCACGTTTTCACTGCCTATGAAAGTACAAACTTACCGACGCTTGTCTTTCGGTGTTATTCTAGGGTAACAAATCATTTTTCATATTGAAAACTAGAATCTTGGTCTCACGAACTCTCTGGAGTGAACCTAGGCAGTCTCCACATCCAATCCTCCCCCCTCTGTTGAGAGAATGCACCACACCTTTGCTCCTGCTGTCCCTTTGCAAGAAATGTTTGTCTTCTAAAAGGCACAGAGTTAGTTCTCAGTAAATGTTCAAGGAAAAAAAAAATCCTATGGCCGCGATGCTAGTTGGTGGTGGTTAAAACTAAAATTAGATCCCAACGTCACTTAAACAAATATTTTTTGATGAAGAAATACATTAATGTAGGTTAAGACATTTGTACAACATCCAGCCCCTTCCAAATCTCCAGGCATGAAAGGTCTCTCCTGGGATCCCAGGAGCTGGATCACCCCTTTCTCTTAATCCACCCAACTTCCCCTTCCTGCCTTCTGATCTCCACGGGGAGATTCCTTTTGCCTAGAAAGTGACAGATAAAGTCAGATCGAGGAGCACCCATCATGTTCTGAGCTAGATGATCTCAAAGGCCACTGCAAGCCTGGCCTCCTAGGTCTTCAGGCCCTTTGCAAAATTATGCATACTAGGTTAAAAGTTCAGGCTCTGGAATCAGGCCTCATTCGAACCTCAGCTCTGCAACACACAAGCAGACTGAGAGAAGGGACAGAAACCAATATAGACGTGCAGATAATTTAACCTCCGCCTGTCTCTTTCATTTTTTTTATAAATCAAGAGTTGTCATAGATGTACTTCTTATAGGCGAGGATTAAAGAGGAGGAGGCCCGTGAAATCCATATCACAGAACCAGGATGTGGGATATGGAAGAGTCCCAATAAAGGCTACTGCGTATTTTTGCCAAACAGACAAAAATTCAGAGGCCATAAGGGAAGAAAAAAATCAAGGTAGAGGAATGAATGAAAGCATATTTCAAGAATGAGTATCTGTGGCACTCATAGTTCCGTTAAAGAAAAAAAAAGTGAAATATGCAGGGATAGTATGAAAGACTATAAATATACCTAGATGATTAACATCAAAAAGAAGGATTTTTGTTGCTGTTGTTGTTCATGAGCTTTGCCAAATAAAACTGTGGCTTTTATTACATTTGATAAGCCTGTTAATTAGAGTCCTATTGGCAAAAACCAGCCCTTTTGATATCCTCGGTAAATGAAATTGGGGGTCAGCAATGCATAGAAGGAGTTACACATCCCTTTTCTCCTGCTTTCACTGCATCACTTGCAGAATTCCTAGGATAAACTACAGAGACTAAAAACTTTCACAAAGTAGCAGAAAATGTTTCTGGAGAGCAAAGCCTACGGTGCGGTGGCTCCAACTCTGGGGAACGTACGGGAGCCTGCGTTACTAACTCGGGTAGACCTGGGCGGCGTCAGAAAGGCTCAACTTTGTATTTCAGTCTTGGAAATGTATCAAATAGGCTGGCTGGTTTGTACAATTTCTGCAAGTCCATAAAAAATGATGCAGGCTATGTTCCGGAGCAAATGTGTGCTTCGTGTCCACCATATACGGCACACGATGCATGGTGTGGGGAATCCAGGGATGAGTAAAATAACCATTCCCTACCGGCCGAAGTAAGACACAATGTCACAAACATCGTGATCCACAGGGGCCATGGGTTCCCATCAGTAGTGCGCTTCTCTCTGGCTACAAGATAGGGAGATGCTTCCCAGGATAAAAATACAGTCTGGCATCCAACACGTACTGATTGATCAATCAATAATCCCCCAGAAGGAAATCTCTAATACTGCCATGCTAGGGGGCTTAAAGTCCCTCAGAGACCTGTCACCAATTTTAAAAGTAGGGTCTTAAATTAGCAAAAAGAAGACATGTTTATCCGATCAGCATATGGCAGAAATTTGGGAGAGTTAGCAAATTGACGATGAAAGCAAGATTCAGAAAGATCGAGCAGGCTGGGAGGATGGCCTGAAACCAAGAAAAATGTAAAAATTTGTATTAAAAAACCAAATATATAAAAAAGGGAGGAGAGAGAACTGGCTGGGAAGCAGCCTATGTGAGAAGACACAGGGAACGATTAACTGAAAGTTCTTCTTGGTTTGACTACAAGCTTCGTTAAAGAAACCAAATGTCATCGTTAAACCATAGTTTCCTTCAGGGCAGGGATCGCATCGTAAGTATTTTAATATCCCTCCTTTGCCTACCATAGGGCCAAATACAGAGTATGAGCTCTACAGAACTTTCCTAAACGGGGTCAAAAGTGAAAAAGCTTAAAGCAATAGGGCTCCACTAAGGAAGGGGCTGTGGTCAGAAGTCCCAGGAAAGGCTGTCCACGCTCCTCTCCTGAACGACCTTCCTGAGACTGCTCTGGGCTTTCTCCTCCTGTCCCCTTAAGCTGATAACCAAAATCAGAATCCTCTGCGTGACTTGGAAAGTTGACCTGATGCCTGCCTGACCTCTGACCTCTGACTTGAGGGGACTCTGCTTGTTCACCCAGCTCCAGTTTTTTGGTTCCTCCAAGGCCCCTGAAGGAGGGCTGGGCTCTGCAGGGAAGACTCCTCCCTCCAGCCCGCCTCACACACACGTGTTCTACCTGCTTCTCCTGCCTCTGTCTGGCATGTTGCCTTAACTAGCTCAGGGAGCCGCCCCCTGAACCGCAGCCCAAACCCGAGCCCTCTACTGCACACGCTCCCAGTTCCCGATGACTTGTCCCCTTTCTAGCACTTTCTGCAGTCCTCATTCAACATCAGGATCAGCGCTGACACTGTTGTTTACCATCGGCCTCCCTGCTACACCGTGAACTCCGTGAGGGCAAAGGCATTGGCCGGCCTGCGTCTCCACCACTGTATCCCAAGTCCCCAGGCCAGTGTTTCTCAAACTTGAGTGCCCATGAGTGACCTGGGGGACCCTGGTAAGCTGCAGATTCTGATTCAGTAGGTCTGGGGTGACACTTGAGACTCTGCATTTGTTCCAGATGATACTGATATTACGGGTCTGATTGACTTCGGGCAGCCACGTCCGGCAGTCCATGTGTGCTCCCTGCCTTTAAACCACCCCCTTCTTTCCATCCTCCCAGGCCTTCATGGAATCCCCTCACATCTCTCACTCAGATGCTCTGGTCCCCCAGCTGGTCTTTCTGCCTCTGTTCTTCCTGGAGGTCCAACCCCGGGCCACACACCTTCAAAGTGTCTTTCTGCAGTGTAAACCTAATCATGTTTCTCCCCTTCTTTTAAAACTGGCAGAGACGGAGTCTGGGTGGCTCAGTCAGTTAGGCATCTGCCTTCGGCTCAGGTCATGATCCCAGGGTCCTGGGATCAAGTCCCACGTCAGGCTCCTTGCTCAGCAGGGAGCCTGCTTCTCTCTCTGCCTGCCGCTCCTCCTGCTTGTGCTCTCTCTCTTTCTGACAAATAAATAAGTAATCTTTAAATAAATAAATAAATAAATAAACAAATAAATAAATAAATTAAAACTTAAGAGACTCCCTGTCACCTTTTAGGAAAAACAAACAAATGAAAACTGAGTTTCTTAGTCTGGCCTTCAAGGCTTAACCCTGCCTACTTTTCTGGTCCTACCTCTTCTGCGTCACCAATCTTCCACCCACACTCTTGCCCTCTCAAAGCTTTTGTGGGTCCTTGAACTCACGAGGCTATGCCATTCCTCCCTACCTTTGCTCGGCCATTGACTCTGCCTGTCAGAAATCCACACTCTGATCCTCTATAAAAAGCATTTCTAGGATTCCTCTCTCATGGAGAATTGGCCGCTCCTCCATTTGGGTTCTGCAGGAGCTCCTTGTGCTAAGCCAGTTTATTTACACGGCACCTTCTCCTTCCTGCAGTGAGTCTGCTGAGCACAAAATGGCGTCTCGTTCATCCCTGTAACCTTCATGCCTGGCACGTGCTACTACACGAGGCGTGTGTAACACGAATGAATGAGTGTTACCATGCTCTGCTCCAAATCCAATATTTTAAGGGGGATTCTTGGACATGGTGGAATCCTTCTAAGGAAAGATAATCAGCATTGGTTCAAAATCCCCATGAGAAACGGTTCAAACAATGGTCTAAACATGAAGTCTGGAGAGTGCCAGCACATAGTAGGGGCTCAATAAATATCTATGGCCTGAATAAACAAATGATCTCTTCGCTATAGAACTCTCAAGTAAAGGAGAGATTGCATGCATTCTGAATTATCTGTAGTTCAGGAGCTCAAACATTAGATCAAAGGCAGAGATCTCCGTCCACTAAAATGATTAATTTTTTAATAAGACCAAGATGTACCAAATTTGACTTTCTCTAGGTGCCACCTAAATGATCTCCTTCTTTTACAAATATAAAAACTAAGTGACATGACTTACGTCTCTGGACCAGTGAGAGTTATTTTTATGGCAAATGACAGGGAAAAAAATTAAGTTGTGTGTGATTTATCACCTCGAGTGGAGTCATTAGGTGTCCCTCTTTCCCCTCCCAGCCTCGGCCTTCCCCTGTGCTGACTTCAGTGTAAAGACCACCCCGTAGCTCCAGCTCAATTCTCCCAGAGCAAGGGAAGGACATCCTCCCACTCCAGCGCTCCTCTGATGGAACCATCTGGAACTGTGGCTGAGCAAAGCCCATGGCCCCAGGAAAGCGATTCTCTGATAGAATAGAGACTCACATAGCAACGTTGGATCCAGTGCACCTGAGGGAGGGGGACAAGGACAGGGCTGAGAATGGAGGACAGGGCAATTTCCCAGACTAAGACGGGCTAAGAAGTTACCCAAAGGAAAAATAAAAGCAGGAGGACAAAAACCACAGTTAGCCTGCACAGCCTAAATCCTTGCTCCGACAATAAAACGTGTAACTGCATACAGTATTCCATTTCTCGCACATAATATAAATTTGGTTGACAACCACTGGTCATCAAAAACACCTAAGCAGTTCAACCCACATTTTTACTAACCTGGTAAGAATTCACTAGACCAGAGGACTTTTGTGCATTGACCTTCTTTATTCATTTCTTCAAAAAAATTTTATTGTATTGAGGATATAATGATGAGAAAAACTGTCCTCACGAAGCTTACAATCTCTATGAGGCAAAGGAGGACAAAAACAATCACAGAGCAGGTGACAAGCAGTGTGAGGAAATAACCTATCTCCATATGACCGTATCAAGATACAAAAAGATAAAGCCAAAGTTTAATAAAGCTTCTTCATGACTAAATATCCGTTTTCTCTGCTAACTTGACCAGCTGCCTCTCTGAGTGATGATACAGATTGGAAGGAAAGTTATTTCTTGCTGAAGTAACCTCAGTGTTTCCCTGGCCCACCAGAAGAAGAAATGTTATCCGCAGGCTTGGAGCACTCAGTTTTAAACCCACCAAACACTCACAGACGTCCCATCGTGGACACCGAGGTCACCACCTCCAGAGCACAGGAAACAACGGATTACTTTAGATGAAATGAGCAGCTCCTATCAGTGGCTGGGTCTATGAAGAATAAAAAAGGAGAAAGTGAGGAGAAAAGCAACATCTCGATTCCCACACTGTTTAATTCCTTATGTCACCCATTCTTCCAACTCTGGTCCTGTTTCCTTTATTTCTCTCAAGTGGATGTTTCGAACTTCTACTGTGATCTCACAAGGGGTAGGCCCCCTCAGATGTCCCCTTTGCTGGGGACATTCTTTTCTCCATCTGTAGTGACATGGCTTACTTCCTTCAAACATTCCGTCAGAATCTGCAGTGAGGTTTGAGTGATATTCTTCTCTCAGGTGGAGAACACTGATGCTCTATTTTACTTGTCCCTCCAGCCTCCATCGTGTATTTCAAGTTAGTTAGGTCCCCGATGATGGCAGGGGTTGTTGGGTTACAAAGCTTACCAGGATCCTGTTCTCTGCCTTTCACCTGATTTTTAAAATTTTTCCTGTTGTTTATTGAAATCTTAGCCACTATTAAGAAGCACACTGTACTTACACTGAGTCAGGGAACACCTAAGAAATTACTCTGGATTATTTTGTTATCCCTCTTACAAGAAGCCCAAATGCGCTACACTCAGGTAGCCAAGAGGCAAGGGGTTTCACGGTAATTGCTGGCCCACAATGTGGGCCCAGCTGGGCTGACATTTTAATTTGTCTCTTTTGGGGCTTCCATTATCCTGGGTACCAAGGTATAAATGTGTCTGGAATCACAATTTGTGGAAAGGTAGTAAAATTTTGGAACAGTGCCAGGACTATTCAGTGCTTGGGATGGATTTCTTGGAGTCTCTCCAAATGTATGGGCTGTCCATTGTGCCATGTAGCCAGACTTGAGTCTAGAGGAGACAATTAAGATGAAATTATGTTTACTGCAGCCTAGTTGCACAATGGAAAAAAACCGAGGTGAGCAGTCTGCAGAGGGTAGCTTCTGTGTTTTAGAAAACTTTCGAAGGTTCCACAGAGGAATGCTGCTTGTGTGTGGTGAAGTTTGGGGATGCTTAGAAAGCAGTTACTATATAAATATAAAAGATGATTTACAGGGGAAATGATGGCTGAGGCTGGAAAGGCTCTGGATTTTGGCAACCATGGTGTCTGCTGAAAGGGAAGGTAGCTGGATGTGATAAACAAAAGCGTGGGATTCTGGTTTGGTTTGGGTTGGTAACCTAGCTTCACCACTTGTTGGCTGTAAGACTCTGAAAAAGTTCACTGCTTCTCAGAAAAGCAGCAGTGTCATGAAGTTAGGGTTAAATTAGGTAATACATACAAAACGTTTAGCATAATGACTGACGCTACAAAGTGTTCTGCCAAGCCTTATAAGGAGATAATCTAAAATGGTCTATAAATCCAGGGGCTTATAAGGCTTTGGGGTCTCAACCTCCCTGGGAACTTGATGAAAACTATGGGTCCTTGTCCCCTCAGGGGAAAATGCACATGTACAAAATTTTTGTGCACAGTTTTAGGGAATTCAAAGACACACGACTATATAACCATAGACTTTAGGTAAAGATCCTTTGTTCTAGGGCTAGGTCCATTCCAAAAAGAGAGAGAAAGTCCTCAGTTTTATTTATTTTGTATAATTTTGGATCATTTATAATCATAGGTACATAGCTTTTTAAATGAGTAAGGGATTTTTTTTTTTAAGATTTTATTTATTTATTTGACAAAGAGTTGAGAGAGCACAAGCAGGGGGAGGGATGGAGGGAGAGGGATAAGCAGGCTCCCTGCTGAGCAGGGAGCCAGAGGCTGGGCTCCAACCAGCACCCTGGGATCATGACCTGAGCCGAAGGCAGACGCTTAACCGACTGAGCCACCCAGGCGCGCCTGAGGAAGGGATTTTAGCTAGTCTAAATCCCCTCCCCCTTTTTTGGAAATAACAACATTAAAATCCTAAGAAAATACCTAGTGTTTCTGATAAACAGGAAACTCTATCAATTTCACATTTCTATAATTTAAAAAATCAGTTCTCTTTTATCGCCTACCCTTCATTTTGAGATTTTCCTTAAGATGTCTTGTATTTCCCCTCTGTTCCTCACCCTGTACTCTGAGAGACATTGCCCTCAGAAGCTCACATCCATTCAAAGCCCCATGATGAATACAACAACCTGTGTGTTTTAATTAGGATAGGCTCTGTTCCTTCCTCCTAGGACACACAAATGAATAGAACTCAGAGATGTGTGCCTCATACAGCTTACAGTCTCAACATGAAAATGATCTTTTCTTTTGGACAAATATGACTGGGGTTGAGATTCTATTCGTGGTGGACAGGAAGAGAGGTATAACCTGCAAGTTTTCAGCCAAGTGAATGTCACCAAAGCCTCCATTGCCATTCCTCAAGGACGCTGCCTTCATTTGCTTAAACAATAGTTGGGAGCATGGGCACCACTAAACACAAAATAGGCAAAGTGTGTCTGGGCAAAATCCCACCCATAACTCCTCTCTGGCAAGAGCCAAGAACAGTAGCAGTAAATCAGCCATGTTAGGGAGCTTATCCCTTGGTTTTTCACTGCAAAATGTGTTTGAGCACTTCTGTTTTGCTTCCAGGATACTTTGGGTGATTTTTGAGGAGAAGGTGAGCGAGAGAGCAAAGGTCCTGGGGTTTGGCAATTTGTTGTAGGTAGAATGGAGTGGGGAATATGGCTGACAATGTGGAGAAGCAGCAGATTAATCCAAGGGAGAGAAGACTGGAATGTGAAAAACTGGAAGTAGCTTGGATTAAGTGACAGGGCCAAAGGCAAAAGATATTAAAAGGCTTTGAACTGGTTCTGGGGACCAGAACTCTTGTTCAATCTGGTTCTGGGGACCCAGATGCAGCCCCAGACACAGTGGTGACACAAAGTCAGTGTCACTAACAGGTCGCTGGGATCCACGGGCTCTGGGCAACTCATCGGACCTCCCTCAGAATGTTGCTGCAGCCCCGGAGACAAAGGACAATGACAGCAGAGTTAAGGTGGTGCTGGCAGGTCGGGGCTAGGCTCCAGTCACCTCAGCTTCTTATCCTGTCTAGGGGGACAGACTGTGGGGCTCCATTCTGAAGCTACTTTGGATGGCCAATGTTATAGGAACTATGGTGCCGACACACCCATGCATCTGCCTTCCCAACTTTGCTTTTTCTACCTAGAAAAAAGTCTTACCCCTTTTTGTTACCCTCTGCATCTAGAATTTCATCCCTGTCTGGCTAAGTATACTCCCTAGTTCTTGGGAACAGGGGAGACACTCTTCTTGGTGTTTTCAGAGGGATCTAACTCAGACTTCACTTCAGCCTTTTCTTACCTGAAATGTCCCCGCACAATGGGCTATAAGAACCATAATGGAAAAGCAAAAGTTATGTTCATGACATCGAGGAAGGTGAAATCAACCTAATGAGTTGCGTCATTTGCTCAAGAGAACACAAGCATTTACTTATGACTTGGTAATGCAGCGACCTTTCTTACGTGCACCCATAATTTGCAAGCCACAATATTTTTGGCAAATGATTTGCTTATCTCCTCTCCCAGGGAATGCTTTGACAGACAACAGTATAAATATCCTGTAGCCTGGGTCCTTGGTTTTGTAAACAACCAGGAAAGAAGCAAGGCATTTTGCCTGATGACCAAGGAAGACTCACAAATAGGCTTCTATAAACAGAGGGCAATTGTAAAAGGGAAAGATGACAGAAGCGACGGGCTTGGTCCATGCTTTAAATATCTTGCCCATGACACCACCCAGAGGACCCTCTCAGCCGAGACCCATATTTTAAAAAACCAGACCTATTAATATAGTTGGGCTCTTGCTCGAGTCATACAGAATACATCAGGCATATTATTTTTCATGATTTTGTTTGTAACACGAGAGGTAGTTACCTCCCACAGACTAAAACTGGAGATCCTCAGCTATGAGCTAGTAAGCAAAAAGCTTCGAATATTTCAAGGCAGACTATCTCAGAATTCCAGCTCTTCAGTGGAAATCATATGAGCTGGCCAACTGCAATTCTTCAGTTAACACCTGAAATAATAATGATGACTGGCTATCTCTAGCTTAGAAAAAAGAATTTATCCAGCACAAGACCTATAAAGGTATATACACATATATGCATGTGTTCACAATCTCACCTATATACACATACGAGACCAAGTTCCAGAAAAGATCATCTTTCTTCACCTAGAGAGAGGTTAGAATGAGGAATACATTGCTGTCATCTCATTTCTGCCAGCACTTAGGTTCTTCATTAGCCGATGTTATCTCTGACAGGGAGTTCTCTATCCTGGAATGTGATTGGATAGGCTAATGGAAAACAAAAATGTTCTTGGCAAACACAAGGGCAATAAAGATGCTTAATGATAAATCTTGCATGTTATCAAGACTTGAGACCCTTTTAAATCAAAACAAGCAATGGTAAATGGTATCAGGGAACCCAGAACATTAAAATCCAAGTAAATTTCAATTCCTCTTGGAAAACAGAATGACTGTTGTATGAAACCTTTTAAAAATAATGATAGCTAACATTTGTTCAGTACTCATAATCGGAGGAGCACTGTTCTATGCACTTTACATATTTTTTTCACTTCTCAAAAAACCTTCTAAAGTACTAAAAAATGAAATTTGAAGACTTTCGACCAGTGACTAGATGAAACAATCCTGTCATGGAAAAAAGGTTTTCAGTTTCACCCTTACAGAGCTCTTAAACAATATATTCCAGGTCACAGCTAAAGTTATCCTTGTATCATAGGTGAATGTTTCCATGTGCTTCCATTCCTCAGCATTCTAGTTCCCAATAGACATAGGCATTTCTGGATGTTCGTCCTTTCTCGGAGAAATAGAAGATGCAAAGTGACCGATCTTGTCTCTACAGAAGTAGAGTTATCTCTCATCCACAGCAAGTCCAACAGAACCAAAGCCCTCCAGGATTGCCCAGGGAGAGCACCATTTCCTTTGGTTCCGCATCCACCCACAATGTTTCCAAAGGTGTGGCAAGGCACACCTGCAAAGACGATCCTCATTAATAAGGTGAAGTACCTCCTTCATTTTCTAAGGGCATAACATAACCTCAGAACAATTTACCTAGGAGATAAAAGGTCAAGGGTTGCTGAGCTGCAGATGAGCACAATATAAAGGACAGAAAGAGAGAAGGGAGAGGAGAAAGGAGAGAGAAAGAATAAGAGAGACTGATCTCAGCAAGGGAAAGAAGCAGGGGCTCCCGCACAGACAAGGCACAGGAATGAAAACCAAGAAAAATCCAGATCTATTAAGGCTAGTGATGGGCTCTACACAAACAGCTGTCATTTAGGCACTTTCCACATCTGGTAAGTTGAAGTAAATTAAAACACTTATACATGGGGGTTGCCTGGGTGACTCAGTTAGTTAAGCGTCTGCCTTCGGCTTGGGTCATGATCCTGGGGTCCTGGCATCGAGCCCTGCATCGGGCTCCCTGCTCATATGTGTTTTTATTTCCAAAACAAAATGACCTCCTAGAAAATGTCTGATCGCCTTTGTGCCTCATGAAGACCACCACAGTGATTTTTAATCTGCAATTGCATACAAGTCACCCTCGTTCACTTTATCTTTTTTCTGGCTACTTCGTTCTTATAAACTTTTGAGGAAATTGAACTCTGATTTCTGTTTCTTTTTACTTTTTAAAAAATCTTTTTGGTTCAAAAAATCCTAGACCATCATTAAACTGGGCCAAGAAGCATTTAGTCTGAATGAAGGATAAAGAATGGGAAGGGAGAACACTTTTTGCCTCTCTTCACATAAACACGTTAGAATCACTTTGGCATCAAACATGAAGGGGAGAAGCAGCTTGGGTAATAGATGACTGATCCCCACTCTCCAACTAAGAAGGCAAAAAGTTTCTAAAAAGTTTGAGGTTTATTCAGAGCAGACTTTCTTAACAAAATGTGGGTTGTAAGAATTTTTTATGTGCAAAAACCAAAATGGGGTTTTCTGGCCCAGTGAGTTCTAGTTCTTGCTTTGGGAATGTCTGACTTTCACATCCATTTACTAATGAGAACTAAAAGTAATATTTCATATTTGTAAGTGCTTGACACGAAAATGAAGGAAGACTGTTTCAGTCGGGCTTGTTTGGTTGAAAGAAAGAGAGGTGCACTCAAGTTACTTCACTGAATTGGCAGTGGGACGAGATGAGATGGGGGAAGGGAATTGTTACAAGAATTACCCATCGAGGACCGGACCGGAAACACACCAGGACTGGAGGCATCTCTAAGTACTCGTGTCTTACCGCCTTCACTTTCTTTCTGTGTGTTACTCCGGCTTCCTCAACCTTCACTCTCTATCTGTTGTGATCCTTCAAAGTTTGAGCCTGCATATGGTTCACGGCATCCTCCCACAACCTGACTTGGATGCCAACTGGCTGAGTGTCTTAGCTTCCCTTTGCCAAATCTCCGAGAGAGGCATCTGATTGGCCCCACTTATCATTTTAAGCTAGTCTATACAGATGGCTGGCCGGGTTACAGAATGGGCTGCCTTCAAATCAACTGTCTACCCTTTGGTCCACTTATTTGAGACAAGGGACAAACACATAGCCTGGAGCATGACTATTTAGAAGGAGACCACCAGCAGAAGGATTTCCTTAGAGGAGCATTTGGATGGGACAGGTTGAGATAAAGATCTCTAGTTTGCCGGCAGATTATGTGGAAACCAGTGTACTCATCATCCTTCTGAGAGAAGCTCGTCTCAACTAATTACCTTCATCACCTCTACTGCCACTCCATCTACCACTATCTCCACGACCGACCTAATGCCTAGGAATCTGTAGACTTTTATATCAAAATACAAGGAATTTCAACTAGCGTACCAACAACAGTATTTTTCACGTTCCAGGACCACTCAATCATTTTATTTTAGAGTAACATGCCAGTGTGCAATAAAATATTAGAATAGGGATAATAGATACGACTCTGCCCTACTCCCATGGTATTTATATTAATAGGAATCCAATTAATACAGGTGCCTAAACTATATTTGGTGGGTGTTGGGAGATCTAAGTCAGCTGACCTCACCATTTAGTAACCTAATACAGAGAATTAGTTCAAAGAATATTTATAATAGGGATGCTTGGGTAGTTCAGTCGGTTAAGCTTCTGCCTTGAGCTCGGGTGAGGACCCCGGGGTCCTGGGATCAAGTCCCACATGGGGCTCCTGGCTCAGTGGGGAGCCTGCTTCTCCCTCTGCCTGCCACTCCCCCTGCTTGTGCTCTCTCTCTGACAAATAAATAAAATCTTTAAAAAAAAAACAGTATTTACAATAATGACTGATTATATAATGCCAAGGCAGGGTTGCAAAAGACTATAAACCCTGGCATCAAGCAAATATCGTTTCAAATCACAGCTGTCTTATAATAACTGTGAAACTTTGGCAAAACTGCTCATCCCCATAAATCATTTGTAAAGTGGATATAATAATAACCGCTTCATAGGGGGTTTTGTATACAGTTAGGCAAGACAATGTTTATATTGTTTTTAAAAATAAATATTTAGACAAAATAATTAAGGCATAAGTTATTGCAAAATGACTGGCACATAGTAAGCACTCAATAAGTAGCAGTAATGGTTTCTATTACTATCATTATTTTGATTATAATATCATTACCATGGGTGTTATGGGGATTGCGGAATAGAGATGAGAGATATGAGGATTATCTTCAAACACTATACAGTCTTAAAAGAGGTGATATAGACCTACCTATTCGAAGTGGGGTATACCTAGAATTTGCACATACACAAGAGGAACTCAGCAGAATGGTGGACTCAGTGGGAAACATTTTGTGTGAAATAATGTTTAGCGATAGTCTCTAATCAGGAAAAGGAGGTTCAAATTCTGGTGAATTTTTCATAGGGATCATGCCTCTTCGAAAAGAAAGGAAGGATTGCTCCCAGGGTCAAAGTTTATCTGTTGTAATGTAAAAAGCCAGGATGCCTCAGATTTTCATAACTGGAACACGAACTCTACGGAAAGCATCGACAATTGCAAATGGAGAGGACCCACTGGATGAAATACCTAGAAGTCACTGTCAGAAACCAGGGGACAGCCCACTGCTTGGGTGTACATTTCACTTCCCCGGGGAAGCCTAAACCAGGCCAGAGTCCCCAGCTGTATATTCTCTTCCCTACCAAAATACTCACTACATAATGGCATTACTTATTTAAAGCCCATCTTCTGTGCTAGGTTGTAAGTTCTGTAAGACCCTGACTCACTATTCATCACTTTATTTCCGTGACTAGCCAAGTTCCTGGTCCATGGTAGGCACACCACAAACATATGCCAAGTGAATGAATGCAGGAATGCAAGAATGATTTAAGTAATGAACATGGAATTCAGAGGTGATTTCATCATATGCTGTTTTGCTTTGTTCTCTAATATTTATAAGGGTTAGTCCTGACTTCCTGTTGACATTATAAATTGCACTGAGACACAGCAAGAATTCTGCATCATATGTCTCTACCACTATGAGACATCCAATTACAGGCATAAATCCTCAAAGGGTCTTTCTGAGCTCTTTGCTAATAATCCTTTTTACCCTCTGCTCTCCATATTCTATCTTCTATTTTCTATACCAATGCAGAGATTACACCTCAGTCTCACTATTAGATTATAAATCGGTCTTTTGTTATTTTTATCACCAGAACTTCCTACTTGGTAAAGGTCCCATAAATAAGTGAGTGAATGAGGGAATATTTGGACAGCATATATTTCAAAGCATACCATCAAAACATGCAGCTTTCTAGAACCTCACAAATTGCTGTTGTGATTCCAAGGTGTCCCTGCGTGAAAGTATTTTTACAATTTTAGGATAACTTGAGAACTTCTGTTGGTAAAAATAACATACCCACTTGCTTTCTAGTTAACAAACTCTGATACATCCAATCATTTCATCCCATAAGCTTTTTTGAGCACCTCTTAGGTTCCAAGCACTTGTATTACTCAGATGCAAGAGACTCGTCCCTGGAGATGGTCAAAGTCTTCATGTACCATAGTCTCAGTCAGAGGGTCTGAAAGTTGGAGAGTAGACTGTTCTTTTTCAAGGGTCCCTTCAGTCTCACCTTGGTCCTGCACGTTGACTCCTGCAAATCCCTCACAATAGACCACTACTGTATCGAAGACTTCTGAGTCTGCAATTATAACTCCTCTGTACTCCCATTAATTAGACCCTGCTCCCAAACTTCTTTGCTGTCATGTGGATTTTTTCTATTGTATTTCTCCACTTTCCCTTTTAACACCTAGACAGCGTATTTCACAACAATCTTTCTTCAAAATATATAAAATATCTCTCTGTCTGCGTTTCTTCATCTTTAAAAGAAGGGTATTGACAATTTGGGACAATGGATTTGGAATACCAAGGAGACAAACAGGCTAACAAGGAGAAATAATCCCTGAGCGAACAAAGGAAAAATCAACACAACTCTGGCAATTTCTTTTTTTTTCAAGTCTGGCAATTTTGAGAAGAGAACAAGTTTTGCTTTCTCCCTGCCTACTTGAAGAAATGCTCCTACTTCTCCTATATCCTGCTTACATGAGATTCTCATGGAAATACTAAGACAAAACAGATCCACAGAATTTTAGGGCTTGAAGGGGTCTTTGCAATTCTGTACTCCAACATGGATTAACCACAAATATAATGAAGTTTATGCCTTAGGGTCCATCGCTAGCTTTGGCCCCTCCCAAGGCCTTGGGAGAGGTCCAAGCAATGTGTTCACATGGTCATATTTTTAATTAAACATCAGAAGTAAGCTATTTTAACCATTATTGGTAAAGACCACAGTCTCTGCAACCCAACATACCTCCTTCAAACTCCCCCTCATGCTGGAGGAACTGGGAAAGCTGTGGGTATTTTTGTTGCTCTGGCTAGAGAGCAGTTGAGATGGAGATACCATTGGCCTGGGTTTACTGGGTTATATACGCATATACGTGGCTCTCAGCCACTTTAGTATGTGGTTGTTCGAGTTGTTTCAGTTTAAGGATGAATTCTGAATTCAACGCATCAACCACTTCAGTGTGTGGTTGTTCCTTTGAGTTTTTCCAGTTTAAGGATGAATTCTAAATAGTTCCACTGTCCATTGGGCCAATTTACTGGCACCAGGTCACAAAGATGTAGAATTAGGGGCTATTTCATGATACATATATGTCTTAAGGCACTCAGCTCTGGAAAGGGATGGTAGGAAAAAGATAAAATTATCTTTCTATTCTCTCTGGAGAAGAGAATATTGCAAAAATCATTGTCATATAAAGAGGAAATCAGCCCCCCAAGTGTAGGAAAAATGTAATAAAGGATTGTATCAGATAGTTAATTAATAAACATTTATTTGAATTTCGTGATGTTTATGGTATTTTCACCCTTTTAAAATTCGTTGTGATTTTGTTACTGATTTTAAGTAAGTATTCACTTTTGTAACTAATTTTGCATCTAAAATTTTATATTGTTTCTTAAAAAAAGAATTATATAAACTTCAGTCTCCCTAAAACCCAGATTTGGCCCTGGGCCTACTTAATCATCTCCCCACATTTAACAGGTGAGGCCCAAGCATATCACATGGTTCACAGCAGTCCTGAGCTAACCTAGGTCTTCCGACTTTCTGTCCATTGCTATTTTAACCCACATTATCTTACTTTTGAGAAGTACCCCAACGATCAAAGATCTCCACTTAAAAAAAAAAGCAAATAAGAAAAAAAAAAAATCCCCTGACCACAATATGTAATAATAGTAAACATTTACATAGCATCTCTTACATGTTAGGCATTGTTTGAAAGTGTTTTACATATAGCTCATTTAATCCTCAAAACAACTCTGTGACTGAGCTAATATTAATATCCTCATTTTCAGGACAAAAATTGGTCCATAGATTGGCTAAGTAAGTACAGCAAGGTCACAATGTGCAGAGAGCATTACATCCTCTGTATTGGGGACCTAACAGCAAACATTTTCTGGGGCCTTACAAATGTTCTAGGCATTTTGTTGAGCGCTGTGGTGCATTATCTCATTTAATCTTTACAATCGCCTGTTAAGATATGTAGCATTATGACTCCATCTTAGAGATGAGAAACGGAAGCGTAGAGAAATTAAATGACTTGCCCAAGGTCATGTGTCTCATAAGGGGCAAAGTCAGTACTCAAATCCAAGCCTGACTCTAGGGCCAGGGCTTTTAGTCTCTATATGATAATGCCCATCAAAGAAAACACCTTCAATGTCCTTCTATTAGTGCCACATTCTCTGTAGTCCCTTTCTTCTAAAGTTACTATTAGAATGGGTACGTGGAGAGAATTAAAGACTGGGGTTAGTAGCATAAAGGACATAGTAACCCCCTTAGACATCTGTCCCCTGCCTTGTGGGATACACACACACACACATACACATATATAATCCCATTGTACACACATACACATTTGGATCTTAGTGGAATATGTGTTCTTTTGAAAATGAGCTTTAGTAAGAATTTTCTTGGAGGAGATGTGGAGGAGGGGCGTGGGGGGGTGAGAGCATCTATCTGTATGTCATGATATTCCTTGCATCTGATCCCTGTCTTCAACTTTTGCTGTCCCTTAGAGATGGCGAATTTACGTTTGATTCATATTTTGTGATAAAGTCAAGAATGGCAATCAGCAGATCGGTGATTGAGATGCTGAAGAAAGTGTATAGAGGAGGCAAATCCCTACAAATGTCAAGAAGATAACATAAATATAGTGGCAAAATGTAACCCGCAGGGAGTGACAGTGACCTTGGTAAAGTAGAGAGTACTCCTCCAAACCCGAATAGCAGGTACTGGGCTCCAGCAAAAGGAGCTTAGTGTGACCAGATAGGACAATTTTTCAAGAGAAACCGGAAATCTAGATTTGGGGTGTAAAATCTCCTAACTTGTAAAAATTTTAAAGTAATTCATTTTTTTCTTTTTAAAGCATTGTGCTGGTTCGCATTGTGCAGGCCAAACAAACAACGACAAACCCCACATCTGTAGGCCTCTCCCTGGACGTCTCCTTTGTATGGAGTTAAATGCAGGGAACTCTGAAATGGGAAATTACAAGAAACAACAGACAGAAATTTGGATCTTGGAGGAATAATTGTTCTTTGAAAAATGAGCTTTGGTAAGAATTTTCTTGGTGGGGGTGGGTGATTCAGGGTGTGGGATGGAAATTGGCACAAAAGCCATAGCCCCTTTGGATCAGATCCTCTTAATTTCTCCTTTGGAGTAGTATTGGTCTTGGGCCTTGGGAAAAAAAAAATAGCAGGAATCTAATTAACAGCTCAAAGGGAGCAATCAATTTACAATTGTGTGAAGTGCAAATTCCTTTGTGCACAAAACAAATTACAGTATTTGCAAATTTGTAAATAATGCAGCACTTTCTGCTATCCAAATGCTTTGGGTGCCCCCGGGGAGAAGGAAAAAGAAGTCTGAGAAGGCAAAATGTTAGAAAATGACCTATTGTCTCAAGAAACGGAATTTTAAAAAAAAACTTTAGTAATTGATTTTTTCAACTGAATCCTTATTTAGGAACTATAATGGGGCCCAGTTCTTAGGTCAGTAGGAGAATATCTAGAGAAGTAAACAATTTCAAGTCCAAATGTCACAGCACGGCATTAACAGGGTACCTTCTTTCAAAATTACTGAACAGGAAAAGTGGCCCCGAACCCTCCCTACACCTTGAGTTTCTAGCAAGAACTTCCATTTTATAAAGGCCCAGGCATAATAATCATTATGTTCAATGTTAGATAAGGAATCGGTGACAGATAAGGACATGAATCCAGCCAATCTGCTCCAAAGCAATGGTTTTGTGAACCGCTCAATTCACAAATATTTACTGGAGCCCTTTTATAAGGTGCTATCACTTTTATTCTAGATTCAAACAACACCCTGGAAGAATGTATTGAGGAAATATACCTCAACATCTGGTGTATTGAGGAAAATAAGAATGAAAACTCATTTTTTCCCAAAATTTTTAAAGCACTTCTCTTCCTGTTGGGCTAGGAATTGAGGATACAAAGTAGGGGCACCTGGGTGGCTCGGTCGGTTAAGCATCTGTCTTCAGCTCATGTCATGATCCTGGTGCCCTGGGATCAGCCCCGTCTGCTTCTCCCTCTCCCTCTGCTGCTCCCTGCCCCAAATAAATAAATAAAATCTTTAAAAAAAAAAAAAGAGGAAAAGAGAATAAAAAGTAAGTGTCACTTCATCCCCGCCCTCAAGGTGTTCACAATCTAGTGAGAAAACAGAATTTAAGGCAATCATTTCAATACTGAGATTGTGCTAAAGTAGAGATAAGAGGGTGATACCATAGACACTTGGACAAGTGCTTGAATCCACCAGAAGATCTTTCAACAGGAGATGAAAATCACCACGCGGAAGGGCGAGGAAAGCATTAGAAGTGGAGGTAAGTGGACTATTTATGGGCCTGAAGCAGAATGACAGTTCAGATGTGTGCTTTCCAAATGATTCTCTCCCCCTGTGTTCTCATTCACTGTGGGATGAGTGCAAATTGGTTAAATCTTCCCACAAAATATTTTAGCAAATTGTAACAAGAGCCTTAAAACATATTCACATCCTTTCAGTTAGAAATTCCATATCTAGGAATCAGAGGGGCTGCCAGAAACTTATGTATGAGGAAGCTCATCATAGCATTATTTATAACCATGAAGAACCAGAAGCAGTCTCTATGTTCAATAACGGGGTAATGGCTAAAGAACTTATGGACCATCCAAGCCATATGATTTTAGGCACTATGTGTGTGTGTGTGGGGGGGGGGATATCACATTTTAAGAAATATTTCAAGACAATTTCTGAAAACAATGTCAGTTAATAAAGTATCATCCTACTTTTGTAATAAGAAAGTTAAAAAGTACTTCTCAATGTTGCTTGTAATTTTCACCCATATCTTACTTTTCTGAAGGTCTTTCTTGTTTTATACATACCAGACAACAAAAGGGAAGGAGTTTCTCCTTATCCTGTGTGAAATCAAAAGAACTGCCTTTTGTTTTCTTCCCTCTTAAGAGTGTGATCCAGGATTCACAAGTCACTCTCTTAAGTCACATTCTCTTTATGATATCCAGGCTGGTTAGAAAAGAAAAGGAGACCAGGTAAAAAGTAGAAGAGACAGGAAGGATCCAGAAGTTGAACAATGACATGAGCACAGAGAAGGATGGTGGGAGAGTGGGGATTGTGAGGACCAGAAGAAAGGGTGCAGGTTGTGCGCTGAGAATGAGTTACTGGATAGAAGATTTTAGGGGTGAAACATGGACACATATATAAGGGTTCAATATAAGAGATGTCACAGTGTAGCACACCATTAAATGTCAAATAAATGGCCCTCTGGATTAATTAATGTTACAAAGTTTGGAGGAATTTGGTGGAGAGATCCATCCCTTGATCACGTGCATGTATCAATGAAGCTATTTTCCTAAAACCTCCCTTTAGCAATCTTTGTCAGAACAAATAATGGTGTACACTCTACCGGCCATCCTTTCTGGGGAACTTAGTTATGAAGAGCTTAAAGAACGTCATTGTGAAAGGATTTTAACTACTAAGTAAGATGAAAGGTTATACGACGAATATGATAGAAAATAATTTGAATCTAAAATACTATCTGTGAAAATTCAATCTCTGCACAAAAATTCACTTCACCCTTCAATATCTCCTATCCTTTAAAATGTATTCATATAAAATCTGCTTTACAAGAGAGAACCAGCCAGGAACATAGCCCAAGAAATTTACCACTAAATGGGGACACATATGTGTTTCAGTTCTTAGGAAAACTGTGCCTTGCTAACTTTCTCCCTGGATTTCTTGGTTCTCTGCATTGAAGAGCAGGTGGTGATTTCTCTCCTTACCTTAATCTTCTTGCTTTTTTCTGCTTGCTGTTTCTGATTGTTAAGCACCTTCCCCATACCATTGCTATTCTAGGTTATATATGTCTACAACAGCATCGGGTGACCTTTGGCTATCAGTAGTTAAATGGATCAACACATTTACCCAACCACATAACTCAGACCCTTCAGGGGTTTTCCAGTCAATTTTAATCTATTTAAACCTGACACTGGCAGATTTCCACTTCCTTTGTTCCTTGTGTAGACCTGGTGTATGTGTGTTGGTCTCTAAAAGGGACAGAGGAGACAGCTATTGAAAAATGAGATTGACAGTTTTAACCACACAGTTTGGTCTAATGGCTTTGATATGCTAAACTTGCTAGCTCCTCCAAGTGTACCTTTCTGATTTTGCATTACAGCACCACACTGAATCCCTAAGGAAACCAGGGTTTTTTGTTTGTTTGTTTGTTCGTGTGTGTGTGTGTGTGTGTGTGTGTGTGTGTGTGTGTGTGTGTGTGTTTTAATTAAAAAGAAAAGGAAGAAAAGAAAGAAATGCAAACCAGTGAAACCGTTCTTTTACATCATCTCCAGATTCATTCTGCGGACTGCAGGCCTTCACAAATCCCGGCCCACTAGAGACCTTTAAAAAAGGAGAAGCTGAGAATACAGATCATGTTCTAAAGAGCGAAAACAGGTGATGTCATAACGCACAGTCCTGCGTGGTCACAGCCAAGGGCGGGTGGGGAGCTGGGGCTCCAGGGAGCACGGAGCTCCGCGCCAGTGGGTGAAGCAAGTTGTCTCCGGGGCCAGGAGGACACCGGTGGGGACCCGGCACCAATCAGGTTCTCGCTCGGCGCCTGCCTTTGTTCTCACTGGGGAGCAGGTTTCCGGCGTTTCGCGTCGGGAACCCGCATTGGACCCGCACGCGCGTTGCTGGCCTCGAGAGACTTGGCTCCCTCATTCGCCTGTCCCCCCCCCCCCCCACACTCTGCCAGCCAGAGCTTTCCTCAATTACATGTGCCCTCTCTCTCTAGAGCGTGGACTCCAAAATCCTGACTCACCATTTTTAGCTTTGGAAGAGGCAAGTCCAGCCCAATAGTTTACAGACGATTTGTTCTCTGAACCTTCCTTCCAGAGCAAGGCTCTGTGTTCTCCATGTTTCTGATCAACTATCTCAGAAAGGACCGTTGGGTGAGAGGATAAACCTGTCTCTTTGGCCCTTTCATGCTGGACAAAAAACGGAACTTTCACTGCTGAAAGGACTGCGAGAAGGTGCTTCAGATGTAGGAGGAAACCGCTAACCGGAGGTTTTGTGTCCACCCTCCCCCGCAACTCGATTAGTGGTGTAAATTTATCTCAAACATCTACCCCTACCCGCCCCCTCCCGCCACCTTGCCTAAGCCTCAGGTAATTGGTCTTTTGCAAAACAAGGCTCAAGCAAGATATATGATGCATAAAGTTCTTTGAGATCCCTGGATGCCAAGTACTACGTGACTGCAGTCTTCTTTACAGCTAAGCTAAGATTCTGGCTGAGAGAAAGCCTAATCACTGCCCCGATAGTGTGAACGTTTTAGCTACCGCCCCTCTCCCGTCCCCAGCCTTTCTCAAGAAACCAGGAAATATTTAGCTCAGTCTGAGACCCTCTAGCGAGGCTCTAGCTCCCAGTTTTTTATCTCACTCTCCTTACCATTTTTGCAGGGACCTAGAGAGGGGGCGTGGTTTGTCTTTGGGGCGGGACTGGGCTTCCAGGATTATTTGCATACGACACACCCTCTTCCTCCTATTGGCAGAGCAGCACAAACTGTATTCCCTTCCGCCCCACTACCTAACTAACCCGCCATCTCTCTCCAGTTCCGAGCCTCGGAGGTAAACTTAACTTGCCCGGAGATTCAAGGCATCCTCGGCCTCTGTGATTGGCCGGCGCGGCTCCCAACCGGGCTCCGGTTGTTCATTGGCTGCGGGCTTGCGGCCCAGGGGCGTGGCCGGGGCTGTCCTAATGGCGGGAGGGGGCGGTACCGGAGCGTGGAGGTGGTGAAGGTGGTGGGGAGGCGGGGGCGGGGCCGCACTGAGGCGCTGCGGCGGCGGCGGAGGCGGCGGCAGCGGTGGCGGCTGGTCGTCCTAGCCTGGCGGGGGCGGGGGTCTGGAGGATGGGGGCGGGAGGAACAACGGGCCGGTGAGGAGCAGCCGCCGCCGTCTCCGCCGGCGCTTCGGCAGCCGCCGCGGTGGTCGCCTCGGGCAGCGCCGCTCGCTCTCTGGCCATCGCCTCCCATCCAGACATCCCGCCCGGGGGAGGCTGAGGCTGAAGCGCGGCCGGCGGCAGGGGGACGGTCCGGCCCCGCAGCGGCGCGGGCGGCCGCAGTGATAACCCGGCCCCGGCCCCGCCGTCCGTCTTCGCCCTCGGCGCCCGCAGCCACGATGAACCGGGGCGGCAGCAGCCCGTCGGCCGCCGCCAACTACCTGCTCTGTACCAACTGCCGGAAAGTGCTGCGGAAGGTACGGGCTCGGCCTGGGGTCCAGCCCGAGAGGGGCGCTTCCTGCCGGCGGGGCTCGGGCTGCTCGGCCCCGGGGCGCACTGTTGGGGCGAGGCTCATAAGGGATCCCGGGGCACCTTCCCCACGCCGGGACCGAAGAAGGGGGCGTGGGTTGAGGGTGGAGGTTTGCACTGCTGCGTTTTATCTCCGCCGGGACAGATGCTAGTCCCAAGGGGTTGGGGATTTTTTTTTTTCCGATTTTCTTTTTGCTGCCAGCAGTCTGTTTTTCGGCTCACCTCCCTGCCTTGCCACCTCCGGCCTGCTCCTCGGGCGGAGGGAGGGAGCGACCGGTTCGATCCTTCTCCCGGTGCTGTGGATGGAGGTCGGTGCCAAATCTGAACAGCCTGGGCTGGTCTCGAGGAACCTGGCTCCCTCCTTGCTGTGTGGCTAACTCTTGGCGGGGGTGGTTTTTGTTTATTCGGTCGCTTCTGCCTGCCTTGCGCGCTCTCCCTTAACACCCCTTTTTGCATTCTTCCGACGGCAGTCTTGTGTCTATAGTTCAGTCTTGAAAGGAACTGGTAAAGCAGCTTGAACTTTATGCCCATGGGAAATGCTATTCGACCTTACAGTTCCTATGGGGTTGGGGGAGGAGGAGACGGAGGTGGACGTGGGTTATCATTCCTCAGCCACCCCCCCCCCCGTGAAGGTCCAGAAAAATCAGACGTACAATCAGCTTATTGCTTCCCCGAGTGACTGATAAAAAGTTTACTCCAGAATTGTGTAGCTTACTTGGCTTAATCACTCCGTTAAGGGGTGGGGGGAGGGGAATGAGAAGATGTCGCTTTAGACCGAGAAAAGCTTTTAATCAGACTTTAACGGCCTCCACTGGGTAGTATTATAATCAGTTTATTTTTCTCCAAACTGTATTTTTACATTTCATTAAGTGGAAACAGTAGTTGAGGTGCTTCTGTTTGTCCAGTACAAATGAATTAAAATTGCTGAGCTGTGCAAATGCATCGGGACTGAAAGACCGAGACGAATACGGCACCGTTTTTAGTCAGTTTCTCCAAATACAGTGCAATTGGGATTGTTATTTATATTTTAAAAATAGAAAGAAAGCATGTAAGTAAGCAAGCTCGAATATTTGCGCTCTTTGTCCAAAAACTGTTTTTCTTCCTCTGTGGGTCAGGCCAAGTGCCAATCAAAGTTGTTTTTCAAGCCTCTTTTCCCTGCAGTAGGGCTGCTGCTTCCCCCCCCCCCACTATTTTATTTGAGAGCGTGAAGAAAGGAAAGGGATTGCAGATTTGAAGTTAATCGAACAGTTAAATATGCCTTAAATTGTGTTTATTGGATATGTTTCTCTTGAAACAGATTTTTATTAAATGTGCATGTTGAGTATGTGCAGTTATTTTTTTCCATAAACTCTGGGATCAAATTACAGTTGATACTTGCTCAGCTCATTGTAGGGCAGCTTGTGAGAAATGTAATGGATCAGAAGTGCAGATCAGCTTGGTCGAATGTTAACTCTTTCACTTCAGGGTCAGATGTCATCTGAACCTAGCTTTTAAAAAAAATATATTATTATTTCCTGACTTCAAAAGTGGTAAGTTATGTCTTTAACATGAAAAAATTGTTGCTTAAGACACATCTGATTAAACTCAAGCCTGTTTAAAATAACAGTTAGTTGTTTTGTTTTGTTTTGTTTTGTTTTAATTGAATAAGGAACAAAAGAACTATATTGACTTTGACTTTTTTTTTAATGGCTCTGACAATTTGGTCGGCTAATAAAATGTTTGGAGGTGATACTATGCTTCAAAATATGGTTTTTCTTTTAAGAGAACCATGGCTGTGGATCCATCACTCTTTGCTGGCATTCTTTATATGTTTCTCTTAGCTTTTAAGAAACTATTTCTATTTACTTAGAAAGCACATCCTCGTTTCTACTCACTCTTAGAAGAAAGAGGTATATGGAAGATGGATATTCACCATTCTCATATCTTGTAATTGCTATGCACCTCTGCCAATACTCCAGTTTTTAGTAACTCCAAGGTATTTAATATTGATTCATGCAGTAGCATGAAATAACTTTAGATGGAAATGGGATTGTTTGAGCCAGTTTTGACATGACTTGGCAACATTCGTAGCTTTTAAAGAGTGCTATTCTTAAGTGCTCTTAAAAAATATCAAGTGTTTAGCATTTTAAATTCTTCATCATTCTAAAAATAGCATGTAAGAGTTTATTTCTAATAAAGATGATTTTCTTTTTGATAGAAAGTATATAACTTTAAAATTCATCTGTAACTCTGAATATGTGATTCTTTGAATTTATCTTGTTTTCCATTTAATAAAGTGTTCAGTAATAACCAAGTGAGTCATAGCATTTTGAATTTTAGTTCAGTTCATAATGAAGAATGAAACTCATGCACACCCAGTGTGAATTACTCTTTGCTGTTATAATCCTCATTAATGATGGGGAAAGAGTCACCTTTTATGTGGCATGAAGCTTTTTTCTTTAAGTAGCTTAATTTGTTGCAATGTGTTGAATTTGGTGGGGGGACTTCAAAAAGAACTGGATTCACCCTCAGTGAAGTAACTTGGTTTAAAACAATGTCCGAAAATTGAGTTATATATTGTATGAGAGTCACATTCATTATTAGAAGTGCTTTTACAATTTTGATTCAATGTCTTCCAAAGTAGAAAGACTTCTTAAAATATTGAACATACCTAATTTGGTATCCTAGGTTAGTAAAAAGAATACATTTCCCATACAGGGAAACAAATGAGCAAACAAACAAAAACTATCCTCACATCTATAACTCCTACTAAGTCCAACTTGTTCTGTTATCAGTGAAATAATTCAATAAAGTTTTTAATAAAAGAGGAAATGCTTCCACTTACTTTGGAAAAGTTAATGAGTTTTAAGGTAAAATACATGTTACTTGAAGAAATTCCGGTGACAACTGGATAAATTTCAAAGTGGATTACCAAACTGCATTAAGAAAGGTAGGTAACTGTCAGTCCACTGATCTTCTGATGAATGAAAGGGGGCATATTACAATGTTTTTGAGTATGGAGCAGCCAATGCTACTGAAGTGAGTAAAACTGCACTGTAAATTAGAACATTTAACATTTAAAAATTCTTAATGTGTTTAGGTAGTTCTAGTGATAGATCTTTGTTGGCTATTGCATTTTTCCACTTTGTTTATATAATCACTTATTTTAGCAACTTTTGGGTGGTTTTTAAGTGAAAGGACTGCAAAAATAAAATGGGAAATATTAAATTGAACCATACAAAACTCACTTTTATAATTAAAATTGCGAATAGCAATTTTATAAGGTTCAGTCAATAGAATGTAGAATGTAATTGCTTTGGCTGATTTTTGTAGCTATACTCTTGGTTAATTAGGTTTCTTATATATATTTTTTTTGATTGTCAAAACAAGTTTTTTACTTATTTTATCATCTTAGTTTATCTTAACTAGGCAGAGGTCAAGCAGTGAATTTATAATAGCAAGCCATTATACAATGGTTTTCAAACTGCTTTTTAGGGAGCCCTAAAACATTTCAGTGTTCAAAATGCATGAGTTGGGTTACATTTTTAAGTACAATTACAATTATTCTTAAGTTATAACTTAAAAATGCAGCTACCCAAAAATAAGTTTTACCAAATTTTAACAAATTGTTTTAAAAGTTATCTTTTGTTACAAGATTATTCTGTGCAGGCTGTGAATTAAAGCTTGTTCTGCTACCTTTGTACATGTATTTGAACGTTTTTGTTAATATGGTATTAATAAGAAAGATGGTCATTGATTATGAAAGCCAAAAAAATCCTTACCATGCTACTCATGTTATATTTTTACTGTTACAGTTTTACTTGTTAACAAACTTATTAACAGTAATTGCTACTTTATAGCTAAAACACATCAAAATCATTGTTTTGTATATTTATATGTTGCATAGTTTGGGTCCAATTAAAATTTCATTTGTAAAAGGGATTCTGTTGCATCTCCCACCTTCGCACCGCCAAATAAGTAAACTGCCAAAACATAACTTCGAATGTAGTGATGCAGGAAGCCACTAGATGTGCTCATGGTCTCTGATAGGTCTTGTAATTTGGTAGGTCTCTGGCAGGTCTTTTAATTTCGGGCAAATCAGTTAATTTCTTGAAGCCGAGTTTTTTCTGTAAAATGTAGATAATTTCTGTTTGACTTAAAGGTTGCTGCATAGCTCGAGAGAGGTAATGTGTGTTAAAGTGCTTTGTAAACCATAAAGTATAACTTATAAGAAAAATATGAGCCTACTTATTTTTCCAGGTCACTGTAGTTCTTTGTGAGTTATAGCAATATATTTCAGTACATAGTGAGTAATTTGCTTAGGCTTCACTTTTCTGTCCTTTTGAACTATTGTCTGTAAATGAGAGGTAAAGTTTACTATGCTTTGGTTAGAATGATCAACATACTGATTTTTGATTTGCATATTTCTATTTATACCTCCTCCTCCCCCTCTTATGTACTAATCTAGTGCATTGCTTTTATTTTTTCCAATAATTAGATAAAATGAAATCGCCTTTTCAACACTTCAGGAGATGAGGGAAATTAGCATTTAGTTTGAAAAGACTAAAGAATCAAAGATGACTATATTTAATAGAAGTTGGGGATATCTAGGGTAAAGCAAAGAATTAATCATTCTAATTTAGGAGAAGAGTTATGGGAGTAAAGGTGTCAGTCTCTTCTCCCCATCTCTATCTCTTTTTTCTCTTTTGAAAGTACTGGGTTATAACTCAAATTTTGTCTAGACCTTCACAATTTTTGGAGTGCTTTCACATTATCTCAGTTGCCTTTCACAGACAGAAAATGTAAGTGCCATGACCTCTATCCTACAACTAGCATAAAGGTCCTTTTAATTCTTAGAACCGCTTCTATAATAAAACAATATTCTTATGGTCCCCTGCAGTATTGAAGCTGCCAGGGAATATCCTCAGCATCTTCCAGCTTCAGCATCTGTGAACCGCTCTAGATCCCCCAAACTCTCCACCTGACCATTCTTTCTCTTACTGACAATAAATGTTGTCAGTGGTTCTTCAGTGTTCAGGATTGCTCATCTCATTTTTGAGCAAATGTTTATCAAAAGCCTACATGGGTAAAAGGTCCATTGGAAGTGCAAGCTAGGCAAATAGATTTTAATACAATAGGGAAGAGAAGGTTCAGTTTCCTGATCGGGTTTCAGATTCCACATTGTAAGGAACTATTAGGAAGCTCAGCTTGTGGAGTTTTGGTGTGCTATCAAAGAAGCTTATTCACAGTTAACTCTTTCATTTCCCAACTTCTTAATGTGTGCGTGAGGCCAGATTTTCCTCACATACTTCAATCAAAACATCGCAACAGATTGAATACAGAATCAGATATGAAATTCAGCTGTCTTCTATTAAACAGATACTAAAGAGATTTGCAGACCATAAATGTCACTCTGCTCACTGTTTTTTTGTTTTGGAAAATAAAATTATTTTCCTAAAAATATGTGCCTTATGTTAACATGTAATGGATTTTATTATTTTAAGTGAATTAACATTTAACATTTTCTCAGTTTTAATTCCTAATACAGTAAATATTGACAGTTATAACCCATACACAAACAAAAGCTAGCCAGAATTCATATAAATGTACGGTGTATATAAATGTAATCCTCAGGAGTCTATGGGGAAAACAAAAGGCAGATACCGCTCACAGAAAATGTAGATGAGGCCAACCCAGTCACCTCTATTCCGTGTGAGGATCACTTGCAGAGGCTGCCTAGCACCTTTTCAGTGACATCCTAGAAGCGTCTCCACTCTCACAGTAAGAGTTAGGCTAACCAGAAATGATCTTTACTTTTTTGTGAGCATCCCCTTACCTGGTAAAAACCAAGGAGGGGGAAAAACACGTCTCTTTGGCTCTGAGGGAACATTCTCCTAAGTACTATGCAATGAAGAATGGTCAGATCCAAAGATTATATCCATTGTGCTCTAATTAGTTGGCTCTTGGCTGAAAAGGAAACGCTCTTGAGTAGCCAGGTTAGCCTTTTTTCTTGAAAGCTGAGACATGTGGGAGAAGCAACAGAAGAAGAAGAGACAAGAAAGAGAGAGAGAAGGATCACTGTAGACTGCTGATAAAAAGCATTGCTAGAATAAAGGAAAACAACCACTGTAGACAGAAGATAGGACAGCTCTCAATGTGGGAGTCCCTCAATACTGCAGTCCTCGATAGAGGGCGTTTTCTGTTTTGTGTGTAAGGGGTGCGGGTTACTCTGTCCACACAAACTACAACAGACTACCACCTGCAGTTCAATGTGGTCTTGAAGGCATGGGCATAAGGGTCTATTTATTTGGTTAGATCTGGTGAGACCTATAAATGACTACCGGTATCTAGCCTATCCCCTAAGATACCACTGTGGTGGAGGGCAGGCATGGGGGAGGAGGTGGGATTCACCACATACAGTAAAAACATGGAAAAGCCAAAATGATTAGTGATGTGTCCCACGCAGTTACCTTAAACGTATAAGTAGATAAGGTATAAACTATTTAAAAATATATATCCTGTACCATCTAAATCTACAGTTAACATGTAGAAGTCCTATTTGTCTTTCAAAAATCTTCCGAACTTATGACATCTCCAAAGTGTGTCCTAATCTTTAAACAATTTTCCTTCTGTCCCCTCAGGACTGCTGTTCTGCCCAAATATACTGCATTTATCACACTTAACACATTAAACTATAATTAACAATTTTTTACATATATCTTTCCCCTACTAGGTTTCCTCTTATTTGGGATGTGGTTAATAGAAAGTTTGTTTTTAGCAAAATTAGAATTCTGATTTAAAAAATCTCTTACTCTTATAAATATTGGCAGTATACTTATATTGAATACAATATAATCTGATAAAATGAAAACTTCTCTCATTTTTCAAAATAGGTTTGATATTTGTCTGATATGTCTGTTCCTTCCTTCCTATTTTGCTCTCTACAAAGAACAATGTGAGAAGTTCAGTGGCAAAGATAACTACCATCTTCGTGGCCATGGGATTGTTTCAGTGAGATATCATGCTACATTTTGGAGGGAGTTCTGATAGGGGCAAGAATATCAGTTCACTAAAAGTGTCAGGACACTGGCCTTAGCTATTGGTCCTTCTCAGAAATGTAAAATAGCCATCGCTTTGATATGGACATATGCTCTACCTCCTGGAATGTGCTAGGGTTTTGTAAGGGATGGCAGTTTGGGTGTACTAAGGACATACCTTCAAACTTCGAAGATTCTCTGCGGGCCCCCTCCTAAGGTTCTTTTCACATAGTATTCTGGCTAAGCCTTTCCCTCTTTCACTTCCCCCAAGCCCTTTATTTTGGAAATCTCCCAAGCCAGCTGTGATCCCCTTGGCCAGAAGACATTCCCTTGGTAACTGAACCAGAGAACTGTTCCTGGGCCTGGACTGCCCCTTAGTTAGCCTTTACTTTTTTAGATCCACCCAGAAGTGAGTCACTTTTTGGTCCATGGGCCAGGATATTGACTGCCCCCTGAGGGACACATGAATATTATGCGATATTTTATGGTGGGTTGGAATAACCTTGCATTTTGTTGCTCAAAGCTTCCAATAAGGAGTAATGGGCATTTTACCTTACATTTCATGAAGAATGTATTAAACATGTCATATATGAATAAGGACGACCGAGTAGAAAAATGGCTGATTTAGGTCCATGTTATTTCTTGCACCAGAGATTTCTTAAAGTGTAAAATACACATTTAAGTGAGATTTATTTTTTCTACTAATTAACAACTACTTGTAGTGGAGGTATATGTTCTCATTTCTAGGTACATATTTTATTTTTACATTTCCCTCTATTGCAAAGATGAAACTAGTCGCTTGAAGAAATGGAATCTCTCTTTCCAGTTATAGATATAGGCTGAATATTGAGAAGGCTGAAATTAACCTCATGGCTAACTAAAGCTGGATTCTGTGGAAGATTATTCTAATTACCTGAGATCGTAACTCTTAGTTTTGAAGTGCGTTTTAGAATATCAGTAACAATACTGGCTTCTTTTTTTTTTTTTTTAAGGTTTTATTTATTTATTTGACAGAGCGAGCACAAGCAGGGGGAGCAACAGGCAGAGGGAGAGGGAGAAGCAGACTCCCTGCTGAACAGGGAGCCCGATGTGGGGCTCAATCCCAGGACTCCGGAATCAGGACCTGAGCCGAAGGCAGACACCCAACTGACTGAGCCACCCAGGCACCCCACAAGCTTCTTTTGAATACCGCCTATGTGCCATAGACTGTTAACTATTTAAGCCCTGCATATGTATCACATTTAATCATCACAATGAATCTGTAAAGAATTATTACGTTTTATGGATGAAGAGTTAGGGCTCAGAGAGCTTTAGTTACTTATTTAAGGTCATAGTACCAATAGGTGGAAGACTCAGGATCTGAAACCAGGTCTAACTCCAAAGCCTGGCTCTTTATACAGATATAAACACTGAATTTCCTTACATTCCATGTTTTCTTTATGGAACAACTTTTACAAAATATGAAATTAATGAAACTTACTAGGACTTGATTCATCAGGAGGTTAATAAGAAGGATTTCAAATTCAGATATTTTCTACTTTATTTTTGTATTAGAAATGCAAATTTCTTTAAAAGATTAAATCAGTTGACAAACAAATTGAGATTCTCGTGGACGGTTTTGACTTATCTAGTTAGCTCTGTTATCTAGGTCTGTTATTAATTATTTGATCATTCTTCCTAATCCCAGGATGTATTTTTCCTGACTTTCCAGCAAACTTCGACCTATTTCTTTTGCCAATCAGTCATTCATTAGTTCAGTAACATTGATTCATTCAGTTCTGCTGACATTTATCTGACAGAAGACATTGTTGAGAAACATTTTAAGTGTTTTGTTTCTTGAATAGGACCTCTAAAGAAATGTTCTCAATTTTTAGTAATATTTTGCAGTAACAAAGAATTACTTATGAACATAAGATATAACATGAATGCTCATTTCCACCATTCATTTTGGCTTTCTGTGGTAAGGCAAAAATGATGCTAAAAGGAAGCCCAGATCCTGGGACTGGTGTCCAGCCACTGGCCTCGCCCTACCTACATTTTGTATGCAACGTCTACAGGAGACACACAGAGTTACAAAGGGTTTATATTGGGGAGAGGAGTTTGTGGGAAGATGTAGTTCTGCTATTTGTAAATTAGAACTCTTGAGAGCCTTTCCATAGAAACACAGTAAGATATCTAGTTAAGTACTATTAATATTACAGTTATATTCAATAGGCATTTACTGATTAGCTTGGAAACCTAACCACCAGGTATAACATTGTCTCCAGGGAAACTATACATTCTGAAATCTAAGTAACTGCTTCACTGGAGGGCTTTCCTAACTTGCACACTTAACACTAAAAAGGGTAAATGATTCTGACCAAAAATATTTTGTAATATGTTACCTCTGAGACTATGTTTGGTTATTGTGTCTAATAGGAAAATTCTGTGAATGCAGTTCTATCCAATATTCAAGTAACAGTTGAAATGAAGAAAGGGATAAATATTGGTTGATGGCGAGGTGTTGGGAGCAAGGGCCCAGCATCAAGCTGGCTTACCCTTGTGTGCTTTCTACTTACTTCTTGAGGCTCTAGCCCAGCACGGTGCGTTTTAAGCTGGGTGGGATATTTTTACTTTCCATTTTGTCTTTAAGGTTATATAAATGAAAAAAAACCCAATTTTGATTCCTCAGAAAGTTTCCTTTTTAATATGAAATTAGGGATTTAACTTGCGTATCTTAATTTTTTTGGTATAAATTAATGAAGGAAAACACACCCAGCAAACCTACTCCACCAAAAAGGGATTAAAACAAAAACCACCTAAGCTTAAAGGTACCTCAGCACTAAACGCCAAGTAATATTCAAATTCTTTTATATAAACCTTTTGTATAATATATCAGCTGAAATTAGTGAATTCTCGGGGGGTACAGAATATCTGTGTTGTACTTTTTAATTTTTTTTAATAGAGTATGACCTATATAGTTAATAATCTTGTAAGCTATTGTTTTATATTGGGTAGCTATTAAGATAACCACAAGGTCTAGATTTTAATGTTCTTTAGGCAAAGTGCATTGTTGAATACCCAAGACGAGTATGAATTCATAAGTGTTCTTTTACGCAAGAGACCTACTTAGTATTTAGTGCCCTTAAATATGGGGGAAAATATATGTTTAGGCAAATAAGAATGTGAAAACAATTCTCTTTTTTGGTAAAAATACATACATTGCCATTTTATGCTTATTCTGTATCTCAGTGTTACTACTCCTTCATGGCCTTCATACTCTTATGTATGAAGAATGAAGAAATGTAAGGCAAGAAATATAAAGGCTGTTAACCTTTATAAACCACTCACATACTATATGAATATCTGTCATTCTTTTATATATTCATTCAGCAAACCTCAGATGCTCCTACCTGTTAGGTACTCAAAACACAGTTGGGTTCTTGGCCTAAGTTGGGTGACAAGTTACAGCCTACATCTGGATCTCAGAAAGAGAATTTCACGATTAGGCCACTCATTTGACAGATGGTATAGAATAGTGTTTGGCAAATTTCTTCTGCAGAGGACTAGGTAGTGAATACTTCAGGTTTGCAAGCCTAAAGTGAGGCTTACGTAGTTTCTATGCAACAACCACTCAACTCTGGTCTTGGATGGCGAAACTGGCCATAGACAACTCATAGACAATAAGCATAAAATGGCAATGTATACATTTTTATTAAAAAAGAATTGTTTTTAATTTTTATTTGCCTAAACATAGATTTCCCCTCATTTTTAAGGACACTAAATACTAAGTAGGCCTCTTGCATAAAAGCATACTCAGGAATGGATGTGGCTTTGTTCCGATAAAAATTTGTTTATGGACACTGCAGTTGTAATTTTATGTTACTTTCACACGTCTTAAATATGCTTTTGGGTTTTTTTCAATTATTTAAAAATATAAAACCCAGGCAGTAAAAAAAGAGACGGCAGGCTGGATGTAGCCAGTGGTCTAGCTAGCTGACCTCCCGGTGTAGGGCACAGTGCAAGGAAATTGGCATCAGAGGCCTAGGTTAGCTGAGCTTTCTGAATTATGCCCGCTCATTACTAACATACAGGCAGCATAGTACCTCCTTAAAAAAACCATTCCTATATCATTCGAACTGTACTTTCATTGGTTTACAAAATTAATCCAAAGCTGACTATGAATAAACACCACATTTGTAAAAACATCTGATTAGAATAACCTGTCTTTAGTATCTGGATAGATAACATAATTTGGATATATCCAGAGTAAAACTAAAAAATCTGTAGATACTAAATATCCTTGAAAGCACATTTGTCAGGCCATTAAGCACTTCTAAACACAGAATCCTTTTTTTACTTCTTTTGAAGTAACTCTGGGTCACACCTTGTTGGAGTTTTAGTAGAAGAATCATTATATATTATATAGCCTTACATTTTTTTTTTTTGAGAAGGATTCTTTTTTTTTTTATCCCCAGATACTTTTATTTTATTTTTTCAGTGTTACAAGATTCATTGTTTATGTACCACACTCAGTGCTCCATGCAATACGTGCCCTCCTCAATACCCACCACCAGGCTCGCCCATCCCCCCATCCCCTCCCCTCCAAAACTCTCAGTCCCTTGTTCTGAGTTCACAGTCTCTCATGGTTACATTTTAATTACAGTTACATCTTGAGAATTTTGCAAAACCTAACTCACATGAAAGGTTTGGATTGAGAGGCCATAGTGCAAAACTGGTTACTTAAGATTCTGAATGTATGGGACACCTGGGTGGCTCAGGCTGTTAAGCGTCTGTCTTCGGCTCAGGTCATGATTCCAGGGTCCTGGGATCGAGCCCCGCATCGGGCTCCCTGCTTGGCGCGAAGCCTGCTTCTCCCTCCCCACTCCCCCGTTTGTGTTCCCTCTCTCACTGTGTCTTTCTCTGTCAAATGAATAATAATTAAAATCTTTAAAAAAAAAAAAAAAAGATTCTGAATGTATTCTGTGTGCTGGTCAGAGTCCCCATGTTAGGATTTCAGAGCTCTGTCATCCATAGTGTCTTTGAGGTGTTGAGTGAGGAGAATATAGGATAGTTCCCTAGACATTTCTTACAACTACAGATAAGTGACGTGATACGCATCGTACCTTTTCTATAGTGAATTTTAAAGTGTTGAACTCATTGTCTTAGTCCACTAAAGTCCTGATTCCTAACTACTTTCCTCCACTGACATTAACACAGTGGCACTCGAGAACTGTGTCATACGGTAAGTGAAACAGACACGTACTCCAGAGCTGATGAGGGTCATACCCAAACACAGAAATATCTGAGTGCTGCGATGGGCAGTGTGTGTGAGGGGAGGGTAACTCAGTGGAAACAAACGCCCCCTCTGGTAAGCAGAAGTGATGGCTGCCAATAATTCAAAAATGGAAAATCGTTAATTATCCAGGATCCTTTTTAAGACGAAGAACTTTAAAAATTGCACACCGAGTATTTAGGCAGCAAATATAAAATGGCACCATTTACTAGGGCTGCACCTTCGTAAAAGTATCAGTATATGACGTCTTCCATAGTTGAGATCTAATAACGTCCAGAGCAGTGACAAAGCCGGTACCAAGTGCAAGATTCAGACCCTATTCGATCAGAATTTTCATTGAAGTGAAGATTGACAGACAAGCTATGCATTTTAATATTGTGTGCGTCATACTAGATCTGGTAGGGAGTTCTTTTGACCAACTCTTGTTATGATTGCATATTGTTATGATTCTATATGGGAGAATTAAATGTACATAACCCAAGTATGGATATGGATGATTATGCTTATCTTGTTCTCTTTTATATTATGAAGTAATCACTAATCTGGTGTTCTTGGTTTTATTTTTTAAGTATAATTGATATACATTATATTAGTTTCAGGTGTACAGCATAATAATTAGACATTTATATACATTGCAAAACAGTCACCACGATAAGCCTAGTTAACACCTGACACCATACAAAGTTGTGACTTTTTTTCTTGTGATGAGCACTTTGAAGATTTACTTTCTTAGCAACTTTCAGGTTTGCTATATCATTGACTGTAGTCACCATTCTGTATATTACATCCCCACTACTTATTTATTTTATAGCTGGAAATTTGTGCCTCTCGATCCTGTCACCAATTTTGCCCACCCCTCCACTTCTTCTCCTCTGTATCTCTCCTGTCCACTAATCTAGTCTTCAGTTATTTTTTTAGATTTCCAACAGGTAACTGAAACCATACAGTATTTGTCTTTCTCTGTCTAACTTATTTCACATGTCATAATACCTAGGGGTCTATCCTTGGTGCAAATGACAAGCTTTCGGTTTTTTTCATGGCTGAGTGGTATTCCATTGTGTATATATATGACATCATCTTTGTCCATTCATTCATCAATGGGCATTTAGGTTGTGTCCTTGTCTTGGCTGTTGTAAATAATGTTTCAGTGAACATAGAGATGCATGTATCTTTTTAGATTAGGCTTGTCATTCTCTTAAGATAAATACCCAGAAGTGGAATTGCTGGATCATATGATAGTTCTACTTTTAGTTTTTTGAGGAGCCTCCATACTGTCCTCTATAGTAGCTGTATCAGTTAACATTCTCACTAGCAATATACAAGGGTTCCCTTTTCTTCACATCCTCATCGACACTTGTAATTTCTTGTCCTTTTGATGATAGCTATTCTGACAAGGTGCGAGGTGATATCTCATTATAGTTTCGATTTATTTGCATTTCCCTGGTGATGAGTGGTGTTGAGCATCTCTTCATGTGCCTATTGACCATCTGGATGTCTTTGGGAAAATGTCTATTTAGATCCTCTGCTCATTTTTTAATTGGATTGTTTGGAGGTTTTTGTTATTATACCAGTTCTTTATATACTTTCAATATTAACCCCTTCTCAGATATATGATTTGCAAATATTTGCTCCCATTCAGTAGGTTGCCTTTTTATTTTGGTTTCCTTTGCTGTGCAGAAGCTTTTTAGTTTGATGTAGTCCCACTTGTTTATTTTTGCTGTTGTTGCCTTTGCCTTTGGAGTCAGATTAAAAAAAAACAAAAAATCACCAAGAATGATGTCAAAGAGCTTACAGCCATTGTTTTCTTCTAGGAGTTACATGGCTTCTGGTTTTATATTCAAGTCTTTAATCCATTTTGAGTCAATTTTTGTGTATGGATTAGGATAGTGGTCCAATTTCATTCTTTTGTGTGTGGCTGTCCAGTTTTCCCAGCACCAATTATGGAAGAGATTGTCCTTCCCCATTGTATGTTCTTGCCTCCTTTGTCATAAAGTAATTGACAATATATGCTTGGGTTTATTTCTGGGCTCTCTATTCTGTTCCATTGATCTACGTATCTGTTTAATGCCAATACTATACTATTTTGATTACTACAGCTTTCTAATATATGAAATCAGAGAGTGTGATCTTTGCTCTTTTCCTCAAGATTGCTTTGGCTGTTCGGGATCTTTTGTGGTTCCACATAAATTTTAGGATTGATGCACTTGGTTTTCAAAAACAAATCCTATGATGCAAAAGCAGCTATTCATGGAAAATAATTTACTTTTAATTGACGGTAAGCTTTTAAAGGTAAGTATATCTAGGTGTTTTTCTTTTGTTTCCTTTATTAATGGTCTTTATTAAAGCTATTGCAGAGAACATGTTTGTCACAATGGCAAATGGAAAGAATTGATCATTAATGAGTACCTTGATGATAACTCCATTTAACTTCAGATATTTATAGAAACAGTTGAACTTTTTTAAAAAAACAGTAAGAAACTCACTCAGAATCCTACTGTCAATGTGCTTACCAGGTGTTACAGCTTTTGTTATAGAATGCCACTAAAGTCTGAACCTGTCATGACTATGCATTTAACAGTTTTAGCTTTTAATAAACCACAGTGTCGCCATTTATGAAAGGTACTCCGATTGTCATGAGAATGAAGTAGTTTGTCCGCCGGTACTTCTAGCTAGCTCATCACTTTATCAGTGACAGGTATACATTTCATACCCATAAAATAGTAGAGGAGTATCTTGTTATTATAAAATGAGGCTGTTTCTTTTTATTCTATCTTTATAGTCATTTTAATGCTTTTTAGTGTTTATGGATAATTAACTATTTGACAGAGCTGTAGAGCACTTGAAAACCAAAATGCAATGTGCTGTCAGTTGTAGATCAATCAATTCAAGATAAAGGATGTCTAAAATGAAAACGTAAGTCAGTGGGAAAGCTAGATTGGACTCCCAGAAACTTGATACATACCTTTTCTGGAACATATGTAAATGCATAATTGGTTTACAGTTATTTCTAAGAAAAATTTACATTCAATTACTAAGTTTCTCTGCACAAGTTTATAGTAGATAGTTGCTTTTCAAGGCCATTTGAATCCACACAGCCTTTTTCTGTTGGTCAAGGGTTTATTTTCCTGAATGTCATTGTAACCCCAGCAGCTGCCTAACCACTGGATAGCAAGTGAAAGGAATTAACTTCGTTTTGATTGAATTGATATCCTTTCCAAATTGTTAAGATTGACCGTCCTCCCCCACCCCCACCCCTGAGGCTGAAGCTATTGTTTTATCTAAAATGGTTCCTTTGGGGAAAAATTGAAGTTATTAACGGAATAGCAATTCTGTAAGCTAATAAGCTTGTTTAATGTCTAGGACAATGGTTCTTGAAGTGTGGTCCTGGAACCAGGAACGTCAGCATCACCTGGGAGTTTGTTAGAAATGCACTATTTGGGGCCCTGACCCAGATCTGCTGAATCAGAAATTTTGGAGGTGAGGCCTGCCCATCTGTATTGTAACAACCCCTCCAGGTGATCCTGATGCGTTCTTAAAGATCGAGAACCACTGGCCTACAGTTATTAACCAAATGCTTCTACAAATCAAAATCGTGTGTGTCCATTTTATTCCTAGTATGCATTATCAATTTTTTGAGAAATAGGGAAAGAAGAGGAAATCGTTTCATATTAAGTCAATATGAAATCCCTACTCTTTATGGATAATAAAGGTAGTATCAGCTCTAGAATCAGAAAGATTTCTTTGCCTGTTTAAAAAAATATAGTTATAGATTTGAGACCATCTGGTACAACATGCTCTTACCCTAAGAAATATAATGTCTCATTTTGTTGTTGCTGGATTCTGAACTTTAGCTTGAGGAAAAAAAGAGAGTTGGGTTTTAGAAGCTATTTTATGACCGAATGCAAATGAAAATATCTTTTGGAATTGCTTGTTTACATAAAAATAGTGTTTTAGCACCAACATTGATAGACTTGGATGGGTCTCACCCTCTTAAATTATTTTTATTTCACAGAAGATTATCATCATGGACATTTTTTTTTTCTGAAACAGAGAGAGGTGATAATATTTGTCCTAAAGACTGGTTTAGGATTGAAAGATTGGATGTTTTTAATTGTTTATTTTGTTTTGTTTTGAGTCTCTTAGACAAATTTAAACATACGTGTAAATTATGGATATTCCTCTTTATCTGTAAACTGGTAGCTTACTCTTCAATTATAGATGGGATGTCAGAAAGCCGAATCAGGAAGTCCGAAAATTAACACAAAGGAAACTTAAGGAACGTCTCTTATATGTGGGCTGTCTATAAATCCAAAGGATAAAAGATTGCTCTTTGAAAGGAAAGATTGTTTCAGCCAGTTGCAGTTCCCTCTAGGGTAGTAAACGGAAATAATTTTATTTTCTTATTTGGTTGCATATAATTTTGAGGTAATGGGAGTTTTTCTCTTATCGTCTCTAGCTTAGTGGTAAAATCTAACCTATGTTGTTCTTTCTCAGGAAAAATAACAAACTGTATTAAATTGCCCCCTACTCCCAAATTTCCATTTATGTGTTTGCTACCCCAGAAGCATATGTAATTACTTAATTCTAACCCATGGAGAGTGATGTTTTTCTATTGACCACTTTTCTATCCTTCTGTGAGGAAAGGACTAATATAGTACCTTAAATAGAACTGTCTCCATGGCAATGGGCAGTCAGCTTTTGACTTTGAGACTCATAAAAAAGGAAATTTAGAAAGGCATTTTCATGGTCTAAAATAGCAGTGCAGCAAAAGTAAGGTATGAGAATATTTCCTGTCAGTTATTGCCTGTCTGATGAAGCTACTACAACATATTTTTTTTTACATAGCACTTTTCATCTGAGCATTTCAAAATGCTATACAACAACCCTTCTCTTAATTAATGAGTGATAATTATTATTTTCAGATTAATGAAAAACTTGAGCAGCTCAGATGTAAGTTTAGGATTGGGGCCCCTGCCTCAGAATAAAAGGGTTGCCTAGCTCTAGTTGTACTTTTATTCTCATAAAGAATAAAAATACTAAATTATGGGTCATTCTTGATTATATTTAAATAGAACTCTCCGGGGAACACTGGAAGCAGTGACAAGATTAAAAATAAAAGCAACACTTCATGCCTATTTTTTCCCCCTAACTGCTTCCTATAATTTTGAGTCTACGAATCACTTAAAAGACTCTGCTGGCAACCTGCCTGCCTTCCTTGTTCCTTCTTGCTTCCACACCCACTTAAGAGGCAAAACTTTGGTTCTCACTGTTGGGCCACCTAGCCTTCCATAGAGGTCCGTGAGAGTGCTGTTTAGTAGGGGCTAAAGAATAAAACCACATTATCATCTGTAATCTTTTGTCTTTATTTATTTATTTATTTATTTATTTATTTATTTATTTATGTATTCTGTACATAAATAAATATTTATGTATTTATTTCCTTCTCAACTAAGCCTTATCTCAGTAAGGGTTCATGTCCAGTTGAATCATCTCTTACCTTTAAAGTATCATCAGTAAATGCTTAATAGTCTGAGGTTACTCTTAATAATTCCCTTAATAAGGGAATCAGTTGAACAGATATGTGACCTAAATGCAGTGGTATACTAGACTGCTCTTGGGATTAGATCTGTGTATTGAAGTGAATAGTGAATGTATTGTCCGTAATAAGTTATTGAGTAGAGAAGGCTGGGTTTCTTTTTTTAAAGGATATCCTTTGATGTCATATGACTTCATACCATTTTCATTTTTAAAAAGATAAAGAAACATAGAAGGGTGGACTCCAGGGGCACCCAAGTGGCTCTGTCAGTTGGGCATCTGACTCTCAATTTCAGTTCAGGTCATGATCTTGGGGCCCTGGGATCAAGTCCTGTGTCGGCGGGCTCCATGCTCAACGGGGGAGTCAGCTTGAGATTCTCTCCCTGTCCTCCTGTCCCTCCCCCCACCCCACTCACACCCTCTCTCTCTCTCTCTAAAATAATTTAAAAAAAAGTGTGGACTCAAATTAGTAATGTCAATTCCCAGGTGATGGGATTGCTGGAAATTATTTTTATCGTTTATTTCCTGTTACTGTCTTTTGTTTGTTTCCACAGTAAACATGTATTTCATAAAAATTTTAAGAGCTATTCCTATTTTGAAATAAGTAGAACAAATAATTTCAGTGCAGAGAGCAAATCCAAATGAGATGGTAAATTAAAGGCCCATTGAGACAAAAACAAAAGCTCATAGATTTAATAGATATCCATAGTAGTTGTGGTAAATTGCCAAGGGAATAATAATGTGTGTGTAGGTGGTTAATAAGGACTCAAATGTGTAGACATCAATGTATACAATCTGGAAATGAATGAAGGTATTGTAGCTATCTGGATAGCAGTTTCCTTTCTGTTATCATATGCATCATTCCAGGATTTCTCCTTGGGAACCTGTTGTACTTACTAGTATTTATACAGAAATTTAGTTTTTTTCTCTTTAACTTTGGATTCAAAAGATAGCTGCTGTTGCATTGCTCTACTTTTAGACTATGTGGTAGATAAGACTTCTTGTACAAATTCCAGGAATTTATCAAATATTTAATTTGAATATTATATATTAATCTCGAGGTATTACTCATTAAGACCTAAGGATAGGGAAAGATGGTTACTTTATGAAATAACTTATTTTTTTATGATTTATTTATTTATTTGAGAGCAAGAGTGAGAGTGAGACAGCATGCGCCAGCAGGGGGAGGGCAAGAGGGAGAGAGAGAGAATCTCAAGCAGACTCTCCGCTGAGCAGAAGCCAGCCGCGGGGCTCCATCTCAGGACCTTGAGATCATGACCTGAACCAAAGTCAAGAGCCAGAGGCTTAGCTGACTGAGCCACCGAGGTGCCCCTGAAATAATTTAATTTACAGTTAATTAATATTTACATTCCCGCATTTTTGAAGAATAAAAGGGCACATGGAATATGACCTAGGTTTTAGTTACTATGTGGTTGGAGAGAAATATGTTTTCTAAATAACTAAGAAAGGAGATAAAAATGGAAAACATATTATTTTGGCTTTTTATAGATATTCATCGATTGTTACTGTAACAGTTACGAAGGCGTGAATAGAATGTCGATCATCTAAGTAACAGTGTGTGGAAAAGACTAGTTAAATATTAAATACCTTTTTAATTTTCAAAGCAGGGTGATGTGGTCTTGGTGACTGTATTTTTAATAATTTTTTCAGTCTAAATTTTAATTCTTGAAAATAATCATCTACTCATTAAAGAGCATCCATAACCAGTTATTGTGTTAATGAGTGTTTCTCACTTAAGTGGCTATATTTTCCAATTCTGTTTTCCATTTTTAATTACCTAGGACATTTGGTGAGCAAAATTTTGAATTAAGGGACTACTGTGAGCCAATGAATAGTTTCATAAATTCAGTCTATTCTATAAATCTTTCCTTTAACTTGTTAGATGACGTTTAAACATTTTGACTAGTTACGTTGTGCTTCGTGAACTCAGTGTTGACTAATTCTAATAATAGCAGATATGTAGCTGATACTGTAACTGTTTTAAAACATTTACGAATGTTCACTCATATAATTATTCTCACTACTTATTTTAATGGCTTCTTACTTACCCCATTGGTGAGGGAGAGATCCCCAACTTTGGATCATAGGGTTGGCCAGACACACAACATCCAACACTGGACAGATGAGATCAGCAGTTTGTTCTATCTACTCACAGCCCAGGGAAAGAAAGCACTGCACACCACGCAGGGCCACATGGAGGCTGCACTCAGGAGTGAAAAACCCAGGGCTGTGGGTGGGAGGCTTTGTCATATCAAGAGGTTGAGATAACCCTTGATTCCTGTGGGAATCTGTGATTGGCTCGTTTGAATAATTCCATAGACTGGTAGAAAATTGAACCTTGCTAGTCAGGGAAAAGCAGGAATCATACTTGGTCCATGTGGTAAGGAGGGTTGTTTGGTCTGGGGACCTTATCTATGTGAACAGCGTGAGGATGGGAATTTTTAGTGAGGCTATTTGAGATCCTTATTTTATCAGATGTCAAGGCAGCTCATAATGTTGAGCCTTAATTTTAGGCTTTGCACCATACTACCCTTTGAGGTAGGTGTTATTATCCCCATTTCATGGATGAGGATAGCAGGTACACAGGGTAACTTGCTTAAAACTATGACCACCGTACCTTCAATCATTTTCTTATATGTTTGTTTTCCCTCAACCTAGATAGAAATTCTCAGTACCCAAAAAGAACAGGAAAGTATATAGAAATGAACTGACTCAGTGTTTTTATTACTAATTGCCGAGTTTCCATCTAAGTGCCCTGATGATTTTATTTCCCTTCCTTTTATAAGTCCATAAACTCTAATATAGTGAGCTACATTTGCATTTCTTGACTGAGAGTTGTGAGACATAGTTCTTAGCAAGAGAGGAGATAGTTTCTGTTTTCCTCTTCTAAGAGCCTTTGAAACAGAATAATAGAAAACTTGGATTTTATTCCACCTAGTACAGAGGGAATGGTCTACTGATCTTCATTTCTAAAGGCTAGTGTTTCTGTAAGTTATATTTTTAATAAATATATAGAATGTCTTTTGGTTGATAGGAATTTTGCTGGCTTGCTTGATTACAACTTTAGAATTTGCAGACTTGATTTGTCACTACTGTTTAACAAACATACTTTATCTACATGCCAGGAAGTAGTTGATTATTATCTGAGATATATATCCTATTTTTTACTCTAATGATATCAGGGCATCTCAATTTTCTTGATAAAATTGGTTATCTTTTTCTGTGAATCTGGCTTCCAAATAATGCAAATCTAACTATAAATTGCCTAAATTAACTGTTTTTATTGTTTTTTTTAAATAGGGCCAGATCTTTGACATAAGGAAGACAAGTATTTATTTATAGAGCATTTATAATAAACTATATGACATGATTGAAAGCAGATTTTCCACGTTTGAGTTTCTCTCCCTTCATCTTGCCTGTGAACTATGTCAAGTTAACTTTTTTCCCATGAAACAATTTAACTTGCATGTATCCAAGAGTCCCGAGTCTGGCATAGTGGGATAATAATAATGAATGTCTTTAGTCTTCCTTTCTGTCTTATAAAGAGCTGTGTTTAAGTGATGTAGTGTTAGAATGCAATGTGCTGTCCATTCTGGTGTAGCCCTTAGGCAAATTTGTTCCAATTGATGTGGAAGGGAGCGATTTGAGCATGATGGTGAATTCTGCATTTACTTCGTGCAATTTCATCTGTGAGAAACATGAGGTAAATTCCAAGAAGTGCACCCATCTGACCTGAGCTACCTAGGAATACCCTCCCCACACACGTACCTCAAACATCAGCCCTCTACCTCAGCGTGCCAGTGTTAGGAGCTCCGCCCATCGTCCTCCGGTGTGAAGCCGGTGTGAAGTCTTCCATCCCATTTCACACCATCCTCTTTCTACTGCTTTGTAACTCGAAAGTGGGTGTGGGGCGGACAGAGTACTAACAATAAATTAATTTGGTTCTTAATGAAGGTCTCAGGGAAACATAATCCAGAATGTAGGGAAATTATTAAATCTTGAATCTAAAATTTGAATATAGGGCCGCTTTTCATTTGGGGCCCACTGTATTCCCGACACAGTACTAGGCTTATTCTTCATACCTTATCTCATTCGATCCTCGTGACAATCTTATGAGGTTGAGATACCATCCCCACTTCATGAAAGAGTAAATTGAGGCTGGAAGAGATTAAATATTTACCTCCTACTTGGATGCTACAGTATTTCTGTTGTAATGTATTACTTTTCTTTTTCTCTGGGGAAATGTGTATTTTTGAAACACGTGTCTATCTTTTTGTAATAGGAAAAACATGAGCATCTTGTTCTCTAAATTAGAAAAACACATTTTCTGGGGAAAAGAGTTTCTTAGCTTTTGTGAAGAAGGACACCATAGCCTTATAACATTGTAGAATATTGCCATCCAAGACTTACAGATTTGTATTTTGTGTTTTATCACTATAGAAGTAAAAGTTATTTCAGTGCTTAGCAGTGAAATTAATGTTTCATATAGCATCCTTGCTTGAAAATTTAATTTGTTTCACTAAGAAATCAAATAATAGCATTAACAAAATGCAAAAGAAACTATTGGCTCTCTGAAATGCAGAAGTCTGTTTAGTATGTTAAAAGTATTTACAAATATTTGCCAACTAAATTCTGCTTAAATAATCACATATCTATTCAGACTTACTAATAATAACTTAACTTACATGATGGGTAAGAGTGACTTAACTTCGCTAAGTTCACTTCTGCTCTTGATCATAATATAAAATCACCATTTGATTAGTCTTTGAATCAAGTTCTGTTGGTTTGGAAAGATACTTTGTCTTTGTGAACTTAGTCTGTAGGTCTTGGTACCACTTGTAATTGTGCCGAAAGAACTGGATTGTTCCCACTCTAATACACTCATCTTGGAACAAAGGTAGTCTGGGGTGCCACTAAGAAAACTAAAAGTTTGCTTTTGAAAGTAAAGTTAGGCTTTAAAGAGCTATCAATAAAAACTCATGGGGAAGACCTGCAGCTTCAACCTTTACCAGTTGGTTGTGGGGTTTTCTGGAACCTAGCTACCATATTGGAGGAAGCAAAAGCAGCCCACATGGAAGAGAAGTATGGCACCCCAGCCAAGAGCCAGCACCAACTAGCCAGTTGAGGGAGGCATCCTGTCCTAGTGGCCAACCCATCAACTCTGATAGTTGTAAACATTTGGGGCATACTGATGGCCACATGACTCTTCTTTTAGAAGAGAAAAATGTGAGGATTTTTGGAGATTACATTCTAGTGAAGAAATGGCTGTATTTGAAGATCTGTTAAGATTATATGAACTCCCTAAAAAATAAATTATGGAAAATTAAGACTCACTAATAAATAGAGGCCTAATAATCCTTAATGGTGAAGATAAAATTCTACAATACATTTCTTAATAGAAATATCTGAAAACAACAAGTCCATACATCATTTTGTGAGGACTTGGAAAAATCATTTACAATAATAGATTATAAAGATTTTTAATCTTATAAAGCAACATGAATCTTTACAGGACGTTGGTTTTTTTTTTAATTTGAAAATTTTGTTAGAGTATGGTATGTCTTCTCAACTGGATCATATATACAAAACAGAGAGTGTAGAATATCTAAAAGGTTTTTAAATAAATTTAAAGTGAAAGTCATTCTGTTATAAAAATATGTCAGTTATGTAGTATATCTATAATATGGTTTATTTTCTAATCTTGGTTTCATAACATTTTACCAAAAATTCAAAATCTGAATTTATCAGCTTTTTAAGAGATTAAGCAAAATGGTTAGTTAAAAAAATATTTGTTTTAAACTAGTAAAAATAATGAGAAGGTAATTTTAAGGCATTTTGGTTATTTGTTTCTGAAGACCGTTTTTTAGAGTTGTTTACAGCATTTTGTATGACCAGAGAATGGGAATACAAAAAGGTCCTCAGAGATGGTCTCTCTCATTTTTCAAGTGAGAAAATTGATGCCCCGGAAACTGAGCAGGGTCCCTCAGTGCTGAAGAAGAACATAGGTTTTTGGTACCTTTTTCATTATATTACCTTGCCTGTAGCATTTAGTTACATACTGTTCTGTTTATCATTGTTTGAGGTACTTACATCTAATTTCACCAACTAGCTTGTAAACTCCTTTAGGTAGCTTTTCTACTTTTTATAGTCTTAAAAGTGCTATTACATAGCTGTTTAACAATGAAGAATTTAGGGGCGCCTGGGTGGCTCAGTCAGTCAGTTGTGTCTGCCTTCAGCTCAGGTCATGATCCCGGAGTCCTGGGATTGAGCCCCACGTTGGGCTCCCTTGCGCATCGGAGAGCCTGCTTCTCCCTCTCACTCTGCCCCTCTCCCACTCTCTCTCTCAAATAAATAAATATTTTTTTTTAAAAAAATGAAGTATCCAGTGAGTGCACACTGATTGGTTGGTTGGTTGGTTGGTTGGTTGATTGATTTGAACGTATGTTTTTAACTTAGAATGCTCCGGTTCCCATTTGATGCCTTTTTAATGCTAAAAAAATTAGTAAAGCGTACATCATATGAATGCTCATCTTTAGTTTTTTTCTAAGATCTTATTTATTTAGTTATTTATTTGAGAGAGAGAGAGAAAGAGCAGAAGCCGGGGGAGAGGCAGAGGGAGAGAGAAGCAGGCTCCCCGCTGAGTAGGAAGCCCACTGTGGGGCTCCATCCCAGGGCCCTGGGATCATGACCTGAGCTTTGCAAAGGCAGACACTTAACCAACTGAGCCACCCAGGCGCCCCCCTCATCTCTGAGTTGATTAAAAAACTAGGGATTAATATACTAACACTGAGGCCTGAAGAAGAGGCTGTCCTTAGTTAAAATAAGTTAAATTAGTTACACAGAATGATAAAGAAGAGAAAGGCATGTGAATAGCATTTTATAGAAGCTAATCTGGAAAATGGGAGGAGATATCAGGAGAATAACAAATTAAAGACAGTCTTTTTGATAATTAGAAGATAACTTTCATGGATTTTAATTGTAACGTAATTATAGCTCTTTCAACCAAAACTACACTCTGAGAATTTTGTTGCCCGAACAAATTCCAAACGTTTGGATGTGGGATGATTCTATTCAGTTGTAATTGTGTGTGTGTGTGTGTGTGTGTGTGTGTGTGTGTGTGTGTGTGTCTTAGGACTAGCATGAGTCCGGGATGACAATAATTGTTTAAGGCAGGGGGTGCCTGGATGGCTCAGTCGGTTGGGTGTCTGCCTTTGTTTCGGGCCATGATCCTGGGGTCCTGGGATTGAGCCCCACTTAGAGCCCCATGCCTGGCTCCCTGCTCGGTGGGGAGTCTGCTTCTCCCTTTGCCTCTCCCTCTGCACGTACTCACTCTTTCTCTCTGAGGTAAATGAATAAAATCTTTAAAAAAATTGTTCAAAGCGGTCATTGCCCCAAAACAGCTATTTAATATCATTAAATGTGTAATAGTCTCAATAATATATAGAGATGTTATGTGATCAGTCAACATTGGTTGAGCGCCAGATTTGAATTTATTATCAAGTAAGATGGAATTACTTCTAGAATTAAATTAGTGAAATGGAAGACAAAGCCATATAAAGATATGATCAGGTGTCATTTAAGTGAGAACCCAGAAGAGGGTACGAACTCACTGTTGAATGATTCAACTTAGAGAATGTAGGAACTGAGTTGGGCCTGTAGAGAGGAGTTAGCAACACTGTAATAAATATGAAGAAGGGACATGGCATTCCCCAGGTGGAGGTTCAAGGACAAAAGAAAAAAGGTACAGAAATATGCAGAGGGTTTGGGAGTGAGCAGATCAGGGTGGTTGAAGGCAAGTGTTCATGTCAAGACCACTTGGAAAACATTAGAAAGCCAGATAAGGGCCAGAATATCAAAAACTTCACCCTCTTTCTACTGTCTTCCCCCCTCCCGCCGCATAGCTGGGGATACAATGGTGTATTATAATGGGATAGTGGCAGTGGAGGTAGGACCCACATTAGTCACTGACAGAGACTTCGTGAACAGGTGTTGAGAAGTTGCCATTAAATGTCAAGAGCGTTCTGTCTAACAGGAAGTTTGAGTCTTTAAACGCAGATGAAAATAATCGAACACTTTACTCTTGCCTATCTCCTCTCCCTGAAACTCACATCCTTCTGTATTCCTGTCTTATAAATTTATATCAATGGATTATTAGAGTCATCCTAAATCCAAGCTGCCCCTTCTCTTGGTTTCTTTTCTATCACTTGGTACCACCATTATTCGTCCATCCAGTCATCCACTTTTCAGAAAGCCTAGATTTCTCTCACTCCTTCCCCCTTAGCCCCTCAGTACTGTTTATTCCATCTCCTAAATAGCTCTCAACAGAATGCCTTTTCTTAATCCGTACTGCTTAGTGAACCCAGGTCTCCTCTCTCCTAGAAATTATAGGAGCCTTCTAACAGGTGTTATGTTCTCCAGACTCCCCCACACCAGTCCATTTTCTCATTGATGTCAGAAATATTTTCTTAAAAGGTAAATATAATCTGTTTAATATTCCCTGTTATTCATATGAAGTTCAGGCTCTTTAGTCTGGCATTCATGATATGACTCTTGCCTATGTCTCTAGGCTTATTCCCTGAGAGAGGTTCAGGGATCCGGTAGAACGGCATATAGTTCCCTACACGTGTCATGCCTTTGCATTTTCTGTTCCTTTTACCAGGAATGTTGTACCCATATACACCCATCTATTTTCTAGATGGCCTGACATATTTCCATTCCTTCCTAGAGATCTGTCCCATCGGGTAGGCTTTTCTGATCCATCCCCTTGCAGGCAGAGTTGGGTATTTCTATTTTGGTCATCTCTATTATAGCTCCTAATGTGTATTGTAATTGTACATCCATATTTATTTACCTGATGTTTCCTTGAGGTCAGCACTTAAGCTTTATCTTCGTACTCCCAGTACTTAGCCCAAAACCTTCCAAATAACCTTTTAAAAAGAAAACATCTGGGGGTGCCTCATTGGCTCGGTTTAGCGTCTGCCTTCAGCTCAGGTCATGATCCCGGGGTCCTGGAATCAAGTCCCGCATCGGGCTCCCTGCTTGGCGGGGAGTCTGCTTCTCCCTCTGCCTCTCCCCCTGGCTATACTCTCTCTCTCTCTCTCCAATAAATAAATAAAATTTTTAAAAAGATCATAAAAAACATCAAACTATACAAAAGCAGAAAAAATAGTACACCAAACCTCCAAAAGCCATCACCAAATTCAATATTGCAAGATATTGCCAGTTCATCAATCCAGTGCTGTTATTCTTGCTGAGGTAATTTAAAGTAATTAAATCTCAAAAGCCATTTCCTTTTACCCCTGCTACATTAGCATCTAAAATATATGAATGCATTCTTGTATAACTACAATGGGAATTATCACACCTAACAAAATTGGCAATAATTGCTTGATATCATGTAATATTTCATCTTGTTTGGTTTCCTCTCATTGTTCCATGTCTTTTTAGAGTTGACTTTTTCTGACTTACGTTCACTGAAGCTATGTCTTTGAAGTCTCTCTTCAGAGTAAGCTCTCCTCTTTCATTGCTCCTGCTGTTTTTTTCATGCCTTTTACCAGTTGGGTCAGTTGTCCTGTAGAATCTTTCATAATCGGGATATTTTTCTGTGTTTTCTCATGTTGTCTTTTAACTTGTGCCTCTCACCCTCTATTTCCTGTTAATTTGAAGTCTGGACTAAAAGCCTGATTAGATTCGGGTTCAAGTTATTTTTAGAACATAGACATTTTCCTTGCCCTTTTTTATGGCTGTATCGTTGGGTTAGAGTCTCAGAAGTGAGATTGCTGGGTCAAAGGATAAATGCATGTGTAATTTTTCCAGACATTGTTAAATTCCTGTCCCTGAGAGTTGTTGGATTCTTTCATTCCCACAATTTTTGAAAGTGTCTGTTCCTTCATAGTCTTGTCAGTAAATACTATGTTGCCTAACTTGGTTATTTGCCAGTCTGATATATGAAATATAATGTTTGCTTTTCTCTTTTTATGAGTAATTTCTTGTTAATGCCTGTTCTTTGTCCATTTTTTAAATTTGGTTTTGCTTTTTTCCTCTTGATTTTTGGGAGCTCCTTAAACAATTAGAGAATTAACTATTGTTGGGGTTAAACTTAAAGTGTTTGTCATCTGATTTTGCCTATGGTGTTTTTGTAGCATGTAAAAGGGGTGTGTATATGTGGGTGGGTGGGTGTGTGTTTGAATTACCTTTTTTTTTTACTGTTTCCAGATATTGAGTCATAATTATGAGTGTTCCATTGGTTTGTGAATCTGTTCATATGCCAACACAACTCTTAATTATAGAAATGTATTTTACTATATGGTAGGGGCAGCACCCCTCCTAAATTGTGCTTTACTGCAGGGTTTTCTTGATCGTTTCTATGTACTTTATCGATTGAAAGTTTATTTTACAAATAAAATGAGCACTTCCATAGAAGTTCTATGACCTCGTAGTAATGAGAAAAACAAAACATCATAATTGTTCTAAGAGCTTCTTAATACTTTGTCTTACTATGAAGGTAAAGTGTGGCAATCTTTTTGCAAATGACTGAAACCATTTATAAGGATACCTAACTAAAAGAGAAAGCCCAGTGTATTGGAGACATTTATTTCAGTCAGTGGTTCCCAAAGTGTGGTCTGTGGACCTCTAGGCTTTAGCACCAATCAGAGAAGTGGCATCACACCATAATGATGACCACTATTTTCCTCACCGCCCTGTATTCACAGTAAAAAAAGTCAGTTTCGCTCAAGAATATTTTTGATGAGATAGTAAAGATTATGCATTATATTAAATTTCAACCATTGAATACTTACTTATCTTTGAAGTATCTGTTTCAAAACAGAGAAAATGCACTGAGCGAGCTCTTCTGCACGCCAAAGTATGGTGGTTTCTCCAGGCAAAGCAGACGTTTGACTGAGTTGTGAGCCACACCAGTCATTTTATTGAACACCATTTGCACGTGAAAGAATGACTGATGGTTACTCAGACCTGGGTATCTGGCAGTTTCAAAAACTAAGTCACAAAAACTAACCAAGTGAACCTGCCCCTTTAAGGAAAACAACTGACAAGACTTACCGCTAATGATAAAATGTGAGCTTTCATGAGAAAAGAATTTTTGAAAACTGGTATCCTCTACCATGAACTTGACCACTTCTCCGTACTTACAGATGCCTCTGATGTGATGAGTGGTGGTATTAACACATTTTTTTTAATATTATATTATATGTGTCACTATTTTAAAAACTTGCGAAGCCCAGGGAGCCAATGCTTTCTAAATGACCGGTGGTTAACATTACAAAATCATATGTGGGTAAATGATCGATTTAGTACAAGATAATAAGCCAATGGATTTTGATGCAGCAGAGTAAGAAGTTTATTGATAAGGCTTCAGATTCCACATTGCAACAAACTTATAAAAGCTACCATTTGTCCAGTTTTAGTGTAGTATCAAAGAATGTGCAAAATTGTGTGAAAAGACTATTAAAATACATCTCCCTTTTCCAATTACATCTTTGTGAGGCCAGATTTTATTCATGTTGTACGATCACTACAACAGATAGCAATATTTTGAATGCAGAAGCAAATATAAGACTCCAGTTCTTTTTAATTAAGGCAGATATTTGCTCAAATGTAAAATAATGCTCCTTTCCTCAGAGATTTTTTGCTGCTGTCTGGAGTTTCCAAAAAATTCATTTGTGTTAACATGTAATGGGTTTATTACTTCTGTTTTTAGTTTTAAATGAATAAATACTTCAAAATGTTCTTTGGTTTAATTTCTTACATGGTAATTATTGATAGATGTTACTTACATAAAAGCTTTGGGTGTCAGTAATTTTTAGTATAAAGAGGTCCTGATATCAAAAAGTTTGTGAACCATCCATTGAAATGAGCATAACGGGAGCCTGGGTAGCTCGGTTGAGCGTTGGACCCTTGGTCTCAGCTCAGGTCATGATCTCAGGGTTGGAGAGTCTGCTTGAGATTCTCCCTCTCCCTCCCTCCCCCCAACTCACCCTTGTGCTCTTGTCTCTCTTTCTAAACTAAATAAATAAATCTTTGATTAAGAGAATAAATGAGCATAACAACTCATGGTTTTAATTGTAATTACAATAGGCTTTAAATTTACCTGTGCTCATTAAAGCACAGTTTTGTAGTTCTCTGTTTGTAGACTTAGGGGTTGATACCATAGATCAGAACTGAAGTTAATGAGAATTAACTATCAGATTTTGATTATTATTTTATTATTCAGATCAGATTTTCTATTCCAGGCAAAACTTAACACGCAACTGTTCTTTCCAAAACTAAACAAAAATTTCTGTTTTTCTTTTAAATTTCATTACAACTGAAGTTGAATATAATTCAGTGTAAAGTCAAACACACTTTAATTTGCTCAGCTGTTGTGTTCCTAGGAGGCTGTGTGAAAGGTACTTTCTCAGTTTAAATTAGAGCATAAGTTTCTTGTTATTTTTTACTACTCAGTGTGTAAGGAAGTATTGGTTTTCAAGTGGTTAAAATGCTGACGTTTTTTAAATCTCGAGAAATCAATTGTATTTGATTTTTTTCTCCTGATTCCTCTAAGCTAAGCAAGTGATCTGTATTTTGTTAATCATTGTGTTTTGAAAGATCTGGAAACTGCTGGCATCCTGTGTTCCATTAGAATAACCTAAAGGCCTTTTGATTTTGTTACAGCCTAGGTGGTAGATGCTGAGTTTAGAAGACTGATTTAAAACTATGTTTCCCTGGGGCACCTGGGTGGCGCAGTGGATTAAGCCTCTGACTCTTGGTTTCGGCTCAGGTCAGGATCTCAGGGCTCCGCACTCAAGACTCTCTCTCCCCCTCTTCCTCTGCCCCTTCCCCTTGCGTGCTCTCTCTCTCAAGTAAATAAGTAAATCTTTAAAAATCAAAACTATGTTTCCTTCATATACCAAGGGAACTACATTCATAGAATATTATTTTGTTTCTTCAAAAGAGTCTTACTTTCTAAAACTCCCAATTTTCATTTCTTTTAATCTAATCAGGACCTAATTTTCATACTAAAACTTACCAAAATCAAGGAGAGTTTTTATTATTACACAATACAAAACTTGAAGCATTGTTTGTAGAGAAGAAAAGCCCTTCTTAATACTTTTGTGGGACTTGGGGAGAGATCCTATAATTGGTAGTAGAAAAGTATATTGTCTATATGTTAATAGAGAAGTATTGAGTTAGGTAGTTATTATGGACTCCCATTATCTCAGACACAAAGAGTAATAGTTCTTTCCTCATTGTCTTGGGCTTTATCCTAAAATTTTAATAACATGTTCAGCAAGTGTATTTCTTAGTTCTGCAACTCTAAAAAAAAAAGTGCTTAACACTGAAAAGCTTAAATAGGAGCATTTGTTGTTCAGGATTAGTGTCACAGCATGTACTAATATTATTACTGACTTCTAGAAAATATTACAAATTATGGGAAATTGCAGATATTATTTGTTTTATCAATGTAAGAAAATAAACAAACAGGAAAAAGTATCACATAGGGAACCCAGGGGGTACAGGGAAAGTAATGGATTGATGTCCAGGACTGTGTTTATGAGTTTAACTTACTGTTGTTTCTCACTAAGAAGGCAGAGAAGGGCCTCAAGTGCACAGGATGCTCTTGCCCTGTGGAAGCAAAAGTCTGTACCAGACTCCTGTCCCCTTAGTTCAGTTCCACAAATATACGAGTATCCTATTATTTTCGTGTTACTGGGCTGTAATACTACAGACACTGATCAGAAATTGATCCTGCCCTTTAAGGAGCTTATTTATTATTTGAAAGGAGTGAAAACATAATGATATATGTTAATAGTTATAAGAGAGAGAAACACAGTTGTGAATCTTAAGAAGAATAGGTTTAAATTCGAAGCAAGTCTTGGGAACTGGTAGGAGTGGAGAGAAGACCAAAGGAGATGATATTTGATTTGGGTCTTGAAGAAGGAATGGGTAGAATTACAATAGAGATCAAAAAGGGAAGGCAGGGTCTCAGGAAGCTCTGGTTAAATATATCTAAATTCCATAGAATACAGAAAAGACCTGTCATATTAAAACTACCGATTTTTAGGGGCAGCTGGGTGACTCAGTCAGCTAAGCCTCTGCCTTTGGCTCAGGTCATGATCTCAGGCTCTGGGGTCGAGCCCTGGGTTGTACTCCCTGCTCAGCGGGCAGTGGGGGGAAGCCCTCTCCCTCCCTCTGCCCCTCCCCACCCCCCAGCTCTCTTGGTCTCTTTCTCTCTCTCTCAAATAAGTAAGTAAAATCTTTTAAAAGAACTACCAATTTTTAATTTACAGGTGAAACTAACTTGATGGATTTGTGCTACTTTGTGGCATTGCATGGAAAGCAGCAAAGGATGTGTGTTCTTTACTGCTTGCTTCTGGATGGCCTTGGACATGAACATGATTTTAGATTTACTTCCAGTTTAAAAGATTAGCTTGTAGTATGATGCTACTCGAGTAGTTTAAAGACTATTCCAGCCCCTTATTTTATTTTATTTTATTTTATTTTAAGAGATAGAGATCGAGAATCCTAAGTAGGCTCCACATCCAGCGTGGAGCCCGATGATGTGGGGCGCAATCGCACAACCCTGAGATCATGACCTGAGCAGAAATCAAGAGTCCAATGCTTAACTGCCTGAACCACCCAGGCGCCTCTCCCATATTTGCTTTTAATATTTCTACCTTTGTAAGTTGGTGTCAGTCTGGTTGTACAGGGTGCTGGTGGTCCTTTTGTTTTTACAAGTTTGCTATTTCATAGTCTGTATAAAAATAGAAAAACTTGCCTACACTTTGCACGAAGTTCACCATGTGTTCTAATGAATAAAATGTAAGAGATTTTTGTTACTAGCCAAGGGAAAGCTCATTTGGAAATTCAACTATACTGCAGTGCAAATTTAACTCATTAGCTCCCCTTTGCTTTATAGATATACATGTTTAATTATTTTATTGATGGGATGAGGCCCATTCATCTTTGTGTACTTGACTGCAGCTGCTACAGCAACTATTATTACTGCTTTCTGCTAGATAATAGTCCTACTCAGTAGGTGAATTTGTCTGTCTTTAGGCCCACTGTTGGTAAAACACATTTACCAAATGGTTCCTACCAAACGGCACACCAAGGTTTTTGTTTTTTTAATGAAAGTTGCTTAATCATGATGTCTCATTACTTGGAACTCATTTTTTGAAAAATGGAATAGAAAAAAAAAAATCCTGTTAGTCAAATGATCATTACATAAAACTTTCAAAAATGGACCAGATGTTTGCCTCACACTGTAGACCGTATTAAGTTGAAATACTCAAAGACAGACAAGGCACTATCCAGGCCCACCTGGAGCTGACAGCCTAGCAGGGGAATGAGAAGGTAAAGAAACCGCTAAAATACACTGGGTAGGGGGTGCCTGGGTGGCTCAGTCGGTTAAGCATCTTCCTTTGGCTCAGGTCATCATCTCAGGGTCCTGGGACCAAGCCCCATGTTGGGCTCCCTGCTCAGCCTAGAGTCTGCTTCTTCCTCTCCCTCTGCCCCTCCCCCCAATAAATAAATAAAATCTTTACAAAAAATACACTGGATAAGTGCATTGCTTTTAGTGGAAGTGTTTTGAGATTTTGAGGTAAAATTTTAGCCAGTATGTGTTGGTAAAGAATCGCTGAAATTCACAGTTAACAAGGTCTTCGCATGTTCTTCAGGAGACTCTACCCAGGGTTGGAGCTATTGTTGCTAGAGGGACTTGATAGGCTTCGTTTTACTAGGTGTGTTAAAAGGAGTCCACTCCTGGCCTTAGGCCCTGAAAATGAGGCAGGATCTCCCACCTGTGAAGGGGAATTTTGAGTGCTCTTTGGAGTATCAGTGCATTTCTGCCACTCGCTACGATGCCTGACAGGGCTCCTGATGCTCAGTGGTTCTTTGCACGCCCTAGCTCCAAGTCATAGGAGGGATTTTGGCAGGATTTGAAAGATTCCCATCCTTGGCACTATTGCCATTTTCTGCTACCAGATCTTTTCTCACAAAATGACCTTAGATCTCAGTTATTATAATGATGATATTATATATTGTATTACATAGTTATTATAATGATGATATTATATGTGATGCAGGTCAATACATATTTTAATCTAGTGTAGGAGAAGTCACAACTTTGTTAAATTGTCTTTTAGGCCATTTGGATGATGGGAACATAACGTATATTCCAGATCATTACAGAAATTTAAATTTGAGTTTACTGTAAAATTACCAGTCTATTATGATTAATCTTAAAGCCTGTTCTTTTCTCCTTTAGGTAGTGATAAGAGTTTTTAATCTCTGCGTTCCTTTCCATTTGCCCTTTTCCTCTGAAATATGCAATGTCATCAATTTCCCTAAACCCAGTCCTTATCCCTGAAATCGTCTGCCAAGGAACAAAAAGATGGCATCAGCATTATCTCATAGCATAGAGCCACCTGTCCATCTCTGCCCTTCTGCAGTCGTTTGTGCCAAAGTGAAACATCTGTAAAGAGCAGGAGACTCAACAACTGAAATGTACTATTTGTATTGATCATTGCGGTTGGCTTTCTTGTAGTCACACTTAAAAATTTTGTATGGGGCACATGTTTCATAGGTAGTATGTTTTGTCATTGTATGTTAAAAAAACAAATGTCGAAGGTATTAAATTGCCACCTTGGGATTTATTTATTTATTTATTTATTATTTTGTTCCACACCCAGTGTGGGGCTTGAACTCACTACCCTGAGATTAAGAGTCACATGGTCTACCAACTGAGCCAGCCAGGCGTCCCCTCAGGATATCTTTTAAAGCTATGGGATCATTGTGGGACATGGAGTCAAATTTCTGTTTTGCCATAATTTTTATATGTTGAAGATTTTCAAAACCTCTCTGTCTCTGTGTAAAGTTAATGATATGTATTACTCAATATTTTTCTCTCCTAAAGAAATAAATTCATAAGTAGTTTTTACATTTTAATAAATAGAATGTGCATGTGTTTTGCTTTCCTGTGATAAACTGGCGAGACAAGTGAAAATGAAATTTAATAATTTTGAAAGTATTTAGGAGCAGGAAGTTGCAGCACTTAATTCTCCGGGTAATCAGGTTCTTAGGGCCACATAATTTGTTGATTCCCTCTAAAAACTCATAATTTTAAGAATTCCTGACTTCCAAGTATCTGAATTTTCTATCAGGATTAATTTATATAAAGTTATCTGGCAAATTGCTTAGCTGTTACACGTCAAAAGAAGCAGTTTTCTAAATGTAATTAATCTTGATCCTTTCAGTGTTTTGTTTTCTAACAGATAATGACTTAATAGGCATAATCTCCACTGACGAATTTCATACATAGCTTCTTTCAGCTATAATAACATATCTGAAAAATGAGACTTTCCTCGTGGTAGCATTCTTGACCTTACAACCCTTGTAAGACAATTTTAGAACACATATAACTGACAGAGTCCTATTTTATACTTAGTTTTCTTGATTGAAATTATGGAATTTTACAGAAAAAATTTAAACAAATCCTGTGACTGCTATCTAAGACATTTGAAAACGAAGCCTACTTACATTTACTATTGTTTAAAGTTTCTTAAAATTCTCTATGCCCTTTTATTTTTAACACCAAAGTCAGCATTTTAGAGATGTTCTCTTTACATAGTGATTTGAACACTGTCATCAAATTAAGACTCCAAAGAATGGTATCTTCCAACTTTACTGCCATTGTTGTTGGTTGTCCAGGTTTAATATGCAAATCAATTTTTATTTTATTTCTATAGTTACTTTTTTTAAAAAGATTTATTTATTTATTAGAGAGAGAAAGCATGAGTGGAGGGGGGAACAGAGGGAGGGGCAGAGAGGCTCTCAAGCAGACTCCCTGCTGAGCAAGGAGCCTGATGTGGGGCTCGATTCCAGGACCCTGAGATCATGACCTGAGCCAAAATCAAGAGTCGGATGCTCAACTGACTGAGCCACCAAGGTGCCCTTGAAGTTACTTTAATATATGTTTATTACTTTTTTGTTCATTCCTGAAATTTTAACCATTTTGTATCTTTGCATCATCCCAGCTGCTAAAATCAGGACTAAGTGATCCTATGGAGCAATGCTGTACCATAGACACTTTGGTGATGTTTAGAAAAATCCTAGATTTGCATTGTGCAAATCTCACTAGCCACCTGTGACTGTTATACACCCTCGTATGTGACGAATGCAATTTGCGCGCTACATTTTTTACTTTATTTAAAGTTAACATAAATTGAAATAGCCACATGTGACTATTGTAATAGACAATGCAGCTAAAAAAAAAAACTCAAGAGCTAGCTTTGGGAATTTAGATTTTCTTTAACTTTTTATTTTTCATTTTTTTTTAAGTAATCTCTGCACCCTACGTGGGGCTCTTTCTCACAACCCCAAGATCAAGAGTCATATGCTCCACCAACTGAGCCAGCCAGGCGCCCTAGGATTTTAGATTTTTACAGAAACAAAATAAGGCCATTGTACAAGAATCACTGGTATGATCAAAGTCATTTGCTTCTGCAGAATGAGATATCAGCTTTATACTTAAAAAGAGGAAGATATGGTGGTGTTATTCCTCAAAATTAGTGTGGCTGCGGGTGACTTTCCCTTCTAGAACAACCCTTGAATTCTATTAGAGCGGCGTCTGTTGAGAAAATATAGCTATTCTCGTTTGGGGTGTTTGGTTTTGTTTTACATTAGGGAAAATTGGCAGAAAGAAAACTAAAACTAAGACCTCATTTTGTATTATGCTTTGCATTTTTTCTGCGTTATCTTCTCAAAGGCTCCCCACAGGAGGGAGAGCTAAGACGCTGAGTTGACATTATTCTCAGTTGTGAGGGGAAACTGTTTCTCAACTCTTATGGCTGAGGAGGGTCTGTGGAGAGGACAACTTAAAGATTGAGTTGGGAAAAGGCAGTTAACAGGATTTGGCAATTGTTTGAATGCAGGCTCCTAGAATGAAAAGTCAAAGAGAACTCTCCGTTGGAACCAAGGCTACTGGTACGTGCTGTGACTTTACAACTCAGTCAGGAATGTGAGAAGGGACAGTGGGTTTGATGTTGAAGATCTTTTTTTAAGATTTCATTTATTTATTTGAGAGAGAGTACAAATGGGGGGAGGGGCAGAGGGAGAAGGAGAAGCAGGACCCCACCACCACCACCGCTGAGCAGGGAGCCCCATGTGGGGCTCGATCCCAGGACCCTGAGATCATGATCTGAGCCAAAGGCAGACACCCCAGAAGAATGGTTTCAAACATGTTGATTTTAAGATGCAAATATTACAAACAGATGATGTCCCAGGCAGCTCAGAATGCCCCACAGCCAGACTGCAGGGCCAAGAAGAGCTAGATCTGAGCTAGAGAACAAGATTCAGGAGTCAGTTGCCTGGCTCGCTCATTTCCAGTTCACATGCCTTTTCTTCTCCACCCTCCCCCGCTCCCCACCCTGGTACAGGGACTGTCAACACAACTCAGAAAATTTGGTTTTATGGAAAGAAGATGTAAGCCCTGGAAGAGAATGCTGACTTGAGAGAATGAATATTCATGAAAGCAATGCCAAGGATGTCCAGGAAAAGTGCGCGAGTGGTCAATGACTTGGTAGGATGGGTGGTCCAGTGTTAGAGAGGCAACCAAGAGTTGCACAGGAGACAGAGCTGAATCGTGCGAGGAGGCAAGAAGGCTGGTGGTTATGTAAGGAGCATCTCAGCTGGGATCTGAAGAGTGTGCTTACATAAAAAGCACAAAGTAGTGGTTGCCAAGGGCTGGGGGGGTGAGGGAAATGCGGAGTTGTTGTTCAATGGGTATAAGGTTTCAGTTATGCAAGATAAGAAAGTCCCAGACATCTGTTGTACAACATTGTCCTTACAGTGAGTAATTCTGTACTGCACATTTGATTTAAGACGGTAGATCTCATGTATGTGTTTTTTTACCATAATTTTTTAAAAAGAGAGAGAAAAGTTTTATTTTTCTGGAGACTGTCCTAAGAGCAGAAATTGAAACAGGGGTTCTTGGAACTGGCTGATTTTGTTTGTTTGTTTGTTGTTCCTGAATTGCCCTTATCTGGATTCACTCAATTTGGTTGAGAGCATTTCTGCAATTACATTAAAATGCTCGGTTATGGGATTGAGTAGGTGCGATCATCAAGCTGATAACTCTGCAGAGAAATCATTTATCATTTCCAAAGGCATTAAAATGCCAAAGATGTGATTAAAAAAAAAAAACATTAAATGAAGAGTCTAGAGCAGTGCTATTTGGTAGAACATTCTGCATCGGCGCAGGGGAATGTCTGCACCGTCCTTTATGTTATGTTAGCCATGGACATATGTGGTGGTTGAGCACATGAAATGTGACTAGCGTGGTTGAGGAACTGTACTTTTAGCTTTATTTAATTTTAATTAATTTAAATGTCATCACATGTGACTGATGGCTACCGTGCAAAGCAACACAGGTCTAGAGACTTCAGAAAAGTTAATCAGGGTATGAATGAGGTAGCAACTCAGTCCTGGGCATTTTGGATTTGAAATAAAAGCTGAGGAAAGGTGTCACAGGGTATTACAGGAGACCAGAACTTCAGCTTAGGGTTTGAACATGAATCTTTGGGATATGGTGCCATCCTCTTTCTTTTGGGTTTGACCTTATCAGCTTTTAAAACATAGAGACAGAAAGTAGGTGCGGTGGGGAGGGACTTAGAAAAAGGAGTTCACAGTAGAATTTATGAGCTGCCATGATCATTTTTTCAATTTTGTTTTTCACCTTCTTATAAATATACAAAGCAGCTGAGACAACAGTAAAATCCTCACCCGGAAAGGTGCTCCTTTTATAGAAGCAGGAACTAGATGATCATTTCAGTAGTGGTGCCATTTTGAAAACGTAACCGAAGAAGGATACATGATGGCAAAACTTAGAAATGATGTTCGTTTTCAAGGGCGCCAGAGTGGCTCCGTTGGTTAAGCATCAGCTTCCGCTCAGGTCATGATATCAGGGTCATGAGATCGAGCCCCGCCCCAGGCTCTATGCTCACTACAGATTTCGATTGTTTCTCTCTCTCTGCCCTCCCTCCCCATGGTCACACACGCGCGCTCTTTCTTAAATAAATAAAAATCTTTTTTTTTAAAAATAACGTTAGTTTTTCCTTCCCTTCAGTGTTTAAGCAGCTCTCTTAGGTCAGGCCACATCATCTCTCCCCGGGGCTATTGCTGGAACTGCCCAACTGGGGTGTTTCTGTTGGTTGGTTCATTTATGTTAGTCTCAGGCCGAGGAGCTACATCACCCCCAGAATTGCATTATTAAAAAACGTTGTATTATTTAAGATACTGTATTATTATTATTAATTGTATTACACATCTCTCCGTAAGAAATTTTACCTCAGATATGTAGGTCATGAAAAGTTTCAATCACATTTTTGGATGCTGTTTTTCACTTTTGAAGTGAATGAGTTAAGTGGGTATTTTCTCAGCTGATGAACATAAAATTGGTAAAAGATTTTTGTTAGCACCTTTGTGGTTTGCAACAAGAACTTTAAGGTTATTTATGACCTAAAGCCCAGGAAATCCACATCTGGGATTCTTCCTAAAGAACCTATCCTGAATACCACTGTCTGCCCTCAAATCTCTTTATGCAAATATACTCATCATAGCGTTATTTATAATAGTGAAAACTGGACGTAACTTCAATGTTCAACCAAAGGGGAATGATTGAGCAAGTGGTAATTGTTAAAATGTTGTCTTCCCTCATCACCTTGGGTATGTATCTGCTCTGGGCTCTGTAGGCATTTCTGTCAGGCTAATCCTTATTTGTGTCTGGCATGTTGTAGATACTCAATGAATGTTTGCTGACTAAATGAGCAAATGAATGTTGACACAAATGAAATTGAGTCTCTGTTGCTTCTTATCAATTGGTCAAAACCAAGAGGTGTCACGTTCTTTGAAGCGCAGCAGCAGGCAGTTCCATTTGTAATGAAGACTTATTTCAGATTTAAACATCTTCTGTTCCAGAAAATATTATCATAGACAGAATAACAATTTCAAGCATGTAAAGGTAAAGTCAGTTGATAAATATATCAAAGAGTGATTTTTACAAACAAACGTATAAGTAATAAATCATTCTTTGTCTCCCGAAGCCCCTTCATACACTTTTAGTTTTTCTCTCCCTATCTTTCCTCTGAATTTTATGTTTTTTTTATAAATATAAACGAAAACCTCCACTTACCTTCCGCTTGGCATTTTTATCCTCAAACCTGTGGTATAGGTCCTCTCACAGTTTCTCTTAACTGCTCTATTCATTTGAAATGATTTGTCATCAAGGAAATTGCTTTTCACATATGACTGTGTTAGACTATATTACATAGAGAGTATTTGAAATGTTGTTTCCTATAACTCACAGCAGCTGGCAAAGGGAAAAAATCTGTTATTTTCTTTTAAATTATTTTTCTGGGTAAAACTAGATTTTGGTTGATGTAGACAGGAAATGCCGATATTAGAATTTCTAAATTACTCCTTTTTACATGGAGTCTTCTAGTATATTTGACCAGTAGGTTAAGATATATGTGTCATCATTTTATAAATACAACCTAAATGCCTGGTCCTTTCTGAAACCTGAACCGGTTTAGATTATCATTATTCAATATATTCATATACCTCCAGTAACTCTAGAATCTTAACCCGTCCAACGAATTACCCTGAGTTGTGTTTGGGCAGCACTTCTACATCAAGGCACCCATAGGCTGCAGATCCGATTCTATGCCGATTGGTCTGATCTTCTCTGGACGAGGGACAAGGTCACATGAAATAGATATTGTCACCATTGGATAAGGAACCATTTGGAATCATTTGTTCGGTGTAGACATTTCCTGAGGGCTTGGTGGCACCTGAAGCTTAATACACTCTTTTCCAGGAGACCTCTGTTCTCATGTTATGTTCAATTTCCCACACAGTCTTTATAATCTTTGTAAACCATGGCCTAGTCCCTCTTTTGTTTTTATTGAAGTGTAATTGACATACATTATATTAGTTTCAGGTGTACTGCATAACAATTTGATATTTGTATACACTGCAAAATGATCACCCTCACCCCCGTAAGCCAAGTTACCATATGTCGCCCTCCACGGTAACACATTTTTTAGTCTTGTGATGAGAACTTTTAAGATTTACGTTCTTAGCAACTTTCAGATTTGCTATACAAAATTATTGACTGTAGTCACCACGCTGTACATCACATCCCTGTGACTTAATTGATTTTATAACTGGAAGTTAGTACCTCTTTATCCCCTTCACCAATTTGCCCACCTCTCCACCCTTCTCCCCTCTGGCAACCACCACCAACCTATTTTCTCTGTCTGGGAGTTTGGTTTGGTTTTGTGTGTTCATTTGTTTTATCATTGGGATTCCACATGTAAGTGAAATCATGCCATATTTATCTTTCTTTGTCTAACTTACATCACTTAGCATAATACCCTCAAGGTCTTTCTGTGTCGTCGCAAATGGAAGGATTTCTTTGTCTTTTACGGCTGAGGAGTAATCCATTGTATATATACATATACCATGTCTTCTTTATCCATTCATCCATTCACGAATAGGTAATTTCCATATCTTGATTATTGTAAATAATGCTGCAATAAACATAGAGGTGTATATATTTTTTTCTAACTAGTATTTTCATTTTCTTCAGATAAATACCCAGAAGTAGAATGGTTGGATCATATGGTAGTTCTATTTTTAATTTTTTGAGGACCCTCCACCCTGTCTTCCACAGTGGCTGGCCCGGTTTGCATTCCCTCTAACAGTGCACGAGGGTTACTTTTTCTCCACATCCTCATCAACACTTGTTGCTTCTCGTGTTTTTGAGTTTAGCCATTCTGACAGGTGCGAGGTGATATCTTGTTGTGGTTTTGATTTGCATTTCCCTGATGATGAGTGGTGTCGAGCATCTTGTCATGTGTCCATTGGTCATCTGAATGTCTTCTCTGGAAAAGTGTCTATTCAGATCCCCTGCCCATTTTTTAAATTGAAATTTTTCTTTTGCTTTTGAATTATATGAGTCCATTATGTATTTTGGATACTAACCCCTTATCAGGTATATGATTTGCAAATATCTTCTCCCATTCAGTAAGTTGCATTATTATTTTGTTGATGGTTTCCTTCACTGGAAAGCTTTTTAGTCTGACATAGTCCCATCTGTTTATTTTTGCTTTTGTTGCCTTTGCCTTTGGAGTTGAATCCAAAAAAAATATCTCTGAGAGCGATGTCAAGGAGCTTACCGCCTATGTTTTCTTTTAGGAGTTATATGGTTTCTTTAATCTTTAATCCATTTTGAGTCTTTAATCCATTTTGAGTCAATTTTTGTGTATGGTGTAAGCATAGTCCCTGTTTTTATGTTACGGTTTTAGAGGGCTTCTTTTTTAGAACTTTAGAATATTACTTTTAATATAGAAAATCAAGTGGCCATTTCTCCTCTCTCTCTCCTCCTGGCTAAGAAGGACTTCAGAGCCTTGAGAGCCTCCTTCTGGCTATTCCAGTTTTCCAAGATGCCTGCAGAGAAGGAAGTAATTACCTGATTGGAATGTTTGCGGCTTTATATATATCACACTTAAATGGGGTTACCAAAATATTTTTTAATTAAAAAAATAACAAAAAAATTAAAACGTCTAAAAAAATCTAACACTCAAAATACCATTGGCAATCTCCCAGTTAATATTCAATAGAGTAGCAAGTGGACCAATATGCATTGCTATATTCTCCATTTCTTACCTTACGTTACCCTCTACTTCTCCAAGTTTTACGTTTTTCTTACTTAAAGCTTCCAAACTTTATATTAGATATGTTTATTCCTATTTTATTCTGGGAAAAAACCCACAGGTCAGGTCACTGCTTTGGGGAGTTGCATGGAATCCTCTGAATTCAACCTTTCCTGGAGCTTCCAGATTGAGGTCTAACAGTGCAATAGTATATATTAGATATGATTTTATTATGGAGATTGACAGTTTCAGTCATGTCAACTATGGGCTAAAAATCTCCGGGGCTGTGGAAGATGACTGAGGGAAATGAAACTTTGGGAGCCTACTGTGTATCCAGAACTGAAGTAGGCACTTGCCCCATTATCTTTTTTTTTTTTTTAGTTTTTATTTTAATTCCAGTTAGTTAACATACAGTGTTTATATTAGTTTCAGGTGTACAATATAGTGATTCAATACGTCCATACCTCACCCAGTGCTCATCACAAGTGCCCTCCTTACTCCCCATCCCCTATTTCACCCATCCCCCCACCCACCTTCCCACTGGTGACCATCAGTTTGTTCCCTACAGTTAAGAGTCTGGTTCTTGATTCGTGTCTCTCTCTCATTTTTTTCCTTTTGCATATCTGTTTTTTTTATTTTTTATTTATTTGTTCGACAGAGAGAGATTGTAAGTAGACAGAGAGGCAGGCGGCGGGGGTGGGGAGGTGGGGGAAGCAGGCTCCCGGCTGGGCATAGAGCCTGATATGGGGCTTGATCCCAGGACCCTGAGACCATAACCTGAGCTGAAGGCGGAGGCTTTAACCCACTGAGCCACCCAGGTGCCCCCCTTTGCATGTTTGTTTTGCTTCTTAAATTTCACATATGAGTGAAATCATATAGTATCTGTCTTCCTCTGAGTGACTTATTTAGCTTAGCCTTATACTCTCTAACTCCGTCCATGTTGTTGCAAATGGCAAGATTTCATTCTTTTTTATGGCGGAATAATATCCCATTGTGTATATATGCTATATCTTCTTTATCCATTTATCAATCAAGGGACACTTGGCCGGTTTCCATATGTTGGCTATTGTAAATAATGCTGCTATAAACGTAGGGGTGCATGTATCCTTTTGAATTAGTGTTCTTGTGTTCTTTGGGTAAATAGCTAGTAGTGTGATTGCTGGATTGTAAGTTCTATTTTTAACTTTTTGAGGAACCTGCCCCATTATCTTATTCACACATTAGCCCTGTGGATTTTCTGTGATCTGAGACCTGTCCCTTATTTTGATTTTACGTTCTATTTATTCAGTTTGTTTCAGTCCCTCAGCAATAAATTTGCGCCAATTTAACTTTTCTTAGAACGTCATCATTAACACATAAAACTTTTCTTTTGAAAACAGGATAAAAGAATCAGAGTATCTCAGCCCTTGACAAGAGGACCAAGTGCCTTTATTCCAGAGAAGGAAGTAAGTTTATCTGTCTTTTAAAATACATTAAGTGTGATACGAAAAAATAACTGGATTGTATCAAAGAATATCTCCATTTTTAATATGGAAGTAAACCTGTGTTTGGCTTTTGTTCCTTATTTATATGTCAGTGAACCACAGAGATATTTTCTTTTGAACTTCACTTAAAAGTTTGTGTGTTTAGTAATCTGCCTTCTTATTTTAAAGCTAGACTTCTGCAAGGTTAGAAAAAAGTAAATTTTACCATATTTGATTTCAAATATAACTTTTCTGAACAAAGCAGCTAGCAGTGATAAAGTTTCTTTTAAATAAAGTTTAAGGTTAACCCAAAGGTTTTAGGTCTTTAAATGTCCACTGTTTCATGGTGATTATAGGTTTCATAAATGTTAACAAAATATATTTTGAGTTGAAAAAATTAGTTTCCCAACTAAACCTATTAAGCAAAACATGCCGTTACATCATTAGTCGTTACTCTTTTGTTTGTTTGTTTTGGATCTAAGTCTCTTGGACAGAATGTCAGTACAGTCTGTATAGTATGTACCTTTGGTGAGAGTGGGGAGGCAAGATGGTAACTGCAAGAAGGAGAGGTCGTAAAATGTAATACAGAGGAAATGACAATCAAGAGAAGTTTTGTGCCCTTTTGTGGGTATACCTCTTTATGAAAGACCACAGCAAATGTGCAGGACTTCCTAGATTCCTAGATGCCTCTCAGATAGATACTTGAGCTAAGAAAAGTTTAAGAACCACTAAACTGGGGAGTTTTTCTCTGCTCGAAGGAGTTACTGCCTTATTGAATATGATTGTATATACTGATTTACTACTGCAAAGACATTTATCTTAAAGCACCAGCATTATTCCTATATCGTTCTGAAAGTAGTCGAAAAAGGTACACAGAGCACTGGTTATGTGCCAGGCATTGTCTTAAAAGAAGGGATGAAGGGAATGCGAAGAATTATAGGTCCTTGCCAGAGTCCTTGCCAAAGTCAGTAGTCCTTCATCTTCATTTCGCTGTTTGAGTGACCTTACCATCTGAATGGAAAAGTTAAAGGAATGTTAACAGTCCTGTTTTGGGAACTCTGAGTCTCTAGCTGATCTAGGTGGCAACCAGTCATTACAGAAACAGAAAGGGCTGTGTTTGTGCCCATTTCCCCCTACAGCATAGGGGCTGCTCCAGGCGGAGTGATTACCTCATTTACATAAAGACTTCCTGAAACACAGTCTTTTTCACAGTATATATTTGAAGGTAAGCTGGTTTGTAGAAGCCGCCACTGTTTTCAGGACCTCTTGCATTTGTTAAAGCCTTTGGTGTTGCTTAAACAAAAGAAACTCTGCTGGAGAAAACAAAACAAAACCAACAAATATTCTATGTTTAATTCCATGTGGTTAATCCAGAGCTTATTGTTTTTAACATCACTTGGTCCCCGTAGTTGACAAAATGGGGGGAAATGGGCAAATGAAAGTGTGCTTGGCTTTATAACTAGCTGAACTGTAATTGCTTTTTTACGCCATTGTAATTAACATTTCCTCACAGTTCACACTTTCCAAGCATTCTATTTCCTTTGGGATTACATCTTCCTTGGTCAATAGTGGTTTGTATAATTTGTACTTATTTTTCAGAAGAGACTGTGAAACCAGCCTTAAAGAGTAAACAGAGTTTCTAATAGCAGTATGGATCTTTGGGAAGACCAGTAGTCTGGACTTTAGAAAATCTGGATTCTAGACCAGGCTCTGTGGTTAACTAGGTGCATGAGCTCGAATTTAATTTTGAATCTGAAATAAATGTATTCTTAAGTCTAGAATTCTAATTCTAAAATATCAATAAATAATAAACCGGTCCTAGAAATATTCATCTCATGTCCATTAATTCCACAGAGCCGGGTCCTTCTACAAGGTGCTAATAAGCTCTTAACACCTTCAGACCCAATTCTTGGTGTGATGCCCAAGCTGCCACTGTGTATAAAGCTATACATAATAATCTATTTTTGAGAAAGCGCTTTTGATTCCCTGGGATAGAGGATGTCCATTTTAATAACCAACCTTGTTTTTAGTAATTAATATAATAGGCTGAAAATAGCAATGACAGTATTCTAGTGTCCTTATTAATTTTGCAATTACCACTTTCCTACAAATTATGTTTTCCTTTATCCCTAAAAAAGATTTCAGAAAGCTTTTTATTTTATGTTGAACAAAAACAAGCGGAAGATCAGACTGAAACTACTTGTCTTAAGATAATGTCATTAAGGGGCGCCTGGGTGGCTCAGTGGTTTATTAAAGCCTCTGCCTTCGGCTCTGGTCATGATCTCGGGGTCCTGGGATCGAGCCCCGCATCGGGCTCTCTGCTCAGCGGGGAGCCTGCTTCCCCCTCTCTCTCTGCCTGCCTCTCTGCCTACTTGTGATCTCTGTCAAATAAATAAATAAAATCTTAAAAAAAAAAGATAATGTGATTAAGTATCTTCATAGGCAGTTGAGATAAAATCGTAACTGTGGGAATCGAATACCACTGCTTTGTGGCTCCCCCAATTGGCGTGATAACGGCCAGGCAAGCGGGCCCTGAAAATTGTGCCTTCTGCGCCTGGCACAGCAGATGGAAGCTGCTTTTCTGCAAGTTCAGAGCTGTGTGTTTGATGATTTGACATTTGTTGTTTAATAAATTGTGGTCCCAGAGCCAAAAACGAGCGGTGCTTTCTTTTTTTGCTTTTTTTTTTTGTTTGTTTTTGTTTTTGTTTTTATTTCCGTTGCTGGTATGAGCAAGTGCGTAATTTCGGGGTCTGTTCCTACCCAGAGAACAGTCGTTTCTTCCAGAGTGGCATCGCGTATGTAAACAAAAGATCCATTGCTTCTCCGTACTCATGGTGTGCTTCTCCATCAAAAGGTTGTGCAAGCAAACACGGTGGATGAGCGTACGAACTTCCTTGTGGAAGAATACTCTACGTCCGGCCGCCTGGACAACATCACACAGGTCATGAGCTTGCACGCTCAGTACCTTGAGTCTTTCCTGCGGAGCCAGTTCTACATGCTGCGCATGGACGGCCCCCTCCCTCTACCGCACAGGCACTACATCGCGATCATGGTGCGCCTGCGCTCCCGCGACCCCGCCCCCGCTCGTCCCTTCTCCCCCCTCCTAGTGTGTGTGCAGAGCTCAGTACCCTTTCCTAGAAATAAGACTTGAAGAAGCCCGTGGCCTGTGGGATACGGGGTGTCTGGGATACATTTGGAATGCTTTACACGTCTTCAAGGGCTCACTGTTTGTCCTTGAATTTTCAGCTTATTCTCCTACGGTTGATGACGCTTGTAGGGTCCAGGGGACTATCCCCCTAAGATCCCACAAGTTGAGTTTTGGCTCTTGATGCCTTGTTTTTTTATTATTATGGTTGTGACATCTGATTTAGTCATTTTCTACTCGAAGAATGTCACTGATTTGGCCAGAGGAGAGGAAAGTATCCATCAGCCCCAATGGGGGAAAATTTTTAAATGAGTCCCAACCCCGCTAAGTATAGTACTTGGTGCAAGCTAGTGAACTAGTTAATGTTTTGGTGGGGGTGGGGAGGGAATTATAAATTGGGATGAGAAAGGTAGAAAGGAACAGTGTCACAGGTGGGCTGTTACCGGAGAAAAAGACGGAGGACCTGGTCCCAGTGCCCTGTGTTGGGCCGGTTTAGGAGAAAAGCTAGGCTAACAGAGGGAGCCAGCAGTTAGCAGGTTCGTTTTTCCCAACTTTAACTTAATTATCTTTTTTATGGACTCTTTGAAGTTTTAAACAAGAAAAGGGCAGCGCTCTGTGTTTTCTTGACTGACAAACACGACCGAAACTGTAATTCTAACTTACAGTTTTGACCACAGTGAGGCCCCAGGCAGCCTTAGAATGATCATCAACTAAGAGATAAGCAACATATGGAAAATAGAATGAAGAAACGGTACTATTTTCCTGAGAAGCAGGCCTAAGGAAAGGAGCAGTGAAAAGTCTGCTTTGTTAGGATTTCCCAAACTCTCAGGGTCAAGACTGGCTTGACTCCACAGGAGGGGAGGGGTCAGCGATCTTGTCTTATCTCAGTGGGTGATGTGCCCAGATAAGACTGAAATCACAGTTACCTTAAAGGGGGTAAGAGGAGCACCCAAATTAGCGTGTGTTCTGAATGGGTGGAATACAAGTTAGTGAGATTTTATTGCGTTTTAAATAGAACGTAGTTTATATCATTTGTCATCATGAAATGGACATGTATGTTCTTGACATAACCAGAAAGTGGATTCTAGGTTAATCCATACCCACTTCTGGCTGAGGAGGTAATTGCCTACATGGGACTTATTTGCTTATACAAATATCGGCTATGGGTATCAGTTCAAGAATCTATGGTGTATTGTGATAGAAGTTAGAGGAGGAGAAGGAATCTGTAAGAAGAGAATTATTGGTTATTAAAACTATAAAACTCCAAATCAATTATTATTATTGGTTGAGAACTAGTAGAATGCAACCTCTACCACGATTGCTGTATCAACGGAATCTTCCTGTGTTTTAGGCTGCAGCTAGACATCAGTGTTCCTACCTAATAAACATGCATGTGGATGAATTTTTAAAGACAGGAGGTATTGCCGAGTGGTTGAATGGTTTGGAATACGTGCCGCAAAGGCTGAAAAATCTTAATGAAATTAACAAGCTGCTCGCACACCGACCCTGGCTGATCACGAAAGAGCACATTCAGGTACTGGGTGCTGTTTGGAAATGAAAAAGAAGTTTGCTCATGATTCTAGCTAAGAGTTCATTTTTCTTTTCTTTCCTTTTCTTTTCTCTTCTTTTTTTTTTTTTTGTTAAGATTTAATTTTAAATACTTGCATTTTAGAAACTTAAAACATAGGGTCTCAGTATGTAGAAGAGATAAATGTAGAAAGTTTATGGGTTTAATCTAGGTACTATTGGATATTGCTCTTTAAGTAATCAATAATGAGCTACCCAGGTGCTTTAGTGATTGGCCATGAGAAAAGTTGATTTCTGTTCTCAAGCAGGAGGTAGACAAAGAAAATAAACTGCACGATGGGCTCCCTGGGTTCTCACGCTCGTGACCTTGAGTAAATTAACTTCTCTAGGCCTCGGTAGCTCCCCCCTCTAGAAGATGAGGGGCCTAGATTAAATGAGTTCCAGGCTCTTTTCTAGTTCTAACATTTCATAATTTTAAGATCTGCACATTACAGTTTTGCAAATAAAAAGCGATCTGCCAACTGGTGTGAACACTTCCATGCCTTTAGAAGCTAGAGCTTAGATGAGAAACAGAGTCGCAATTGACTAGAACACTTGCAGGTAGAAAGGGGCTTCCATCAAAGGCCCAAGGTAAGGCCTTGGCGCTGTGCTTGGCACTTGGTCACATTCAATACAAATGTATTTAAATTTCCTGCTTCTAAGGCACAGATATGTCCTTGGTTTTGTCTATCCTCTCCATCAGGCTACATTTTTGTTAGTTATTTGCCCAGTTAAGCCAAACTGAGCTTTTGTTAGTTTCTATACTCCTAGAAATTGAGTTATCTGCCTGGGAATATGTGAAACATAACACTGCCCTGAGGTTTATGTTCTGACTTGGTAATATGTGACTTAGAAGAATTGATCATTATTTTTATGTCATATGTTCATTACTTTGTGCCATATACTTTGGTGGGTTCAAAAAGGTTGAACCTCCCCTTGAACATACTTGGAATCTAGGGGAAGAAAGAAGGAGAGGTAATGACAATAAACAGCACAGTGGTGTATGAAGATATGAACAGAAAGAATGGGATCAGGAAGTTGCATGAAAGGTAACATTTGAGATAGGTCTTGAAGAGTGGGAATTTTCAAGGAGAGGTGGGGAGTGTGAAACATTATATTTTGGAAAAGTAGCTAACAGCTTCAGGTTATTGACAGTAGGGAAGGTTATGTGAGGTGTGGGGGTAGGAGATGGGAAGAATGGGGAGCATATCCTTATGACACAATGAATACTGTATTAAAGAATTTATGTTTTGTCCTCAGAAACCTATGTTCTTCAGAGTTATGTTACATTACTTCAGGGGATGCAGAAGGCAATCCTTCAAAATGTTAGAAAATTATATGTGTGTGTGCACGTACATGTATTCTTACCTTAATACATTTCTCTATTTGTATATTTTACAATATTAGTATTACATTACATGTGTATGACTCATCTGTATAAAATGTTGTATTTTATAAGTATTTATTTATAAATAAATGTACATACTATCAGGGGTTGGAGCCCCTAACTGTTACTGTCAGAAGTGTATGTGATCAAGGGGTGCCTGGGTGGCTCAGTCAGTTAAGTGTCCAACTCTTGATTTTGTCTCAGGTCATGATGTCAGGGTCCTGGGATCGAGCCCTGCATAGGGCTAGGGCTCCACGCTCAGCATGGAGTCTGCTTGGGATTCTCTTGCTCCCTCTCCCTCTGCCCCTCCCCCTGCTTGTGCCCCCCTAAAATAAAATAAATAAAATCTTTAAAAAAAGTAGTATATGTGATCAAAAGATTTCAGAGATCACTATGATAAAGAATTAGAAATCATCAAAGATTTTTGAGCAGAGTTGTAATATGAATGTGTGTGGTGATGCAGAAGATAAATTACAAATGTTACAGTCTAAAAACAGGGGAGCCGTCATAAAGCAATTGCAGTAGTCCACATGAGAGATGTTTTTTTTTAAAAGCCAGAGGAGAGATCAGACTGTATGTAAGCATTCTGCATGGAAAGAGGCAGGACGTAGTGACTAGCAGAATGTGAGGATGAAGGAGAAGGGAAGGGCAGGAGAAGAAGTAAGGTTTCTACCTTCCTGGCTGGCAGAAGGCAATGCTATGAGCAGGACAACATACTCTGGGCTGAAAGCAGAAGACTGTGACGTCTGGATAGTGATGTCCAGTTACTGAAGGAAATACAGGTCTGTAACTCAAGATAAAGGATAGATTAGAAATAGGATCAGATAGCTATTGGCAGTAAGCAAAGGTCAAGTTGAAGGAATGAATGATCTATCCAGGGAGATATTGCACAAGGAAAGAAGATCATAGGTCGAATAGAGCAAGCTAACATTTTGGAAATGTACATCTCAGGGGAGAGAGGATGCAAAAAAAATTTAGTGGAACTGCTGAAGTCAAGGGAGATTAATTTCAAGAAGGGAGGAAGTAAGGAAAGCATAAATCCTACAGAGATCAAATAGGATAACTACTAAAAAGAAATACTTAGATTTGGCCTTTTGGAGGTCATACCTTCGAGGTCATACCTTTTGGAGGTCATACCTTCGAAGGTCACAAAGGTGACCTTCATGAAATTTGTTTTCAGGAGCTTGCTTAAAAAAGAAAACAAATTATAATGAATTAAAGAAACAGAAATGAATGTGAGATGAGAAATTCGAGATGGCAAGTGCTGGGTGTCTATCCTTTCAAGTTTCATACTCTTGGAAAGACTGACAAAGGCATTGTAAATTCTACCAGTTGTTTTGGAAAATGCTCTTTGGCAATATTATGAAAAGTCTTTAAAATATGATTGCTCTAAAAATCCTATTAGGAATTAAAGATACTATTTATAGTATGGATATAGCAAGGAATGAAGATGCTATTTATAATAGCAAATAAACAACAACAAAAGCCTTAGAAGCAAGTTGAATATCTAACAGTAAAGGAACGGAGAAGTAGGTCTGTACATCCATTACTATGCAGTATAAAGGCTATGCTCAATATAAGACAGTGTAGCCTTATGAGAAATGAACATGTCAAAATGTCAGGTTTGCAAAGCAGAGAAAATTAGGTGTGTTACTCTGATTATATAATTATGCTTATAAAAGTAAAATATGGGACAGTTATCTTAGGGTGGTAGAATCTGATTAATTTTTTCCTTTTCCTTTTCCTGAGCTTTTGGTAATATATTAAATTTCCTCTGTGTGTGTGTGTGTGTGTGTGTGTGTGTGTGTGTGTGGTTAATGGAGAGTAAAGCAAAAGAGGTTTCTGGTGGGAGTTCGGCTGTGAAGTGAGCAGAATTAAAAGTGTAGATTTGTGGGAAACAATAGAACATGCATGCACATGTATACCACGCAAGATAGAGAGAACACCGATGGGAAAGACTCTGATGGACTGACAGATGGCATTAGCTCTTGGAGAAAGTGGGGATGGAGACATCACTGTTTTTAACAGCTTCACTTGTGATTCCATCCTTCAGCTAGAGGACCAAGTAAAATAGCATATGAAAAAGTGCTTTGAAACTTTTGAAGTTCTTATTCAAAGGTGAGGTAGTAATTCTACAGTTCCTGTCCTCTGCTATCGGCTCTTTCTCCATCAGGAAAGGCAGCTAAAAGTTGACTTACTGACTTGGATTTTTTTTTTTTTTTTTTGGATTTTTATGTGACTTTTAAGGTCAGGTCTTTACCTAAAAACCTTAAAGTGGATGGCTTTGCTAGCTAAACTTTAAATTCCCTTCTAGCTTCAGTGTTCTTTGATTCTCTGAAATATCTTATTGAAACAGCATAATATGTAAACATGCTTTGGAAGCAGAAGATCTATGGTACCTATAAGGGATTTAGAAGAATCCACAACGTAATTATATTGTTAGGTTTGCCGATTGAATGTCATGTCGTTTGACCAAAGCCATATCTTTATTATATGAAACATTTTTAAATGGGAGTTTTGAAAGTTTAAGTTTGATTGCTATAAATGGACCTAAAAATTTGGTGGATTTTCCATGCTTTCTAAAATTGCTTTGTAGCATTCTGTGGCTTTCATTCTTACTCTGATTCGCTTTCTCATTACAGAAACTTGTCAAAACTGGAGAAAATAACTGGTCTCTGCCCGAACTCGTCCATGCTGTGGTCCTACTGGCACATTACCATGCTTTGGCAAGCTTTGTTTTTGGTAGTGGCATCAATCCGGAGAGAGATCCAGAAATCTCCAATGGATTCAGGCTAATATCAGTCAACAATTTCTGTGTTTGCGATCTCGCCAACGATAACAACATAGAGAATGCATCCCTTACAGGCAACAACTTCGGGGTTAGTGTTCGGAACTTTGTTTTTCTTCACTATTTTGCCTGAAAAATACCTAGAAAGAGTTTGTGTGACTAAACAGGATATCGTATACTTGAACTATGTTTGCCCAACTTTTACTACTGTAAAAACTTAACTTGTACATGAAGTTCTGAATTGTCTTAAAGATAAGGCTTTTAAAGCAAATAGATAGGGGTGCCTGGGTGGCTCAGTCGTTTAGGCGTCTGCCTTTGGCTCAGGTCATGATTCTGGGGTCCTGGGATTTAGCTCCTTGCTCAGCAGGGAGTCTGCTTCTCCTTCTGCCCCTGCTCATGCTCTCTCTCTTTCTCTTTTTCAAATAAATAAGTAAATAAAATCTTTGAAAAAATAGCAAATAGATATTATTACAAATCATAAAGCTGCCTCATTTTTAAAAATAAACTATAATTAATATATACCAAATGCTAGAATTCTAGATGAAATATGTCTATACTTGTATATTTTCTGAATTTATAACTGCAGCAAAAACATCATACTCCTGAAAACGTCTGAATCTGTCATTTGATTTTCTTTGGCCTTAATGGAAAACCCATTTAGGAACTGAAGGACCGGGCCCACGCCACTGTAACTAATAAGCTGGTATTTGCTAGACAGGGACATTTACTAGAATAATCCTTGATGTTACTAACACCCAACACCGTCTTACCTGGCTCCAGATTGTCGATTCCCTAAGTGAGCTAGAGGCCTTAATGGACAGAATGAAGAGGCTTCGAGAAGAGAGGGAAGATGAAGAGGCATCTCAGGAAGAAATGACCACTCGTTTTGAGAAGGAGAAGAAAGAAAGTCTCTTCGTGGTCTCTGGAGACACTTTTCATTCATTTCCGCATTCAGGTGAGCTCCCCCCGCCCCAGCCCACCCCCTACTGTATTTGCCTTTGAGTTGTTACATCCCTGACGGGCCACGTTCCGTATTTTCCATACGGATCTGTAAAAGCGCCTCTACCACCATGTCCCTTTTATTTCCTCCTCTTCCAGCTTCCCCCCGACGCTGTTGCTCCCCCTCTTCTTTTGTGCGTCTTTGAATACACTCCAGGTCCAGCTGAGAGGGACTCCCAACCTTGTAGTCCACACTCGTCCTGGATAAAATGCGATTCGAAGCCAGAGCAGTTGCCTATAAAGTTAGACAGAGATACCTAATTCGTTCTACTTTTGTGATGCTTTTAAACGATAAGTGAAATCCTGTTTCAATAGATAAAATTAAAAAAAAAAACAACGCACGCATCTCTGCCTTTTTTGTGTGTGGGGAGTATGTGGGAGGATTGTTCTCGGGCTGCTACTTTTCCAGATTAGTTCTAAAATTACATTGTACTTGCATTTGCATTTCTTTGGAGACATCTTTTTTGGAATTTTATAAAAATGCATTATTTAGGTCATTTTCTTATACTGAACTTGGAGGAATTCATTCTGTATTAAAAGCTAGACATCTTTGCTCTAGTCTTAAAAAGATATATCCCCCCCCCAATGCTCTAAAAAGACTTTGAATTAGGCAACTTTTCAGTTATGACTAAAAATTATATTGAACACCACATAGTAAATGTCATTAAAATAGCCTTGGGGCGCCTGGGTGGCTCAGTCAGTTGAGTTGTCCGACTCTTGGTTTCAGCTCAGGTCATGATCTCAGGGTCATGAGATCGAGCCCCAAGTCGGGCTCTGAGCTCAGCAGGGAGTCTGCTTGAGATTCTCTCTCTCTCCCTCTCCCTGTACCCCTCCCTCCACTCTCTCTCTCTCTTTCTCTCTCTCTAAAATAAATAAAATAAGTCTTTTAAAAAATAGCATTGACTCAGTAGAAAACTGAAGCCCTCCAAAGTCATCAATCTACATAACATTTTAAAAATAGAGTTCCATTGGTTTAAGAAATGTTCAGTCTTAAGGCCAGTCGGTCTCATAAATTCCGAGGGTAACTGATTGGGCCATAACTTGTTTGTTACTGTCAAACATAGCGTTGACCAGTAGTTCTCAGAAGTTTCGCCAGAAAGAACAAAAACCCCTTTTATCATCTCCCCTGTGGTCTTTTTTATGAAAGATTTTATCCACCACATTGACTATATTAAGTTATAGTTTCTCAGAGCTTCGGAGCAGCAGGAAATCCCAAATAAAGAACCTTGGTGTTTTAGTTATTGCCTTAATATCCATTCTACAAACACTTACTGAGTACCCTCTATGGTCTCAGCACTGTAGTGGGTACTAAGGTTTTCAGGCTAAATAAGAGACGATTCCTGCCCTCTGGGAGCTCTCCTTGCTGGTGGGAGAGAAACAATTTCAATCCATAGCAGAATGTGAACACTATGTGAACCCAGAAGAGGACCCTGAATCCAGTCTTGGTGGGGGAAAGACTGTGCACAGAAGGGGTCCTCGAGGAAGACTTCCTCCAGTCATTGGGCTCCAAGTCTTAGAGACTCGAGTGCAAGGGAGTCAGGCAGTGGTTGGGGGACAGGGGAGTTGGTGGTAAACAATCAAAGGGGCCAAAGCACCCTGCTAAGAAAACAGGATGCCGGGCACAGGAACAAGTGGGCATAAATCATGAGGCAATGTCATTGCATACGCTGGTAAGGTAAACAGAGGCTTTATCATGATGACCTTTCTAGCCTTAAGGAGCATGCAGCTTGTCATGTTTTGGACATTTGCAGCTAAGAGGTCTGTAAAACCTGCAGTCTGGAGATGTCTAGTACACTGCTTCTTAAACTTCCATTGCATGTGAGTCACTGGGGAATCTTGCCAAAATGCGGATTCTGATTCAGTCAGTCTGGTCTAGGCCCTGAGAGGCCACGTGGTTCTCATTCTTCCAAGTGGTGGCCGGGCTGCCAGTCTGCAGACCACCACGCAATAGTGAGGGCCTGGCCGATGGTCTGAAGGTCAGGATAGGCTTTTGAACTCCAGATGAAATTTTGGAAATTATTGGCGTATGATTGGGTGTTAAAATCAGAAGAGTTGTTTATAAAAACCATCCCGAGGGAATGCATGGGACTAAGGAAAATCATAAGCCTACGGTGAACCTTCAAGGCAAACCAGGATTATAAAATGTAAGCATTTTTATTAAGGTTAGTAATCTCTATTTGCTTTTAAACATTAATTTTTAAGAGCTTCTCGAACATCACTAGAGCTTGAGGGATATAAATGTTTTATTTCTCTTAGTCATTTTTTAATGTTGAAAATAGATTTTGTTTTTTTAATCAAAGTTCTTCTGAGAGCTTCTTTTGTTTTGTTTTGTTTTGTTTTCTTATTGAGTAGACTCCACGCCCAGTGTGGAGCCCAACGTGGGGCTTGAACTCACGACCCCGAGATCAAGACCTGAGCTGAGATCAAGAGTTGGCCACTTAACTGACTGAGCCACCCAGGCACCCCTTGAAAATATATTTTGGACCCCAGCCTCTACCTTCTTGGATCCTTGAGCAGGGACTCCTGCCTTCTACAGTAGTGAATTTTGACTAGCAAGTCTTAGATCCTCACCAAAAATTATGTTCTAGTTTTGACAGAAGAAGCTGTATCATTTGTAAATCAGACAAGAAAATAAATCATTTCGTTATTTACTCTTCAGCATTCCTAGTACTGCATTTGCTGGTCACACAAAGGTAACAGAAAAATGACTCCATAGAGTAGCTAATTGAGTCCTTTTTATAACCTTACCATGTTTTAAAATGGAAATAGAAATGTATTTTTTTCTATAATGAATTTCTTGGTTTGACCCATGTGATAAAGCATTCCAGATTCCATGTGGAGATTCTAAGAACAGCTTTTCAAGCCTTTGGAAGAAAATAAACGTTTAAAATGTTCTACGTAGGTAGTATTCCATAGCTTAGTAAGAATTAATCAACTCTTTTTTTGTTTGTTTGTTTTGTTTTTCAAGTTAGAAAACTGTTCCATTACTATAATATAGTGTTTTCTATATTATGTTTGGGGCAGCAGAATTCAGCCAATGTGCAAAATACTATTTCCTTTGAGTTCAGCCTTGAAAATATTTATTTAGTTAGAATTAAAATTAGAGTTTTAGATTTGTTGATCAGAGTACTGATTTTAACTTCTTAAAATAAATTTGAAAAAAAAAAGTATTTGTAGTTTGAGAGACCTTTGTACATTTCTTTCTATGAACAAAATGGTCTAGAAAATAGGTCTTGGTTGACTCCTAGCTTTAAAGTGAATAAATGGAAATTATTCATAGGATAAATTCTATCTTGTTTGAGTCCAGGTACTCATTATTGTTTATTTTAAAATGTTTCAAAGTCGTGTGACAACTTGAAAATGTTTAAGGGGAAATCAGAAACTAACATCAACATCAAAGGAACCAGCTGTGTGATCGTCAACTCCAGAATCGGTATTTGCCCAGTGAAACCAACTGCTTGTGCAGTGTGGGTGGAGAGATCACATCAGGGGAGAAACTTGTTTTGCAGACTTTAGTTCTCACTCACCATCCTTGGTTTGATTTTACTTTGTAGCCCACAAAACTCCTAGTGTTCTTAGCAAGGTCGGCGATCGCTAACCACATTTTCAATTTTTTTGCTTCGTTTCTATTGATGAGTATGTGATGGACTGAATTAAGGAAAGCATAACCTCGTTCATAAATATAGAGAGACAAAACATTGAAAACGCCATTTTCCAAGTGTTTCCATTTACCCGAACAGAGTTCTGCAGCCCGAGGAGATAATGCAGTGGTTGTGGGTTGGGGTAGGGATAAGCCCGAGATTTCGCTTTAAAAAACTGCAAGTCGCTTAAAAGCTTCAGATCAAATTAAGGAGTTCAGTGTTTACAAGTTTTGCACACCATCCTAAGCTAATTTGCATTGTAGTTCTTACTGATGGTACTGACAATGCTATTAGTAGCTTACAATTAGTTTACTAATTTCTTAAGAAGGTATTTCTTTTTGCATTAATAAAACAGAAAATAGATATTAAGCACATAACATAGTACCTGGTATATATTAAGTACTCAGCAGGGACGCTTGGGTGTCTCAGTCAGTTAGATGTCTGCCTTTGGCTCAGGCCATGATCCCAGGGTCCTGGGACTGAGTCCCACATCAGGCTCCTTGCTCAGCGGGGAGTCTGCTTCTCCCTCTGCCCTGCCGCTCTCCCTGCTTGTGTTCTCCTTTTCTCTCTCCGACAAACAAATAAAAAAAAGTGCTCAACAAATGTCAGTCTCTTTGCATTATGGGTAATAAAGAAGTTAGGTAAGAATTTTAATATTTCCAAAGTTGGATAGCCTGGGTACTTGATCTTTCCTGCCATTATCGAGCACCCTGTTAGTCCATGGCAGTGACCTAAAGAAAGGTTCAACCTTGTGAGGAAAGAATAATTATTGCTAGGATTTTCATGAAATAGCAAAGATTAAAGATAGTGAAGGCACTACTAATTTACTACATCTTTTGGATGAATTACTATAATTGTACCAATTTTTTAAGCCTCTCAAGACTGTCCAGTTAGGAATTACAGTTTTTATGCCACCAAATTGTTTAGGTGGGTCACCTGGATGGCTCAGTGGGTTAAGCATCTACCTTTAGCTCAAGTCATGATCTCAGGGTCCTGAGATGGAGCCCCAAGTAGGACTTCCTGCTTAGCAAGGAGTCTGCTTCTCTCTCTCCCTATACCCCTCTCCCCAGCTCATGCTCATGCTCTCTTTCTCTCTCTCTCTCTCTCTCAAATAAATAAATAAAATGTTAAAAAATTGTTTTAGAAATTATTTAATACTTATTTATTAATAAGTATTGCATTTATTTGATATTGATTAAAATACTTAATGAGAAAATATTCTTTGCATGGAAGGAGCTTTTTTTTATTTTGAAAACAGTATGTTCATTTTCTAGAGTAGGAATTGGTATATAAGGGTTGTTCATTCCCTTTCAGTGGTTGAAATCAGAAAAAAGTAATTATAAAGATAGACTACCCTAAAAAAAAGGGAGTTAGAATTTTCTTTAAGCAAAATTAATATGCATTGGGCACTCAAAATTTTTCAGTGGTAAATTTTTAATATTATCAAGTATGCAGAAGTCAGCTGTCTTAAAAGACTGTTGTAGTCTTCCTATCTTCCTGAGTGCCACTTTTATAATATTCTGATCACAATCTCATCAACACGTTGCTTTACTTCATACGTCGTATGCCTTTGTATTTCCATGTACCTAGAGAAGTGCACATAGGTTAGGTGTAAAACTCAATGAATTTTCTCAAACTGACCCTTCCTATTCTAGTCCATGTCAACTCTGAATAATGGCAGTACCCAAAAGGCCACTTTCCTCCCTGTCCCAATTCCCTTCCCAGGCCTTCTCCCTGAATGCCTCTTTGTGAGCCAGAAACGAGTGAGATTGCACTAATTTTCAGCATGAACACATCCATACGAAGTACCTTGAATTTTAACAAAATCTATCTTAACATTAAACTCCACTCAAGTCGTCTTTCACCTTCATCTCTTCTCTCTCCCCACATCCCACTTCATCAAGCGAGAGTTCAAAAAATGTTTAAGCTCTATACTCAAAGCCCTGTGCTATCTTCCTCTTCTGAATAAGTAAAGCTAGTGTATTGATTCTTTGCTGCTACTGCTTAGATATTTCAAGGTCGTCATGTTTATGCCCAGACAAGTACAGTTAAATGTTAAGCTTGCCATTATTTGGTAATGAAATTGAATTGAAATTGAATTCAAGGTTAAGCCAGGAAGTCAATATTGTCACTTCAGAAATCCATGGAAAAGCTAAAAAGTGGAGGGAAACGGAGCAGTTTCATTGTTCTATTCTAGATTGTTCATTATTGTCCTTAGATTTTGAAGATGACATGATTATAACATCTGATGTCTCCCGATATATTGAAGACCCTGGTTTTGGGTATGAGGACTTTGCCAGACGAGGAGAAGAACATTTGCCAACATTCCGAGCTCAGGTATAATAAGATGCCTTTAACTCAGAGAAACTAGAGAAGAAATATTGTCGTTTTAAATTGATAGAGTCTGTAGATCTTTTTATGCAGCCTAGTTCTTGGCCTAGTCTAATTTGATCTCCCAGGAGATGAATTATTATTTCAATGTTTCACCCTCTAAGAAGGCAAAAGGAAATGGTCTTATTGGGTTACTTGAATATTACCTGGTAATTGTATAATGTTCATACCATTTTTTTTTGAGAGGAGCAGGGAGGAAATCAAGTGATAAAGTTACATTTGTAATAAAATGGCATTTTGTAATAAGATCAGATACCAGTAGTTCTGGGATTAAGGGCTAACCCCACCAAAACCCCTAGAAAACAGAGCCGCAGCAGCGATGTGGCTCCGAAAGAGAGTGGAAGTTTGAAGACAGACAGACTCCTTTGCGCTTGTTTCACTGATCTGCTGATTGTCCATATCACTGAGTAGGTTTGGTCTCATAGGAATATTCTCAGATCTCCTGGGGCTCTTCCAGATAAGGGCCTAGTTTGCATAGTTCCCGACCACCAGAGGTGGCCAGAGTTCATCACCAACATGTCCAACCAGGGACCCCACTGAGGAAACCACATAGCACTCTGATCCACGAACCGATGTGAAGGGCTCTTAGTAAAGCTATCAACTTAGAATTACATTTGAAATATCTTCACGTCCTTGCTTCCTTGTAAATAGTAGTTCTATTTCCCACAAACGGAATTTAAATGGAGACTGCCCATTTAGTAACTGGATACAATTTCTCCTTTCAGGACTACACTTGGGAAAATCATGGGTTCTCCCTGGTGAACAGACTTTACTCTGACATTGGACATCTTCTTGATGAGAAGTTCCGCATGGTCTACAATCTCACCTATAACACTATGGCCTCCCACGAGGATGTTGACACAACCACGCTGCGCAGAGCTTTATTTAACTACGTTCACTGTATGTTTGGAATCAGGTACGTTTGTCATCGAGACGGTTCTAGACGTTTCTAAGTGAAAGTTCTGACGCGAGTCTTGCCCCTCCCTTTCTCGCGCTATAGAGTACTGGGGAGAAAATACTACATGTGGACCTCTGATTTTGAAAAATTACTTCCAGTTTATAGAAGAACATTTTTCCTTGTTTGACTGTTGGGAATCTTAGCATGCACCTCTAAATACGGTAATGAGAATTTACTAAAGAGGGGGAAAAAATCAGTAATCATTGGGGGATACGATAGAATCATCAGACTCAATTTAAGAATCCTTCCTGGAAGAATTAGGCAGTTAAAAAACGTTTATTGTGTCCCTCTGGCTCACTGTAATAAATGCTGGTGTGTTTGTTTATTTTTAAAGGAATGGTAATTAGGGTATAAATAAAACTGGGATAGATTGTGTCCTCATAAAGCTCACATAAGAACACTGAAATGAAACTATCAGTCAATATAAATTAATGGCCTCTAAATTTAGAAAATTGGCATTGAGAGGACAGTGAGTAAATGAGTGAGTGAGGCTGAATGGTCTAATCAGGAAAGCTTTTTTGGGAGAATGTGCCTTTTTGAGCTGGGTTTTGAAGGCATTTATGGAGATAGATTTGCAGAAAGAATAAATTCCCAGTTATGAATATGTTCAATTTGACTCTACTTTATCCTTTCTAATATAGTCACAGAAAGCCTTTATGGAATGGAGTTAGAATTCAATTTGCTAAGCAAAGTATTTCCTATAATTTTAATGTAAAAAAATTTTCCTGAAACATCAGCTAATAGTCAAGCATTCTACTAGAAGGCACTGGTATGATGGTAGTTAACTATGCTATTTGCTCATTTACCATTCCAGACAATAAGTTAACACTGAATCATCACATTTTAAAGCACATATGTCATTAACTACCTAATTTAAGAAAAATAAATACCAATAATTTAGTTCAGTTGAGATAAATTATGTTCAAGATGATACATGACAGATGTTATGGTGATTCTATTTATCTGTTGGATGCTACCACATAAAGCTCATATAAGATCTTCGAATACTTATTTTTTAACTAAGCATATGTTTGGGTTAAAAATTAACTGAAAATATAGAAGAGAAATCCCATGAGCTCCCATTATTGCATTTACCCTCCTATTTGTCTCTGCCCATTGACTCTGCTCTCTCTTCTCTCTTGCGATGGATGGGCTGTCTACAGCCCTGTGCACCTGAGCACAAGCTCCCATCTCTCCTCATTTAAAGATCCCTTTTCTAGGATAAAGATGTGGTAGATAGATAGATAGTATATTGTATATATATATATGTACATTTGTATATATGTATATGTATGTATGTGTATATACACACACACGATGGAATATTACTCAGCCACAAAGAATGAGATCTTGCTATTTGTGACAACACAGACGAATCTAGAGGGTATCATGCTAAGTGAAATAAGCCAGAGAAAGACGAGAACCGTAGAATTTCACCTATGGGTGAATCTAAAAAGCAAAACCAAGAAACAGAAACAGACTGATACAGAGAACAAACTGATGGCTGTTGGGGGAGGGGAAAGGGAGGGCGGAATAGGTGAAGCGGATCAAGAGGTAAAAGTTCCAGTTACAAAATAAGTAAGTCATGGTGATGGAAGGTCTCAGCCCAGGGACTCTAGTCAGTAAGACTGTAGTAACTTTGTATCATGATAGATGGTAACTACATTTGTGGGGGAGCATTTTGTGGAGTATATTAATGTTGAATCACTGTTTGTTGTTAATCAACAATTAATGTTGTGTCCTGCACCTATCACTAATATCATATTGTATGTCAACTATAATTAAAAATAAAAGCTCCTCCTTCCCAGGGCGCCTGGGTGGCTCAGTCAGTTAAGCATCCAACTCTTGATCTCAGCTCTGGTCTCGATCTCAGGGTCGGAGTTCAAGCCCCTACTTAAAAAAATAATAATTCTTCCTTCTCTCTTGCAAAATCTACTTCACCTTCTTCACTGGATCTTTCCCATCAATATATACACAATGCCGTGACTTCTCTCATCTTTAGAAAAAAAATCCTTTCTTCCTCCTTCTTTGCCTTCTGGCCATTGCCTCGTCTTCCTGCTCCCACGCATAGCCCATCTCTTTGATGAAGCCTTGTCTGTCTGCTGTCACCATTTTATCCACCATGCCCTCTTGGATGCACTACAGCACCACACCAACAAAACCCTGCTCAATGAGGTTGCCTGTGACCCCCCGCACGGCTGCTTCCCAGGCTCAGGGCTCGGTTCCTGTCGCATTTGATTCATCAGAAGCATGGGACACAGTGGGTCACTCCCTCTGCCCCCCGACGATGACTCCCACCTCAGCGCTCTCCACAGACACCTTCTCCTGAGAGGGCAGCCTCGCCCCCTCCCTAAAAACCACAGCTTCTCTTCTCACAGCCTCGTTTCCCTTTCCCTCCACCGCAATGAACCCCCACCCCAACAGATCACATGCTGGTCTATTTTTTTCCTTTCTTCTCCAGGAGGATTGAAATCCCATGAGACTGGGGACTTTTGTTTATTCTGTTCATCCCTGTATCACCAGTGCCTAGAAAGCTCCATGGAAAGGACACAGCCCCTATCAGGCACTCAGTAAATATTTGTGACAACAATTAGTTAATGAGTTTTTGGGGTTGAATTGCTAGACCATAAACATCTCTAGATACCGACTTAGAAATCAGAAATTTTGATTTTGTCATTTGTCTTTGGCTCGTAGGTATGATGACTATGATTATGGAGAAGTTAATCAACTACTTGAACGAAGCCTGAAGGTTTACATTAAGACAGTGACCTGCTATCCGGAGAGAACCACCAAGCGCATGTACGATAGTTACTGGCGTCAGTTCAAGCACTCAGAAAAGGTGTGTTTCGCGATTCGACGTGATAGACGCCTTAGGCACGTGTCCAGTGTAATTAGTAACAATCAGGAAACATTATACAGGCAAATATTGATAAGTTAGTGCCATTAAAGAAAAGGAAGTGGCATCATCCAGCCATCTTTTTTAAAATGTGTTTAAATTCCGGCTTATCGAATATTAACTAAATTTTGGTTCTATGTTTCGGCCAATGTGGGGTGTACAGTACATGGGTAGCATCAGCCTTTGAAAGGCTGGATCCGGATGTTGATATTTTTAAAGTACCTTTAGGAAAATGTCTACCATTCTCGTGATTCATAAAAATCAAATCTGATGATTGGGCCAGGCCCAGAAGGTATGTCCGTTTAGAGATTAACTCTAGCCATTAGAGTTAACTTATTAGAACAACAGTTTCTCATTCCAATTTGGTAATTTAGTATTTTGATGACCTAATGCATGACCTTTGAGCCAAATGTGTGTGCCGTTATATAAGAATATTTCTTTGGATGGAATATATAGGCATCATTATTTAAGACCTAATAAAGGTTAAGGATCTTTACCAACATTATAGTGTAAGAACCTTATGTCCTAGGTCTTTTCAACCTGTAAGTCCAAGAATCTTCCATTTATACCACAGTTTCCAAGATTTTGAGAGTAAGAAAATCTCTTTAGGGTCCTAATAGCCACTAATAATTCTATGACCTTGGCAGAGGATGTTATGACCTCCAAACCTAACCGATTTTTTTTGAAGCCTTATAGCCAATCCCACATCAGATAAATACCCATGTTCTTGCTAGTGTGTCTTCTTGATGGATCTTTATGCCCTGTTTATATGTTTGCATTAGATTTTCTCCCTTTACCAGGTTGTATCTAGAATTCTCTTTACTCGTCAAGAGAATATATCTAACAGTATATCTAACCTGTAGAACATTATCAAAATAAATATCAAAAACATTGTAGTAAATTTCAAAAATACGTGGATATTAATTTTAGCCCATCAGCTAAGGTGTATCTCCCCCAAAACTTAGAGGCTTGTTCACAGTTGTATCTGAAAAACTCCAGGGAAGCTACGCAAATCTAACAAGGACCAGATGCTAATTACAAACTGCTTTCGGCTTCAGGTTTTCACCTTAGGATCTTTCAAGGACACAGTAAGAAATGTTTTTTAAAAGCTTTCCAAGGAATGAACATAGGCTCTAATGAGCGTAGAGCTGATTTTTAGCCCTCTAAGATTTGATGACCAGAGGAAAGTAGCACTTGCAGGAAAGTTGTCATTTATAAAAATATATATATATATATTTTTTTTTATTAACATGTAATTTATTATTTGCTTCAGGGGTACAGGTCTGTGAATCATCAGTCTTACACAATTCACAGCACTCACCATAGCACATACCCTCCCCAGTTTCCATAACCCAGCCACCCTATCCCTCCCACCTCCCTCCCCTCCAGCAACCCTCAGTTTGTTTCCTGAGATTAAGAGTCTCTTATGGTTTGTCTCCCTCCCCAGTCCCATCTTGTTTCATTTTTTCCCTCCCTTCCCCCCACGACCCCCTGCCCTGCCTCTCAAATTCCTCATATCAGAGAGATCATATGATAAGTGTCTTTCTCTGATTGACTTATTTCACTTAGCATAATAACCTCTAGCTCCATCCATGCCATTGCAAATGGCAAGATTTTGGGTTTTTTGATGGCTGCATAGTATTCCATTGTGTGTGTGTGTGTGTGTGTGTGTGTGTGTGTGTGTGTTTAAAGTTATTACATAATCCAGAAGATTGATTGGCTTTACCTAATATATATCTTGACATGATGATTGGTATTTTCCAGGCTTTTAGAGGTCATTTTTACTGCTCTCAAGACCCATTTCTTTTTTTACGAACAGTTTCGTCAATGAGGGTTACATCATTTACAGGTGTAGATAATGCCCATACGTGTGGTAAACCTTCGTGAATGTCCAATATGTAAAAAAAAAAAAAAAAAAAAAAAAGTTTTTTTCAGTTGTTTTTACCGGTCACTAAAGAGATAACATTTTCATTTCTAGGTTCACGTGAATCTACTTTTAATGGAAGCGCGGATGCAGGCCGAACTCCTTTATGCGCTGCGTGCCATAACTCGGCATTTGACCTGATAACATCATCACCCAGCGAAAATGTCCTACGTGTGGAAAGACCTTTTCACACAAGACACACATCAGAAGCTGTTTGTGATGTAGCATCAAAAATTATTCAATTCTCTAGTGGCAAAGTTTAGCCGTTCTTTCCGGCGGCTGTAATGTGCAATGACGTGTTTTCTTTTTCTTGATGCTTAACATTACTAACGATTGCAAAAATAATACTGAGGAGCACTACTTTGCATTGTTTTATAGTTGGATTTTTGGGATACTGATCATAAATCATGAACCTGGTTTATTAATGCTTAACTTCAGCGCTTTGGGGTTTGTACGTATGTGTATTCTTTTCTTTCCTTTTTTTTTTTTTTTTTAATAAGGAGAAGCTCTTACAATCTGCTCAAGCAATTGTATTTCAGCTAGTGGAATTCAGCACAGAATGACCTCCTCTGGCCATTCTAAACTTTTAACGTTGTGTCCTAAATCTGGTGGAGGAGAAGCATGCGCTGTTGAACTAAGCTGCTCACAGGACACCTGTCTGTGTCCCCAGGAGATTATATGTCAGGCACTGTGTGTGGGGTTTTTTTGTTTATTTGTTTTTGGGGTTTTTTTTGTTTTTGGTTTTTTTGTTTTGTTTGGTTTTGGTTTTTTACTGCTATTGGCGATAACGTGAAATGTGATACAGCCATTGTCCATAATTTAATGTGAAATTAATCATGATGAATTCTATAGCATGCTACTGAAATGCCAAATTCAGCTGTTTTCTTTCTCTTCGGAAACAGAAGTTTCCGTTTTCCATATCAGATGTATATATTAAAAGTGAAATTATGCACAATCCTTTCTATCACTGACAGCCATCCTCAGTCACCGGGATAATCAGTGCTCCCAGAGCTGTTCACAGTTCATTCAGTCAGCACGTACAAGCCTGTACCCACACAAGATTGACCAAAAAGTTTCTTTGCACATTTTTCTTTTCTCATAGTGTTTTCTGTATTGCAGTTAAGCAGAGGAAGGTTAATATACTTGTATTTTTTTCCTGGTAGGCCTTTAGATCTTTCCCGTGATTTTCCTTCTAAGAGGTCGAACAGTTGAATATTCAAAGGTAAAAATTGTGTTTCTATGCATTAATGTGATTGAACAGCAACAACAAAAAAAAGTGCAATATGTTGGGAAAAAATACTCCACTGAACTCCCCCCCCCATTACGTCATTGCAGAAGTGTCCTTTTGAACAGAGCCATAAAGAAATTTTGTTCCAATTTCTTTATTGTGCAAGGCTTTTGCCTTACTGGGGTTGAACGATATTCTTTTCCTAATGCCAAAGCACCCCCTTCCCCAGGAAAATAAAAATCTCTTTGGACAACTGGTTTTAAAAAGATATCAAGTCTTAGGGGAGGAATAAGCATCCAAAAAGTCACATTTTTGCATTGGTTTATATTGCTTGATCAGACTATCTTCACAGAGCACAACATTATGTGTTTATAGCTTTAATTTGTCTTGTGTTAATGAACCAGTGAAGTGCCTAAAGAGATGCTTACAGCTATCCAGTAGGACACGACTGCACTGCTTAAACATTTTTTGGTTAATTAAGGGTGACTTGAATTTTAAACATGCTAATTTTTTTAAAAAAACGCTTCATTTGTTCATAGTAAATAATATCGTCAAAATTCTCCATTAGAGTTCCCACAAAGATTTCATCTTAGACTTACTTCCTTACTTGTCATGTAGGAGTTTTCTCTCATGAAAGAATCATGGATGAGTGTTTCGTTAGATCATTCGGCTCTTCCATTCATCATCCTTTTCTGGTACAACACGTTAGGTTGCTTTCTTTCAGATTTTGTTCCAGATAAGAAAACAGAAAGTTGACTGTAAACCTACTAACATGAGGCCATTCTGCATTTTTAGATCCCAGGGTTTCGTGTGAGATCTTCCATGGGAGGAAAAAAATTACTAATATTTTTTAAGACAGGGTGGTTTATTTAAAGATACTCTTCAGAGAACTCATGCCAGATCTCTTCTGTTTAATTGCATATATCATATGTTGATTTTATTCGGCATCACAGTATACAGAAATGTATTAATTGCAAGGAAAGTAGGAAAATGACAAAACATAGATGGTAGCATAAATGTTCATTTGACTTCCCTAACTTTAGGACTTTTCAAGTTGGAGATGTCTTTTATTCTTGACATCTGGGTTTGGGGTTTTTTGTTTTTTGTTTTTTCCTTTTTCCTTTTCCTATAGTCCTTTCAGTTAATAGCCCTCTATTGTTGTGCAGGTGACTTGTGTTACAGGATTAGAAATGATCTTTATAAAAGGAAAAGGAGGAGAAATTCTCACAGAACACCATATGAGCTTTAGACCAAAAGGGGAAACAAGGTGTAAGTAACGAAAATGGCCACTTAGTTTTTGTCTTTTATTTTTTTTACCCCGGAAATGTAAGTAGTTGGAGTTTGGGTTTTGGAAATATTTAGTGCCTTTACTAGATCTCTTTTCTAGCAAAATTTCTTTTTAGCTCAGCATTGATCTATCTCCTCAGTAATCAGGAACATAAGTCGACTTGGACCTATAAACAAAGACAAAACAATATATTTATGAACCTCAGTGAACCAGCCTAGAAAAATCGACTTCCGGGGGTGCTAGGGCACCCCCAATAAGCTACAGCACGTGCAGCATTCCAGGGCGTGAATACCATTTTACAACAAGTTTGCTGGGAACCTTCTCTAACGCAAACTTGAAATTCTGATGTGGTTTTCCAGGGTGGTATTTTTTCAGAGTATTGAATTTACTATGTAGTAATTTATAGTATAGCTTTTTATATTAAAATGTGATATTTTTAAAAGAGATATCTGGTTCAATTGGTGTAACGACGTGATTCTACGGTATGCTAACCTACACCTGGGGGCTCACATTGTGCCAAACTTTAAATGTGCAAGTGTACTTGGAAAAAAAAAGCACATGCGAATGTGAATTCTCTGACTTCCTCGCTTATCATGTTAAACTTAGTCTAACAACCTTCTGATGTATATGCTTGATCGATGTCTATTTACTTCCCAGCTTCGGTTGTAATTCATAGTTTCTCAGATCAACATAGGAAATACCTGAATACTCTCCCATCGGAAAGTGACTCTGTTCCGTAAGCCGATCGCTTGACCGTGGGAGTGGCCCGGCAGCTGCCCCACTTGATCCTTCAGTTTAGACCCCCTCAGATGGACTCACGATAATCAGCGGGAAAGAGGCTTTCTGAGACGAGAGCACTCGTTACCTTCTTTACCTTCTTGAACCAAGTATGTTGTCTCAGTCCCAGGAAGAATCTTCATCCCATCCAGGGTACTTTTACCATGGCTTATGTGGAATCCAGGCCATAGCCTTGGCCTTTAACTATGGCTTTAAACCCAAATAATGGCAGAGCAATGTCGGGCTCTTTTAGAACAGAAAACTCCGTGAAAGCTTTATATTAAAACCATATTTGAACCAGAGCCCCTATTTTAATTGTGTTATAAAGTCTCTTAAACTTCTTAAATTCTTCTAAAGACTAAATAACATTATTCCAGAGCAGCTTTTTCCTTTTCCACCTCATAGAGTTTTTTAATCCAAAAATCTTAGATTTTTATGCCACAGCAAAATAAAATGATCGGCAAAAAATTAAAGATCTATACTTAAAATAGTTCACCATGTATATATGACCATAAGATTCTTTTAAACTCTTAAAGGCAACTAGTTCATCAGGGGAAAAAAAATAAATTTCAGTGCATGTGATAAAAATGATTTGCACTGTGAGAGTGAAATGAGGTTTTCGTTTTGTGTTGTGTAGTGTTTTGAAGACAATTCGAATTCATTCCTCTGAAAAGCAAGACCTTAAACTCTTCTCTTTATCTAATAGACTTTTTCTTCTTTTCCGCAAACAGGCGGTCTTGCGTGGAGTAAAAAAGTAAGCAACAATAGTGATATAGAAACAGTACCTGGAATTTTCTTGATGGTATAATTCCACAGCACCCTGAGAGACATGCGGCCCCTCAGTTCAGATGGAGTGCAAAGTTCCTTAATATGTCTCATCAGAACCCCCTCGCGGTGGCCATCATCTTTATCTGTGTTTCCCTGCTGTATCCCTCTGGAGACTGAGAATCAAATTACGGAGTCTGTCCTCAGAACAGTAGTGTAACGTGAATGTATTCCTCTCAGTCACCAGAACTTAAATGCCTCCGTGTGTGGAGCTGATTTCCATGCTAATTTAGCTTCGTGACCAGGGTCCACTCAGGTGAGACCTAGAACAAAAACAGCTGGGGCTAAATGGACCCTAGAGAAAGAGGCAGAGAGAGCCCTGTGAGGAAGGAAGAGGTTGTCAATGAACACATGGAACATCACTCTGAGCGTGGCCGTCCTCAGCATCCTACACCTGCTATCAAGGAACCTTCCCCTGTGGGAGTTCCAACCCACATTCGGTCCACCCTTCCCTGCCTGCTTTCTTTCCCCCAAGTGCCTCAACCGTCTCCATGCTTGCTTCCCCCCCCTCCCTTCCCTCAGCCCATCTTGGTCTGCAGGCCTTTTCACCATCCAAACCAAACATCACCAGCCACCTGCCGATAGTCACCAGCATTTACTTTTCTGGGTTACTTTTTCTCCACTCAATAAGAATAGGACTTTCTCCCAGCTCCCCTAAATCCCTCAACCGTCCAGCTACATTTTGGCTAACCTTCACCCTGGACACCCTACCAGATACCATGCACCATGGAGTGGAGTCCTGTCCATCTCATACTCTTCTCCCCTTTCCCGGCTGCCAAAATGTCTTGCTGTCCTCTACCTCATCCCCAAAGAGCCTATAAATTCAGAGTATCCAACCTTTTCATGGATTCACTCTCTCTTGTTCAGTAATGCTACTTCCCTATTTTAATAAATCGTAGAAGATTTTTGCCTTCTATCAGAGTAGAAGTCTTTATATTTATACATGATATGGAAATGGAACTATTTCTATCATGCAGAACTTAGCATTTAGCAGTACTTTAATGTGATTGAGTTACCATCCTAACCTGGATCTATATTAGGGAATAAATACTGGTGTCAGTCCAAGTTATTTGAATGTAAATTTAAAATTCTCTAGCAATCCAGATTGATCCATAACCCTTCGGTGGAACAGGAAACTTCTGGCATATAAATGGTTGATGTTTCAGAGACTTGTTGGATTGTTGATGCTTGGGCCTGGAAACACAGTTCTTAATAGAAGGACATATGATAAAGGGTGTTTAGATGGTCCCATTGGATCACACAAGCCCATTCGATATATAACATAGAAAAAATACCACGAAATTAGGTACGTAAGAGTTTGGACAAGCTTTCCTGGGTCAGACTAAGCTCCACATCCCCTTTCTTACGCTGCTCTCACTGTGGGTGGGGGAGGGATAAAGTACTATGGGATGAAAAGGGAATGCACTGACTTTGTAGTCTGTCTTGCCCTGGCTGCATTTGAGGTCTATCCAGACTTTGTCACTAAGGATCAAGTGCACCGAGGAGGAAGAAGCAAGCTCTTCCTCTCCAGCCAGTGTGTGCGCTGTGTCCTTCATGGATGGAAACGCTGTCAGGTTTCTAACATGGGGCGTGTTGTTCTACCAATGGTTGTCCGACCTGAGGATGAACCACCCTGTTTGGAAGTAGAGGTTATTACAATCTGTGGTGGTATTCGAACCCTTTACATTCTGTTCATGAGCAGCCCAGCCCGACAGCAGTGTCTAGTAAAATGCCTTCAGGGGCCCAGGAGTGAATCAATGCCTCGTTAAGAAATGAGACTTAATAATAGAAGCTGAAGGGATGGTTTTTACTAAATCATATGTCACGAAGTGTTCGTTCTAGCTTTAAATTCATTATGACTGCACCACCATGAAGTAGAGAATTGAAAAAGGAAAAATTGGGGGTTGGGGGGGTAGAAGGAATATCTGATTTTTTCCCAATGCTTGTGGAAATCTTTGAGATAATGAAATGTATCCTATAAAATAGCCTTTAGAACAAACACCCCATTCTACTTATAACTGATAGGACAACATCAAACCTTAGTAAGTCTAAGTATGATAAATAGAATTTTTGGTATATAAATTTTGCTAAAACAGTCTATTTTTCTTGTACCCCTCGGTTGAACCTCTTAAAAAATGAATGTATAATTTCCACAGAAAGATTATCAAAGGGAGAGAGAACCTCTGGTCTTTGATGCTAAAGTATTGTTCATGACTTCTGATTGGCTGAGTATGTTCCTTAGGACACTTAGGAAATGGAAATGGCTCTATATCTCTTTCTTAAATTAATCCGTCTTTACAGATTTCCACAGACTTCCAAATCTCATCAGGAAGGTTCAAAAGGAAGGATAAAGGAAACCCATCAGCTGGGTAGGAAGACATTTCCTTTGTGATGTTGAGAGACTGTTTTCTCCTTTCGAATTTCAGGAGTTCTCTAAAAGGAGAGGCAAGAGTTCAGTGGTTCCCTTGTTCAACAAGGACAGTGAGCCAAACTCTCTATCTAGTGTATGTTTTCTTTGCATCCATAGATCTTCTCCGGAAAGAAAATACGATTTTTTTTTTCCCTTCCTCTTTCTCTTCATATCTACTCTTGTCAGCCCAAATTAAGATAGACACAGGAAGCCAACCAAGCCAATCTGGCATCTTCTCCATGCTAATAGAATAGTCCCCTCCACGTGCACGGTCTGAGCGAGGTGACAGAGAACCCCATCAGGTCAACTCGGAACATGGCCTTGCTCCTCAGATTAGCTCCTTCGAACCCGAAAATAACTTTCCTGGTCATGGAAGAACTGGATGTATCCTTTAGCTTATGAAATAGGATTTGAACTTGAAATCTCTTTTTAAAAAAAAAAATCCTGATTGTTGCAGGGCGGCTACATGATGAATGTATATATTAAGACTTTGTAGCTGAATTGCACATGAAATCTGATTGCCAACTTCTTGACTTTCAATTTTAGACATCCTTTTATCCTTCAGTTGTGAGCGATATATGTAGCATGCTGTGAAATGTCTATTATAGTTCTTTAATTCATCAGTATTAATACAGACTTATCTTTTGCGTTCCTTGGTACTTTTTATTCAATGTAATCAGAAGCTGTGATGTTTTGCCTTTGTAGTCCTGTGCTTTGTTACTGTAATTTTCTTTTTTTTACGAAGCACGTGACTTTGGACTAATGTGAGGCAGATGACATGATCTTTGAGACTGCTATGTAGGTCAGTCTTACTCTATAAGGTTTTCAATTAGAATAAGCTTTTATCAAATAGATCATTGATGCAACTTAGGATTCACACAGGTTTCAGTGTCAAAATGCAGTCCTGTATTTATAGTTTCAATTCTGAAAATAGCAGACTTGATAAACAGCCACTTTAAAACTCATTCTGGCAAACCAGACCCTGCTCTAGATGTAGTTGTCTAAGGTAGTTAACCATATAAGCCTTTTCAACTATATTACGCCCTCCACGGGAGTCCGCAGTTAAGGAGATTATAGAACCCATGAAAGCTTTTTGTATGTATAAGTAGGTTTTATTTTTCTTATGTTGCCGATTTTACAATTCTGACTAAAGCTGACCTGAATGGATCAGTTTATGTGTAATATTGGAGTGCTTTAATGGCTTTTTTTTTTTTGGAGGGATGGGTAATATTATTTGAACAGATGCAGAAGGAACTGTTAGTGGGTCAAGAACACATTTGAAATAAAGGAACTGTGTATTAAACATGTTAACAACAATTCATAACTGCACTTTTTATGACATTTTGAAAATCTATTTATAGGTACAGAACAATGGGTTTTGTTAAACTGTATCACATTTATACTTGCAGAAATTTATTTCATTGTTATTAGTAGGAATTTTATTGGTTCAATAAAATTGGCAAAACTGAACCCTGGTTATTTGCTTTTATATATATTTATATTTACACTGGAGTAGCATTCTTGCCTAGGTTCATTTCTGCTCGATATTGAGACGTGCTTTCGGAAAGACATCAGAATTGTCTTTTTTGGGACGCCTGGGTGGCTCAGTGGGTTAAGCCTCTGCCTTCGGCTCAGGTCATGATCTCAGGGTCCTGGGATCGAGTCCCGCATCGGGCTCTCTGCATTGCGGAGAGCCTGTTTCTCTCTCTCCCTGCCTCTCTGCCTACTTGTGATCTCTTTCTCTCTGCCAAATAAATAAATAAAATCTTTTTAAAAAAAAAGGAATTGTCTTTTTTTTTTTTCCCCTTTATTCCCGACCCATGGTTTTTTGGTTCCATTTCTTATAATCACTTGATATAAGATAAAGGCATCAATGGAATATTGCAGTAGCGTAAGTGGTGCAAAATATAAAATTATTGCTGCCTTTTAAAATGTCTGTTGTGATCGCAAGAGGCACGTTAATTTCACTATTGTCTCTTGTTAGCCAAAACGGTAATGTAGAATGGGAGAGGGGCATTGAACCTGGGGTCAGAGCCTGGCTTCAAAAACTTTTTCTACACATTCTAATACTAGCTTTGTGACCTTAGAAGTAATTTAATCTCTGGGAACTTTGATTTCCACACCACAATCTGAGGGGAACAATATCTTCTTGATGTGGTTGTTGGAGAATGAGGTGAAATGTAATCATGTATTCGAAATACACAGAGCAGTGGCAGATTTCAAAGGGTAAATGAGAAAGCTTGACAACAGTGTTGTTGCTAATTGAAATAAAGAGGTAGAAAGGACAGCAGATGGTGAAGGAAGATTACACACCTATAATGGGCAGTGATGGTAAAGTCTCAAGTAGATATGGAAGACAGGCTTTTGGAAAGCTACACAGGATGTGTAAAGCCTTTCGTGAAAGTCCTAATTTTGATTTACGCTGATTACATGAAAATTCATATCAAAGGCGAAAGCTCTTAGTGCCGTGTGTCCGGCGGTCCAGACGATCGGCAGAACCCAGTTCCTTGCTGATGAGAGTCTGTCTCTTTCAATAATATACAACATCTAGGGGCGCCTGGGTGGCTCAGTGGGTTAAAGCCTCTGCCTTCAGCTCAGGTCGTGATCTCAGGGTCCTGGGATCAAGCCCCACATTGGGCTCTCTGTTCAGCAGGGAGCCTGCTTCCCCCTCCTCTCTCTGCCTGCCTCTCGGTCTACTTGTGATCTCTCTCTCTTTCTCTGTCAAATAAATAAGAATATATACACACACACACACACACACACATACACACACACACACACACACACACACACACACATACACACACAACATCTAGGGGAGAGGAAGGGGACACATCCGGCCAACTCAGCAGCCCAGCCCTTTCTCAAGACTCCTGCCCCCAAGAATCCCCCTCTTTGACACTGGTTCCCTGGGAATTTAACAACTTTGAACCATTTTAAAAAGTGAAATAAAAGTCCAGGTTTCTGTGTGTGCTTGGTCCTTTCATATACACCATCTCATTTACTACTCAGGATAACTTTGGAAAGAGTTGTTACCTCCATTTTACAGGTGAGGAAACTGAGTGTCAGAGAGCCTGGCTCAGTGAGGGTTTGAACTTCAGTCTTTCTAATACCACTTCCTAAACTGAACTCCCCTACCTTCGTTCAGCCTAAGTTTCTTGCGTGATGGTGTAAATACTATCAACATGACATTTTACTTAAAAAGTTAAAGGATAGTCTAGGTCTATGCTCCAAACAAGAGGTTAGATAACTTTCCTATCCGGCTAACTTGCAACTTTTTTAATTTAAAAAACTCGGCTTTCTTTCCTCCAGTTGCATAAGGGGCACATCGATTTGAAAGATGGTCCCCGAAGGGGAGGATTTCCAGACCAATTATATCAAATCAGTACCTGTAAATTCAAAGGCTAAGAATTTCTCCCAAAAGAACAACAAGCCTGATCCTTAAGAAGACTCAGCAAAGGGACGCCTGGGTGGCTCAGTTGGTTGGGCGGCTGCCTTTAGCTCAGGTCATGATCCCGGGGTCCTCGGATCGAGTCCCGCATCGGGCTCCTTGCTTGGCGGGGAGCCTGTTTCTCCCTCTGCCTCTGCCTGCCTCTCTGCCTGCTTATGCTTTCTCTCTGACAAATAAATAAATAAATAAAAATATTTAAAAAAAAAAAAAAGAAGACTCAGCAAAGCTTAAAACCATATTACATTTCTATTTTTAGCACCATTCCACTATATATAGTGGAAGTTACCAATTCAAAGTCCTAGTTGCTAAAGCACCTCACCTTCTCACGCAGAAGACATCTCTTGTCCCTCATCTCACATTCCTTGACATGTTTCGAAACACAGGTGAGCCAAACCTTTCCCCAGAACTCTCTCGAAAGCACCTGAGGCAAGACTTCATACTCCCTCCTGCCTGCTCCTAAAATGAACATTAACAAATCCTTACTCTTCGTATCAAGGTGAAATTTAGGAAAAAGGGCCCGGTTACAGAACTCTCCGCCGCCTGTTGGCTCTCTCCTTCACTTGCCCAGAGCCATTAGGGCACGTCCCTTCAACACCAATGCATAATCACAGTAGCCCCTTGCTAACCCAGGTTCATCGGGGGAGCATGTCTGGTGACCCCAGGACTGCTGACATCTGGCTTCTGCTGCTCCCCCCCCCTCGGGGGGGGTTGCTGAGTGCTTGTGGTAGGATGCCAGAGGGAACTGCCTTTGCACAAGGCTTGTGAAACGCTAGGAGTTAACAGTGAACCCTGGCCAGTGACTAATGACAGGATGGACACTTCCTTCTTTTAGTCTCCCAGGCCACTGTCTAGAGACTCTGAGGGCAGGGACAATCAAGGACTGGTCCAACTCTATCCCCTTTCCCTCTTTCCCTCCTCCCTCTCCTGTCCTCTCCACTTTCTCCAGTCTCCTAAACCGTGGTTTCTGGCTTTGCTTCCAGGACGCCCCAGGCCAAGATAAGGCAGTACAGGATAGGAATTTAGAAAACACATCCCAGAATAAATTCAAATCTCAACGCCAGCATTGCTAGCTGTCTGGTCTGGAACAAGTTACCTAATTCTGTGGTTTCTTGAGTTCCTCCTCTGTAAAATGCAGATAACAGTATGAAGGAGGGCATCGCCCCTGTCGTTAAGAAAGGGGAAGTGTGGGTAGGAAGAGGCTATCTTAGGGACATCAGACAACAGAAGAAAGAATAAGGGAACAGTTTGTATAGCAGGGCATCATAAAACTAGCCATCATTTATCAAGAACCTTCTAAATGTTAAGAACTTTAAATACATTATTTTTTATTATAGTCACCATGCAAGTGGGTATCTCCCCCCCTTGAAAGAGTTAAAAAAAAAAACAAACAGATGGAACAAAATTAAGTAACTTGTCTAAGGTCAAACAGGTAGATGGTAGAACATTCTCAGGCCTGTTTCACTTTAGTTGCTACTCTGTTTCTTCTTTTCCAAATAAAGAGGAAAGTCTTTCCTTTTGTTTGGTGTCCTCCGGGAAGGTTTAACTGGTAGAATTGCTAAGATTTGGATTTGCAGAGATTAAGGAAGAGCACAATTAGGCAGAGAGGACCGACGGAGCAAAAACCCGGAGTGCAATATTTAGGCCAGGCGCGTAGGGCTTTGCATTAGAAGATGAATTTGGAAAGTGTCATCTGCTCAGACCGTGCAGGGTTGTCAAGGTCAGGCTAAAGCACTTGTATTTATTCATTCAGAAAAGGAGATGAAAGCCATTTTCAATAGGTCTTGAGCACAGGAATGGATGCGTCCCACTTTGAAACCGCAGCATCACCTTGACAACCAGAGCCCGGCTAGAATTTCAGGGGCTCATGGAAACAACATGTGCAAAGTAAGTGCAATGCCATCTTTGGGGAGTTTTCTGCCTATCCTGATTAATTTCCTGAATACTTTTGCCCCTCCCCTCTGATGATAGACGCCAGGCTCCCATCGGTAAAGTATAAGATCCTGGGAGCACACTGTAGCCATGCAAGGTCTTCGCTTCCCGCACAAGACCCTTCCGATGCCCAGGACCAATCTGAGAACTGTTAGAATTCCCTGCCTTCCAGCTAAGCGTTACCCAAACAAGCAAAGTTTAGGTAAGCGATGTGGGAGATTGTTTGCGTAAGTGCAACAGTTAATGTCCTTCTAGCAGCCACAACCTTAGGGCTAGGACTTGACAACTTCTCTCATCAAGGGGTAGAATCTTCTTCTCTTGAATCTGGGTTCATTGGATGACTTGACTTCACCAACAGTGTCGTGGCAGTGACATTGTACGAGTCGCAGACCTAGGCGCTGAGAAACCTTGCATGCTTCTGCTGTCTCTCAGAATCCTGCCGCGTCTGGGGCCAGCCTGCCAGAGGATGAGACGCCAATAGCCAGCTGAGTTGTTCCAGATGTTCTGGCCAAAGCCTTGGGTGGAGAAACCCTACAAGAATAGTAAAGCCATTAGCCTACCTACAACTGGCTGCTGACGTGCCAAGCCCAGTCCAGATCAGAGGAATCTTTCAGGCAACCCAGACACATGAGTAAAACTCATTCTTTTTTTTTTTAAGATTTTTTTTTTGCGAGAGAGAGATATTGAGAGAGAGCTTGCGTGCGCAAGTGTGTGTGCGTGAGCACGAGCTGGGGGAGAGGCAGAGGGAGAGGGAGAAGCAGGCTCCCCACTGATGGTGGATCCTCGAACTGGGCTCAATCCCAGGACCCCAAGATCATGACCCGAACCGAAGTCAGATGCGTAACCGACTGAGCCACCCAGGCGCCCCAAATCTCATTATTTCTTGTGCACTGTTGAGGTTCTGTGGTTGTATATTCCCCAGCATGGTTGTGGCAATAGGTAACCGATACAATGTAAATGCTGGAGGCGGTCAGTACTGCATCCCATACAGAATCTGGACTGGGAAATTTCTCCTAGCTCAGTTTATTAAGGATATAGCCTTGGGGAATAGTCTTAGGGATTTTCACTTATAGCTCTAGAGTTCATGTAGGTAGTAACTTAAAAATCAGCCCTCTGCTCATCCCTGTTCTCAGAATGTTCATCTTCCTGGGGTTAAAATAGCTCACATTCCTATTAAGCTTGTTCTTGGGTCTTCACCCTCAATATTTTGGACCCTAAACATGACTGCACCTATAACTGGACCGGTGAGTTCAGGGCAGAAATACCCAAACTTTGGAGTATAAGAATCGCTGAGGAACTTTTTAAAAATCCAGATTCATGGAACCACCCCTAGCAATTGTGGTTTGGCGAGCATGGCCAGAGACCAGGAACGTTCATTTTTAAAAAGCATCCAGATAACTGGTGGTCACATGGTCAGACCTTGAAGGAAAATGGCTGGGTCATAAGAACTTCCTAGTTCAGAATGTACCAGAACTACAATACAGATGCATACCACAGGATGGTCTTTGAAGTCTGTGAAAAGAAAAAGAAAAAAAGCAAATCAAACCACAGAAGGACAAGTGGGTACAGAAAATAATCATGAAATCATGAGTGCGGGTAGGGTACAAGGGAAAGGAATATTTTTCTCCTGGCTTTTCAGTGAAGGTTCCTGTTATACTTTTATTTCTTCCTTGGGTGGAGTGTAGGTCAAATTAATAGTTCTCAACCATGATGCACTCAGAATCCCCTGGGAACTTTAAAAGTACTAATATCTGAGAACCAATCACCCACCCTGAGATTCTGACAGAATTAGTTTGAGCTACACCCACCCAGGACATTTGGTCTTTTTTTTTTTTTTAAGATTTTATTTATTTGTCGGAAAGAGAGACAGCAAGCTCAAGCAGGAGGAGCAGCAGGCAGAGGGAGGAGCAGGCTCCCCGCTGAGCAAGGAGCCCAATGAGGGACTCGATCCCAGGACCCTGGGATCATGACCTGAGCTGAAGGCAGATCCTTAACCCACTGAGCCACCCAGGTGCCCCAGGACATTTGATCTTGAACTCTCTCCTGGCGATTCCAATGTCCAGCACATTTTGACAACCAGTGGGCAGAATTAAAAACACATTCCACTGAATGGATGTCTTCCTAACAGTGGAAAAAGTTGCAGCCCTGATTTTCCACACTGACCTGCAGACAATGGGGAGGACACAGTTTGATTAGGCAAAAATGAAAAGGAATTCCCTGCTGCTTCGAAGACCACATCCTTAGGGAGAATTTCAGCAGTGCTGGGAAGGTGAACATGGAAACATATGCCCATTTCCCAGGACCCTGAGGAAAAGAAGGCAAGTGCCCATTCTTGGCTTTGTGAGCAGAATGCTTTTGCAGATTGAAGTCATTCTAGATTTCTCTACATTTTTATATCCATATGTCTATGTATCTAAATTTCTATGTATCTCTATGCCCACAAGCTACATGGTGTCTTTTGTCATTGCTCTTTTCCCTATAGCTTTGCGGTTAGAATGAAATATAGCCATGAAAATAAGACATGGAGATATCTTTTAAAATTAAATGGACTCTGCTCCATTGCAGTCTAAATTGTGGTTCTCAGACCTTCTCTGAGCATCAGAATCTATAGGGAAGGGTCTTTAAAATAAACATTCCCGGAAATACCCAGACTCACTGGATTAGATTGGAAGGTCAGGGCTCATACAATTTCCCTATTGCTAAGCTCTACACACACATTTTTTTTCTATGCACCCGGCACCATACTTTAGAAGTCTCCTTTGGAGAAGCACGTATGTTTTGGAAGCAAGAGCCCTTGGACAATATTATCCACAGTCACATGGCCTGAGGTCCGCCTTGACTGTCTATACACTCTCTGTGTTCATGACTGGGACACCAGATGGCATCCAGGGGCTGACCGAGAGGCTGAGAGGGGGAGGTTGAGGGCTGCAGAAGACCCCGCACCCTGACTTCGGGCCCCAGGCATGGTGGTGAGGGAGGCAGTCGGCTGGTACAGCCCCTCCATTTCCTGGGCCCTTAGGGGCTCTTAGCTGCTCAGAGCTTTCCAGAAGGAATATTCCCTTTCTCGTCTCATAATAGTAGATTCTAACCAAATTCTTCCACTGAGCCCCTTCTACATAAAACAGGATCTATAACTAGAATTCTTTCTACTCAATTCTGCCTGTGGCCCCCCAGAAGAATTCAGGAGAAGGTAAAGCGCCTCCAGATTCCAACGTGTAATAATGCCCTGTGTATTGAGGACTGGCAATGGAGGTGACCCCAATCCTCTCTGTGACCCTTCCTCCAGCCCCACTCCTGGCTATGGAAAAGCCGAGGGAGGGGAGGCAGGAGGAGAAGATTTCTTTAGGGAGAACCGGGTTTGAGTCCCCACTCCCTTCATGGAGACCACTCTGAGGAATTTCTACAGGTCGTGTGGAGTTTAGGGAAACACAGACTGCTCTACAACTCCTATCTAAAGGAAAGCCCACAGCTGAACCGCAGTCCCGAGTGTCCCGAGTGTCCCAAGTGTCCCAAGTGTCCCTCGTTGGCGGGCCTATCCAGGACGGAAGCCAAGGGGCAAACACGAGTGCCCCTCCAGCGCCTGGAATGGCCCGGATGTCTGATCTCCTTGCAGGCCAAGGGAAGACCATGAGGGGTAACCAGGCTGGGGCATCTTGAAGAGACACGGTCTAAGAGGGGGCCCTGCCAGAGGAAGGTGCCTCACCCCTGCATGAAGGCCAGATTGGGGTGTCCACAAGAGACCACCTCCAGAATACATCTTCTCAGTCCACCTACTGTGGTCGGGCTGTTGGCTTTTATTGTAGGAGCAACAAAAGCTACAGCAGAGTTTTAAACTGTGCGTGTGGAGGAGGGAAGAATGATAGTGACGTGATCAGATTTGCATTTCAAGAACGTTCTGGCAGGAGCATGGAGAATGGAGGGACCAGAATAGTAGTGTGAAGGCTGGTGAAGGAGGCAGGCAGAGAGAGAGGAGCAGGGAGCATGGACTGGGGCAGCTGCTGCAGAGAGGGGGAGAAGGAGATGGATCTGGGGACAGGTGAGGAGTAGCTGGGATCGGACGGGGGGGGATGGGGGGCAGGGGTAGACAATAAGGAGGAGTCAGGATGACTCCCAGCTTCCTGTCTGGCCCAAACAGCTGCCCAATGGAGTCGCTTACTCAGAGAACACCAGGAAGGGCCAAGCTGTAGGGAAGAGGCCATGTGTCCTTGCCTTGGTCACTGGGAATTAGGGGTGCCTTTAAGACATGCAAAGATGTCGTATAGGGGACCTGAAGCTTAGGATGGCTTAGGACCTGATGGCTTAGGAAGAAGAGTGAGGGATGAATGAGGATGACCCGAGAGCCAGCCTCCAGGGACTCCACAGTGAAGGCCGGGGGGCGGAGAAGGCACTTAGCCAGGGAAAGGGGGTAACACAGGAATGCCCAGAGATGCAGGCCAAAGGCCACGCACCCCACATGCTCTTAGGGCCGGCTGCCCAACCAGGGATAAGGAGACATGCGCCCTGCCCACGTGGAGTTTCCCATCCACAAAATGAACTACAAATCGGTGGAAATGTTGTAAAGGGAAAGGCAGGGAATAAGGGTGAATTGGGGGAGGGAAGAGAAGGGTTGTTGGAGAAGGGAATAAGTCTGCAGATGGGCCCCTCAGCACCCGGATGCTAAGGAGAGACAGCTGTTGCAATGCCACGGGATCCACACTGATTTCTTCAACATCTGGATTGAAGATACCAGGGCCCAGTGAACAGGAAGGGCTTGGAGAGGGGAGATCCCTGGGGCCCACTGTCTGCTTCCCCACGGGAGCTGCTTCTGCCCTCCCCAGCAACTTGCCGGGAGGGGTTGAGGACCCACAGGGATCTAATGACCAAGTGTCTTTGACCAGTGAATGTCTCCCAAAAGAAGGAGGGAGAACTGGGAGAATTGACCCAGGACCCAAATGCCCGGCTGGTGGTGAATGGGGGAAGGAGAAGCTACTGCAGGCCCTGGGCCAATGAGAAGATGTCTGGGCTCTTGGTCACAGCCGGGGTACAGGGACAGCCCGGCCCACACTGACCCCTAAGGCAGTCAAGTCCTTGTTCCAAGCAAAGTGGTCCAGAGGGTCTCAGGTAACACTCAGCCCTGCCAAGGGTTATGGCAGTTTTTGTGGTGAGGACAGCAGGGAGTTAGATGGCCTTGGGGATAGAGCCCGGGAGTCCCCTCCTCCCCCCGCCCCCAGCCTGCCTGAAATACACTCCAGACTCAAGGTATAATCTTTCACCCAAGGTCCCCCTTGGACTGCTTTCCTGGATTCCTTTAATCTAATTCTCCATGTAAATGGTATGGCATTGTTCATATACAATCCCATTTAACAAGGCAAATAGGAAACACTGTGTTAGGGCAGCAGCCTTAAACACTGAGAAAGCACCAAGTCTTCTTAGGCTCTGGACTCAGACCCAGATTCTAAGTCCAGCTCCGCCACCCGCTGGCTCCGCCCGCACTGGGTCAGTGACCTTGGGCAAATGTCACAGGGCCCACCTTCCTTCTTGTCTTATAGACCGGGCAATAGAATTTACTTCCCAGGGATGTTTTGAGACTTCGGTGACATAATGCCTGGAAAGGACTTGATGTTAATAGTAGTACTAATAATGATGCTAATATTGATGGAACATTTCGGTACCCCAGATACAGTCAACGTGGCTGACATGAATGAAGGAATGAATGACCTATGATTTGGAGCTCAAGGCCTCCTGGTCTGGCCCCGCCCTCCACACACCTCCCTGTGCCCTTACTCCCTCCCCAAGCCAGATACCAGTCCTTCCTTCCAGCCACACTGGCCTCTGCTCCTTCTTAAGAGCCCCCACCACTTCTCTAGTCTCAGGAGGCACTCTCCAGCAGGGTTCCCTCCCACCCTCTTGGTCTACCCAACTCCTACTCACCTTTCAGGTACAAATCAAATATCCCCAGCAGCTCTCTGAAGCCTCCCCTGCTGCCCATGGGGCAGGCCCGTCAGCTTCACCCTCTCTGCACTCCCACACACTTCCTCCACACCTGAATGAGACTGGTAAACACAAGGGCCAAGCAGGGCACTGAAGGACCTCAATTTTTTAAACTCCTCAGATTGCCACAGGAACCCTATAGTGTAGGCTTTGTAATTAACACGGTTTTAGGATACGAAATGTGAGGCACAGAGAAGTTAAGTAACTTGCCCAACGCTGCACAGCCCATAAACTGCAGAGCCAGTGTGCAAACCCCCAGGGAATTCTGACTGCAGAGCTGGTGCCATAAACACCACTCTAGGTTCAGGGTGCCTCAGCCCCTCTCCTCCAGGTGGGGCGGGAAGGGGGGGTGTGGGGGGAGCGGGGTATGACTGTGTTTCATTCTGTGTCCCCGCCCCTCACTCCCTCCACTCCCCTCCCTGTACCTGGCAAACAAGCACATGCAACCTCCTTCCCCCAATTATTACAGGAAAAACCACTAATCCAGGAAAATTCACCCATGTGTCCTGGTCTTTTCTTTCTGTCCCTGATTTCTGATTGGGAAATTCTGCTCTGAGTCCTGAGTCTGAGGCGCCAAGTACACTCTTTTTGAAGTTGATGTATAATAAAGATCTTCTAGTTCATCCAATTTTTTTTTAAGCCATTTCCCCCCCCTTGGAGAAGTCTGGAGCCTAACTCAAAACAGAGACATAGCGTTGGTCGTGACACCTTTTCCCATTGAAAGGAAGGGATTCTGTTTTTAAAGAAAAGAGTAACAGCAGAATTCAAAAGGTCCCTTCCTGGCCAGGGAGCTCCAGCAGGCAGCTGTCGAGTCAGAGGAAGGCAAGCCGGCTGAGCCCAGCCCTGCCAGAATGGAGCTGGGGAGGCAGCAACCCCGAGGGTGGGATCCTGGAAAAATCCTTGGGGTTAGCAAGACGGAAAGGTTGCCAAGCTGGTGCCTGCCCCTTCCTTTGCCACCCCCGGTTTAGTGTCTAATTCGGTTATTTCCAGGATTCTTGCGTTTCCCATCAGGAGTGGATCAGGTCTGGGGCCAACTGGTCCTTTGCCCCAAATCATCTGTGTTCCTTGCTGCCCCCCCACCTCGTCCCTCCTACACACTTAGAAACAAAAAGTACAGCGTCGCCAAGAATGGCATTCCTTTCAAAACTCCAAGTCTGGCTCAGCTCAGCACGCACAAGAGGAGACCTTTGAAGGTGCTCTGGCTAATTTTCTAATAAAGTGAAACTACCCAGCAGGACGGAGGCCAAAACAGAACACATGTATTTCAAATTCAGGTCTTCATTGGCTCTGTAAAAAAATGTT
>CM052884.1:31326432-31374338 GCA_028534135.1 Potos flavus
CCCCCCCCCCCCCCCCCCCCGCCGCCTTACTGCGGGTGATGTAGATGCTGCAAAGGAAGAAGGTACCCAGGCCCCACCTCACCGGGGAGGTGGGGAGAGAACCTGGAATCAGGCTGCCCTCTGCCGGCGAGCCTGTGAAATCGGTGTACCGTGGAAGAGTGCGCGGATACAGGACGCCAATCGCCGCCCTACGCAACCGTAACCCGACATCCCTAGCACCTCCCAGATGGGGCGCATCGCCAAAAAAGGGGACACGGGTCTAGGGCAGGGCGGGCCCTACGGGTCCCTCTGAGATGGGTCAACAGACTCTCCGAGCCCGATGCAGTTGTACCTTTGATTCATCTAACTCCCTCGCTTTGAGTTCACGGCTTCCAGCGACTTCTGCTCCGGCCTCGCGTGGGGAGGGTCTGCGGGATCGGGCCCCTTCGGGGTCTTCAGCGGGTCCAGGGAGGCCCGGGGGGCAATGCGGAATTGGGTGGATGAGGGTGGCGGGTCCTGGGAGTCTAAGGCTTCCCTCGAACTCCCAGGCTCCCAGCCCGAAGCCGGGGAAGAACCCGCGCCGGGAGGAGGGACGCGAGGTCCCGGCGACGAGGAGCGCTGGCGGTCCCGCCCGTCGCAGTCCTTCTCGGGCTCGTCTTCCCCGCGGCGGCGAGGGTCACCAGAGACTGCAAGGAGCGGGTGGGGGTCGGAGCGGGATGGAGCAGAGCCCTCGGACACGCAGCCCCTCTCCGCGGACCGGACCCCACCTCGGGCCTCCGCCATCGGACTCGGCCGGCTGGCGTCGCGGGGCGGGCCAGCTGGGGGCGGGCGGGACCCCGGGACCCTCGGAAGCACGGTTCTCGCCGCGGCGCCTTCAGACGCCCTAGATGGCGGACAGCCTCGAGCACCCTGCCGCCCTCCTGCCCCCCGAGGGGACCCCACCGCCGCCCTCGTGGGACCCGAGGGCTGTCCGCGTAGCGGGGCATGCTATGTACACATTTGTCCTCCGATCGCAGCTGCCGGACGCTTTCGGAACGGAGCCCTGCTCAGGTTCCCCGTACTGATTGGGGCAGGGGAGAGGTTTCATCCCAGTTCGGGCCCTGGTGTCCTAAGCATCGGCTTGTCCTTTCTGCGCCGGAGGAAACGGGCCGAGAGGGCTCGGAAGTTACGCGCCCTTGGCCAGAGGAAGGGACAGTGTTGTCACCTGGTCGCCTCCCCGAGGACTTAGGAACTTGGTGCGGCCACATGCAAATGCGAAGGTTGCGGGGGTGGTCACAGCCTCGATCCAGCCCTTTCTTGGGAGTGGTTTTCTCCCCCACCCACCCCAGGGGAAAATAAACAGTCTCTGGCATTTTCCTGCATTCCTGATTTTTAATCAAACTATTGTTGGAGGTTGGCCACCGTGGGCCGGGATGGAGGACTTCCCCTCCGGCGGAGCAAACCTACCCACCCCTAGGCCCTGGGCTGAGTGGGCGCCCGGCCCCGCCAGCCCTTCCAGGAACAATGCCCCTTTGTAGCCTGCCCTCCGGGGCCTGACGCCGCCCCTCCACGCCCAGGGCTCCCTCTCTTCGATGGCTCCAAAGACAGCCTGGAGCTTCACTGTGCTTCCAGGTCCCTGCCTGGGAAGGAAACAAAGCAACCTTCCTAATCGCTGGGGGTACTGGAAGGGAAGGGAACAGTGCCTGCGCTCTGAGTGTGGGCTGGCACCTGGCACATCCCTGCCAGCCTTATCCAGAGGAAGTCGTACTCTCACGTTCCGTACCTGCTGCGAGGTCCACAGTTGGGAAACGGTAGAGGGGGTCTCAACCCCAGCACTGGTGTAGAGAAATTATGCATACATATGTACACACACGTATACATATATAAATTTATACACACATACATTTTTACATGCACATAAATTAATACATGCATTTATACATGTACATTTTTTTCTTTCCACCACCCAGGGTTGAGAATTAATAGCGTTTTGATGATGTTCCCTTTCCATCTAGAGCCTCCAAAACCGTGGCTTGACAGTTTTTCATGTGCCCCAGGAAATAACACCTCCCCACTCCCTCCTTCTCCCATCTCCCTCTTTCACCTGCCACACCTCCTTGGCATAGGCCCCCTGCCTCCTCATTTAGATCTGAGAGGCAGTGCCTTCTGCTTGGGTGTGCCTCCCGAATGGTCCTCTCTCCCTTCAGGTTCTGGCTTGTCAGTCCTCCCTCAGTACTCCCGCCAGTGTCTCATTCCACTGCCAAGACCTGGGAGGACCTGGTCCCTCCCATCCGCTCCACAAAAGGGCAGCGCCTCAGGGATGCTGTGAATAATGGTTGCCCCCTCCACCTTGGGCAACTGTTGGCAGCATCCACAGGCCAGCCAGAGCCAGTCCCAGACCAAAGATGATTGCCAAAGCCCAGAGCAGTGAATGCTGGCTATGGAGTCGCTAAGGGACCACAGACCGAAAGTACAGACTGGGTGACTCTTTGGAAAAATATTCACATATGGGGTGTTGGTAATTTTGCGGGAGGCAAAAATGAGGCGCTTGAACTCACAGCTCCATACATTTCCAAATTCTCCTCCCGCCCCTCCCTTTCCCAGCCTGCACTCCTCCTCTGTTTGCATTGGCTGTGGACCACTTCTTCTTGCCAAATGACTCAGTAGAGTGGGAAGTTTTGCTTATTTGAGGGAGGCCTGTATACTCCACAGGTACCAAGATTCACAAAAACAAAAACAAAACAAAAAAAAAAACAAAAAACACCCAAAATTGAATTAAATAAATAAAAATAAAATGCCCAGTACGAGGTAACTGATCCCTGTGAAATTTACAGTCCTTGATGGACGTTGAATGTTTGCATCAACCAAAAGCAAGACCAAGGTAATCCATGTGAGGCCCGTGGACCTCAGTAACCTTGAGGCAGGAGGATCAAGGGAATATTGTGCAGGCTCCAATCTGACTTAGAATCCTCTCTCTGACACTCGCTGTGTGATCTTGGACCAGTTATTCAACCTCTCTGAGCTTCCTCAAAAACAGAATTAATAATTCGTTATCTCGGCAGGGTTGCCGTGAAAAGTAAATGAAATAACATATTTGAAAGTTTCCGATGTAAAGCAAGTGTTCGGTAAGTACTGATTTCATTGTTGGCAATTCTATTAGAAATGAAGGCAAAAGGATTTCCATCATCACATGTCAAAAAACCTCTGGAAAGATGATCCATCAGAGGTCTTTGGGCCCCTCAAGCAGGACCTAGAGATATTTTGAAAGGAGGAAGTGAAGGTGGAATGAGGACTGGGGGTCCAGGGACTTACCTCCTTCTTGTTTTCTCAATTTGCGTGCAGAGGGAGGAAACATGTTTTTTTGGCAACATTTAAAAAATTGTTTTACCCTTTTTTTTAAGATTTTATTTATTTATTTGATAGAGAGAGAGAGATCTCAAGTAGGCAGAGAGAGAGGAGGAAGCAGGCTCCCCGCTGAGCAGAGAGCCCGATGCAGGACGCGATCTCAGGACTCTGAGATCATAACCTGAGCCGAAGGCAGAGGCTTTAACCCACTGAGCCACCCAGTCGCCTCTGTCCCCAATTTCTGATAAATGGGCTCAACTCTAGTCTCCTCCCTCCCTTTCTTCCTCCCTTCATCCCTTTTTCCTTCTCTTCCCTCTTTCTCCCCACATTTCCTCATCTGAAACCTAGCAGTCAGAATAATTCATAGGGTCGCAAGAAGGACTAAGTGGGATAACACACATTCAGTAAATCAGCCCTATCTCCCTTAAGCTGTCTCTTATTTTCCTCTTCCTATTGACTTCTAATTCTCCCTGCTTCTCCCCCTTCCCATTCTGCACAGAGATGGAAAGTGAGGCTGGATCAGGCGCAGAGACAAAGGGTAGGTCTGGGAAATGTGTGGTTCCTTCATGTCATTCCACCCCATTTGGATGATGACTGACGTTATGATGAGTTGTTAATATCCTATCACCTAACAAGCTCCTACCCCCAGCATCTGGGAGTAAACAACTCCTGAATTATTTACTTGTAGGAACTTTTCACTGGGTGTGTGGTCACAGCATGGGATCCTAGAGTAAATAAACTCAATACTGTAAGTTAATTCATTTTGGGGCCATGCCTAAACCAAACAACATTAAAAATGTACCTGCCTGTGCTGAGGACTCCCTGGGCAGGTAGATGAAGGGACTTGCAGTGTTCATCTTAGCGCTTTGTTTCAGCTTAGAGAGCTGGCTTCTCCTTTTGAGGAAGTTATGGCCTGAAATTAGGACCCGAATGTTCTAGTGTGCTACAGGAAAGGCTGTCCTGGTCCAGAGTAAGGCTGGCTGTCCTGACATGTCAGCATCCCTGCTGCCAACCCCCCTCGATGCTGCTTCCCTTTGTAGTTCAATCTGGATCAATCACTTGGCATTGGTTCATTCAGCAACCATTTACTGTGATGCCTGTGGGGGGAGTGGTGGTAATAAAGACCAGACCCCTTGCGCAGGACAACTCTGAAGGGCTATTCCAGCTTCAGAGCCCCCCAAGGGCCTGCTGAGTCCTTTGCTATGACAGCAACAGCCCACCTTTTCCTTTGCTCAACACTGTGTCTTTGCGTCCCCTTTCAGGTGATGTCCCTGATCTCATCAGTGACCTTCCTTCATGTTGATCTCATCTCAGAGTCTGATTCCTGGGAGCCCAAGCTCAACATAGAGCTGCCTGGAAGGCAGATTGAGACAGAACTGGGTTTAAATCCTGACTCTATCACTTAGTGCCTATGGGATTTGGGGCAAGTTACTTAACCTCTCAAAATTTCGCTTTTCATCTGGGGGGAAAAGATTTTAGTCAAGATTAAATGAGTTTATATAGAGTGTGTAAGTACCTGGATCGCTGAAGCAGCTCAAAAATGTTAGTTCTTTCTTTAATATTCATCAAACGGGACATCCCAACTCCTACTAGAACTTTCAATTCAAGTTTATACATTTTACTAGAATTTATACTTCTATGTTCTTGAAAACAATACTGCATCCTTGAAAGAGGTGACTCGTTATTAATGTTTTAGAACACTGTCTTAAGTGAAGTATAGTGGTTAAGAAATCAGAGGGAGTGTGGATTGGGTTGCCCGTAAATGAGCAAGCTAACAATATGACCTAGCGAATCACCTGTAGAATGGGATATTAACAGTATATACTTATGACAGATGGTATTTTCCTTGAATGTCTACAGTAATATTTCTCATGCCAGCTGCTCTTCTAAAATGACCTTGTCATTTCGGAGTGCCTGGGTGACTCAGTCCAGTAAGTGTTTGCCTTTGGCTCAGGTCATGATCTCAGGGTGCTGGGGTCGAGCCCCAGATCATGCTCCCTGCTCAGCAGGGAGTCTGCTTCTCCCTCTCTCTGCTCATGCACTCTCTCTGTCTCAAATAAATAAATAAAATCTTTAAAAAAATTAATGAAAAATAAATAAATAAAATGACCTTGCCATTCCTCTGTCAACAGAAGACCTCTAATTCCTATTTCCTTTGCATCCAGCCTGGCCTCAGCAACTCGCATGACCACAGAATGTTGCAGAAACAATGTTCTGGACCTTCAAGGCTAGATTACATGAGACCAGGTCATTTTGTCTGGGTTTCTTGTAACATCCCTGCTGGAACACAGCCGCCATGCTGTGAGAAGGCCAAGGACTTGGAGAAGTTTAGTGGTGTAGGTATCTGCTTAACAGCCCCAGCCGACAGCCAGCATCAACCACCAGCCAACAGAGAGAGCCATCTTGGACATCCCGCCCCACTGGGCTGTCAGATGCCCATGGCCCCAGCCAACTGTGACTCCATGAGACCCCAACAAGACTGGCCCCACTGACCCCAGTCCAACCACAAACCATGACAGGGAATAATCAACTGTTGTTTTAAACCACTAAATTATGGGCTGGTTTGTTATGCAGCAGTAGAAACCCAAACTTTACCTCCTAGGACTCCTGTGAGATGAGATAATGCAGACAAATGAATGAAGTGCTTGGTCAATGATTACTACTCTTGGGGAAAAGGGTAAACTGATTTATATGGGGAGATAGAAGATGGGGACACGTAAACTCAACAGTAAGTGGACATCGTTTGAGTCAATATTTCGTGAGCACCTATCCCATGCCAGGCTCTCTATAGGATCATAAAATCACTGAGTAGAAAGGAATCTTGGAATTCTTCTAGTTCTACCTGCCCCCCAGGGAGGACATTCCTTCATGAATGTTTGCTTCATCCAACAGTTACTTATTAATCCCTGCTCTGTGGGCGATGGTAATGACCGGAAGCAGAGTACGAAGATGACTGAGACCAAGGCCAGCCCCACGGGCAAGCACACAGACAGCATGGTCCGGTGTGGTATCTGCACGTCCCCAGCAGGGAATGGACGAGCCACCTCATTGTCGGCCAGCACACACCTTCCCTGTACTCTGTCTCTTGCTGATCTATTTTTTGTGTTCCAACTTGTATTTTGAGTGGCAGTCCTCGGGCTCTTTGCCTTCTTGCTCCATATCCTGAGGTCGACTATTTACACATCCACTTGCCCCCCCCAGCCCATGCTCCCCCTTATCAAGGAAGGCGGGCTGGGCCTGGAATTGGACGCCGCCCCACAGACCCTTTGAGGGCGGTCCCTGGGTCTGTTGGCCACTGGGGCCTTGGCTCCTAGAACGACCAACACCAAACAAGAGAAACAAAAAGAAAAGAAAGTGAGGAGACGAGAACAATGAGAAAATGCATCTTATTATGTGTGGGTCCACAAAAATGCCAGAAATTTCCTTCATCCACATTCATATCAGTCTATGTGCTGCCGAAGGGAGTGCAATCCACGTCCATTTCAAACGACAGCCTAAACTGCTTTCTCAAGCTTCAAAAGTGACGCGAAGCTTTTCACGGGCTGACATTTTCAAGGACAGGAGAAACCAGTTTTTTAAAAAAATTCCAGAAGGGTTCACTTTGCGTTCATTGCAGCCAAGTAGTTAAAAAGCTGCTACAATTTATGAGCCTTCACTGGTTCCCACACACAGCCACGTTTTATGGCTTCTTAAAATTATCTATAAAAAATGTTTCACACACCATGAGCTTCCCACAAATATAGGGTTAGAATTTTTGTTTTCAATGAGAAACGGAAGTTCCGTGGCACAGCTGAGAAAGCCCTTGTCTTCTCTTGAGAAACAGAGAGAGAAGAGAACCCACCAGAACAGCGCTCACAGCCCTCGGAAGCCCGCCCTCTTCCTCACCAGATTCACCTGCTGAGAGCCCCGCCTCCACCTCCCAGGTGTTGGGACAGAGCAATTTCATGTCCCTTCATCACCCATCAGATCCCTTCTGCTCCCCATGCTCTTTCTCCTCCTTTGAAAATGTTATCTCTTGTTTGTACCAATGTTTCCCTGCGTATCTATAATGGGAATTTATAGACAACCCAACACAGGAAGCTGGGAATTGCGGTGTGCTCCTGGGTCAGTGGGAAGCCGTCTGAGAATGCCAGAAGCTTCAGGATACACCCCAGAAGCAGGTGGATCTAGGGGCCTGAGAGTGAACTGCGGTGCTTGGTGGACAGACTTCTGGGCTTGGGCGTGAACACCAGCAGATGAAGGGCGAGCTCCAAGAGCGGGGAGAAGACCCCAGAAGACCTGATGGTTTTGGAGGACTCAGAGGCTGGTAGGGGGTACTTTGAGCCCTTCTATGCCCAAGCAGAAATGAACCAGTGGCAGAGCCTGGTGCCCTTGGCAATCTCTAGATAATCAATCTAGAAGAGAAGGCAGCTCTGCTTAACCACTGCTTAATTTCTCTGCTTGATTTATTAGAGCCCAAAAGGCTGGCTTTCATCAACTTCTTCATCTCCACCTTGACCCTCTTCATTCCTGCCTGGGCTACAGACTGGGGAAGTCTTTGCATTTATGGTAGGTCCTCCTGAGTCGGAGATGGTTCTGGGAAGCCATGATTAGCGCTCCTAGGAAGAGATGCTCCCGGAAAATGCCAATACATTCTCTTGGTTTGTATGGTTTCTGAGCAGTCAAGAGCCCTCCTGGATTGAGATGTGTCTAGAGGGTCATGACGGACCATCCTATGGGGAGATGGGTCTGAGGTGCTCTGCTGAGCCCTCCTAGGATGCGAAGGATTGGGGAAATCATGACACCTCTCCTAGAGAGAGATGATCTGTGGAGTCATAACAAGAATGCCTTTGGAAAGACAGACCTTCATTCTTGCTTCCATTCGGCGTCGGTCCCAAGGGCCTCCATCTGCTTTCCCATCTGTGCGTCAAGCCACAAGCAAATCTCCGCCATCTTCCTCTTCCTCCTTTCCTGCTCAGGGGTGAAGATAGCTCACATCCTGGTCCGCAACCTCCATCCTCCTGCTGCCGGCCCTGGAAGGCTGCAGCTGCTTTTTGCAACTGAGTCTACAGCTCACGACAGTACTGATGGCAAATGACACATCAAATGCACAATGGCTGAGAGAAGGAAGAGCAGCTGACAGCACAGGGCAGGGAAAGGGCACCTGGGTGGCTCAGTCAGTTGGGCGTCTGCCTTCAGCTCAGGTCATGATCCCAGGGTCCTGGGATCTAGTCCCACATCCGCCTCCCTGCTCAGTGGGGTGTCTACTCCTCCCTGTCCTTCTGCCCCTAACCCCCTCCGGCTTGTGCTCTCTGTCTCTCAATAAATAAAATCTTTTTGCAAAATAAAATAAAGCGCCAGGAGAAGAAACCACAACAGAGGGGGCACCCAGGTTCTCAGTGCTGTGAATTGTGTAAGACTGATGATTCACAGACCTGTACCCCTAAAGCAAATAATACATTATATGATAATTAAAAAATAAATAAAATAAAATAATATAAAATGTGAATTGATGTCTTAAAAAAAAGTTTAGCCATGATCACGGTGTTTACCTGCAGCCCACTAAGCCTGCCTAGCTATTCAGACCTCGTCCAAAGGGATCAATTAGGCTCTTCATTCAAAGGAAAGAATATCTGTGCGCTGAAGGTTAAGAAAAAATGGTTTTCAGGGATAAGATCTGCTTGCATTTTCCAGTAATCAAAAAAAGAAAACCGAATAGGTCTCGAGTTTCTTTTCTGATCAGTTGCATTTTCATTCTATTCAAGACACTATCTCCCTCGGTGGGAATGGACTTCATTTCTCATTATTATTTTTTTAAAAGATTTTATTTATTCACTTGACAGAGAGAGAGAGCAAGAGAGGGAACACAAGCAGGAGGAGTGCGAGAGGGAGAAGCAGGCTTCCCGCTGAGCAGGGAGCCTGATGTGGGGCTCGATCCCGGGACCCTGAGACCATGACCCTAGCCAAAGGCAGAAGCTTAACCAACTGAGCCAGCCAAGTGCCCCTCATTCCTCATTATAACAACTCATTTCTTCTTTGCTCTTTTGACGGACTCAGTCTGTGATATAGTTTTCACGTTGCCTTGTGAAGAAAGAAACGGCATGTCCTTATGCTATGTTAGCATTTGGAGAAATGCCTACACAATCTCTAATTTCTCGAAGTGAGCAATTCTGAGACTCACTCCCTATGTAAGTGCACTGAAGGGAGGTACGTGTTCGTGACCTGATCACCTTCCTTATCTTCGTTGTCCAACCCAGCAGCGTGAAGCTGGAGACCTGCGTGGGGCAGCGTGAAATGCTTCTCCCGGGAAGAGCATGGCTCAGAGGGCTGTCGCCTTTTGTGACAGTATCAGAAATCTGCCCCTGGACTTCACACCCCGCCTCAAGAGCCTGCCAGTGGAGGTAGGAAGGAGGGCGCACTGCTCACAATGGGGTCGACATAACAGAGACTGTTGAGGAAGCACTTCCTGTGAGCCCAGCAATGGGCTAAGCACGCCTCATCCATCTTCTTGCTCTCACACCGTGACACCAGCTGGTAATGAATGGGTAATTCTCCAGGTCGTGTTGTTCTGGGAACGTGTAAGTAAACAAGCAAAGGGGCAAGGGCACTTGACGAACTGATAATCAGCGGGTCAACTTAACCGTGAGTTCCTTGAGGTTGGGTTCCTCATCCTCATCTCCGTTTTCTCTCAGCAGACCGAGATACTGAAACACTCACTGACTGTTTCTGGGTAGTCATTAAACAGACTTCAAGGCTGTAGGAAGCAAGAGGCAACTCAGGCTGCCAGTGAAGCCGAAGTCCTTGGTCCTTTCCAAGGGAAGATTGGATTTTCTCGGAGATGAGTCTGAGCAAGAGACTATACAAGATTTCCATCTGGACCATCTTGCTGTCAAACTGGCAGGGCTGTGAGCCTCTTCAAGACGACCTGGGCACACTCCCTCTTCAATGGAACCCAACTCCACCATTTTCAGAGTCCTCACAATGTTTACAATCAGTGCTGCCTCAATCTTCATTTTTCTGGAGGTAACTCTTCCAGTCTTTGAAGTCACATGACCCAAAGCAGGCTGGAATTATTCAGGGAAGCCAGGAGATAAGCCCCTGTCCACAATGATAGAGGGCTCTCCTCAGGCGGGACAACAGGTAGATCCCTGTTCTGCAACCTCACCTTTAGTCAGAGTGGCTGAATACATTTGTAAATCTGTGTCCACTCCTCAGGTTAAACTTTTCTGTCTGAGTTTGCAATTTCCCTTCTCAAAATGAAAACTTATTTGGAAATCTTTTGCTCATTTAAAAACTTTTGACAGTAAAAATACATGTAAATAATATGTCATGTGGGAAAGATAGCATTCATGATCTGCCTTTCTATGAACTCAATTTATTCCTTTCAAAAAGATAAACTCTGACTTTATATAGCAACAACACAAATTGGTGAGAATGTCCTTCTTAGTCACTTTTGTGAGATCTGTACATATTCAGGATGTTTACCATCCATCTGCATATTATATTTATCCGTTTTCACCCCCCCTCCCCAGTCATAGTCCATAAGGTGTACAGTATAAGCACATAACCGTATTTTTGGCCTACTCTTTGTGCGTGGTGTACATGAATTGTCCAGCAAATGGAGAGTAAGTAGAAACTCTAAAGGTCTGGGTGGCTCAGTTGGTTAAGCATCTGTCTTTGGCTCGGGTCATGATCCCGGGCCCTGGGATGGAGTCCTGCATCGGGCTCCTTGCTCAGCCTGCTTCTCCCTCTGCCTGCTGCTCCCACTACTTGTGTGCTCTCTCTCTCCCTGACAGATAAACAAATAAAATCTTGAGGGAAAAAAAAACTCCAAAGGCATATCATCTCACATTTTGCAGCCTATCTGATAACTCTAATCTTATGTCAGTAGGTTTATTTTCAGAAGCCAGGGAAAAATATTTGCAATGAAAGCCCAACCATAAACACCCACTCTCATCTCCAGATAGCATAGAAAATTCTAGAACAAAGATTTGTGTTTCCTGACTTGTAGCAGAGCCCTACCTGCTTCGGGATTGAGAGAGGTCTACAGAGAACACCTAAGTCATTTATTAAAATCTTGAGCTGAGACAGTCCTTTGTAGGAGAAAGTTCATCTGGTTATAACTACATGCTTGGGAGCTGGACGGTGGGATGGCAAAACCCAAGTCCATTTGCTGGCTGTGCGATCTTGGACAAGTTGTTAACCTTCCTACCAGCCCTCAGTATCTTCCTTTGTAAAAATTCTCTGTAAATATAGATGCATTTTAGTAGAGTGTTGAGAACATAAGTGCTCAATAAAATCTAGGTGGTATTGTTATCGTGACGATTATGACACCACCCAAGTCATGTAAACAGCCAGTCAAGTTTCGGAGGCTGTGTAATGATGTTATCCCTCATCCAATTTCCTACCAACTGAGTCCAATCTTTGCTTCTGCCTTCTATAAAACACTGGGATAATCGCAGTAAATAAAATGTCTTTATGTTTCTAAAGCCTGATCATGCTCATTTTCTCATTTGATCTCCACAATAACTCTGTTAAAGTAAATGAGAAAGACCTTGCTATCTTCATTTTATAGGTGAGGTCAGGTGCCTTGCCCAAACGGACAAAAAGTAGAGTGAGACTTGAAGCAATATCCTTCTGTGTCTCTGGGATGAGTAGAAGGGGCCTCGGCACGAAGGGTCATCTGCCTAGGTCTAGCTCCCGGCTGCCATGTTCCCTGGTCTATGCCAGTGGTCCAGTTTTGCTGCCATTCCTGGGAGTATGAGGATAGGGAGCATTTCTCCTCCTCTTCCTGGCATTCTGGATCCGCAATCTGCTGCCTTAGCTCTGAAACTTCAGCATCTGGTATCAGCTTCTTATCAAGGCTGTACCAGCAGGTGTTAGCAGGAGGCATCTGGCTGGGGCACGTCACACTGTTTCTACACATATGAACCCTCCTAAATAATATCTTTATCTTCTTTAAATATCAACATGCTCATCAAAGTCAACTTTGGGAAAAAAAAGTTGTCACAAGAGGGCATCAGGCTAGAAAAGATGGATAAATGTTGAAGGGAGAGGGGTGTTTCTGTTTCATGAAAGGCCAAAGTAACTCGAACTTCCAGTCAGCTAGGCTGCACCCTGGGCACCGAGATGATGGATTTAAGCATTTTGCAACCTTTAAATGAGCAACTGTTATTGTGGGACCATCCCCTTCTTTTCTAGTCCACCAAGTGGGGGAAGGGCTCTCCCAAAATACGTGTCCCAGGGCAACTGAAATGACCTAAAATCATAGAACCAATCTTGGCTGTACACCAGAATCATAGATGAAATTTTTAATAAATATTGTTGCCAGACCAATCAGAATCTTTGAGCCTGAGATCCAGCCATCTGCTTTTTAACACAGCCATACTGATATACGTTGTATTATAATTGACATACAATAAACTGCACATTAAACGAGTTAAACAATTTGATGAGTTTTGACATAAATATATATATCCTGACCCATCACTTCAATCAAGATGATGGACATAGACATTACCTCCTAAAGTTCCTTCACACCCTTTGTAATCCATACCCCCTTACCGCCCCCATCCCCACCACCAGGCAAACATGGATCAGCTTTCTGTTGCTATAGATGAATTTATATTTGCTAGAATTTTAATTATGTGGAATCATATAGTACATTCCTTTTCTTTTCTCTGGCTTCATTAGCTCAAAATTATTTTGAGATTTACCCATGTGGTTATGTGTCTATTCCTTTTTTTTTTTTTAAGATTTTATTTATTTATCAGAGAGAGAGAGCACAAGCAGGGGGAACAGCAGACTCCCCACTGAACAAGGAGTCCGATGCAGGACTCAATCCCAGGACCCTGGGATCATGACCTGAGCCAAAGGAAGACACTCAATCGACTGAGCCACCCAGGCGCCCCGTGTCTATTCCTTTTTATTGCTGAGCAGTATTCCACTCTGGGATAGACCACGGCTTGTTGATCTACTCACCTGTCGCCAAACATCTGAGTTGTTTCCAGTTTGGGACTATTACAAATAAAGCTACTCTGCACATACGTGCAAGTCTTTGTCTGGGTGTAGGATTTCTTTTTCTTGGATGAACAGCTCAGAGTGGAATGACTGAATCACGTGGCAAGTCTATGTTTAGCATTTTAAGAGGCTGCCAAACAGCTTTGCAAAGTGGTTGTACCATTTTATATTTCCACCAGGAGAACGGGAGAGTTCCAGTGGCTCTATGTCCTTTCCATTCTTGTGGATGTGGGTGTGTAAGACATCTCACCAGATATTTAATTTGCATTTCCCGAATGACTGATGGTGTTGAGCATCTTTTCATGTGCTTCCTCCACCCCTTCTTTGACATTATGTATATCTTTTTTGGTGAAGTTTCAGTTCAAAGCTTTAGGGATGGGACCTAAACATCAATTAAAAATAAAGAAAATCTCCCTGGTGATTCTAAATGCTTAGCCAGGATTAAGCACTACTGTCTTAACTGGAAAGTTGAGTGCAAACCTCTTGTTTAATCATGTGGAGACTGAAATCTAGAAAGAGATTGGGTTACTTGTAGAGCAAAACAATGAAATCACCCTTAACATGATTGTGGCCACTAGGGACAGATTCTTCACTAACTAACTCTTTTTCATAAGCTGGATGATGTATCTATCTGAGCTAAGACTTACTGGTCCATGTCTCAACCTGGTCATTCACCATTTCACTTACTTATCTATTTGTTCTATAATAAAAATTTGAAGGATGTGACTAATTTTGAATTTGCAACAGTATTATGACTATGGCGACATGGGAGGGGAAATGGTCTCAGGACTTCCACATATAGTGTGGACTATACAACTCTAGAGGGCTCCATTCACAGACTATGGCATCCCTAGAGTTGTTCAGTGCACAATCTGTACAACCTTAAGGGTAACCCTTAACAACCTTAAATTCTAAGAGCTGGGTCTCACCTTTAACTGTGCAATCATAGGAAAGTCCGTTGAATCTCTGAATTTTGGGTTGAAACCTATAAAATTGGGATAATTCATGCTCACAGCATAGGTATGAATGAAATGAGGTCATATTAGGAATTAGCAAACCCAAGTGGCTATGGGAGCTAAGCAAGTAACTTAAATGAGTAAAGAGGATCAGGTCAAAGAGGTGAGGGAGAAATGAAGGGGTTCATGATAAACTGTCTACTCAGCTCTAGCTGATTATAGTCTTCTAATGCTGGCACACACAGACCAGAGCTTCTGTTTCTTAAAAGAAGTCAAAACCCAAAATATCTGTGGTCAAACGTGGTCCACTGATGAATGTGAAAGGGCTTTCTGAATTACTTTATGTATTTATAGGGCGTCATTATATGGCTTAACTCAAGCTGTGTGTCAGTCTTTGAGTGAGTATCGTAGATGTTTATCTCACACCCCTCCTCTCTCCATAGAGGCAAGCCAACCTAGGAAGCCAGGTCATGATTCGAAGTTTGTATGGTTGGAATGGGTTTGAAAAAGAGGTGGTGGGTAAGTCGAGGCTTAATGGCATTAAGCTAAAATAACTTGATGCATTCATTTCACAGGGCGGGTGATGGTTTTGGATTTGGGACTACTCTAAGTGCAAGTTGCCAAGCCTTCCTCTCCTGTGGCTAGTACTCATTATGGACATGGCCAGAGTCTGTCCCGGTGACCTTTGTTTCTCTGCCATTCTAGGGCTGATAAATTCCTTCTCTGCTGGAAACACCATTTATCTCTATGTCTAAATGCACTCAGTTGGATTATAAAGTTGCTGTGCGGGGAGTGGTTCCCAGTGACTCATACCAGCTCAGGAGCGCTGATCACACGCATCTCCTCCCCATTCTGCTTCCAGTGATGGTCACCCTGGCAGCTGGAAACTAGCCACGGTGCCCATATTGATACTAGAGAAACTGGCAAATGTCACAAATCGGGCTTATCCCTCCCACCCCCAGAAACCTGGTTGTTCGACACTAACTAGCACATCCCCGGTTATGAGGGTTATGGACCCTGCAGCTTCTTACCTCTTCCGCGTGTATGTTTCTCCTTTGATCTGTTATGGGCCGATCTTCTACTTGACACGTAGAGAGCAATTTGCTAGCATTATTTCTAAGATCTTAGAGGGGACTTCACTTTGTCCTCAGCTCTCCCATTAAAGGGTTTGCCCGGGCCAGACTCTGGCCCCATGGGAAGCTGATCTAAGACAGGGGCTTCCCACCACACCCCTCACCTATCAAAACAATTCCTGTGTGTAAGCATCACCTCAGCTGGTGGGGAGGATTTCGTGAGATCATTTATTCTAACCAGCTAGTATTGCCACGGTGTGCTAACTCTCCTCAGGCTCTTTGTATTTTTATAGGATACATAGACAGCCCAAGAGAAGAGACTCAAGGGGCGAGATCCAGCCGCCCCCCGGGCAGCATCGCGGGCTCCTGGGGAGTTATTTGCGATTGAGGAGCTTTATGATATTCTACATGCTCTTGGGTTGGCTACCAACTCGGAGTAACCCTGCCAGTTAAATCTGTGAGTCTGAGAAGAAGAAATGCTAATGCTAAAGCTGATAATAATAATAATTAATAATAATAACAATGATGATGAGATGGTTCACTATCCTTCCCGGTAATGTCCCAGGGAATTTCTCTGACTTTTGGTAACCCTCAAATAGAAGCAATAAACTAATAAAACTTGATTGGGATCTCTGTGACTCAGGGAGAGAAAATTCCTGTTGAAAAGCAAAGATTTATTACCTGCAATTTGGCAAGGCCGGACAGATGGTTCTGTCCCTCCCTTCTCGTTTTGCAGTGACATCCAGAAAAAGTACAGTAACCCCGAGGAAGTGAATTCAGGTGTGCTGGGTCCCCTTGGACCAGCCTGCTTCCCACTCCCACTTCCCTGAACGCTTACTTACTTCCGGAGGCAGTGAACTGGTTACCCTTGGATCTGCGTAATTAACAAATATCTTAGGGAAATACACACTTGAGGGAAGCTCCAGACACACAATCCTGGAAGCTGCGGTCTGGCGTTCTTGGGGATGGGTGACTCAGTGGCAGGCCAGGGCTGGCCTTCAGTCTGTGGACTGGTCTGGGCGGCTTCGGTCCGTTCTCAGAGGCTTCCTTGTGGCTTTCACTCTCTGGCATGTTTCTTGTTCATCAGCTCTATTGTTATATGACTCATGGAGTGTCTTCTTTTCAACAGCTAGTATCCCAGGGACTCCGCTGACTCATACATGAGGAAAAGACATGAGGTGTGTGCCGAGCGGTTCTACTGAAGATGGGATTTATTGGTTTTGAGAAAACAGACTTAAGGAAAGATAAGAGGCAGAGAATTCTGAGGACCTTAAATCCAGAGCCTTCCCAGGACATTATGTTCAATGTTCTTCCAAACCCAGTCTTCGGCTAAACCACTTATACTTTCCAGATAACTGCTTTAATTTTCATTTATATCTACTCGTGTTTTAAAATATGAACCATGCATCAATTTGGGAAGAAATAGAGCCAACCCTGGAGCCTCCTATGGTAATAAACCTTTGATAGTTTATAGTTTACAAATCTTATAATGTCATTTGATCCTTACAGAAACCCTATGAGGTTGGTACCTTTATTTGAAGAGTTTCCCAAAAAATGTCATAGGAGCACAAAGACTTGAACCCAGGTCTATAGAATCCAGACTACAGGCTAAAAAACAAACAAAACAACACACAAAAAACCCCCAAACTCATGCCATAGCTCTTTATAGAAGCACTTTAGTGCAGAACTCATAGCAAATTTGATCTTGAACTCCTTTTCCCTTCCAAAGATGCCCCAAATTCTGGGAGCTCTTGTTAGGACATGGCCTTTCCTATAACCATGAGCCTTTAGGTGGTGATGTTCCAGATCAGGGTAGTATTCAATACAGTCCTGCATGCAACTTCTCTCTACACCCATAAAGTTAAAAAAAAAGTGTTTTTTATGGAATATTGGTCCATCTTAGTGAGTGTGCCCTTTTCCTACCCAGAAAAGAATCAAATACTCCCTAAGACACCAGCAACCCTAGACTCCTACCTTGAAAGTCTAGCTAACTGTGGGTATGCCCGCCAGAACTCTAGTCTACGCAATGTCTGGGAAGGTTGGATGTATGCCTGTAGGTAAAAGTACTTCTACAAACTCTAGGGTTCTGGTAGGTGGATCTACCATTTTCAGATGAAAAAGAAGCCAGTTGGCTTCTTTTTTCAGATGGGCGAGGCATATGCAAAATTATATATGTATTTAGGAAAGCCTTATTGACTTGCAAGAGAATCTTAATGAGTGCTGGTTCAAGGCATCACCCTCCCCCACCACCAAATCATTGTAGTTATTCTCAAAGCCCTTTCCATTAAGGATGAATTACGTTTTTCTATACTTTTAAGGGCATGTCAGTTTAACTCTGGTCAGTTGCATGAGCCAAAGTCCCCTTGTTACCCTCGTAAACTTCCCCACTACCCAGGAGCCTTCTTGTGTGCTCAGGAAGTAGGGCTCCTCCTGGTGGGGGGCTGTCTGAGCAGCTCTCCAGAGGGAAGGGGCTCTGGGTTGGAAAAGTGATCTTTCAGGAGGTAGGACTATGTCAAGATAAAAAGAAGTGAGGCTGGTCCTGCAGTGTGGAGTCTTAGAAACCGAGAAAGCACTTCATATGTGTATCAGTTGGAGCAGGAGGCAGAGAAGGACAGAAAGATGCCCAGCTAGGTGGCCGAGAGGAGGCGTGGAAGTCACCAGGGAAAAGGATAGTTCAGGAGCCCAGTCTATATGCTCTGAGCATCAGCCAGTATGACGCTTTTTTAGTGTTTGAACCAGAGTGATCCATGAAGTGAGCCAATTGATGACACAAAGGATAAGTAGAACTCTTACCATTTCTTAGTCATCAAAATTATCTTTTGGTTCATCTGATGAGTATGGATTCTTCTTTATAGAAATAATCTCTTATTTTGAAAGGTATTATGTGATCAGAGATACCATGCATTTTGAGATCATACCCAAGCCTCCAAAGTCCAGACATGCTGTCACCATCTGCTTTGGATGTAGGTAAAGATCAGCTCGTCTTTGGGCACTACTTCACGGTGTCAACTCACAAGAGGCTGAAGAATAAAGAAGAGTGACTGTTTACAGTAAGGGCTATCATCCTTTCCAGTCACCGAAATGTACATACTCTCTGTGTAGTTATATCTCTTCCAATAACAGGTTCTTGGGAAGCTGAGCCTGGAGGGAAAACTCCTCCCTTCCAGTGACCAAAAATGCCCCACTTCCTGAATAGTGCTGGCAACATGCCAGCTCCTGGTCCATCCCTCACCTCTTTCTCCAGATACTCTGACACCACTGGTGAGGTTCTGGACGCCTTCACTTTCATTCACGGCCTCAACTCCCAGACTGTACTTTAACTCCAGGCTTTCCAGCTCTGATCTAGAACTATCCTGACCTCTAAGGCAACTTCTGGCTAATTTCATCCAAGAAGCGTGGCTATTATTACCAACAATAGCTGTACCAACAAGAATTAACCTTTACTGAGCACTTACCTTGTGATACCCATATAACGAATCTCCATTGTCTTCATTAACTCATCGAGTTTCCTCTGAGGTTGGTACTGATCATTAGCCCCATTTCACAGAGGAGGAAGCCGAGGATTTGGGTGGTAACTTGTCCAATACCACATAGTCATTAAAGGGTGAGGCCATTTAGGATTCCTTCACAGATTCTGAATCACATAGAAAATTATAGGGTTTGAGGGGTGCCTGGGTGGCTCAGTGGGTTAAGACTCTGCCTTCAGCTCAGGTCATGATCTCGGGGTCCTGGGATCGAGCCCCGAATCGGGCTCTCTGCTCACCAAGGAGCCCGCTTCCCCTCTCTCTCTGCCTGCTTCTCTGCCTACTTGTGATCCCTCTGTCAAATAAATAAATAAAATCTTTAAAAAAAGAAAGGAAAAGAAAATTATAGGGTTTGAGCCTAAGTCATTTTGACTCCTGAGCCTGGGCTCAACCACTAGACAATACTCCCTCCAGAAGTGACCTTAACCCACCTCCCCAGAGCGTCTCGCTGTGGACTCCTATATGCAGAACACAGCCAACGATGACGAGCGGTTGTGAGGGATTTCTTTGTTGAAATTTAAGCTTAACAATAATTGGTTTTAAAAAAAACAATAATTAGTTTGGAGTATAATTATTAGAAAGCAAGCCACAATGTGGGGGAAATTACCTACAGGGAGAGATGGGGAAAAGCCTGAGAACCCATGAGAGTCAAGCAGTCCACGCTACATGGCTCTTGGTGTAACATTTTGAAAACAGGCATGTTATGTGGTGAGCTTAGGGGAAATGCTGAAGAAGACACAGAATCATACCTCAGACCCTGCCCAAACAGGAAGACAGCCAAGAATTACCTGCACCCCAGATGGGGCGCCCTACCAAAGGCCACAGCAAAGACACTGCTAATTATTTCTCACGTTGTGGGGGTTTCCTAATGAATGAACCAATAAATAAGTGTCTTTATAATTTTCTAAGTGATTCAGAAACAGTGAAGGAATAAGCCTCTGGTGCTTATTTCTGGAAGACATACCACAAATACCAGGTGTCCCAAATAGCTTTTCAGAGGAAAGACCACTGAACGGTAATTCAGGCCTCTTTCACTGGTCTAACCTTCTCGTACAATTCTGAAAATGTTTTTTTAAAGATTTCATTTATTTGAGAGAGAGAAAGAGAGAGTGCGTGCATGCACAAGCAGGGGGAAGGAGAAGCAGGCTCCCCGCTGAACAAGGAGCCCCATGTGGGGCTCGAGCCCAGGACCCTGAGATCACGACCTGAGCTGAAGGTAGATGTTTAACCGACTGAGCCACCCAGGCGCCCCCAAAACATTTCTTAAACAAATCTAGATGTGAGCAGAAAACTGCCAGAGTTAATGTGGATAAGGAAGAAAACAGGAAAAAATAAAAATCACGGATAATCCCCAAAGCTCATTTCAACCATTAGTATTCTCCCCTTTTAGATATCTTATGGTTAATAATATAGATAGGCTGATACAGATGGATAGACAGAATAGCTAATGAGTTGTCAATGATTACTTTATTGAGCATTGCAAGGTGCACAGCATTGCACATAGCCTGAAAATGTCAAGGTGACTTTTGTCACACCCTCTGTACAGGCTTCCCTCATTTCCATGGTTTCTCGGGCTTTCTTCCCGTGCTCTGGGGAGCATGTGCTGGAAGCAATCCTGTGGCACTCACCACGCCATGTTTCAGCTGACAATTGTACCGTGGGGTCGCCCCACCCGATTTCTGAACTTTTCTAGGACGGGATCCACATGTTGCCGATCTCTGCAACCTTGATGTTCAAATCAAGCTTTTGAATCTTGGACGGGATCCATGTTTGACAGATGAATGACTGACGGAATGATGAGTGCTTCATTCTAGGTCCTTCTCCCAACTCCCTAGTCTGCATTTAGGTGCAAATGCTGATGGGGAGTGAGAAGCCAACATTCAAAAGGCACAATGGAAAAGAGGGGGGGGGCCCAAAGGCGTGGCTCATCCACAGACTAGAAATTAGCTCCATAATAATGAAGAGTTGACCTCCCCGGGGCCTGAGAACATAACAGAGCCACAGAAAAATCTTCCAAACTAGAGACAGGGTTGATCAATCCAAATTCTCCCCTTGAACTCAAAGCAGCTTGGGGGGGGAACAGTCCAGCCACCTGCTGGCATCAGTTCCAGTAAAATCAGGCTCAGCCACCTGGCTCTAAGGATCTACTTTGCTTTATTATCCTTTCCCAGATTTCACAAAAGGCCACACAAGAATAAATAAATAAGACACTAAACAACTAGAAGGGAAAAGAAGGCTTTTCCAAATGGCTCTTGAGAAGTGGTCTGGATGCCCTGTTCTTTGCATGGTTCCAAGGGGTTCAAGCTGCCACAGATGCCCTCTCTGGGCCTATCAGTACACAAATACATACTGTGAGGGAACGGAGATTCTGCGGGGGGCAGGAAGCATGGCACTGTGCACGGATGTCTAATGGTTTCATCGCATAGGCTCAATCCATCGATTGATGAGTCAGGGCCCATGCTCTGTGGGGTGGATGATGGAGAAAACCCAGGGAGGCAGCTGAGTAGGGACGCACATACCACCTTATCTGACATCCCAGGTGTGATGGGACACGTGCGAAAAGACCTTGGCTCCTGATCTGCCATGAGCCAGCAGAGAAACTAAAGGCGAGCCTGGGGCCTCCCTGTGCCTCAGTTTCTTCATCAGTTGAGGATTTGGCCAGACCATCTCTCTGGTTGCTTCAAAGATTCCCTTCCTTTCATCCGGCAGGATTCTTGACCCATCAGTACCAAGGCCAACCCTCGCCCTTCCATGTACCTCCACGCGGCTGAAATGAAGGGAAAGCCCACTATGGAGTCTCACACTCACAAACAGAAGTGTTGCTAAAATGCTGCTTAAGATTCTTGGATAAGTCTAGTGCATACCCCCTAGCACAGACCAGTCTGGTGTTCATAATCCCCAGCGTTGTCTCACCAATTGATCTTCTACTTTGGGTGCAATTCAATTATTTTTCTGCAAAATGGAACTCATTACACTCACATTTCTGGTCTACCTACCTATGGGAAGTATTGTTTCTCTCCATTATTCCCTCCTTGTTGCCTTTCTGGATCCCAGGTGTTTACAACTAACTATCAGATGAATGGTACTCTATACCCCCCAAGGTCAGTATTTTACACTTGGCCCATTTCTACCTCATGGCAACTCTTTAGAACACTCAGAAAAATCCAGATGATTCCATCTCAGCTGTAGAAGGCAGAGCAAAGTTTGGAAGATGCTGCTTTCTCTTTCAGGGCAAGATTTAAAATGGTAAGTGCTTGATCAGAAAAATAGGGATTAGCTCTCAGATCAAACTTGCATTAATGAGAGAGTTGTGTTTTCTAGCCTCAAACATACTATAAAATTTCCTAAGATATGGTGATTCTTAATCTAGTTTATGCTTATATAAGCTTATATATGCATATAGATATTTTTTCTGAGATGGCTAGAATAGTTTTTTTTTTCTTTTCTTTTGTGGCTCTTCTGTATACATTCATACCAAAACAATCCTTTAAGGATAGAGGTCAGAGTATTTTACTGTAATGGGTACTTGTCTGATGCATAACAAAGACTGATCTAGAATGTTGGAGAGTACAAATTTTCCCATTGGCTAACATATCAGTCTTTGAGCTCATTCTTGTCAGCCAGAGACTTAATATGTGTCAAGTTAATCCAAGCTTAACTAAGGATGTTCTCAGACCTACAACACCTACTCAGAGCAGAGCTCTGACCCTTGCACTCTCCTCTTAATACCCGAGAGGATTGTGCTACACTGTTCAAAGGGCAAATGACTTTTGCCCTTGCATTCAAACTTTGTTATGCCACATTTAACGCAAAATGCTTATCACTGCCTAAAAGAAAAATACAGCAAAACTCATCTTGGGAGGAAAAAAACAAAAAAACTAAAAAACAACAATAACAACAAAAAACCTTTCCAGGTCCTCCGAAGCCATGGAAAGCTCAGGGGTATTAGCAAATTCTTTATCCCCAAGAAAGTTATTTCAACAGGAAAGCATGTCTGCACTTCACTGAGGTCAGTTAAGTTGGAGAGAAAGAGAAGCGAATGAAAACAAATCAACCAATAGTATTTATATAAGTTGTGCCTTACATCTCGTAACAGAAACAAGATTCCTTTCCCATTCTCTCAGAAACTCTTTGGGTTAAGGTTGTCTCCTTCCTAATTCTTCCCTTCTCTGTAATTCCTAGTTATCACAAACGAACACCAGAGTATCTCAGGCGGTCCATCTAGTAGCAGAGTGAAGAAAGATTCCAATGGTTTGGAAGTTTGCCCATATCCCACAGATGACCTACCCATAATCCCATTCTCAACATCTCTCTTTGGTCAAGTCTAAATTATACCATTTTCCTTTGCAAAAACATGAAAATACCGCTACCAAAGGCCAAGATATAATGGTAACTGACAGCAAACAGAAACCCATTGTAAAGACAAAATATTCCAGCTTTCTCTATTAAAAAAAAAAAAAATCAAATTCACTGTAACTGGACCGTACTAGTTTTTTTGAGTTCTATAATTCCCCGGAATTGTCAAAAGTAACCCGGTAGCCAATCCTCTTGCAGATACTAAAAATAACCTGAAACAGGCTACCCATAGTGCCAAAAGCAGCGTCAAAGAGCAGAGAGATGGTGCCGCCCAGGCCCACCGCAATGTCCTTGCACACAAGTGGAACCGCACCTATGGTGTGCATGGGGAAAGTGGCCACGTCCACGAGGACTCGGACCGGAATGCCCAGAACGCGGCAAACGGCCTTCAGGAGACAACAAAGGATCCGGAGAACGGCCCTGATGATTTTGACCATGACTTTGAGTACCTTCCAGGGAATGCTGGCCAACTCTTCCCCGATGGCTAAGAAGTAGGAGACGGTGGCTGAACCCAAGCGGTAAAGGCCACTTTCTATGCCGTTACACACTTGCTTGGTAACAAACCACAGCACATACACAATGTTCTTCAGGATGCCCACAGCAACGCAATAAAGTAGCTGGAAAAGCCTGATGACCGGGGTGGCGAGGAAGCTCAGCAGCTTGCGCCGAAAGCCCGGCCCCTCCTCAGCCGGCTCGGGAGGCAGCGGCGCTGAGCCCTGGCCCTCGCGGCCGGACAGGGGACGAGGGCCTTCCTTCGTCTGCTCCGTCCGCTCTTCCTCCTGGACTTGGTTAACCACTTCCAGGATTTTTTTCATTCTCTCCGTGTCCTGTTGGGCCTCGCCGCAGTTGTCCTGGAACAGCCGGGGGCTGGACGGAAGCAGTCTCTCGAGCTCTGGCACCATCACGTCCTCTATGACATCGCCGTCGCGGGCGCGCTGGACGAAGCCCATGGCCCAGCCGGCCCCGGGCGCGGCGCAGCAGGCGGCCAGCCACACAAAGGCCGGGACGGCCACTCTGTCCTTGAGCTGGCGGCGGGAGGGCACGGCGCCTGCGAGGATATACAGGTCCGCCCCGCCGCCGCACTGCGGGGCCAGGGCCCGCTCCATCAGGCTGCGCAGATTCCGGTACCACCGCTCCCGGAAGGACGGGGCCATCGGAGCTGCGTTGGTGAGTGCGAACGTGGCCACTTGGAAATCATCGCTAAGGGAGACCGGGTACAGCTGTCCGCTTTGGTCGTCGGAGTCCAGGTAATCTGTACTCAGGGCTTGCTGGCTTCCCAGGCTGTTCACAAAGGTGACGGCATCGGCCTCATCACTCGCCTCCTCGAGGTGGCTGCTGGGGTCGTCGATCTGAAAGAAGAGAGCAAGTGTTGAGCCGCATCCTGTTCCCTGGAGACAGGGTGCGCTTCGACCGCTTGCCCTTGAAGCCGGGGCTCTAGAGAAGTCCCTAGGGCACCAGCCCTCCCAGCGCAGGGGTGGGGAAGGGCTTGGTTCTCCGGTGCACACACACTACTTCCTAGTATCCCAGGCCCCTGGTGTTTGGAAGCAGCTGCCAAAGAGGCTGTTTCCTATTTTACTATATCATTTATAAAACATTAAATCCCAGGCTCTTAGAACTGTCTCCTCACTGACCTCCACTGACAGACATGCCCATCACGATTCCTGCTTCCTGTCTTAAAACCGGTTCTTTAACCTAGGACAAAACTTTCTTCTGCTCCCAGGCTCACTAGTATTTGAATGTCACTCGTTAAGGAACCATCTGAATAGCTAAATAAAATCAGAAAAACAGCTCCCCGTCATCACCGTGCTTACTTAACTCTACCGAACAGCCTCGTGGGTCTTGGCAGGCTTCCCTTTCTGAAGGAATGTCCGTGGGTATGTAACTAAAATACCAAACTCACCTATGGGAAACTGGACTAAAAATAGTAAGAGTATTTCATTTAGAAAGTCTAACATATTCTTTGAGATACGGTCACGTAAAGGGCAGTGTATTTTTCCACACTCTTTGCAGACACAGTTTTAATGATCTGGTTATTGCCATTATAGTAAATTAGTGACAACACTGCTCCCTGAAGACAAAAATACGCCTGTGATGTAAGAGGTAATTTCAGATTACACTTCTGGGTTACACTTGCCCTTCTGCACGCACCACTAATCTTACTCTTTGGTTTCCCAGCGGAACCTCTGGACCAAGGGACGGGTACAAAGGTCTCTCTGTGTGCTCTACCTCCCTGCGGGACCTGGTCCCCCTGGGCTGCCCACGTCATTTGATACAGTTCCTGCGTTTAATGGAAATTTTTTTCCTAATCACAACATGTTAAGCAGGTTTTAGAAAAATGAACTCTTCCCCCTCCACCAGCATCCTGCTCCATAAATAATCGTATAAAAAATTCCTTTTCGAATTTAGTACCAAGAAAAAAAAAAGGTTTCTCTCTATGTGTTGGTCCCTGTACCAGACAGTAAAAGCTATTGAAAACCATGGGGTTTCTTTCTGTTTGGGAATTAAATGAAAGGAGATTTTCAGTGTTCCTGCCAACATGCATGTAAGAAAAAGAAACTGAATTAGAGAATCGCAAAGGAGGGGCTCCTGGGTGGCTCAGCTGGTTGGGCAACTGCCTTCGGCTCAGGTCATGATCCTGGAGTCCCGGGATGGAGCCCCGTGTCAGGCTCCCTGCTCAGCGGGGAGTCTGCTTCTCCCTCTGCCCCTCACCCCACCTGCGCTCGCTCTCTCTCAAATAAATTAAAAAAAAAAAAAATTGCAAAGGAGGACTGGAGAGGAACTATCCATCCATTCAACAATATTTATTGAGCATATATTACATGTGACCAGTACTAAGGAAGGAAGCGGTAGCACAGGTAACCACAAACATCATCCCCATCAACACTTCTTGAGAACTATACGCCAGGCACTCTTCTAAGAATGTCACATATATTAAATCGGCAAGTGGCTATGCTAAGTTTAAACTTACCGAAAAACTAGGTTTTTCATTTAAACTTACCAAAAAACTAGGTACTATGGTATTGCTACCACCTTTGGATAAATGAAGACACTGAGGCACATCAAGCTTAAGCAGCCTACTCTAGGTCAGTGAGGGACGGCACACAAACATGGCAAGCCCAGCCCCACGGCTGGTGACCTTAATCACTGCTTTATGTGCCTCTGACTAGGCCTTCACAAGAAGAAATGCACCATCTCTCTGGGGAAACAAGACATAGATACAAAGTTAAATAGGAAACCAAGGAAAAGATAATGGTGTCATGCAGGTTACCCTAAATGCTTCAGAAGTGAGATAAAGAAAAAGAGCAAACAAATTTCAAAGGAAGGAAGGGCACCATGAATGCAGTGAAGGGTGACTTCTCACTTCTTGGAGAAGACAGAGGCTGAGGCGGGATTGGAAGGATCCACAAGACTTCGATAAACGCAGAGACACAGAAAGGTCAGTGTGGCTTAACAAGACTTCTACACCAAGGCATGGGGGCAGAGACCAGCGGCCTGTGAAAATAGGATTCTTTCTCTCTCTTTTTTTTAAGATTTATTTATTTATTTGAGGGGGGGCAGAGCAGAGAGAGAGAGAGAGATTCTCCATCAGACTCCCTGCTGAGCCCGGAGCCTGAAACGGGACTCGATCTCATGACCCTAAGATCACAACCCAAGCTGAAGTCAAAAGCAGGATACTCAACCAACTGAGCCAGCCAGGTGTCCCCAAAAACAGGATTCTAAGTAAGGAAAAGTGAAAGGCTGAATTGGAAAGGACAGCAGGAAGCAGAGTATAAATGATCTGATAAACAGATAACTCATCATGGGATAATTATCTTGACCAGGGAGTGCCCACTGTGCACCAGGCACCACGGAAAAGGCTCTACATAGAGCATCTTTTTTAATCCTAACAGGATCCCCATCACCTCAGATATGACAAGAATTATAAAGCAGGTTTGCAAATAACTACAATTCGGAAAGCACTTTGCCATGGGGCATTTACTCTTCACAAAATCCTACAGGCGAGGCACTATCTCCATTTGACGCCCAGGAAAGTGCAAACTCACAGAAGCGACAGGTACAAGGTCGCCCAATATGTAAATGGCAGGGCTGAGGTTTACAGCCAGCTTCTCAGACCCCAAAGCCCCAGCCCCACACCAGCAGCAGCCACGCCTCTGGGCGAGGAAGGGAGCATGAAAGCCACAGGGCGGCCGTGCTGGAGGACAGGCGGGGACAAGAGACACCTGGAGAGACATGGCGCTGCAGGAGAATCAGGCACCAGAGGTCACATCAGAAGTCAGGGGAGAAAGCTTTGGCTAAAAAAGGTCAACAGTGTGGCCCCCCCTGCAGAGAGGAAAGGGAAGGATGAAGACAACGACCAAAGCCTTTGATGATTCGGGAATCCTTAGTGAGACTTCAAAGGGCGATTTCCACTGAGGGTTCGGGAGGGAAGGCAGACGGCGAAAGTGACCGGATATGGGCAAGCGTGGACTGCAGACACAGATAGCTTGTTGATGAAGTCTTTAGGTAAAGGCAGGAGATGAGCAGGCCCTTCGCCGAGAAGCAGGGCTCCCAGGGATCAGCGAAGATGGTCTTCCAGCCCCCACACACGGCCCAGGGACAGGGGCACTGGGAGGGGGGCGCTGCTAGGTCTCCATGTGTGCGGGGAGCATTTTGGGGCTCTAAGGCATCTCAGGGGCATAGCACCGAGCACTGGCCCAGTCCCTGAGGGCTTCTGGGCTGCAAAATCCTTGCAAACCTCAGGGACCTGAGTCAGCCGGTGCAGATTTGCCACAGGGGAGTTTGTCGCTGAGTTGGGAGGAGGAGCTATTTGTGGACAGTGACAACGGTCTGCAGAACATGAACCCGAAGCTTCTGCACTCAGCAGCAGTGCTCTGCCCCCTTCTTTCCTCCTTCCTCTCGCTCTCTTCTCAACTCCTCCAGGAGTTCACAAGCACCTTTTCTGAAGCAGTTTAGAGGCCTGGCAGGTACAGGGGATCCCCCATAATCCCCTTCCTGGTATCAAGACAGCACAAGGATTTTGACAAGACGGATGACCCCACAGGGCCAGAAGACCAGAGGGTCCCAGCCAAAACCCCCAAAACCAGTTGAGGGACTGCACCATGGGGCAAGAGAGTGGTAGCAGAGGGAGAGGGGGTGTGTGCCCTGAGAGTGTGAGGAGGCATAGAATGTTCCAGAACGCACAGCTGCACATAGGCTTTGCAGAGGGCTGGGATGACCAGGTTGAGGAGGATGGGAATGTGGGAGACGCTTATAACTAGTCACCAAGATTAGTTTTAAAAAGAGCACACACAATGGATCCAGCAGAAAGAGATAACGGCAGTGGGGGGAGGGTGTCTGCATGTGGAGATCAGGCTCCTGTGCGTTTGCTTCTTATATTTTTACAGACTGCAAGTTGCACAGACATCAGGATCATCTCTCATACTTTTGTCTGCCTAAAACGTCATGAAGATCCTGGGTATGATAGGTTCTAAGTAGGTGGTGGCTGATTAGTATGCTGGTGATCATGACAGGTGGTGGCTGATTAGTATGCTGGTGAGCATGACAGTACCAGTGGCCTGGGGTGGGGAGGAGGGGACAGCAGAGGGAATGTTCCTGGGGGCACATGGAGAAGCGTCAGCCCGGGATGAGGGAACCTCTGCTGAGAGCACTGGGGAGGAGGAGAGGGTGTGTAGGGAGCTGGGATTGGGGAGTTCTCTGCCATAAGTAGGGATGTGGAGGCAGAGTGCAGGGAAGGTCTGCAAGCCTCTGGAGGTCCCTATGCCAGGGAATTCAGGAGAGAGGCAAGGAAAGATGCTGGAAGGAAAGGGAGGCTGCATGGAGACCAGCCAGGATTAAGGGGCCAGGCCAGCTCTGCTTAGGCCAGGACTGTCATTTTTGTATTTATCTTACCCACAGCCATGACCCACAGTCCAGGGACGGATGCAGAGAAGGAACTGCTGCCGATGAAGGGGGCAGGGAGCCTTGGCATCAGAGGCCGGGGGGCAGGGGCCAAGGGCGGCAGGTGACAGCTACCGGCACTGCTCACAAAGAGACTGAGCGCATGCAGGTAGGAAGCAAGACAGGCTCAGGGGACGTTGACCAGGGGTGCTGGGCGGGAGCGGCCGGGTGTGGCCCAGGACGGGGGACACAAGGGCACAGTCGAGTTGGGCAAGCTAAGTGGGGAGAAGTCGGTCAGGCCCTGAAACCATGTTTCTCCATCTCTCTATGCCCCTGAGCCAGTGGCCGATGATCTGTGTCCCAGCACCTAGCACAGGGACCCCCTGCAGCAGGAAGCGATTGGTAGCTGCTGAAAGAATGATCTCATCGGACCGCTACCACAGTCTTCCCATGCCCCTCACGTCCTCTGGTTTACAGAGGAGAAAAGGAGGCTCCAGAGAGAATCTATCCTCCAGTTCTGCTCTAGGATCTGCCAGGTGGAAAAGGTGGTCATCTAGAAGGATCATCAAAACAGTTATAAAACTTTGCAGTGATTCAGGAAGGGTGGAGTTCCCCCCCGCCCTCCCCGGGGAGAATCTTAGGCTGGGGCTAGAGAGGCACTCGCGGGTCTGATCCAGATACGATCCTATTGTCAGGAGAGACCCAGGGGGCTCCTACCTGACTCTGTGGGGACAAAGAGGCCATTTTGTTTGGGGAGTTGTTTTATTTTCAACAAGAGCTAAGTAATTGAATGGGCTATTCCAGTTCTGGTTCTGCCCTGAACTATGATACACACATACACACACACACACACACACACACACACACAGGGACACCGAATAGATGCTATCATCTCACGCCCATCTCCAAGCGGTAAGAGGGCCCCTCCTTAACAAGGAACGTGAGTGCCACTGACAGTCGGAACATCAGATAATCTTATCAGACCCGGAGCTGCCTGGTGCAAGCAGGCCCTCTCCACAGTTGCACACAGGAGACTCAACCAGAGATCTGAGGCCTCAGGGGAATTCGGACAGAATGCCCTCCCGGAGGAAAATACCAAGCTGGAGGAAAGAGCTGCCTTTCAGAAAAGAGGTGGGAGGCTAGTGGGACCACAAGGGCAGAGGAAGGGTATTTGAGGAGGAATAACTCATAAGACCTTGCAGCTCTCAGGGAAAGCAGAGTCCTGACCCACTCATTTAAGAAAATAAAAAAAAAACTCCCTGTTTGGCATCCAAAATATTCTTTATCCTCTTGGGAATAGAAAAGGCTTAGAAGACTTAGTAGGATTTTTTTTTAATTTTAATTCTTTTTTTTTTTTTTTTTTTTTTTTTGGAAAGAGAAATGCAAGGCTTTCTACTTCCTGAGCAGCCCTTCAGCGCTGAGGCGGGCTCCCCGTCCTCTTGGCCTTCCTCCCTGTGAATCACCATTCCTCTGGGCCCCCAGGGCCACTCACACACCTTCCTGCCTCGGTGAGTGGGGGGCATTTCCAGCTCAGGCTGCTGTGTGCCCTGGAGGTGCTCAGGATGTGTGCCCCGAACCCTAGCGGTGCAAAGGCCACCGGGTGAAGGGTTCTCTCCTAAGTCAGAGGATGACGGAGCAGAAGGCAGACTACAATTCTGTTCCAGTTCCATCGCAGGCTTTTCTTTTTCTTGGAAATTAAAAAAAAAAAAAAAGACAATAAAAGGGAGGGAGTAAAAATGCACCAATCCTAAACAGCAGTACCTGCCTGGAGGGGACACCTGTGGGGTGGCCAGCCGGTGGCCTCGGGGGACAAACTCCTCAGGGGCTCCTTCTCAAACAAAGCGCCAAGTTTCAAAGCCCTTCCGGGAGCCTCCGAAAGTGGGCCGACTCCTTTAAGACCTTTCCAGCAGTGCAGCACTTTCTCAGGTTACATTGTCCCTGCTCTTCTTCGGTTTCCTGCCTCCTTACTCACTGAAGCCTGTTTTCCACTCTCTACTCTGCTGTCTTTTCCAGAGCAATTATTCTTAGCATGTGACTGTGCGGTACAGAACTCCGAAAAGTCCGTAGAGCCGAGACATTTCCATTTCTAATTTTTTCCACCTTCTGGGGTTCAGACCAGATTAGAGGTTCTTAGGTCTGGCGGCACATCAGAATCACCTGGAAGCTTTAAATAAAATAAGCCCAAGGCCTCACCCCAGACCAATTAAATAGGAATTCTGGGGTTGGGAGAGGGCTGGAAATCAGGATGTTTTTAAAGCTCTCCCAGTGATTCTAAGCTGAGAAAACCAGAGGGGCTAGATCTTGATCAGATTTTCATTTATCCTATCAGTCTCAGGTCTCCGCTGGAATGAATTACCACCCAGACGGCCACATCGGAAATCCCGGACGTTGTCTCTAAATCAATAGGTTTCAAAATCCAGTTTGTATTAGAAGTTCCTTGGTCCTTGTTAAAAATGCAGATTCTTGTGCTTCACCCCAGGGATATATTCCATGGGTGTGGAGTGGGGCTCCGAAGCGCATTTTTACCACCATCCCAGGTGATGCTGATGTGGTGTGGGGAGGCGTCCCATGAACCCCACACCGAAAAACAAATGTTTGAATCACCTTTGGGTAGTGCCCCAGCTGGGCTTAACTGATTCACGTGATACTTGTGATCCGTGAGAGCATTATCCACAAATTGCAAGAGCTCCGATGATGATACCAAGGGACAGAACAAAGTACTAAAGGGCCATTTAAGCCTGCCGCCTATCGGACCCATTAGTAGTCTGATCACAAACACGTGTAAACATGGATTTCCTGCTTTATTCATATATGGAATGAGAAGCCCATTTTTGCTATTTATATATCTCACTACTCTAACGTCTTTGATAGCATCCTGTATTTCCTGGTTAAATGACAAACGGACATATTTGTCAGCGCATCCACCTCCCCAAAACTCCTCCAATCTCCTGTCTCAAGTCTTCCCTTACATTCAACCAAAATAGGCTAACCCATCCCCAACCACATGAGTTACATGGAGGTGGAGGGAATGCTTCCCTGGTTCCCTCTGCACCGCCCCCTCCCCTCCACCCGTGACCTCAGCAGTGGGGGTGGGGGTGCCTCCACCATTCCTCTCTGCTACTTGCATTCCACCTGGGTGCTCGGGCCCAGCCCCAGCCTCACAGCCTCCCATGCTGGGTGGTCCCCTTTGGCCTCCCACATTCATTCTCCACTCTTCTCCGCCCCACTCTGTGCCCCAGGAGGTTGACTTTTAGGGAGCACATTATCTGAGCTCTCGTGCCCTCTGGCTTCTGACTGGAGCAGCTGGGGGAGGATGGGAGAGAGAGACCGGAGTATTTATTCCTTTGCTCCCCCCGTACACACACCCCCCCCCAACCTGGCTACTGCGGTTCCAGCTCTGGCTGAGTTTTTCAGCACTCATGGCTCCCACCAGGCTCCCGCCTGACCCCACAGGCTTGGGAGGGTGACGGCTTCCTGTAAATGGCTAGGCCCTAGCAGCTTTGCCATATCTTATTGACTCCCTTAATCCTCTGGAAATAATTTCTTCATTCTGTTCTTTTGGTTAAGCTATGTGGAGAGTTCCATCCGTTTCCTTTAGGAACCCCGGTGGATACAACCTTCAGCGAGCACTTTCCCAAGATCTCAACTCGCCCAGTCCTGGGACACAGATTCCACCTTGGGGCCTTTGTGGCATGAGCTGCACAGAGTTGGTACACAGAGCCAGTTCTGGTGAGTAGGGAAGGTCCCTCGGGTAGTCGGATATGGCTGCCCAGACTGGGGTCTCCCAGACAACCCCCAGCTATCTGGGCCCTCGTCAGTTTGCTGCATAGTTAGCTTCTATTTCTAAATTAACTATTTCAGATACTCTCTATGCAAGAACAGCACTTCTTACTACATGAGCCCCTCCTACCCACCTCCTTGCCAGTCACATCTGGCCAGTAGCCAGTCAGATGGCGCCCTCTCCGGTTTTCAACCCAAGAAATTCAGAGACCGACAACAATCAGAATATGAAGCAGTTTACAGTCGGTAGCCAAGTTGACCCACGGAAAAACAGGAAAGCCCTCAAAAGACCAGGAGGGTAGGCTAGAGACCTTGAAGACTGTGAGACCATCTGGCTTCTAGAAGTTTCCCAGCTCTGGTTCCTTGGAGGCCTGTGTGTACCTCTGTTCCCTTGTCTGTTACCACAGCCCTGCCCTTCACCTGAATAAGCTTGAGCAAGCATGTGATTCATGCGCCAACCAGCCTGAAGCATCGGGAGAACCCAGCAAGTCCCCTGTGGGAGTTGGGGCAGGAACCTCATAGGCATGGAACCGTCCAGACACCTGGATTAAATTTCAGGAGCAAATGAAGAGACAGGCCTGTCTTGGTTCCACAAGTCTGGGAACACACCGGAGGGGCACCCCATGGAGCAAAGAGAAGGCACTTCTACCGAGTTCCCCCAACAAAGGCCATATCGATGGGCAAAGTAACAGGGAGGACAGCGTATGAGCCACTGAACTCTGAGAAGAAGCTAAGACCAGTCACAAGGAAGGTAGTGATGGAGCAGGAGCATGGATTCTTGTTTTTGCTTTTGACCAGCTCAACAGTTTTATTAGAGAAATCCAGGATGACACAGGACTTTAGAGTTGGCGTCAGGACCCTTCTTTTTGCCAACACTGACAAAGCGCTGGTTATGCATCTGCTTGGCCTGACCTGTCTTCTCGCATTTGGCCGCCTTGAGAGTCTGACCTCTCGCTTTCCCAGTACAGGCCAGGAAACCACTGGAGCAATAATACTGAGGCAAACATAGGAGCATGGCGACCCTCAGCCTTGTTCTCTCCAAGGCAGGCATGGTCTGGGAAGCAAGGGTTCCTTGTTTCATTCCACATGCTTAATGTATACGTATCGAGTGCTTGGACACAATGTGGAGTGGAGTGCCTTTTGCATACACTGTCACCGCCTTCCTAACCCCCCCACTCCCGTGGAATTTATTAGCCCCATGCCACAGAGGGAATGGAGCTCCACGAAATTCAGTAACATTTCCAAGGTCACAGAGCTGGTAAATGACAGAGCGAGGACTCAACCCAATTTTGTCTCTCTACAAGACCCGCCTTCTTAAGCACTTTGTATGCTCACTCAGCCCTTGCCCCTTTGGGGCTAACAGTCTAGGAGGAGAGAATTCAGTCACGGTCACGATCTGCCTTCCTGACTTAAGTAACAAGACACCTGCAGGAAGGGACTGGGTCTTGTTCCAGGGCTCCGTCTGAGACTCCTATTTCTTGGCTTAGCGCCAAGAACGCGATAAATGGTTTCAATGTGGACAAGAATGGCAACACTGATCACAGTGTCAATCAGCAACTGGGGGGCATCTGGGTGGCTCAGTCGGTTAAGCGTCTGCCTTCGGCTCAGGTCGTGATCCCAGGGTCCTGGGATTGAGCCCCGCATCGGGCTCCCTGCTCAGCAGGAAGCCTGCTTTTCCCTCTCCTACTCCCCCTGCTTGTGTTCCCTCTCTCACTGGGTCTCTATCAAATAAATAAAATCTTAAAAAAAAAATTAGCAACTGGATGTCGACTTCTCCTCCTTTGCAGTGCTAAAATTCTAGACCCGCTGACCAGGAAGGAATAAGTGAACGAACAGATAATGAACAGGATGGGCTTGTTTCAATCACCGCAAACCCCTATAATCCCACGCCTACCTCTTAAACCCCAAGTCACCGACAGAGAACAAATTGATGATACGCTCTGGTCTCTGGTTGATCGTGACCACATTTATTACGTACATGAATGAGAGGAAGTGCTCGGGCGCTGGCCCGTGGCAAAAACAGAGGAGCAGAATGGGACCCAAGACTGACAGCAGCAAAAGCAACAGTAGTGCACCTGGTCCATGAGCACAGGGAGAAGCAGAATCCCCGCTGAGCAGGGAGCACCATGTAGGGCTCAATCCCAGGACTCCAGGATCATGACCGGAGCCAAAGGCAGATGCTTAACCGACTGAGCCGCTCAGGTGCCCAGGCCTTCTATTTCTAAATTAAATAAATTGTTTCTATTCATGTGCAAATTCACTCATGAAGAGCCCGTTCACTTTCCTAGTCCATGGGTACCGTGGTCCTTTGAGGGGCTTGTTAGCTGTGGCTTCGGGGTCCAAAAGGGTGCTGAACCTTGTTGACTAGAATGAAGAGCCTGAGAACCTATATGCATCTCTGTGTGAACAGAAATTTCTGGAATGTTACCACACACACACACACACACACACACACACACACACATACACAAACCGTAAAGGTTAGCGGTCTGTGAGAAATGAGATCCTTTTCTTTACATACTTCTAAAATGCTCAAAAAAATATTTTTACCAGAAGCATGTATTACTTCTATAATCCTAAAAACCCTTAGTATAAACGATGGCCATCATCACACATTAAAAGGGTTAGTTGAAAATTGTCTGCGAGTCCAGATCTAGGGCTGCCGGGCTGCAAAGGGACTAGGACTGCCCACGTTTCAAATTTCACTGCTACTGTTCAATCTGTATTTGCTAAGTGGTCCACACTGAGCAATGTTTCTTCATCACTTACAAAGCGCTGACTTGAAGCTAGGCCAGGGGCTGGCAAGCTATGGTCTGGGGAGCCAAATCCAGCCGACCACCAGTGTTCATTAATAAAGTTCCCTTGGAACACAGCCACGTTCGTTCATTTACGTATTATTATCCAGGGCTGTTTTTGTGTGAAAACAGCCCAGCTGAATAATTGCAGCAGAGACTTTAGGGCCAACAGAGCCTAAAATACTTCCTATTTGGCCACTTACAGAAAAAGTGTGTTGGTCCCTGGGTTAGAGACGGAGGCTCGGACAGTGAGCAATGAGAGCCCTGTACCCTCCCTTGTGGTACTTCGTGTCTCACTGGGTGGCACTTAGTCCCACAAAGACGTGTAACTGCGACACACCGGCAAAGAAAGGTGAGGTCTGGCGCTAACTACAGAGTATTCTGGGCAGTTGCCCTATTGGGGAATATCAAGGAAGACAAAATGCAAAACCAAACAGCAGGGACATAGGTCCTTGGATGGGAATTAAGAAAACAGCAGCACCCTCCCCTACCTCACAGAAATGAGCCAAAATGGCCGGAGGTGAAGGCCTTGCAATATGTGGGCACCAGATAAGGCTGGGTGGGGAGTGGGAGACGCGTGTGCAGGACTCTGGGGGACTCTGGGGACCACGATAAGGACTTATCTTTATATGAGGAGAAGTTGGGAGCCCCGAGGCTTTCCAGGGCGGCTGCTGGAGGCACGCTGGGCTTGATGATCTGAGAGGATTTCTCTGGCTTCCACGGGGAGTAAGTTTAGAGATGCCGGTAGGAGGGATTAGCCAGTGGGGAAGCTAGAGGAAGATGAGGGGAGCTTGGACCTCCAAGTGCAGATGGCAGGGATCACGGGGGGAGGTCTGTCTGGTGAGGATGCAAGAGCAAGGTCATCAACCGCTCTGAACAGTGCCCGTGGCCATGAAGGAGGCATCTGTCATCCTGGGTACCATGGTTCCAGATACACTAGAGATACCCGAGAATGAGAAAAGACCGATGGTGGCTCGTAAGCTCTCCTTTCCCTTCCCCGGGCTTCCGTGCATCCTGGGACTTTGGTGGATGACCAGTCTTTTGGAAACACCAACAGTGGCCATTTCCTTACATGGCCCCACTCAGTCATGCGTCCCGGTCAATTCACTCAAAACGCTGATGTGATATGGGTCCACTTCTTCCCTCAGTAATAAATATTAAAATAACGATACGGGGACCTCCTGAAACCAATGCTACCATCTCCCAGACACAGCAGGAAGGCTCAAGCTGGGTGGATGCCAGGTTATCTAGGACATGAGGGCAAAGGTAAGAACTTGCACGGGGGGAGGACGTCAGTTTACTAACAGTCCTAAAGGAAAAGGAATTTCTGTGCTTTCAAGGACATGGGGGGAGGGGTGCTGAGTTGGAGCGAAGGCCCCCTCCCGGTCCCAAAGCAGGGTGTATGACATTAGCAGGATATGAAGTGTCAGAATGTGCTGGGTTCAGCAGCCTTTCCTACTCTGGGCAACCAGTCTGGGGGCACTGGAGGGACTCGGGAGCTCTCTAGGGCTGAAGGATGGATGAGTGGGTCCAGTCTCTCTGTTCCAGACGGGGGCTCTGGAGGGTGTGGTTTGCTTGCACCTGCACCCTTGGGGGCCGTGAGCATCCACGGGCATCGGCACGTGGCTGTAGGGCTGGGAACATGCTTCTGCTCTATAAAATCCTGAAAAGCAAGCATGTGGACTTTGCAAAGAGCAGCTTCACTCAGGAGAGGGAAATAGGAGCTCCCCCGGACGTTAACAGCTTTGCTAAGAGAGGCAGCTCCACGTGTTCTCTGATGTCAGAGCCCCAGTCCCACCCTTCCTGGCTGTGTGAGCGTGGAGGACTAAGCCACCCTCTCTGGGCCTCAGTAGCCTCCTCTGCCCAAGGAGGATCACGACAGCACCAACTTCCCATGAGGATTACGTGAGATTGCACGTGAACACAGGTCTGGAGGAGTGCCCAGGGCGGTAAGCAAGCACCCCGCGAGCTCTCAGCCCTGACCTGAAGCTCTGCTGAACACTGAGAGGTACTTAGCACGCCTACCACACCAGCTCCTCTCCAGGATCCTCGTCTTGTTCACGGCAACCCCATCCTTCCAGCTGTCCTGGCCAAAGTCCTCAGAGTTGTCTGTGACTCCTCCCTTTCTCTCCCTTTTGGCTCTTCCTTCAAAATAGACCCAGAACTAGACCGCCACCCCCAGTGGTCCAAGCCACCACTGTCTCTTGCCAGATTATTGAAAGCTCCCATCTGGCCTCTCTGCTTCTGCCTTTGAACCCACAGAGCCGATTATCAATGCATCGGCCAAAATGAGATTCTATTAAAATTTAAGTCAGAGCATGACAAGAACCCCCCACTCAAAGTCGGCACAGTGGCATCCTGTCTTACACGGAGTAAAAACCAAGTTCCTTACAAACAGCCTAGAAGCCCTACATGGTCTGCCTTCTCCCACCCCACCTCTCTGACCTCATCTCCTGCTACTGTCCTCATTAATCTTTCTCTTGCCATATTGGCCTCTTCCTCAAACATGAGGAACACTCCTGCCTCAGGGCCTTTGCACTTACTGTTCTCTCTGCCTAGAACATCTGTCCCCCAGGTATCTGCATGACTGGCTTTGTCCCTTCCTTCAGGTTTGTACCCCAAATCACCTCCACAGTGATGCCTTCCCTGAAAACCCTTTGAAAACGTCATCTTTTCCCTGTAGCTCATATCCTCCTGCCTAGCTTTATTTTTCTTCTTAGAAAGAAGAAATTTTCTTTTTTTTTGTTTTTTAAGAAGAAATTTTCTTAACTTAGAAACTTTCGCTATTTAATGTTATGTCTTCTATTTATTTTATTGCCTGTGTCCTCTATCAGATAGTAAGCTCCACGAGAGAAGGTATTTTTGTCTGTTTGATTCACTGCTCTGTTTCCAGGGCCGAAAACGGTGCCTGACACATAGCGGATGCTCTAATAAATATTCGTTGATTTGGAGAATTAACTGACAGAGGGCCAAGGGCCTTGTTAGAGAATTAGGCATTCCTGCCAACTGAAACTCAATCAAAACTCAAAACCAATCATGCCTAAAATTAAGGTCCAAGTCGATTGGAACATGTAATTTAACTTTTATTGTCAAATGATATTTCAGCCACCTGTTTACTCTGCAAAATGAAATGTACCCATGTTTTTCATCTTGATTCAAAGTATAGGACGTCCTCAACCTGACATCTCCGGAGGGAGCTGCACTCTGTCCGGCACTGGGTCAATAGAAGCATGACTGGAATACTAACGGTGCTTCTATTTTTGGTTCGTGCCACAAGTCAGTTTCTCTTTGATTTCTCCTTCCTTTCAGTGGCCAACTAGATACATCAGCAGGCAACAAATTATGGCTGCCACAGATGCCACGTTCCATGGGACCCACTGGTTACGTGGCCACTCTGGAGATGTGATCTACGACTTGAAGGGGGACCACATTCTCGAACCAATGGCAATTCTAGGAGCAAGACCAGATCACAGGAAGCAAAAGCTCCTGGCAAGGCGGAGGATTTATTTTCTCATATTCTCACTTGTACTTTAGAAGTTTCACTGACAGTTGAAAAGGAAGAGAAATCTGAAACCCAAAGAATAAACTCATTCAGGGAAATCGCCATGAGCGCATTGAATCACCATGAGCTCATAACTGAGCTGAGGATAATCTGAAGCCGATTCCAAAGCAAAGCCACAACTCATCCAAAGAACTAGGTGAATTCAGTAAAATAAAAATAAGCGAACAACCCTAGTCAGTCAATTTGGAATCTGGAGAGAAAATATAAACGTGGTCACTGGAAGACCTCACGCTCGAGTAGGAAGGACACGAAGAACTCGGGAATCGGGCAGGCACGACCTGCCATCCAGGCTCTGCAGCCAGCAGCACCGTGGGTAAGCGGCTTCAAGACGCTAAAGCTCAGTGTCCTAAGCTCTAAACACAGGTCCCAACATCTAGTTATAGGAATGAGTTAATTTGCAAAGACGCTTGTCCGTAGTGAGGGAATCAGTAAATGCCAGCTCCTTTCCTGGACTGTCCGAATGTCAGTCTGAACCAAAAGAATTGTGCACAGAGATGTCACCACTGACCTGTTTCGGGCCAAAAGAGCCCGAAAATGTTCTGCCACCGTAGGGCAAGTCCCTCAGCCTGCTCCTGAGATCGACCACAGATCCGACAGAAACACTGAATTCCAAGAGGAAGAAAAAGCCAGAAGAGGAGAAAAATGCAAGGAAGGAGAGCCGAGGTGACTCCTGCTTTTGCTATGTGCACCCGAGGAAGGAAGAAATTGTGAGTGACTGACTCTGGAATCATCCCTTTGAGTCAGCCGCTTCCCAGGCTTACCCAGACTCAGCGCCGCAGACTGCAATGCATTTGTTCACAGTCTATTTTGTGATAACACACCTCTTGGTGACTCAGGACAGGGAGGGTGGAGGTGTTTCTGGCACGAACTTTATTTTTGCTCTTTCAATCACCTCAATCCATCCATTCATCCATCTGGTCATTCAATCTCTCACCAAAGCTCTTTCTAAGCACTTGTATAATGTGAAATATAAGCCTGGTGTTTGAGAGGATACACAGATGGAGGGTTTACATTTTAAGAGAGTTGTAGAATTGTAAAGAGTCACCTGTCTAATCCAACGTTCCATTTGTGTGTGTGTATGTGTGTATGTCTTACACCTTTTATAGCATGCGACTCTTGATCTCGGGGTCGTGGGTTCAAGCCCTGCACTGGGCGTGGAGGTTACTTAAAAAAATAAAAATAAATAAATCTAAAGGTAATAAAAAAAAGGGGGGAGGCCGACTCAGTCCGCAGAGCATGTGACTCTTGATCTCAGGGTTCTGAGTTCAAGGCCTGTGTGGGGTATACAACTTATGTAAATATATAAATAAATAAATAAATAAATAAATAAATAAATAAATAAATAAATAATTTAATGTATTTTTTAATGTAATAACACCGGGGTGCCTGGGTGGCTCAGTCGGTTAAGTGTCTGACTCTTGATTTCAGCTCAGGTTGTGATCTCAGGGTCATGAGATCGAGCCCTGAGTCAGGCTCTACACTGGGTGTGGAGCCTGCTTGGGATTCCCTCTCTCCCCCTGCAACCTCTCTAAAAAAAAAAAAAAAGTAATAACATCTATTAGAGTGAGACCTTAGTAAAGTAGACACATTACTATTTCCTAAGACCTTACCATATTCACATACTGTGTTATAGGTTCGTGTGTGTTACTTTTTGATCATTTGTCACAAACACTATACGAAGTTAAACACTGTTGTTGCCTCTAATGAGCAGATCAGAAAAACAGGACTGGAAGAATTTAAGGTCACGTAGCCTATAAGCAGCAGAGCAGGAGGTCTGAATTCAAGTCTCCTAACTAGAAAGTCTGTATCAGAATTGTCCTATTTGCTGCACAGGGATTCAAGTGTATGATGTCGTCTATGTATCTGTTCTCTGACACAATGAAAAAGGGACCGATGTTAGAAAAAAGGCCTGTCTGGGGCACCTGGGTGGCTCAGTGGGTTAAAGCCTCTGCCTTCGGCTCAGGTCATGATCTCAGGGTCCTGGGATCGAGCCCCACATCGGGCTCTCTGCTCAGCTCTCTGCTTCCCCCTCTCTCTCTGCCTGCCTCTCTGCCTACTTGTGATCTCTCTCCTCTCTGTCAAGTAAATAAATAAAATCTTAAAAAGAAAAAAAAGAAAAAAGGCCTATTTGATAGTTTCAGGGTGTGTGTAGGTGAGAAGCCACTGATAGAAATTAAAGATCCAGAACTTAATCAAGGTTCTAACTTGTGATCACTGTTCACAGGCACTTACTGAGATCTGAAATATGGCCTCATTGGGCCCTTTAGGACAATGCTTTTGTAGTTAACTAGAATCTACCCTTCACTCCAGAGCCACTGACACCTAAGCAACATTGACGTGGCCAGATTTGTGCTCCCATTTGTCCTACTAACTATTGGAACGAGCAATAGAGTGGAAATTAAGACCCCATATAAAAGATGAGAATTAATAACCTATGGCCATAATGCAGTGGATCGACTGTGAGGTCAAAGCAATGTATGCAAAGAGCACTGGACTGAGAGCCCATAGTCATGAGTACCAATCCAAGCTGTGTGACCCTGAGCGCATCGCTTAATCCCTCTGAGCCCATTTCCTCATCTCTACAATGAAGACAGTGACATCTACCTCAGAGTATTTTTGTGAGATTAAGTAAGCGTAAGCTAAATACAAAGCCAGATCCATCCTGTGTCCATCTTGATAAGATGGTAGTGTTACATGACGGCCTCCAGCATGAACTGACAATGCACGTTGGTAAGGCATCACTGATCCCTTCTCCAAAAATGCTTCCATTAAATGGAAAGGACTTGAGAGATGAAAAGGTTTGGGGCTCCCTGTACACAAAAGCAGAACCTAGTTCTCAAATCTCTGAAGTCTTGACTAGAAACCTTATAAAGCATCTCCACCATGCTAATGGGGGGAATATTTTCTTACTTTTTTGCCTTTTTCCTCCATTCTCTATCTATCTATCTATCTATCTATCTATCTATCTATCTGTTAAGATTTTATTTATTTGGGACGCCTGGGTGGCTCAGTCGGTTAAGCGACTGTCTTTGGCTCATAAGACCTACAACAGCCCGCTGTTTTCTCTGCTTCCTTTGGAGTCCTCCTTCTGCCCCTCGGAAGATGCCATTTAAATTCTTCCCGTGTGGGTGGACATGGGATTCTGTATCTGACACCAAAAAGCCGTCATCCAGAGAAGAGATCCGAATCCTCTGGGGTCGTTCCAAAGGCCGGAGCTGGGACTAATGGGGTGGACTTAGAAGAAGGTTCCAGCTCTGCACATGGAACGTGTTTGTATTAGTGGCTGCTGGCCAGCTATGGGGCAAGCCTGTGCAGCAGCGTGTGTCCCACCAGGAAAGCTCAAGCTGAGCGTCTACCCGCTGCTGCCTGGCTGAGCCCAACAGCACATTATTTGATTCAACCCTTGTCGAGGGACTCTGTGTGTCTCAGGCGCTAGGAACATAAGCAGGATGAGGAACACGCAGCATTCTCCTCTCGAGGGCTCACACAGAGTAGACCGACACATAAGCAGGTCATTATAAAACAATGTGCGGAGGGACGCTTGGGTGGCTCAGTGGGTTAACCGGCTGCCTTCGGCTCAGGTCATGATCTCGGGGTCCTGGGATCAAGCCCCGCATCCGCATCGGGCTCCTTGCTCGGTGGGGAGCCTGCTTCTCCCTCTGCCTCCCACTCCTCCTGTTCATGCGCCCTCTCCCTCTCTTTCTCTCTGACAAATAAATCTTTAAAAAAAACAACGTGGGGAATACAAAAAAGAGAGAAATTATCAGAGTACTGAGCAGTGGAGCTAACTCAGGTGGGCAACTCCTTCTAGAAGAGAGGACACCTCGGCAATCTTAAAGGATGGAAGAGGGGAAGAAGTGAGGGGCAAGATGGGATAGTACAGAAAGGGGATTTGGGGCAAAAGGAATGAGCGTGAGGACAGAAGCAGAAGTGACAGTCAGTACAATTTCTGAGGGGCATGCCAGGCAGCTGGATAATGCCAGAACAGAAAATGCGAGGGTGGGGAGGAGTGAGAACCAAGGCTGGAGATGGAGCCAGGAGCCAGGACGCAGAGAGCCTTGTACACTGCATCCTGCGGGATGTACTTGGTCTGGCAGGTGTTGGGCAGCCAACACCTTAGAGGTTTTAAGCTCCAGAGTGATGAAGTTTCTCTGATCTTCAATTTTGGAGCTTTTCCCCAAGGAAAACATTAGGATAGCTGTGAAAGCTGCTGAAATGGGCTGTGGGTGGCCCCCAGGGGCCAGCGCAGCCCTGCCTGACTCATCACTCAGGGCAAGCACCGAGCTCCTTTGGCCTCCTGCCTCTTCCTCCCCTGTCTGCTGGGCCTCTTGGTAAAGCTGACTTGGGAAAAAAGGGGATGTGGGCACAAGGCAGCTCAGCATTACAAAGTGCTTTGAAGCACCCAGAAGTCCACGGTGAGTCCTGACCATCCTTCTGCAGTGGGGACCTTGGCTGGGAGGCAGGCCTCGGGATCCAGGCCAGGGGGTGAGGGGAGGGGGGGCGGGGAAGGGTCAGGCTTGCTGCAGTGTGCTCCAGAGCCTGCCAGCATCTCATCTTGCAGCTTTTCCTCCCTCCCTCCTGAAACCTTCCGGCTCCTGATTGAGGCTGGGAGGGTGGGGAGTGGGGAGGAGGGGGACACAAGCCCATCGTGCAGGGAAAAACATCAGCCACTGCCACCATTCTGACCTCCCCAGCTGGGAACTCAATGGCTTCCTGTCCTCTTCCAAACCACTGTTCATCTCTTCTCTCAACCTGCCATTTGGACCCAGGTCTCCCCTCCTTCCCACCCCATCCCTTCTATTGGGAACACCTAAGCAGACTGTCACCTACCTACTTCTACTAGTTCAGTAGCTCATACCACTCCCCACACACTAATCCCTGAATGTGCATTGCTCCCTTTTTCTGTTCCCTCCAAAGCACCAGGAGGCTTGGAACTATTCCTGCTCTTTGTCTCTCTTCTGAACTCTGCCTCCTCCTCCACGCACAGCACAAATGTCATCCTGACCCTAAGTCTTTCCCCTCTCACCTCCAAGAGAGATGAAATCTAATAGGGCTTTGTTTACCTTTATTAAAGTATGGGCTTTGCTCAGGACCTAATAACAGCTAGTACTTATGTGCCAGGCATCTCTCAGGGAACTTTAGATAGTCACTCATTTAATCCTCAAGGCCACCCTGTTATTAGCTCCGGGATAACCTGCCCAAGTTTACAGCTAGTCAATACAGAAACATTCTCGAACCCACACAGCTTGGCTCTGATGAATCGTTTTGCCACTCTCCACCCAGCAGACTTTTTCTCCTGCACGACAGGAAGCCTTAGAGCCCAAGAGCTACCCCCTCTTCTCCAGGTACCCTAAGTTCCTGGCACCCAACAGGTGATTACTAAATGTGCTCCGAATTCAACTGAAATTCAGCACGCATTCCCGTGTCTTCCTCACATGTATGTTCTGTCTCCTCGAACCGTCCAGGAGATCCTCAAGGAGAAAGGCCTAGGTCATCTGTTTTTTGAGAGGCCCACAATCGTGATGCATAATGAATTGGGGAATACGGAGAGAGCTTGAAGGGTGCAGCTGGGGGCAAACCAATTGCAGATTAGTATATGTCTTACGTGTGTACAATTTACAAAGGCTTTTTCACACATGCCTGATCTCCTAGATCCTGACATCAAGGTGAGGGCTACGGATTGGATGCGGACAGGAAGGGAAGAAGACCGACGTGCAAGATGGCATGAGTCCTGACCAAGCTCTCGGAGCTAGAACATCTGGATGACATCACAGGGATTACAGCCCAGGGCTCTGAATGAAGCCCCTGAAAACCGCAGTCTGTTCCCCCGTGTGGTTTTGGCCAGCTGTGGCCATCAGGAATAGGTGGGCTCAGTGAGAAGCTCTGCCCCCTGCCAGGATGGCCTGGGCGGCTGGGGAAGGCAGAGCAGACAGTGGGAGGTGGGTGAGGGACGGAGAACCTACCAGAGGAGAGCCTGGCTGGGTCTGCAGAGAGGAGGCCGACTAAGCAGAGGCAGGATGTGTTAAGGCAGGTTCAGCATGGCCTCCCGGGACCTTCTGCAGTATTGGGTCACCCTCCCCAGCCAGTACAGAACGCTCACTACACGATTTCCAAGTGGTCTGATAATATAGATATGAAGTCAGGCAAAACTAGTTTGCCCTTCCCACTAATTGGAGATAGTCAGTTTCCCTACTGTTTGTAACTATGCCATGGCATTTCTAAAACTATGTGCCTTTATTGTCCTAACTCAGCAGAACTTCAGGTCGAATTTACTCCACATCCTGTGCACAAGGGGTTTTCAGGCTCACGTGGCCTCAGTAGAAGAGCAGCTTTTCCATAGAAGAAAGGGCAGTGAACTTCTAAGCCCAAACACCCGCCCTATCTTACTAGCTGGGTGGATTTCCACAAGTCTCTTCACTCCCTGGGCCTTGATCTCTTCTGCAAAATGGGCATGATAAACGCCCACCCATCCACCGACCCGGGCCCAAAGAACTGTGGCAAGGCCCTGCGCCAAGGCCTGTGGACTCTCAGCCGCGGCTTTCCGCTGATCTGAACTGCCCGTCCCACGCCCCTCACTGGTCGGGAAATGAAGGAGACACTGCAGATGTCTACCCCGAAATGCAGGGGAGAACCACCTCCCACTGGGGACCGCGGGGCCCCTGCGGCTTAAGCGGAGGCGCACGGATCGCCAAGCGCTGGCTGCGGCTTACACAGGGGGTGCGACGGGGTGGCTCAGAGACCCGGGGTTCCCGACCTGGCCCCGAAAGCGCAGGGGCTGCCCTTCCCCACCCGCGCCCTCGCGGTGCGGCCCAGCGCTCCCCCCACCTTCCCCCACCCCTACTCCCCCGGAGCCACCTCCACGCCCGGGCTTGGGCACAGCTCGCTCACCTGCGGCTCCACCAGCCAGCGGGGCTCGGCGCCGGCAGCCGCGGGACGCGCGGCGCGGAACGCCGAGTACACGGGGATGCGGTCCCGGCGGCTGTATAGGGTGGCGAAGCGCTCGGCGCCCTCGAAGCGCTGACAGATCTTCACGTGGGTCTCGGCCGCCAGCCCCGCAGGCGGGGTCCCGGCGTAGAAGAACCGGTCGCATTCGCCGAAGCCGGCTTCCTCCTCGCCCACGAGCCGGCCTTCCAGCAGCCCGGCCAGGGCGAGGAGGCTGCCCAGCGCGAGCCAGCGCGCGGGCCGCATGGCGACCTCTGCGGGCGCGGCGGGGGCCGAGCGGCGGCCGGCCGGGTGGGGGGCGCGCGGGCTGTGCGGGCCGGGCCGGAGGGGAAGTCGGGACCCGGGCGCGGCGCGGCGGGGCGAGCGCTCGGCGGGGCCGGGCGGGGCGGGCGGGGGGCGGGCCCGGGGCCCGAGGCCGCGCCTCCCTCCCGCCTACCCGCCCGCGCGGAAAATGGCCGCGGGGGCCGGGGGGCCCGGGGTTCGGGGTGCGGACGCGGCGGCGTCCCCGGCTCCCCCAGCCTACCCCTGGCCGGCCTCCGCGCCGTCTCGCCTCTGCAGGCCGGGGGGACGCGCCGCAGGAGCTAGGGGCCCGAGTCGGGTGGGCCTGATCCGAGGGGCTGGAAAGGGACCGTCCCCTGGGCGGGGCGCCCGGAAGCCTCCGGAGCCAGCGCGCCCCGGGAGCAGTCAGGGATGCTGAGGGGCGGCGGGAGATGCGCGCGGCACTGTGGCTCTTTGAGACGAGCGGGCAGAGACACCCCCCTCCCCAACACTGAAAAGCGAAAGGCTCCACCGGGCGCACATATAAAGCTTTGATGTCATTCTAGCGGATCAGAAGCCCAGAGCCTCAAACTGAGAAATCCTGTTGTAGGAAGTTCCTAACCTGGAAGGCAGGAGAGCCCTGCTGCGGTTCGCTTGGTGCAAGGCTGAGAAACAAAACCAAAACCAAGAAGGGACACCAGCGGACATCCTCGGTTGATGTGTTTATTTGATTCATTGTTTCCTTCACCGCGCTGAGTGCTTTCACGCCAGCCGAGGCCGGGCACGGGAGTAAAGCCAGAACAGGGCCCCTGCGGCATGTCGTCGACAGCCTAGTGGGAAAGCTTGTCATTAATCAAAGAAGCGTGCTATTAAAAGAATCATTAAAAACGGAATATGGAACTTGGAGGAATTGACCCCTTCCCGTCTGTTTGCTTTCCTTCCAAAGGTAACATTTTATTCTAAGGTTGAGCGGACTTTTGTAAATTACACATGTCCTCACCCCCAAGATTCTCGAACAAACTACAGGGTGGTAACGCCTGGATCTAACTAAAGCTTTTGCTGACTGCTCATTCCGGGCCACGGCCGTTGTTAGCTAGCTCCATCTTTATCTGCGGTCCCCAGTGCAGCCACAGATCACACGTCTCCTCCCATCTGATCACCTCTTTTCCACTGACTCTCTTCTCACAGGGGAGGGGATTTCAAACCAGACCCTCTTGGGCTTCTGCACTCATACCCCCTCAGTGGAACATCAGTAGATAGCCTTCAGCAAAGGCCTGAAAAGGAAAAGTGATGGCCGGTGTGGAATAAAATGACATTCTACTTACACTTCTGCCAGTTGGTTAGTTTCTCCCCCAGTTTGTTTGAAATCAGGAGGCAAACTAGATACACCACACCCCTGTCCCCACCTCTGTGCTCCGATGACAATTCATCCCCCACCCCCCCCATTACCACCTTAGACCAAGCCAGCCAACCTAGTCTCA
>CM052884.1:31374438-31385846 GCA_028534135.1 Potos flavus
CTCACGCATTCCTGTCCCTGCACCCCTTTCATTTAGCCGCCCCCCCAATGATCTGGTTGAACATTAGTTCTGCAAATCACCCGCCTTCCTGACAAGCTTGCCCTTCCTCCTCCCACTAAGCCCCCTCACCCTTCCTCCAGTACCTGAGGTTAAGGGCCCCATCTGATCTGCCTGCCAAGCCCAGTATATCCCCTGTATCTAACTGTTATCTCCTCCCTTAGAAATTCACATAGTGCCTGTCCTAGGGTAATGATTCAGTACAGTGAGTGAGTAAATGAATGAATGAATGAAAAAAAAAAAAACTTCTTCCATGAAGTTTTATTTGGATTCTCATTGTTCTAGTTCCTTCATTCATTTTTGAATTTTTTATTTTTTATTAATTTTTGTTAAAGATTTTATTTGTTCATTTTTGAGAGAGAGCACAAGTAGGTGGAGAGACAGAGGGAGAGGGAGAAGCAGATTCCCCGCTGAGCTGGGAGCCAGACATGGGGCTCGATCCCAGGACCTGGAGATCATGCATGACCTGAGCTGAAGGCAGCCTCTTAACCATCTGAGTCACCCAGATGCCCTTAATTTTCAGATGTTTTTAAAATATCTACCATGAGTCAGCCATTGTGGTAAATGTCGAGTATGCAGGGGGAGCAAAGTCGGACCTGATCCTTGCTCTCGTTGTCATATAGTAAACAATGTTGCCGGCACCTCAAAGGGCTGCACAGATAATCAGGATAGAAAGCAGAAGGTAATGGATCCTGGGCACCTGCTCTGCCCCAGACTAGAGAACTGGGAACTTTCTGGAACGTGGACTTCATTCCAAAGCAAGACTGAGATGCGCCGGCCTTCACAGAACAGAACTTAAGTAGGCCCGGAAGACAGATAAGCGAGTACAAGACGGTGGGGGAAGTGTGATTCACTATGAGGGGCCAGAAGGCTAATCTGGGGAGAAGTTCTAGAAAAACAATGCGTACAGCAGAAAATCACATTTCATGATGAGACACGTTGAAACAATAGCTCACAAACTACCATAATAATTCATTTCTAGCCAACATCTTTGGCTCTTCTTTCTGGGACTTGTACAAAATTGACAAATAATGAAGAAGTTAACCTCCTTTCGATCACTAGGAGCGGTGGGGAGGCTGAAAAGTAACTCCTCTTTGGGTTGGAGTGCCTGATTTATTTTCCTAATGATGACTAAAGCTGAGAAAGCAGGCCTGGCTCACCACTCCAGAAAGGACGGAAGTCCTCTGAATCAAAAGGGCTGGGGACACCCACACCAGCAAGGGGCTTAAGTCATGCTTACCTAGACTGGGGGCAGAGCTGCCTTCTTTCTAGCAAAGCTAAACTTTGGATGATGTCTAAAAGTAATAATTAGACAACTTCTGTTCTCATAGAAGCAGCATCCATGGGGCACCTGGGTGGCTCAGTCAGTTAAGCATCTGTTCCTGGGATCAGTCCCTTCCTGGGAGACAGCTTATCCCTCTCCCTGCGCCCCTCTCCCCTCCCCACTACTTGTGCTCTCTCTAGCTTGCTCTCTCTCTCTCTCTCTCTCAAGTAAATAAATAAAATCTTAAAAAGAAGCAGCAGCCTCCATATGTGTACATACACACTGGTTCTCCATTACCTTGCATCTGACCCATGAAACTGCTGGGCATTTTTGGGTTATTCAACTGCCTTCTTGGTATTTGTCCAGACATTAAAGGATTACATCAGGCAGGAAGAATAACTTTGAACTCCTCCAGTGGAGAAATATTGGAAATAATTTCCCTGATACACCTCAATAAAAAATGGATAAAATAAAAATAGATTTTTCCGAAGCTTTTTTTGGCTTTCCATATCTACAGGGAGAAGGGCGTAGTGGTTATGAACTTGGACTCTGGAGTGAGACTGTCTGGGTTCCGAAGCTGGATCCTCTTCCTGGCTCTGTGATCCTCGGCAACTTGTTGAACCCCTCTGTGCCTCAAGCTTCTCGTCTATAGATGAGGACGATGATAGCACCTACTTCCTAGTGTTAAATGATAAATGCATGAATACACCATGTTTCCTTGAGTGTAAGGCATGCATGTTTCACACTGAACGTTTCTGAAGTTGAGGTGTGTTTTACAATTGACAGTGTGGCAGAGTTTAATTGTCTCAGGGCTATGTAAAATAATAGTGCATCTTATAATCAGTCTTGTCTTAGATGTGATGAAAATCAGGATCCAAAAAAAGAACTTAGAAAAGTGCATAGCAAAAAAAAAAAAGAAAAAGAAAAAGAAAAGTGCATAGCGTACAGAAAATACTACCTAAGTATTTAATAGATTATAAGTCTAAAATATAAATATAGCTCCTTTTACTTTATCAGAGCCAATCAATATAGCACATTTTAAAACAGTTGTCCATGTTGGCAATGGCAGATAATGACTAGACTGACCCATTCTCCAGGAAAGAGAGAAACTGCTCTTAATACCTGGCTCGGGGTTGGAGGAGATGTCTGATATCCATCTCTGTGTCTTAGCAAGATCTCGGAAAAATATGTATCTGAGAGCTCCTGAGACACGGGTATCCTGAATGGATGAATAAGGTGGCAGCACTCTAGGTCAATATTCTTGATCTAATTATTTATTGGAGAGACTGGATGCTCTGACACACAGCAGAGAAGTAGGATCTCCGACGGTGGGGCTCAGCAATCCAGCTGGGGCCCCAAACCTGCATACATCGGGGACACACCAAAACTGTAGAGTTAACCACCACCTTTACAAGGATAGTGACCATCTAGCTACTCAAGAGGGCCCTTTGGAAATTTTACACCCCTCTCCAAGTGGCTAAGCAAAATATTGCTTTCCAATCATAAACAACAAGAAAAGATTCAAGAAAAGATTCAATAAATATATATTTTTTAAAATATCATCACGTTTCCGGTAATGCTTTAATGGACCTTGGAGATTCGTCCTATGAGTAACTCCCATGCCTCTTCCCACCAGCCGTAATTCAGCTCAACTTCTGGGCCCCAAAAGGCCCAGATGGGCAGGCAGGCAGACATAAGTGGGTGTTGTATATTTAGAGAGGGGAGCAAAAGCAGCTTCTCCTGCCTTTTATTTCTTGCTGATTACATGTTCTCTTTTAAAATGTATTCAACTGTCAATGTGAGAATGCAGAACATTCTGTGTTAAACTTTCATTATTTGTCCTTTTCTTCATTGTGAATAATTTGTATATTTCTACTTATCTAGAATAAATGTCTATTTCCTTTGTATCGAGAAAGTTTTAAAAAAAGCTTTCCAACAGCCATCAGAAAAAAGGGAATAAAGGCATCCAAATTGTTAAGGAAGAAGTAAAATTCACACTATTTGCAGATAACATGATACTAAAAAACGAAACTCTAAAGGCTCCACCAAAAAACTACTAGAACTGATAAACAAGTGCAGTAAGGTTGCAGGATACAAAATCAATGTACAGAAACCTGTTGCATTCCTATACACAAATAATGAAGCAAAAGAAAGAGAAATTAAGAAAACAATCCTGTGTTAAAATTGCACTAAAAATAATGATATATCTAGAAATAAACTTAAGGAAGGAGGTGAAAGATCTGTACTCTGAAAACTATAAATCACTGATGAAAGAAATTCAAGATGACACAAATGGAAAGACATTCCATGCTCATGGATTAGAAGAACAAATATTGTTCAAATGTCTATACTACCCAAAGCAATCTACAGACTTAATGTAATCTCTATCAAAATACCAGCAGCATTTTTCACAGAATTAGAACAAAAATCTCAAAATTTGTATGGAACCCCAAGAGACCCTGAATAGCCAAAGCAATCCTGAAAAAGAAAAATAAAGCAGGGGGTAACACAATTCCAGATGGTAAATTATATGACAAAGCTGTGGCAATACAAACAGTATGGTACCAACACAAAAATAGGTACATAGATCAATGGAACAGAGTAGAAAGCTCAGATAGAGCTGCAATTATATGGATGATTAATCTTCCACAAAGGAGGCAAGAATATAAAATGGGGAAAAGACAGTCTCTTCAACAAATGATGTTGGGAAAACTAGACAGCTACATGCAAAAGAATGAAACTGGACCACTTACTTACAGCATACATAAAAATAAACTCAAAATGGATTAAGGACCTAAATAAATGTGAGGCCTGAAACCATAAAAACCCTAGAAGAGAGCACAGGCAGTAATTTCTCAGACATTGGCTGGAACAGCATCTTTCTGGATACATCCCCCGAGAAACAAAAGCAAAAATAAATTATTGGGACTACATCAATATAAAAAGCTTCTGCGCATCAAAGGAAACCACCAACAAAACCAAAAGACAACCTACTGAATGGGAGAAGATATTTACGAATGACATATCTGATAGAGGGTTAGTATCCAAAAGATATAAAGAAATTCTACAACTCAATACCAAAAGAAACAAAATAATCCAATTAAAAGATGAGCAGAAGACATGAACAGACATTTCTCCAAAGATGGCCAACAGACACATGGAAAGATGCTCAACATCACTCGTCATTGCAAATCAAAACCACATGAGTTATCACCTCACACCGGTCAGAATGACTAAAATCAAAACCACAAGAAACAACAAGTGTCGGCAAAGATGTGGAGAAAAAGGAACTCTTGTGCACTGTTGGTGGGAATGCAAACTGGAGCAGCCACTGTGGAAGACAGGATGGAGGTTCCTCGAAAAATTAAAAATAGAATTACCATATGACCCAGTAATCACACTACTGGGTATTTACCCCAAAAAATACAAAAACACTAATTTGAAGGGATATATACAGCCTGTGTTTATTGCAGCATTATTTACAATAGCCAAATAATGAAAGTAGCCCAAGTGTCCATCAACAGATGAATAGATAAAGATGTGGATATATATACAATGGAATATTATTCAACCACAAGAAAGAATGAAATCTCACCATTTGCAACAATGTGGATGGAGCTAGAGAGTATGATGTGCCAAGAGATTCAGTGAGTGAATTTCATCACATCTAATCACCACTGATTATCAGAGGCACCACTAAGGCAATTAAATGATTCCACATTCATGCTAAAATCCAAGAGGTTCATGGTATGTCATCACCCTCCTTTGATTTGTCTAAAAAGGCTTTATTGAGAAAAACGGAAAGGAACAATAAGAACCATGACATTGGCCATAGTCATCGAACTGTTTCCCTTGGCTTATTAGCTAGTTCCCCTAGGTCTTAATTTTGGCCATCAGTGGTAATTAGGTGGCAACCTTTTCACCAGACAGTGTTATTGCTTGTCTCAAAGTGAGGATGCCTCTTCTTGGTGCTTTGTGCCCCCGCCCTCATCCTGTAAGACTTGTGCCTACATTTCCAATGGCATCCAGACCATGGACTCAGGTCCTGGCTCACCCATAGGCCTGTCACCTCCACCTTGCCCAACACTGTGTGAGCCCCTTGCTCTTGCAAGTTCTGCTATTAAAAGTTCCTAGGCATTTGAGGCCTTGTCTTGGCTTTATTAATCTGCTCCCCATGGACCCAGGGCCCAACAATGAGGGTATCTGTTGCAATTCTAATATTAGCAACAAACACAAGTCACATCATCTTGTATAAAGAGAACATTGAGGGAGAAACATTCGGTCACTAGCAGAGACATGTCAACATAAAACAAGGACCTCTGTCAACTGCTGGGCTGTCTATTATTCAGGGGAGAGAGATGGAGGAAGAGAGAAGAGTCGAGAGGATAAATCTTCCCCTCCTCCCTTCTGTTCTGTGGTCCTAAGGACATGCACATACTCTGCAGAATTCCCACACAGGCAGAGAGGTGCGCTGTGACCCCAGGAGGACAGAGGTCTGAGAAGGTGAGTCAGAAACAGCTGTGCTTAGGGCTAGGTATATGGAAGGTGTGCAGAAGGTCTACTGAGCTCACAAGTCATCTGAATTACACATCTTCGGTCACGTGACTTAGAGGACGCCAAGCATCTCACCTTTTTACCAGCTCCAAAGGTAGGGTGACAGCATCTAGGTTAGTCGCCATGATTGTGGGATCTCTACAACCCAAACCAGCTTTTTAAAACAGGAGGCATGTCTCAGAGATCAATGGGCCAACTCTGGCCTCCAGAAACATTTCATTTGGCCTTCAGGGCTTTTAAATTTGGTAATTAGCTGCCAAATTTTAAAAACCTGAGGATTTTTTTTCCCTAAAATTGCAAGTTTCCAGCTACTCCAGAAAATTCAGAAAATGGCAACCGCATGACCCTCATTCCTGCAAAACCACAGAAGGCTGGCCCCAAGGAGAGTCCTTGATCTTCCTGTGGGGCTTAAACCAACATCTCAACGGTACCACTCACTTAGATAACTCGCATGAGCCCAGGGGGAGGGCGAATTTTCCACCAGGAGTCAAGGGTCTCACGGGAAAGGTCAGGAGATCCTGGCCAGGTTTGCTCCAACCAAGCAGCCTCTGGGTGCTGTGAGTAGTGGGCAGGAACGTATGGAGAGAGAAGGACCCTACTGCAAAGAAATACAAACTCCCGCAGCTGAAAAGCCAAGCCCCATCCGCAGAGTGACTTGAGTGAAGGGGACAGTGAGAGCCAACACAGCCTGGACACCATGACCCACAGCAAAGAGAAACAGAAATGTTGGCCAAGAAGCCTGCACAGAGCCTTGTCACGTGTGCTGTTCCCTGGAATGAAGACGGGAATGGCGGGGGCAGGGAAAGAAAAATGTGTCCTCTCTGTGTCCCTTCCTACTTTCACAGGGCCTGAAGAGAAAGAAAACAAACCAGAGCTCACTGGCACTTGCCAAAGAAACTGAACTCCCATCCAGCCCTGCAGCCTAACTCCCCACGGACCGAATGCTAGATGGGTGGTCCTCATCTTGGCTGCACATGGGCGTGGTCCCGGGAGCTTTCAAAATTTTGTAGTCCTGCCATGAAAATGAAACTGGGGGTGGAGGGAGGGCGTCCAGACATCAGTATGTTTCAAATATGATACCAATGGGTTGAGAACTAGTACTCCGGACCATTGCTTCTCAGCCTTAAACTTGACCGTGACTCACCTGGGACCTAGTTAAAATGCAGATTCTGAGTCATAGGTCTGGGCTGGAGTCTGAGCTTCCACATTTCTGCCAAGCTCAAAGGCCACGTCCATACTGCGGATCCAGACCATGCTTTGAGTGACAGGAAGCCACGGCCCTTTGCCTTTATCATTCTGTTTTCAAGTATTTTAGCAAGGGAGACTGACGGCCTATCACCTCCAAGTCTAAAACGATAGTAATAGCAAAAAAATAAATACAGGTAATAATAATGTCATTGAAGTAATACAAAATAATAATAACAACAATAATAGCAAGACTCTGTTGTGTGCTTTTTTAAAAAAGATTTATTTATTTATTTTAGGGCGCCTGTGCGGCTCAGTGGGTTAAATATCTGCCTCAGGCTCACATCATGATCCCAGGGTCCTGGGATCGAGTCCCGCATCGGGCTTCTTGCTCCCTCTGCCTCTGCCTCTGCCTCTCTGTCTCTCACGAATAAACAAATAAAATATTTTTTAAAAATAAAATAAATAAATAATAAATGAAGATTTATTTCTTTATTTTAGAGAGACAGAGAGAGAGAGAGCATGCAAGCAAGCAGGGAGAGGGGGCAGAGGGAGGGAATCCTCAATCAGACTCTCTGCTAACTGAATTCCATTCACTGTCAGCAGGCTCGATCCCACAACCCATGAGATCGTGACCTGAGCCAAAACTAAGAGTCAGGCACTCAACCAACTGAGTCACCCAGGAGCCCCTGTTGTGCGATTTCTTGCCAAACACCGTGCTGATGTTACACTTTTTAAAATTACATATTTTCAATAAGAAGTTGTGGATAGCTTGTTCATAACTTTGAGCTCATTACTGCTGAGTTTTCCTTATGGTGACTTATTTGATCTTCATGAACCCTCTTGTGGTGGGGACTGCTGTGATCATTTCCATGTCCAGGAAGAGGAAGCTGATGTAGAGATGAGGCCGCTCACCAAGATCACAGTTTGTAAGCGCACTCTCCAGGGCCCTGGGGCCTCAGAGTTGTCAGTCACCTGCCCATGGTCACGCTAAGTGGCAGAGCTGGGCTTCAAGTCTCCATCTGCTTGACTCTACAGACTGACCTCTTGGAAGGAAAAATGAATGATGTGTATCCACCGTTGAGTCAGTATTCTCGGCACGCTGCCAATATGGCGGCTGTGTCTCCCTGTCTCTTTAGCCCTTTCTTTTACCTTTCTTCTAGACAACCAGTGTGAACTATAGAAAAGCAGTTTGGCGGGTGTCTTGGTCCATTCGGGCTGCTGTAACAAAATATTATAAACTGGGTGTCTTAACATTTATTTCTCAGAGTTCTAGAGACTAGATGTCCGAGATCAGGGTGCCAACATGGCCGCATTCTTGGTGAGAGTCCACTTCCTGGTTTCCAGATCGCCACCTTCTTCCTGTATCCTCAGATGGTGGAGAGAGAAATCATCGCTCTCAGGTTTTTCCTTAGAAGGGCATTAATCCATTCATGAGGGCTCTACCCTCATGACCTAATCACTTCCCAAGGCCCCACCTGCAAATATCATCGTACTGGGGATTAGCGTTTCAGTGTATGGATTTTGAGGGAACGAATTCAGTCCATACCAGGGGTGGGGGTGCAGATCGTGGGAAGATAGATACAATGGAACGCTTAAATGGAACATTTAAATGGAATTTAAATGACCCGGCTCCCTAAAGGAGCCAAGGAATGTCAATGCAATGAGCAGAGGAAGGGAGGGTTCTGACAGCAAGCCGCATTCACTTTCCAGGGTGAAGCAGGCAGTGGGGAAAACTCAAAGCCAGCCCCCTTCCCCCCGAGGAACTGGTGAGAAAGGAATAGAGATGTCTGGAGCAGTCATCGTTCCCCCCCAAAATGGTGGCAAGTGTCCATTTGTCAGGCATCATTGAGAAAAAGCAAGCCAGAGGGCTGCCATGAGCCCAAGAAAGGACAGAAACAGCTCTGAGAGCCCCACGGAGCTTTGGCTCTGAACTTGAGGCTGTGCACTCCCCCAAAAGTTCCATCTCTCAAGGGGCTCTGAAACCAGCGGCTTGGGGAGAGCCTGGATATCGTCGTGGTTGCTGAGAAGAAGCCTAGTCCTTGTCTGTGTCTCCAAGCAGCTCGTAAACTCTGAATTATGTTGTTCTCTGAGCACTTAGTACATTGCCAGCCAGTGATGCTTAACAATGTTTGCTGAGTGAATGAATGAATGAGTTGTATTTGGAATATGAGACACAGAGTTTATTCTCTGGCTCTGCAAGTTATTTCGACCCCCTAGCTGAGAACTGGATATCTTATTTTAAAACGTACTTAATATGAAAGCAATAATGCTATCATAGAATCTGTTCATTTATTTTAGCTGTTTCTTATAATGCTAATCCCTTTCTCAACTCTATAGATGCTTCGAGTCATTTATTCGTTCAACCAACAGTACTCATTGAGTTGTCACCACACAGAGAAAACCAAGAGAGATAATCAAGTGTACGAATCTGGTGTAATCCACAAGATAAACCAAAGGTAAAATTAAGTTCTTAGGGTCCTAGAGGGTCATGGGTAAGTACAGTCGAGGTGATATCGCCACAAGAGGGGTAAGGTTAGGCCAACTGGCTCCTAAGGAGTCTCTCAGGAAAGAGAAACTTACTCAGTAGACCTTCGACATTCCACAGGGAATGGATCCCGACATCTTCATCAATTCCTAATGCTGGCGCTTTTCAGAATAGTAACCTTATCTGGACCTGGGATTTTCCTGGGCATAGCCTCCCTCTAAATCTACCGCCTCTTCAACTCTCACACCTGATTGTCCACCTTCTAGTTGTTTTGCTAGAAAATTCCTGCGGCAGGCGCCCCAGGAGTGAAGTGTCTCCTTCCTTCACACTAGCTTCATAGCCCTCTGCATTATTCATATACGGGCCTCAGCAAAACTCCAGAATACTGAGCACATGCCATTCCTTGGAGTTGCTCATAAGTAGCTGAAATGGGTGTTAATTTAGGGAATGCCAGGGACCGGCTCTGTCTGCTGGAGTCCCCGCTTATGACAGTGCACATCTGAAGTTCCTGCGATGAGTCCGACACATGCCATGTGAGTGGGTACAGCAGGGAACCGAAACCTATAGAGCTCCTGCTCTCAGGATTCACATTTGGTAGAAAAAACAGACCAGTTCCAGAGTTGGCTATGAATTATGAGCGATTTCCAGATTCTTCTATCCCCAGCTTCCCTAAAACACCAAACACCATAATCACTCGCTGGTCTTCTAGAACGGCGTGCATTAACTGAGTTAAGATATTCTGTGCCTCTCCCCCCAACCCCGATCCCTGCCGAGGCTCCCACTCCCCCACTTCCGCTCTCCACCCCCTTTGCTGATCTGTAAGCACATTAAGGAGGCTCCCACCTCAGGGCATTTACACGTGCTGTCCCTCAACCTATAAGGATGCCCGCACGTCCTCATGGAACACTTGAAGACCACAGCCCCAAGAGATCTTCTCAAATCTCTTCTCACATCCCTAAAAGGCCACCCGATTAACTATAGTAGGCTTGTCACCCTCTAACCCCTTAACTCTGCTTTTTTTCCCCTTATAGCTCTTAGGACTACTTGATGTGTTACTGTATATCACTTTTCTAATTTATTTATTTATTTATTTATTTGTTTGTTTGTTTATTTATTTTTTGAAGTCAGAATTAAAATTTATTTCTGACACTAGCTACTTGGGCAATCAGTATAATTTCTGCAACGCTCTATGTATTTATTTTTAAAATTTTATTTATTTCTTTGTCAGAGAGAGAGAGAGAGAGCATGAGCAGGAGGAGGGGCAGGGAGAGGGAGAAGCAGGCTCCCCGCTGAGCAAGGAGACCGATGCAGGCTCGATCCCAGGACCCTGAGATCATGACCTGAGCCGAAGGCAGCCACTTAACCGACTGAGCCACCCAGGTGTCCTCGTATGTCACTTTTTATAATGAGAATCTAAGCTCCAGAAGAGTTGAAAGTTTGCCTTTTCCAATGTTGCGTCCCCAATCCCAAGTTAAGTGCCCAGTAACATGCTGACTGAATGAATGGATGAATGGCCCCCAAAAGGGGGCCACAAGATGTGGGTCTTTGGAGAAGAGGCTCTGAGAGACGGGACAGAGAAAAGATGCTCTCTGAGGTCTAGAAGCTCGGAAGTAGAGCTGGGCTGGGTGGAGGACCCTGAATGTTAGGGCACAAGGAACCTGGAGGCCAGCAAACCAGGGGTGAGGAAAGAAAATGCAGAAACCCAACAACACAAATGTTGGGTCTGCGTAGGGTCACCCCTCCAACAACGCACCCTTCCCCCACAGTGCTCAGTTCTGCTCCTCCCCAGTCCTCCCTGAAATCACCCTGTAATACCCGCCACTTACTGAAGGTTACGGCGAGAAGGGTGTCACTATCACC
>CM052884.1:31386346-31468798 GCA_028534135.1 Potos flavus
TGGTATTGAGTAAACACACCTGCCTGCCCGGAGACCACCTGCTGGAGGGGAGTTGCTATTAGGATGTCACTGATATCGTCATAGGTCTGCCTGGCTCTCCATTCCTTGGGTGGAATCACCTTGGCCAGGCCTGCTCGGTGTGCGCCCTGGGATTCCATGTAAGCAATGTATTTATCAAAATCATTAAACTCTTCTTTGGTTGGATGAAATATCATTATGGTACAGCTTGGGTTCTGAGCACAGTTGGCCTTAGACTTCATAGCTTCCATTAATAAGCCCCAAGTCCAAAGTTTTTCAGTATGTTCTAGATAGTTGAGGATGCTGGAAAATGCTATTTTTTAAAAAATGGGTTTGAGAGTCTGAGTCACTAGGAACCACCAATGGACCTTTACGCACATGAAATGATAATGTTTCTTAGGCTTGCTGATTCACCAGAGAATGATGCTCTGGGTAGAAGAGTTAGCTAGAACTAGCAGTGGCTAAGCCTGTGTTTCTCCTCAGTCGGTACCCAGCTCTGTTCCCTGTAGGTCTATTGAATCACTCAGTCTTGGGTGGGTATCCTAAAGGTTATGTCTTCAGGGCAGTGTTTAAACAAGGCCTAAAAGGAATACAAAAGGGTTGAAAATTAATGTTGCAAAAGTTGTTGGAGAGTTACAAATAAAAGACCACTATGGAATATTATTGCACACTCACAGAAAGGCTAAAAGTTTATAAGATTGACAAAACAAGAGGTGGTGTGGACGTGGAACAGTCGGAGGGGTTAAACTCTAATAAAGAGAATGGAAATCATCACATTCACCTTGGAAAACTATTTGGACAGTATACACTAAAATCGAGCATCTCCCTGTGTAAAATTGAACACATACTTGTGCTATGATTGAACTGTTACCACATGTCTAGGTAATGGGCACGGCTCTGCACTGAGAGTCACCTCCAAGAAAGTTTATAACATTATTTCTAGTAGCCAAATGCTGGAAACAATGTAAATGCCCATCAACAGTAGAATGGATAAATACATTATAATATATCCATACAATGGACTATAATACAGCAATGAGCATAAAAAATTACAAAGAAATATAAGAATAATTTTATAATCGTTATACTGAGCAAGATCATCCAGTCTCAAAAGAATACCTACTCCATGATTCCATTTTTATAAAGATAAAAATGGGGCAAAGTAATCTGTATTAGAAGTCAGAGTAGTGGTTACCTTGGGGAAGAGAGAGGTTGTGAGTGGGGACATACGGGAGCCTCTGGAGCATGTTAATATTCTTGTTTTGAACCTAGGTGCTGGTTCCACAGCCATCAGAAAAGCTAATTGTAATAATTCATCAAGCTATGATGATTTTCACAAATTCCCATATGTTTATCTACGAACAGAGGTTAGATGCAGCCACAACAGTAGGGTGCACAGACCCCACATAGTAGAGGCCTCTGAAGTGCCCGGTTCTAGTGTACAGGGGCATTGTGCTATAGGGCACCACAGGAACTCTTCTTTATAGGGCCACCACTTTCTAAGATCAGGAGACACAGCTGACTTTCCTAATACATAGAAACAGACACAGAGAGTTTGACAAAATGAGGAGACAAGAGTATGTCCCAAATGAAAGTAGAGGAAAAACCACAGCAAAAGAGCTAAATGAAATGGAGACAAGCAATATGCCTGACAAAGAACTAAAAGTAGTGATCATAAAGATACTCAAGGACTTGAGAAGAGAGGGGAGGGTCTCAGTGAGAACTTCAACAAAGATATAGAAAATATAAAAAAGAACCAATCAGAGTTAAAGAACTCAGTACCTGATATAAAAAAAAAATTAGTGTACACTAAAATTAGTATACACTAGAGGAGGCAGAAGAGCAGATCAGCAACTTGGAAGACAGGGTAATGGAAAGCAACAAAGCTGAACAGTAGAAAGAAAAAAAGAATAATAAAAAATGAGAATAGATTAAGGGAACTCCATGACATCATCCAGGGTAATAACATTTGAATTATAGGGACCTCAGAATAAGAGAGAGAAGGGGGCATAAAATTTATTTGAAGAAATCACTAAAAACTTCTCTCATCTGGGGAAGGAAACAGACATCTAGATTCAGGAAGCACAGAGAGTCCCCAACAAAATTAACCCAAAGAGGTCCACACCAAGACATGTAATAATTAAAATGGCAAAAGTAGTGATAGAGAATTTTAAAAGCAGAAAGAGAAAACAGTTACATATGGAAAAAAAAAACAAACCATAAGTCTATCTGCTATTTTTTTAGTAGAAACTTTGTAGGCAGGAGAAAATGGCATGATATATCCAAAGTACTGAAAGAAACAAACTTGCAACCAAGAATACTCTACCTAGCACCATTATCATTTGGAATAAAAGGAGAGACAAAGAGTTTCCCAAGACAATTTCAGTTATTACTTTTAAATGTGAATGGGCTAAGTGCTCTAATCAAAAGACATAGAGTGACTCAAAGGAGTATACTACATAATGATGAACAATCCAACGAGAGGATATAACAACTGTAAATATGCACCCAATATGGGAGCACCTAAATACATAAAGCAACTATTGATTGACGTAAATGAAAAAATTGACAGTAATTCAATAATAGTACGGGGCTTTAACCCCCATTATATCAATGGATAGATCATGCAGACAGAAAATCAACAAGAAAAGAGTGGCTTTGAAATTACACACTAGACCAGATAGACCTAACAGATAAATTCAGAACGTTTCATCCCCAAACAGTGGAATGCACATTCCTTTCAAGTGCACATGGAATATTCTCCAGAATAGATCACATTAGGCCACAAAACAAGTCTCAATAAATTCAAAAAGACTGAAATCATATCATGTGTCCTTTCTGACCACAACACTATGAAACCAGAAATCAAGAAAAAATCTGGAAAAAACTAAAATACATGGATGCTAAATATTATTAAACAATAAAGGGTCAACCAAGAAATCAAAGAGGAAATAAAAAAATACATGGAGACAAATAAAAATGAAAAAACAACATTCCAAAATCTTTGGGATGCAGCAAAAGCTGTCCTAAGAGGGAAGTTTATAGCAGCAGAAGTCTACCTCAAGAAACAAGAACAATCTCAAATAAACAACCTAAACTCATACCTAAAAGAGCTAGAAAAAGAACAAAGCTCAAAGCCAGTAGAAAGAAGGAAATAAAAAGGATTAGAGCAGAAATAAATAGAGACTTAAAAAATCCAATAGAACAGCTCAATGAAACCAGGATAAGATAAACTTGATATAACTTTAGCCAGACTTATCAAGTAAAAAGAGAGAGGACTCCCAATAAATAAAATCAGAAACTAAGGAGAAGAAATAACTGACACCCCAGAGATAAAAAAGATTTTTAATTCCAATATACTTAATATACAGCGTTCTATCAGTTTCAGGTGTACAATATAGTGATTCAACAATTCTATACATTATCATGTTGAGCACTGGGTAATATATAGAATTGTTGAATCATTACATTGTATACCTGATTCTAATATAACATTGCCTGTTAATTATATCGCAATAAAAAAGAAAAATAATAAAAATAAAATAAAGATAGAGTTTAGACATTAAGCTAGCACTAAAGAAGACTAAGATACATATTTCAGTGTATTAAAAGGAATAGTGAACAAAAATAAATGAACTAATAAACATTGAATTGAAGGAGCTAGAAATTAGATAGGAGGAGGAAGAGTAAAGAAATGACAAGGAATAAAGATGAAATTAATGAAAGATAATATATACAAAACAGGGATGAAGACCAAAATGTTCTTTGAAGAGACTAATAAAGACACACCGTGAGCATAACCGATCATAAGAGGGAAGATAATAAACAATACTCGGAATTAAATAGTGCACAAATCTAGTAATACAGTAGAAAAAAATTTAAATCTCCAAAGAGAATCTTCTTTCATCTTGACATCAAAATTTTCAAAAAAGAATATTTTTCTACAGAGGAAACATATCCAAAATGGACCCAAGAAAAACTAGAAAGCATAAACACAAAAATATAACAATCCAGTTCAAAGTATGACCCCTGAAAGCCCAAAAGATAGGTCATACTGTAGGCGAATCTAGCAAACTTTTAAGAAACGGTTAACTCTTATTAATGCAAATTCTTTCAGAGTATAGAAAAAAGTTAGAAAGCTACTCAGATGAGGCTATTATCTCTGGCAACAAAATCAAAAAAGGACAACAGAAAATTAAGCTATAGGCCATCTTTAGTTATAAACATAGATGAAAGCTACACAGGGTATTATCCAACCAAATAAAGCAACATATTAAAAGAATAATACCTCATGACCAAATAGAATGTATCCCAGGAATGCAAGAACGATTCAACAACTGAAAATCTAATGATGTAATTCAGAATATTAACAAAGAAAATGAAAATATTATATTATAGGTACCAAAAAACTGTTTGATGAAATATAACACTCCTTCATGATTTTAAAATTCTTTACTTGTAAACCATTAAGAAATAGTTCCATAGTAAGATAAAGGATTCCAATGTAAAAAGAATAAATAGCAAGCATCGTTCTTAACAGTGAAACAAAAGAAACATTCTTAACCAAAAAAGAAAAAGCATCATCATGCATGTGCTCTCTCAAATAAAATCTTAAAAAAAAAAAAAGATGCAACAGCTAAATACTTCAATAACACAATCTCAAGAGGTCCCTTAATACTGTTTGCTAATTCTTTTATACTCCTAATTTCTTAGTTTTTCTGCTCTCCAAGCATTCTGTTTTATCTTCCCCATCTTCAAGTTTGAGCATGTCTACTCCATTCCACTTAGAATCCTTCAAATGTCCTAAAAGTCCCTCTCAACCTGATCTGGCCCACCACTACCTCTCTTTTTTTTCTTTTTTAAGATTTTATTTATTTATTTGAGAGAGAGAGAGCACGAGTTGGGGGGGTGGGGTTGGGGGCAGAGAAAGAAGCAGTCTCCCCATTGAGCCAGGGGCCTGGCCCAGGATTCAATCCCAGGACCCTGGAATCATGACTTGAGCTGAAGGCAGCTGCTTAACCCACTGAGCCACCCGGGTGCCCCCTGCCATTACTTCTTGATGCTCAACACCACCGCTTGCTACTCTACCCCTTGCTCTTTCAGTTCCAGCCACATTCTTGTGTCTCAAAAGAGCCTGGAGTGGGGGCGCCTGGGTGGCTCAGTTGGTTAAGCGTCAGCCTTTTGGCTCAGGTCATGAACTCTGGGTCCTGGAATCAAGCCCCATATTGGGCTTCCTTCTCAGCAGGGAGTCGGCTTCTCTCTCTCCCTCTGCCTCTCCCCACTGCTCATTCACCCTGTCTCTCTAAAATAAATAAAATCTTTAAAAAAAAGTCTGGAGTACTCCTGCCTGATGGTCTTCGTACACAGAGAACTCTCTTACCTCCCTCAAGTCTCAGCTCAAATATCACCTTCCCGATAGTCTTGTTCTGGATATGATGGTTTTCTCTCAAGAAAACAACTCCAAATGAAACATGAACTGATGATCAGGACTTACACGTCTCTTCAAAATTCTAATCAAATTGGCTCCACCCAACTCCATCATCCCTAGTCCAATCACAATTGAATCCAATCATAGCCAACCATTTCTTCTGAGTGAACCACTGTTCCTTGTTCTAGTAAATGGCCTCATTTTCAATGTTACCAGCCCACAAAGCATTGGGTGTTTTGCCTGAATTTTTTTCTTGGATTTTTCTTACAAGAAAACAAAGAAGGGAAATGACTGCCATCCTTCAACAAATCTGAAATCATATTTTTAAAAATATTTTATTTATTTATTTGAGAGAGAGAGAGTGAGTGCACAAGCAGGCGGGAGGGGTAGAAGGAGAGGGAGAAGCAGACTCCCTACTGAGCAGGGAAGCTGGATGCGGGGCTCGATTCCAGGACCCTGAGATCATGACCTGAGCTGAAAGCAGACGCTTAACTGACTGAGCCACCCAGGCACCCCCTGAAGTAATTTTAAAAATAAAAACAATTTGTAAGCTCAAACAGCTTTCTCCACAGCCAGAGCTACTGTGACTGGAGAAACGGCTAAGAAGACAGCATGTAAGTGAGTCAGGAGGAATGGCTGGAAGATGATACGGAGAGGTTAATGCTGGTCTCTCTACTACGAGATAAACCTAGACTTACCCATAGAGGGGGACAAATAAGCCTACTTCTATCTGAAGTTGATCTGTGAAATCAGAGCGGACCTCCTAGAGATTCTGAATCCACTTGGAGTCACCTTACAAAATCACAGGAAATTTGTGAGTGACTGTTTCTGGACAAATTCCCTGGAAGTTTGCCAGACATCAAGAGAACATTCATGTTTTATGAGGTCTGAGGGTTCTACAAATTTTAGGGTCCTCCTAGGAACAGAAAGATTTCTCTGGGAACACTGCCAGGATGGGAGGAATAGTAGTATAGGAAAGCTAGCACAGCTGTCAGAGAGCAAAACACTATTAGCATTTGGGTCTGCCCAAGAACTATGGGGAAGAAAAGAAAACCTTGCCAAAGAAATGGGGTGAGGAGGAGCTCCTGGGAAGGAGTCAGTCACATTATGGCTAGAGATCAAGGCATTTACTCTTACCCTAGAGTTTCCCCAATAAGACTATGAGTGATCGCCTTACCTGCCACTGCTCAAAATAATAGAAACCGCCCATTTCTTCAATGGTTCCCAAGAGTCTTAGCAGAAGAGGTCTCTCCACCTTATTCGAGGTCCATTCAGGCAAGAGGAAGCTAGGGCTGGGGCCCAATCCTCTACCATCCCCATCCCCCGGGGAGGTCACCACAGTTTGGCTTCTTTATTAAACACAAATCCTTTTTCCATTGGGTTTGGGGTCTGAGGTAGAAATAGCCAAGAAAGGGCTTGCTCTCTGTGACCTGGTGGCTTTTGTAAAAGTGTACCAAACAAATGTTTGCTGCAGACTCAAATGCCAACGGCACAGGCACTTTGAGTCAGTGGTGGTAGCTCACTGCAACTCAGCTTTCAATGGACCCTAAGGCACTAAAGAATCTGCAGAGGTGGGATAGGAGGATCGATATACTCCTCTCCTTTTCCAACTTTAGTGTCAAAGGACAAAAGGGGGGGTTACAGCTGCTGAAACAATCTCTAGGTCTCTATAGAAACTGTTGCTAATAAATGCGGGTGAGGGGAATAGATGACAATCTGGCTCATCCTTGAGGGAGCAGGACAAACGCAATTAATTTAGACTCTAAAGATTGGGCAGAAGTCAAATAACATCTATCTTCCTATTCCAGATATAACTGATGAGCACTCAAGAGTCTCGGGGATCACTGATTATGAAGGAGAAGCAATGTCCAAAAATGACCCCACATGTTCAACCTAGAATGCCTGAACCATAGCTAGCCCAGACTCCTTCCCCTAGCTGGATGGGAAGTGCTCATGTTCAGCCTTCTATGGGAATAATGGCTTGCTTCCCAAGGCTGGAGAACTATCCCATCCAAAAAGACTCAAGGTCCCCAGCTGCCTCCTTTAATGCAGGGCCCAGAAAATACTGTAAATGACTGGTATGACATCTAGACAGCTTGATTCACCAAGCAGTCTCTATGTACCTCTCCTGATAAAGTTGCTGTCACTGAAGCTCTATATGAAAGAAGAGAAATGGGGGAAGGAGTCCCTTCACAAGAGCAAAACCAAAGTTGTATCCAGCATGCCTCCTGAACATGAGATGCCTCTCTGTGGAGATGCTAAAGAAACAGGGAGACTGCGTGTGCTTTAGTCTTGTTGTGTTTCCTTAATTCATACTGTATAACTTTGAAGTATTTGTCCCCAAGCCTTGTTTAATGGGTGGCCGCCCCCAAAGGACCTATCTAGTATGACAAAAATTTTCCCCATGAAGAAGGGGCATTCAAAAGATAGGAAGAAAGCAAGTAGTAAGGTTCCATCAGGATTAGTGTTTTCCACGCAAGAATATCTCAAGCAAAGAGGGATACTGATGGGTTAGGTGGAGGTACAAGAGAGTGGTTGTAATCATGGGCTATTAAATCTATCCTGAGCTTAAACAAGAAAGGAGAGCATGTGGGTGGTGATGGAGAATGAAACAGGATTCGATCTGTGGGTTGAATTTCTAAAATAATCTTGATAGAGCACTAGGAAATGTAAGCTAGAAAGAGATTGGGATCTTGTAACAGATTTTTTTTAAGTTGGGCATTTTTTAACTGAGTGTCCATTTTTTATGTCTTGAAATCTTTTTTACTTTATGCTGTTAAACTTCAAACTGACTGCCTCTATCCACATTATCTCATCCCAATTTCCCTTCCTTCCTTCCTTCCTTCTCGATCCTTAAATTCTACCCCTTCTTAAGTGCATGAACCTGACCGCTTTTCTTCCTTTACTGCCCCTGTTCTCTCAGCTCCTATAGCTCTCTCTTAGCACTTATCCTTCATACTTTATATAACATGAATAGCTAGTTACCTTTATTTAGCATCTCATTTTTCCAGGCCTTTTACTAAGCGCTTCCTAGTATCTCATTCAAATTTCATGACTACTCTATGAAGTTGGTACCATCATTATCCCCATTTTATGGAGGAGACAGCAAGGTATAGAAAAATTAATACTTTACTCAATAGCTTGTGGTCTCAATCTCTAGAGTTATTTCTGTACTTGTCTAATCTTCCATATAAAAGTATTTTGAAAGCATGGTCTATGTCCTGTCCATTATTGTATTTTCCAAGAGATCTTGGTACTTTATATAGTGTGCACTCCAAAAAATATTTTTTTTTGCACTCCAAAAATTAATTAAAGAAATAATCAAGTGAGGCCATTTGGTATATACTTGGAATCTCTCTCCTCCTGGTCACATGCCACTTCCTTCCTGTGCTCCTTTGTTAAGAGGATATACTCCTCTCCACTGCTAATCTCATTTAAATTCCTTAAATCAACACCTCTCCCTTGTTCCAAGACAATCAAATTAATCACTATCATCTTTGTTTGTCTTAAATCATCAGTCATCTCTCTCTTTCCTAATTTAAACTACTGTCCTTTCTCTCACTTCCCTTTCAGTGCCGAATGGGTCAAACGACTGAACGAAAATAGTCTTTGTAAAAAAAAAAAAAAAAAAATAGTCTTTGTTCACAAACCCGTTTTCTTATCTTTCTCTCTCCTCCTCTGGTTCCACCCACTCCTCCACTGAAATTGATCTCTGTAAATCATCAGATTGTCTCCTCCTAAAGGCTGCACCAGGGATTATACTTTATCTCACCACATCATGGATTCACGGAGCACCTCCATCGTCCTCCTAAAACTCTGACCTGTTAGGCACTGCTATTCCTCTTCATCCTGGTTCTTCTCTTTCTCCCTGCTTCTACTTCCTCTTCCTACCACACGAATGCAAACTTAGCTCAAAGCTCAACTCTCTTACCTCTGTATTTCTTTGTCTTTAAATTTCCCATTTATGATCATGGCTTTTTTTAGTACTGCACTCTCCAAAGATATTTATTGTCAAAAGTTTCTATAATACTGACCTAACCCCTAACCTTGTTCGTCTTCTCTGTCTTGGGACAGCCCACTGAGCCCTTAGAAATCAACTGCTTCAGTACAAATTGATCATCTTTCTCCTAAAACTAATTTCCTCCTTTAGATGTCTTTATTTTATTTATTTATTTTTAAAGTAGGCTCCATGCTTGGTTTGAACTCAGGACCCTGAGATCAAGACCTGAGCTGAGATCAAGAATCCAACGCTTAACTGAATGAGCCGCCCAGGTATCCCGCCCCGGATATCTTTATTTCTGCAGTTAATACAGTTATTCTGGTCACTGTCTGCCTCAGACATCAGCCACTGTTTCTGCTGATATCTAAGTTCTGTGTTTAATAAAAAATTCCTTCTTCATTCAATGAAAATAATTTATAACCATGGGATTTGACAGCTAAATAAGTTCTGTTTGATAAGTGACTCAGCTTTCTCCCTATTATTGGAGTTACTTTGTTTTCACTTTCCTAACAATCATTACTTATAAATATGTATCCTATATTTCAGTACCTTGAACAGTATATACAGTAAAATATTGGTTAAATTAATCAAATTCCTTAGGTACGTGACATTGTAGTATTTAAATATCTTAAGGTCCTTAACACATATTTCCAAAACTCTTCAGAAAGAATGCATCATTTCATATCTTCACCACTGAGCAATTTTACTTTGGGGAAAATAAAAGGAAAAAGAAACTACAATTCGGTAAGTGAAAAAGTGTAGCTCAAGTTTTAATTTACATTTCTTGGAGTACCATAAAGGTTGATTTTTTTTTTTCTTTCATGACTAGGAGCCATTTGCATTTCATCATATGAATTGGTTCATATCCTTTACCCATTTTTCTCTAATAGGTCCCCTGTGTTTTTTCTCATCTGCCTATATGAACATTTTACCTATTGCTCATATGAAAAATTTACATATTAAACCTTGTTAAATACATCATAGGTTTTTCTCAGTTTCCCATTTCTTTATACTTCTTTAATTTTATTTAATCTAAAGTACTTTTAACATACATTTAACATACATTTCAGTGTTTTATGTTGTTAAGTCTATCTTTTGCTTTGTAATGTCTTTCACATCTTTTAGAAAATTACTTCATCATCCAGAGGCAGATAAATATTATATTTTTTTCCTTTATATATGTTAGTTGTACCTTTAACTCTGATTCGAAATATACCTTTAATTCTGTTTTTTTTAATCTGTTATAGTAACTTGTTTTATCGTTTTGTAGGGATGGTGTGGGGAATAAGGCAGATGTAAATCTGATACCTGGTCCTTTAAATATGCCCTGTTTATTGTGTTTTCTCTCTTTTTCTCAAGTTTACAGGAGTTTTTCTTTATCCTAGTGGTCTTTTTTTCCAATCTCAAAATTCAGGTTCTTTGTTTTAAGGAAAATTTTTAAGTTATTTCTTTAATTACTTCCTCTACTTTTTTCCTCTGTACATGAACTTCTGTTATTTGGATATCAGGCCTCATGGATTGGACCTTTAGTTTTTGTAACTGTTCTTCTCCCAGTTTTCTGTCTTTTTATTACTATGCTTCTTGTTCTGAAAAACATCCTTATCTTTACCTTCCCAAACTTCTGTTGTCTTTTCCATCTCTCTCAAAATTTTAATTTCCAACAGGTCATTTTTTATCTCTTTTTATGTGTGTATGTAGCTTCTTTTTCTACCTCCCTCTTTATGTCTTATTGTCAGTTCTTATTTCATGGGTGCATTTCTTCTATCTCTTTGAAAATATTAAAATGTCAATGGCTTTTGAAGGTTTTTTCCCCCTCCATAGTCTGTTTCTTTGAAATTTCATTTTATTAATTTTTTCCCTTTTATTAATTTTTTTGTTTCAGTTTCTATCTTTCAGGTTTAAGGCTTTCTTCAAATGTGTGGTGATCCTTAGTAGTTGGCTCATAGGGGAATGTAACACAAAAAACTGTTTAGAAGCTCAGAGTACGTGGTGATTATGTTTCCCTATATGATGATCTGTCTGGGCTGTTTCTTGGGTGAGGATGCTGTTATCTGGGGGGCTGGTCATATTCAAGAGTGATGGATCTTCCAATCTTCCTCTTGGAGGAGACAGGCCTGGCTTCCCTACCATATGGAAAAAGCGTCCTGAAATTTCTAATACAAACTTGCAAAGTTCACTAAGTCAGCTTGTTTTCCCTGTAACAACCACACTCAACGAATGCTGGAAATTCCCAATCCAGAGACCATCTTTTTCACCTAGTCTAGAAAATGAAGCTTAGTCTTCCATCAGGGTAAGAGTGGAATAGTAAACCGTTCCTAAAGGAAGGGAGGGGATCTGAGGTTCTAGCTGCTTCTTAGACAGACTTTCAAGAAATTCTAAGCCTTTTGGGTTCTGTAGAGACAATTGCATTGCTTCTTGGCTTTCCTCACTGCCAATTTAGGGTTCAACTTCACAGGGTTTGATAAATCAGTTTCTACTTGTCTGTTTTTAAATTCTGCTACTATCTTATCTCCTTTACCATTTTCTCTCTTCGCAAATTATTTTGTAAACCAAAATCCTGTTACTGTTACTTCATTGGAGTTTCAGAGGGAGCAAAGTAAATGATTGTACTTAAACCACTATTTTTATATCTTTTTGTTTCCCCAAATATATCCCTCAATATATCTAACCCAAACCCTGGGCTCAGTCACATTCTCTGTCACTGACCCTATGCTCCTCCTCCCTAACTTCTCTAAGTTATAACCCCTGCCTTCCAGACAAACTTCTTCCTTGAGAGATCTTTCCCCACCAACCCCAGGCCTCCCCACCAACTATATGTCTGGGAAATTTATTTGGTGCTTAATACAAACTGTTGAAGTGGGAGTTCTCCAGAATGTTCTACTTGACAGTTAGCTTTCACCTCTAATGGGTACTTGTCTAAGTAATAAATCCCTTCCATGATATGTGCTTGCTTCTCTTTCCAAGATATTTGTATGTTTCTCCCCCACAAATTTCAACATTCTCCTCTTGATAAAGTACATGGAAAAGAGAAGATAAAAAGGATTTTTCCTGTACACTTTGTGCCTCAAATGCCAATATTTGGTGTCTAGTTCCTATTTAGGAACATTCAGGAGTTTGGATATAGAGAAGACACATGGTAGGAAGTGTCAGGTATGAACAGCATAGATTAAATTGTGACAGATTGGGACTTAGACTTTATTTTACTTTATTTTGGGGGGAGGACTTGGCCTTTAAATCAACTTATATGTCACATTATGAAAAAAAGTCACATTATGATTTCATTGTGACATAAATTGAACATGGGAGTATTAACCTCATTAGAGTACTTTCTGTTTACTTTCCTCTGTTACATGGATACTGTAGTACTCTGATACATGTACTGCAGTCACAGTGGTATCTAACAACAGAGAGGCAGGAGCCAGAAGTCTTTTTTGAATCCCGTATCTCCAAGACATAGCCACTCTATGGAGTTTTGAGGCAAACATGCTTCCTTGAACTGCAATAAATTTTAAGTACTTTTTTTTTATTTTTGAGAGAGAGAGAACAAGCGGGAGAGGTAGGAAGAGGGAGAGAGAATCTCAAGCAGCCTCTGTGCTGAGCATGGAGCCCAGCGTGGGGCTCAGTTTCATGACCGTGAGATCACGACCTGAGCTGAAACCAAGAGTCAGAGGTTTAACCGACTGAGCCACCCAGGCACCCATAAATACATTTCCTGAGTAGTATGCAAGTCTGGTTCTTGGACTTTCCCAGAGATTCTAAACTATTTAATGCTTGGGGGGGGGGGGAATTACGTTTGCCTTAAACTACAGTGAATTCTATATTATGCATCTAAAGAACCCTGACCAGGGGCACCTGAGTGGCTCAGTGGGTTAAGCCTCTGCCTTCAGCTCAGGTCATGATCTCAGGGTCCTGGGATCGAGCCCCATATCGGGCTCTCTGCTCAGCGGGGAGCCTGCTTCCCTCTCTCTCTCTGCTTGCCTCTCTGCCTACTTGTGATCTCTCTCTCTGTCAAATAAATAAATAAATAAATAAAATCTTTAAAAAAATAAAGAACTCTGACCAGTACACTTCCTCTCCCTCATTCCCACCCCCCAAAACAATCACTCTTTAAATATTTTAGCTGTTTCTTGTGTTTTCATTTTCCAGTATTTCTAGACTTTTTAGTTTTAGATATTGTAGACAGTCATACTACAAAAGATGTACATTTAATTCTCTTATGCTCCATCCCACACAGACCTTCCCTATCCTATCCTCTCTTATAGCTGTATCAATCTTTTTGGTTAAATCAAGTCTGTATTTTTACCATGCAAAACTAGTTACAGTTGAGTCATGTCATACACTATGATTGCATTTCCACATAATTTTATTTATTGGGGAGTTAATAATTGTCTCATTGTTTCATTTGCTTGGTTTTATACATATTTACTCATTCCCAAATTCATTTCCAGTAGTATAAATATCTTCTAAATACATAAAACACATCAGGTGCTGAGTCAGATTTCTCTCTTCAGAAATAGTCTTCCTAGAGCCCTCCATATGCTGACTTAAATCTGGACTGCTTAGTCTTTAGGCCACTGAATAGTCTGCAGCCTATTCTATTTATCATAACTCTGGGGATTCTCCTTCCCTATTGTGTTAGATCTCTGATTCCTCCTGTCTCAGTCTTCCTTCCTGGTTTACTCCCTTGTGTTAGTGGAGCATACCCACCGGGAGCATCCTTTGAGGTTACATTAGAAATTTCTAACAGCTCACAGAATCTCCAGAAGGACCAAAGAATAGGTTTTGGAGACCGTGCTTCTAGGAATAATACCCAAATTATCGCAGTCTATATTAAGGTATTCCTATACTTTCTTTGGTCCAAGGTACTAAAGACCATAAGCAATGGACCTTACCAACTACAGCCTGTGGCACTGCTGCCCCTGAAACCTCACTGTCTCTCATCACCTCCTCCAGGAACAGATCCTGCACAAAATCGATTTTCTCACATTTCTTCAAATTGAGGTCTTTCATGGAAGTGTCTGATGGGAAGAGCCTAGGTCATATGTCTATGTCTTTGCTGAAACAGATGCTGGATAATTGAGTTCTGGCTTCAAACTTGGCAAGGCAGGGGTCCTAATATGCGAATTTCCCCAAATCTAAAAAGGGAATTCAAAGTTGGTCACAAATATAACAACTGTCTACTAAAGTTTGCATGCCTGAAAAGGTCTTTTTTTTTTCTACTTTACTTTTTTCTTTCAGGATTCTGCAGACAAAATTTTTCCATTGAATTCTAGCTTCTAGAAATCCAAAACCAATGTGCTTTCTGATCCTTCTCATGCAACCTGTTTTTACTCTCTTGACTTTTAGGATATTCCTTTGCTCCTTATTTTCAGAGATTTCATTAAGATAAGATTTGTAAGTCTTTTTTGTTTGTTTGTTTTTTTGTCAACTATTGAGCTAGACTTCCTGATATAAATAAAAACTCATGTTCTTCATTGCTGTGAAACTTTCTGATAACCATTTCTTTAATATATTTCTTCCCACTACACATTTAGTTCTCTCTCTCTGGAAATACAATTAGTTGGTTATTAAACCTCTTGGACTGATCCTCTAATTTTTTTATCTTTTTTCTCCCATTTTCCATCTTTTTTTCTGTCATATTTTATTTTCCAAATCTTTTAGCAATTATTTTTAATGTCCAGAAATTCTTTTTTGCTCTCTAAATATTCGTTTTTTTATGGATTTCTGATATTTTCCATGGCTGTAGATTATCTCTTCTCTCTCTAGAAGTAATAATTCTAGGGATCTTTAAAAAGTTTCGTTTGCTCTCTACATTGTGTCTATTTCCCCTGAATTCCCTCTTCTACAATGTTTTGCTTTCTTTCACGTTAAGTGCTTTCCTCATAGTTATTCTTGGCTTATGTTTAAGAGTCAGGCACTGAAGAGTTGCATTTGCTACGTATGACTGGTAAGCTTCACTGAGAATGCTCTGACAAGGATCCAGTCATTTCCTTTGGGGATGGGGGCAACTGTCAATACCTAAAGCTAAGAGTATAATGAAAAAACCTTAAATTGTTGTATCTATTTCATTTAAAATTGGGGCTCAGGAATTTATGATGTCTTAATTTTCTGTTTTTGAGAAACATTAAATAACAGAGAAAATTGCATAAATAACAAAATCTGCATTCCAAACAGTCAAAATTGACATTCTTAGTATTTTGCCATATTTGCTTCAAATGGCTTTTTTTAAAACAGTTTTATTGAGATATAATTTACAGAACAAATATTTCACCCATGTTAAGTGTACAATTCAAAAATTTTTGGTATATTTACAAAGCTGTGCAACCATCACCACAACCTAGTTTTAGAACATTTCCATCACTCCAGAAAGAAACCTCATGCCCATTTTCAGTCACAACCCATTTCCACCCTCAGGTCCAGGCAACCACTAATCTGTCTATAGATTTGCCTATTTTGGACATTTCATATAAATAGGATCATAAGAAGTTTTTTTGTGTCTGCCTTGTTCCACTCAGCAGGTTTTCAAGGTTCATCCTTGCAACATGTATCAGTATTTTGTTTCTTTTTATGGTTGAGTAATATTCCATTGTTATGAATATACCATAATTTAGTTATCCACTCATCCGTTGATAGCATTTAGGTTGTCTTCATCTTTTGGCTATTATGAATAAGGATGTTATAAACATTCATGTACAAGACTATGTGTGGACATATGTTTTTATTTTTCTTGTGTAGATACCTGGGAGTGGAATTGCTGGATCATATGGTAACTCCTATCGTTTAATGTTTTGAGAAATTGCTACACTGTTTTTCTGAAGTGCCTGCAACACTGTAAATTTCCACCAGCAATATATGAGCATCCTTGTCTCAACATTCTCACCAACATTTGTTGTCTTTTTTTTTTAATAGTACTTCTAGTCGGTATGAAGTATCTTGTAGTTTTGATTTGTCTTTCCTTAATGACTAATTTGATGCTGAGCATTTTTTTCTATGTTCATTGCCATTCATGTATCTTTACTGAAGAAATTTCTATTCAAATTCTTTGCTCATTTTTTGAGTTGTCTTCTTATTATGGAGTTGCAAGAGGTCTTTATATGTCCTGGTTCTAAGTCCCTTGTTGAGTATATCATTTGCAAATATTTTCTTCCAATCTGTGGGTTATTATTTCACTTTATCTTTCGAAGTGGACAAGTCTTGAATTTTGATGAAGTACAACTTATCAATTGTCTATTGCTTATGCTTTTGCTGTTGTAGTTATAGTCATTGCCTAGTCCAAGGTCATGCAGATATATTCCTGTTTTCTTCTAAGACTTTTATAGTTTTTGCTTACATTTAGGTCTATGATCAATTTTGACTTAATTTTTGTATATGATGTGAGGTCAGGATCCAAACTCATATGGATATCCATTGTTCCAGCAACATTTGTTGAAAAAACTATTCTTTCAGTGTTGAATTGTCTTGAAACCTTTGTTGAAATCAACTGGCCATTTATGTAAAGGTTTATTTCGGGTTCTCAATTCCATTCCATTTAATTGTGTGTGTACACACACACACACACACACACACACACACACTCATACTAATGTCTTAATTATAGCAGCTTTGTAGTAAGTTTTAAAATAAGGAAGTGTGAGTCCTCCAAATTTTTTGTTCCTTTTCAAGATTGTTTTGGCGATTCCAGGTCCTTGTGTTTACATATCAACTTTAGGATCAACTTTTAGTTTCCAGGGTGGGGGAAGCCAGAAGGAATTATAATAGATTATAATTGATTGTATAGAATTGTACAGGATTGTACAGAAACTCATAGATCAGTTTGGGAATTACTGCCACCTTAACAAAATTAAGTCTTCTGATCCATGAATATGGAATGTCTTTCCATTTATTTAGCTCTTCTTTAACAATGTTTTGTAGTTTCCAATGTAGAAATCTTGCACTTCTTTTGTTAAATTTATTCCTAAGCATTTTATTCCTTTTGATGCAAATAGAATTGTTTTCTTAATTTCATTTTCAATTCAGATTGCTCATTGCTAGTGTACAGAAATCAGTTGATTTCTATATAATGGTCTTGTATCCTGAAATCTTGCTGAACTTATTCATTCTAGTGGTCCTTTAGTGGTTCCTTAAGATTTTCTCTATATAAAATCATGCCATCTGTCAATAAAGATAATTTTATTTCTTCCTTTCCAATTTGGATGCCTTTTATTTTTATTCTTGCTTAAATGCCCTAGATTAGAATCTTCAGTGTATGTTGACAGAAGTAGTGAGAAGAGACATCCTGAAGGGTCTTGTCTGCTTCAAGTACTTTTAAATAGAAGAAATAAATGTTTCAGATGATATAAACCCTAAATCCTAATCTCCTTTTCCTCTCTAGCCCCATAAACAACAACTATTATGAATTTGGTGCATTTTTATTGGTAGATGTCTTTTTATTTGTATGTGTGTATGTGTTGTGTATCAACTAATGATATGAAGTATTGTTTTGTGTATCTGCTATTTTTATCTTATATAAATGATTTCATAACAAATATGCTATTTTTTCAATTTTTAAATTCAACATTGTCTCAACTCATATATACAAATATATGTATATATATAGTCTGTCATAAGAATATATTTAATGCATTTCTTTATTAGTAGGTATTTGGATTACTTCCACTGTTTTTTATTATAAACAGTGCTGCACTAAAAACCTTTTACATGTGTTCTTATAATTGTATGTGAGAATTTACCTAGGAATGGTAATTTTTATATTTATCACCTATAAATTATCACCTATATTTTTAGGTGATACAGAAACTACATTTTGTATTTTATTAGGCATGGTCAAGTTGCTTTACCTAGTGATTTTCCTAATTAACACATGCACCAGCAGAGTAGGAGAATTTCTTTCTCCATACCCGTAGATGCACTTGATAATGTCAATTTTTTAGTTAACTATTTGATTGGCAAAAGAATATATTCCCTTTTATTTTATTGTGTGGTTTGTTTCCTGATGAGGTGACATGCTTTTTCATTGATTGTTGACCTTTTGTGGGTTTCAGTTTTATGAATTACCAGTTATATCCTTTGCTCATTTTTTGTTAGGTTTTTTTTCTACTGATTTGTAAGAATTCTTTAAATGTCTGTGATACTAAAGCTATGCCTACTGTACTGTTACAAGTATCCTACCTCATTCCACTATCTCTATTTAAATTCGTTTATGGAATTTTTTAACTTATTTTGAAAAATTAAATATAATCAAACTTGTTAATCTTTTACATTATGATTTGTTTCCTTATGCCCTGTTTAAGTAACGTGCTGTTCCTTAAAGTCACAAAGATTTAATTTTCTTTTGTTTTCTTTGTATTTCATCTTTATCTGTTTCGTTCATTTAGAATGTTGTGTCATTGCTGTTGGGAGGTAGGGATATATATTGTTGTTTTAGGGTTTTGTTTGTTTTTTTTTTTTTAGAAATCTAATTGTCTACCACCATTTTCCCCACTGAGTTGGAATCTTCCACTCTCATATTCCAAGTTCCAATATAAGCATGGATCTCTTTCTAAACTCTCCATTCAAGTCCACTGATTCGCCCATTTCTGTGCTATGTCTATACCATTTCAATTATAATAGCTTTATACTTATTATTGATAATTGGTACAGCAAGTCCCTATGTGTTTTTCCAGAATTAATTTGGGTACATTAGTAGAGTTAAATTTAGTATTAATTTTAGGACACATTCTTTAGTTTCCACAAAAATCCTATTGATTTGAATTGAAATTGTATGAGTTAAAAAAAAATCTGAGGCACACATAGCTCCCATACTGAGCATTCCTGTTCATTAACTGTTATTTCTCCATTAATTCAGATCTTGTATGTATTTAAAAAAAGTTTCAGAATTTTATCCATAAAGATAATGTACCTGTTGCTGTAGATACATTCTTAGGACCATCTTAATTTTTTGAGTGTATTGTGATGACAATTTTTTCTGTTAATTTTCATTATTTTTTTATTTATATATTGTTTCAAACATTTACCTCTTTTTCCTATTAGTTATACTAGCCTGACCACTGATTCTAGAGTTTTCCATATTTCCACATTGATGATATTTTCTGAAGAAAACACAAAAATTATTTCTCTTCTTTTCCAGCAGTCATAGCTTTTTTCTTTTTCCTCTTTCTTTCTTTCTTTCTTTTTTTTTTTTTTTTTTTTTTGAGCTGGGCAGGAATGGAAGTCTTATATAATTGGATATGATCTCTAGTAAAATATTGAATGTTTACTGATTTAGTAGAAATTCTACATTCATTTCAGATTTTATTAAGAGTGGTCCTAAAGTTTAAATTACATCATATCATTTATCACCTAATCTGAATAAACCAGGACTCTACTAACTGACCAAATATTTGAATATTTGAACAATGTAACATAGTATAGAATATAAAGCAATATAGAATATTTGAACAATGCAATCTAAAAGTTGACCTAATGGACATATATCGAACTTTATACTCCCAAACCAGAAAGTATAAATTTTTTTTCAAGCACTATGGAAACTTTACAAAATTGACCATAAAACTGTGGCAATAAAACAAGTTTTAACAAATGTCGAAGGGCTAAAAGCAGGCCTTTTAGAATTAGAAACATAATTAGAAACAAAGTTAAAAATTAATACTAAAAAGACACGTAGAAAACCCTCAAATTTATAAAATTAAAAATAAATTTCTACACAAACCTTTAATCAGAAAGAAATAAAGATGGAAATTAGGAAATACTTTATGGGTATTCTGCACTTCTTGTGGGATGCTGGTAAAAGGAAGATTTATAGACTTAAATAAATATCTAAGAAAGGAAACAAAAGAAGTCTGAAAAATTCCATCTCAGGAAGTTTGAAAAAAAAAAAAAAGTAGAAAAAAGAAAATAATAAAAATACAACCAGAAATTGATAAAATATAAAATAGAGAGGATGAACAAAACCAAAAGTTGGTTTTTTTGAAAAGTTGAATGACATCAACAAACCTCTGGTGAAAATAGTTTTTTTTTTTTTAAGATTTTATTTATTCATTTGAGACAGAGAGAGAGAGAGAGAGAGCACAAGCAGGGGGAGAGGCAAAGGGAGAGGGAGAAGCAGGCTCCCTGCTGAGCAGAGAGCCCAACTGGGGCTCGATCCCAGGACCCTGGGATCATGACCTAAGCCAAAGTCAGATGCTTGACCATCTGAGCCACCCAGGTGCCCCACCTCTGGTGAAAACAGTAAAGACCAAAAATAGAAGGCACAAATAACCAATATCACCAAAGATAAAAAGAGTATCACTATAACCACTGCAGACATTAAAAAAAAAAAAAAAAAGATAGTATAAACTTTAAGCCAATCAATATATTTTAAAATTCAGATGAAACAAATTCTTAGAAAAACATAGTAACAAAATGGACACAAGAATAGAACACTGAGTATATCTATAACCATCAAGAAAAGTGAAACAGTAGTCAAAACTCTCTTCACAAAGAAAATTCGAAGCCCAGATGACCTAATCAGCAAATTTTACCAAACATTCAAAGAAATAATGCCAACCTTAGACAAATTTCCCCAGAGAGACAAATTTCCAACACATTTTATGATACAAATTTTATGATACAAGTCTCCAATGAGGACACTATGAGAAAGGAACATAATGGGCTAATCTCACTTAACATAGATACAAAAGTCCTAAAGAGAATTTGAGTAAACTGATTCCTGCAATATAGTCATCATGATCAAGATGGGTTTATTTCAAGAATGAAAGGTTGACAGTTAAGCAAAAAAATTAATATATAACACACTAACAAACTAAAAGAGAACCTCAGTAGATGTAGAAAAGTGATAAAATTCACCATCCGTTTAGCAAACTAAAAATTTTAGGGAAATTTTATTGAATAAAATGCATCTACTTCAAACCTTCAGGAAACATCATACTTAATAATGAAAAGTTAAAAGCTTTTCCTTTCTGATCAGAAAAAAGACAAGGATGCCTATGATTTCTTTAGTCAACATTGCCCTGGATGTCCTATCCAACATAAAACAGCAAAGGAAAAAAAGAGGGGGAGGGGAAAAATTAGAAAGGAAGAAACAAAGCTGTTATTATTCCCAGATATCACTGCATATGTGAAAAATCCAAAAGATCTATAAATAAGCTATTTTAATTAATAAGAGGGTTTAGCAAGGTCTCTGAATTTAAAATAGCAATATATAAAAAACAATTTATATATACCAGCACCAAACAATTTGACAGCAAAATTTAAGAAAGAGGCCATTTACAATAGTATTAAAAATTAAGTGGCACCTGAGGCTAAAGCTAACAAAATCTTGAAAGTCTTCTATAAAGACAATAATATAAATTTATTTAGAGGCAATTAAAGTAGACCTAAATAAAGGAAAGATATAAACTATTAATAGATTTAAAGATTCAATATTGTAGAATTGTCAGTTCTTCTTATATTGATCAACAGATTCAATGTTATTCTAATCAAAATCCCAAAAGTATTTTTTTAGAACATAACATTTCACACTTTATATTGAGGCACAAAGGGCCAAGAATCGTAAAAGAGAGACCAGACTAGAAGACTTGCTTTACCAGATTTCAAGCCCCCTCTATCACACTATGCATAAAAATGAATTCCTGGTGGGACTGTGAAAGATATAACTACAAGACTTTCAGAAAATAATATCCAAGAATATCTATATAACTGCAAAGTAGGGAAGAATTTCTCAATACCATGCACTAAGTAGAAAGGAAAAGACTATCAATCGAACTACCCAAATATTAAAGACTTTTTATATGCCAAAATATACCAAAAGGAGAAGCCAAGAAATGGAAAATACACATGATGTAGCACAAATAAGTGACAGAACTGATGCCTAAGATATTAAGAGCTCAGAGGAACCAATAGAAAAAGGACCTAAAGAGATACCTCACAAAAGAAGAAATCCGAATGGACATTAAACATATGAAAGGTGATTAGTAATCAAGAAAATGCAAATTCAGACCTCAATAAGAGATTACTATCACCCACCAGGTGAGCCAAAATTGAAAAGCTGGACAATATCAAGTGTGGTGAGACTATGGAACAAGAACTCTCATCTTGCTGATGGGATATATACAAATGAAAGGTACACACATGCATCTCTGCACATTCATAAGAATGTTCATAGTGTCATTATTTGTAATACCCATACTGGAAAACATAATTGTTAGAATAAGTAACACATATTGTATATTTTTACACAATGAAATTCTACATAGTATACTACAGCCACACAATATACATGATTCATTCATATAAACATTCTGAACATTTATATAAAGTTCAAAAATTGGCAAGACTAAATATTATCATTAAGAAATATATATATAAGCATTCATCGAAACTTATTTGGGGGCTTTCTATTTGATTAAAATTTATAAAATCTTCAATGTTTATTAAAAACGATGTGTATTCTCTCCTTTTAAAGGATTTCCTATACCTATAAATGCAATATACAAATATATATGCATATATAAATGCAGATATCTATGCACACAATGCATCAGTGTTGTTAATCTGTCTGCTTGACCTATCAATCTGAGAAAAATTTATGTTAAAAAAATTCCCATTGTAATTGTGGATGTCAGTTTTTCCTTTTAATTCTTTATTTTTGCTTTATATTTTTCTAGACTATGTAGTTAGTTGCATACATTTTCATGACTGTACTATTTTCCTAGCAGATTTTCCTTTATGATTCGATAAAGATGGCCCTATTCATGTTCTTATTAATGCTATTCTATTTAAAAGACCCTTTTGATAATTCATGTTGCTATATAGTTTTTTGTTGGCATTGCTTAGAATTTGCCTGGTATGCCTGTCTATTTTTCTCCATTTTAGTTGCTTAGTTTTAACTATTTTTTAATATGTTCATTTTTAACTATCTTGGTAATTACAGGCTGGCCAACTAATAAGGTAGCCATGTGCTCAGATTATGTAAGAGGTAGGTTAAAGTATACTATTATCCAGTAAGCTAGCCTGGACCAGCAGCAAATTTCATTTTGAAGCTGTCTCCAGAAAATCATCTCTCTAGGCCCCAGAACATCTTCATTTAAAATCAGGGTTTTGTTGGTATAAGGCAAGCTACTTTGTTTCCCTATTCTTGTCAAAACAAAGTTTCAGCTTTTTGTCTTAGAAAATTGGTCATTTTCAGGTTAAAAATTTTAAACAGATGCCATTATTTATGTTTTACTTTTAAATGTGATTTCTGACTTGTGAATGTTTTTTTTTCCTTCATTTTCTTATTAAAAGCCTCAAGGAAACATTTTCAAGCAGAATTTTCAGTTTGTGGGTTGGTAACTTTGTAAACAAGAGGGTTTACTGGAATTGGGGACAATGATTCAATTGAAAGAAGAGAGAGGTTGGATTAGAGTTGTGATTGGACTGGGGGTGGGGCTGACCGAATTAGAATTTTGATGATACATATAGAGCCTGATAGTCATATGACTTTTCATTTAGTGATTCTTTCCTGAAAAGAAATCATCTTTCTTGGCGTATCTTCATGACAAACCTGGATTTCAGACTAGCCGAATGTAAATTACTTTTTTCTCCTTTAAAATATAAAAGAGATTAAGGCAACAACTTTTTACATCAAAATGTGATTTTTTTTTTCCTCTTAAAACTCATTCACTCACTCACTCACTCATTCATTCATCCATCCATTCATTCATTTACTTATTTGGAAAAAATCTGTGGGCACCTCTTGGTGCCAGGCACTGTTTTAGATGCTTGGCCTACATCACTGGGATAAACAAAGATTCTGCCCTTGTAGAATTTATATCCTACATGGAAAAGGTAGAGAAAGAAATAATACACATAACTTAAATTATATAGGATCATGGAAGATGATACATGCTATGCAAAAAAGAAAAGCATAGCAGAAAAAGTGATGTAAGGAGTACAGAATGTTGGGGAACCAAAGGGGAGGATCCTTGCAACTTTAAATAGGGCTGTCACGGTTGGGTGACTTCATTTAGACATAGACCTGAATAAGACAAGTAAGAATGCTCTTGGCCTGGAATAGCTAATGCAAGGGCCCTAAGGCAGGAGCTATGATCAAATAACACCAGGAAGGCATGTAGCCTAGAGAGGCATGAGCAAGAGAGAAAATCTATTAGGTAGGGGAGAGCCTTGTAAGGTCATAGTGAGCACCTTCTATTTTTACTGTGAGAGAAATAGGGAGCCAATGCCTATTGTCTAACTAGATCCCCTTTTCTCCCAATCCCATACAATTGTATAACTAATTTTTAAAAATTATTTAAATCTGATACTATAATGTGATAATTCATTATTGGTTTACTTTCATTTTCCTCTTAGGGAGGTTGCGTGTATTTTATATTTATTGTTTCTTTGGAATTGATTTCTTTGAATGGCTGGTTTATATTCTGTGCCCATTTTTTTTAATTTGGTTGTTTGTATTTTGTTATATTAGGTGTATTAGTAGTAGTAGTAGTAACATTTTATATGTTATAGGCATCACAAAATTTACCTGTTCATCTAGCATTTATCTTTTGACTTTGTTTTGAGCATCTTGTGCAATAAACTTAAAATTTTGTATAGATACATTTTTACAATTACTTCCTTTATAGCTCTCAGGTGTTCTGCCTTGCTCAAAGGATCTTTACAAACTCTAGGTTGTACAACTAGTCTCTTAAGTTTTCTTAGATTTTTAAGGTTTCTTTTTTCCTTTTGGTAAATATATTTAATTCGGGAGGACATAGTGTCTGTGGAAGCTTTGAAGTTGGAACTCCTACATTACGTTGTGCTACAAGAATAGTCAGTTTTGCAACATGGTTATTTTATAAAACATCCTTTTCGCACTGAATTAAAATCCTACATCTGTCATGAAAATGAAGAAGTCTTTAAGGTTAAGATATATTACATCATATCCAAAACCTGAGAAGAATGATCTAGAAGGGATGGATTCATAGATTACGAGAGAGAGGAAATATAGCAGGATACCCGTTACTAAGAAGGTTGGAGGGATTGAGACCCAGACCACAAGAGAGAGGTCTTAGGTCACCTCATCTGTTTCTACTAACCCACAGAAAGCTGAAGGTATGGGCATAGTCATAGGCAGCTTGCTAGATCTGCTGAAGAGCACATGAGAAATCCTTATTTAAGAGCTTTTATTTTCCCAGGGAAGTCAGAAGATCATCCACTCCTCAGGAAGAAGATGAGAAGGGAAAAGAGGGTGGAAGAGATGTGTAGATTTGAAGAAAGAGGGGAATGTGGGAAATCCTATCATTGCAGAGCAGGAAAATAAACAATTAGCAGAGTAAAAGCAGTCTGGCAGGCAGAATTTAGGGCACAACTGGATTTCTGTGGTAACGGGTTTCCAATGAGAATTCCTGAGAGGCTATATACGATTTTTGCCAGCAAAGATAGCTGAAAGGTGAATTTTAAGTTCTTAGTAAACTTTTGGTTTCTTTTGCTAATACTTCCAAACCATTTAAGTCAAAAGCTTTTAGTTTCATTTATTAGTACTTTAAAATCATTTAAGGAAAAACTTTTTAGTTTGTTTTCTAGTTTTCTGTTTTCTTTCAGACCGCTTAAGTCAAAGCTTTTCATTTTGTGGGCTGATCACGTTGTATGCTGGTGTTAATAAAATTACAGGGGTGATTATTTAATCATGGTGATCCAAAGATTAGGTGGTGGGCTAAGAGATAAATGAATCAGCATGACTGACTTGGGGCTGACAAGGGCAGTTGGAACATCAAAACCAGGGGTATTTTCTATAACTGTGTCCCCACCTTGCCATTGTTACTTCATTCCTCCTCCTCAGAGTGCATCAATCATTCATTCATTCATTCAACAAATACTTACTCAGCACCTATTATGTGCCAGGCACTGTTCTATATGCAGAGGATACACCAGTGAACAAGAGAGACAAGGTTCCTGCTTTCCTGGAACTTACGTTCTAATACAGGAAAATAGACAATAATAATAAAAATAATATTAATAATAATAATAGCTAACATTAATGTAGCAACTACTGTTTGCTGAGACTGTTTTAAGCACGCACTTTACAAGTATTCGTTCATTTAAGCCTTATCATAACAATAAGAGGTAAAGACTAGAATTATCCCCATTTTATACAATGCACACTTGAGGGCACAAAAAAGAGAGAATAACTTTCCCTTTAGTGCAAGGTTAAACAGCCAGGAAAAGGCAAACCTGGAATTTAGCACCAAGACAGGCTATAGATCCCTTTCTCTTAAATGACTGCTGTTCTGCCTCTCACACAAGAAACAAAGTGAGAAATAATAAACAGAATAAATTTGGTAGAGTTCAGTACTACAAAAGATAAAATAGGGCAACGTGATGGTATTTGCATGTCAGGGCTGTGGGGGAGAAAATGAAGAAGTCGGGGAAAGCCTCACTGATGCAGTGACATTTGAGCTAAGGCTTGAAGGAGGTTACCACAGTCATCTTGAGGCACAGGCAACAGAGAAAACCTGGTGCAAAGGAATCTTATCCTTGTTTGTGAAACAGAAACGCCCTGTTGGCTGTAGCTAGAGTTTAATACGTAAGAATGTCTGATTAAAAATGAAGTCAGGGAGATAGGCAGGAATCAGACCCCATAGGGTCTCAGGTCACATTAAGGAATTTGACTTTTATTCCAAGTGCAGTGGGCTTTTATGCAGAAGAGTAACACTCCCCGATTCATAATTTTCAAAGATCACTCTCATTGTTATATGCAAAATTAAATGTATGTAGGGCCAAAGTGGAAGCAGGAAGATCCAATAGGGAGCAATTACAAAGCAGGTGAAAAATCTTGGTGGCCTGAACTAGGGTAGTGGCAGTGGAATGAAATTTAAGGTATTATTTTGAAAGTAAAATTGGCAAGTTTTGCAAATAAACTAAATGTGAAGAGTAAAGAAAAAGGAATTTAATTAGAAGCCTTGGGGTTTTGGTTGAATAATCCGTACATGGTAGTGTCCTTTACTGAGATGTATAAAACTAGGGGAGAAATACCTTCCTTAAGAAAAATTAAGATCTTCCTCTTGAACTTTATAAGGGAAAGAGCTCTTTCTACTTTAAAAAGAATTTTAAGTTTCAAAGAAAGAGTTCTGGAGCTCTTTATGAGCTCTTTACATTTGAAACCAAGTTGGAGGAGCTGAATTTTCATTTGTTTAATAAATATTTATTGAGGAAAAATAAATAAATAAATATTTATTGAGCATCTACTGTGGCCAAAGACCATATGATGAGATAAGGACATGGACTAAACAAACAAAATCCCTGCTCCCAGTGCTTTTTGGGAAAGGGAGGAAAGACGACTGGTGATTTTTTTTCCCCCTGTTCGTTGTCTTATTAAAAGTTCACCTAACGCTTGAGTAGCCATCTTATAATAACTGCATCTCGTGCTTCTGGCAGTTGGGCCCACCGTTCTAAACGCTCATAATCGGGTTAATAAATGAATCTCTAAACAGTGACATCTCCCCTCCCACTAGAACTTAGGCTTTTTTAAAAATAGAAATTTTAACAAACAATACGAATACAACCTTTGCTTTGAGGACTAATATTTTTGCAGGAATGGTACCTTTATAAAGATCGTGGTTGCCCCCGTACATATTTGTTCTTTCTTCATATCCAATTAAATGAAAACACTAGTTTTTCCGTAGCCCAACTCTCTAGGCTTGTTGGGTCTAGCTCAGGAGAGAGGAAGCAGGAGCCGTTGGATTTAAACAGTTTGGTGTAATCCTTCTCTACGCTCTCTCTCGCTAGCCGGGGACGTGGTGTCGGCTACCCAGGGCTTTCCGTCCACGCAGCACCGGAATGAAGGAGTCTGGGAGGGGGTCGGGGAAGGGAAAGACGGAAGAGACATTAAGTAATTGGTTCTTGAAGGTATAAAATGATGTTTAGGATCTACTCTAAAGCACTGATTTCAAATGCCCGCCCCCTGGGCCGTTTCGGCCCCGCCCCTTGTTGTCGTCACGCCGACTTCCACCTTGCCTGCTGCGGATTGGTCTCTGCTTCCGCCTCTGAAGTGCGGCGAAAGAGCTTGGGGTTTGCTTCCGGGTCTTGGGCCCTGGCCCTGGACGCAGAGGCTTCTGGGAGGTAAGAGTCGTAATGGTGTCTGCATGATTTCCAGAGGCTGTCGCCTTAGACCTCGGCCGACGTAAGCGGCAGGAGGGTAGCAGATTGTCTCTCTCGTCCGAGTGGGGCGGAAAGGGCGGTTGGGGTCGGAGTCGGCGATAGAGAACCGGGCGCGGGCGGTGGAGGCCCCGGAGCAGCGGGCGGTGGTAGAGCCCAGCGAGACCCCCGGCCGGCCGCGGAGCGTGAAGGCAGCTTTGCACACGGCGTTAAACAGGGTCCACACCCCTCCACCCCCGAACCCCCTGCGAGTCGGGCCCCGAACCGACCTGCGAGTCGGGTGTGAAGAGTCAGCGAATTTCTGGTAACAGCCCGAAGGCGAGCCCCCGGGAGGCGGGACGTGATAAAAATCCGGGAGTGTGTGGGAGGCGGCGGCGCCCCCAGCGGCGGGAAACCCAGTTTCTCCCTCTGCATAGACCCCTTTTCCCTTTTTGAAAAATCTAGAGAAGTGTACCGGTTCCCCCAGCTTCCCCGCACTCTTGCCTTTTGGACGCTTAAGGGAACTTCAGTCGCCACATCCGCTAGGCACTACATTTGGCAGCCCCAAACCAAAAGTAACGTAAGGAATGGGCCCCTCAGTTTTGCTTATCAGAATCCTTTGGGGGGTGAGTTTCCTGTCTTGAGCGTTGTAACCTACAAAAGATCTGATTTATATTAAAGTGGTTGCTACAGAAGAAAACTGGACGAACAAAAGGTTGTTGGGGAATTTTGCGCATGTAAGTGTCATTAAAGTTTAGCACAGTTTTCTCCAGGACACTCAGTATTTGTCAGTGACTTTAAAACAACTTTTGTTTTTGTAGTTACTAGCCTATTTTCTGTTATATGAGGTTTAGATGCAAACCTTAGGGCGTCTGGTGGAATAGGGTTAAGTTGAGAAACTCAGTCATGGCAGTACTAAATTTTACATGGCTTTGACATTTCAGTTCTCTAATAATCCTGTGAGGGTCGTTGCCCATTCCACAGAAACTTAAGCTGGATGACTTGCCCAGGGCCACAGAGACAGAAGGAGAACAGGAACACAGACTCAGATCTTCATGAGAGAATTTTTTGCACTAAATAAGAGCTGCTTAAGAAGCTGTATTCCTTCTGTACCCTGAGCTTCATTATTTGTTTTCTTCCGAATTTTTGTTTGAGATTATTTAAGTAATTTTTGGAGAATGAGTTTTGGGAATTATTTCACAAGGATGAATATTTATTAATATTTTATGAAATAAGGGTTTGTCATTTTGGAAGTAACAATACAGTTTTTCTTTAAAGCATAAAAGATGACAACAGCAGCTAGGCCAACTTTTGAACCTGCGAGAGGTGGAAGAGGAAAAGGAGAAGGTGATTTGAGCCAACTCTCAAAACAGTATTCAAGTAGAGACCTACCTTCTCATACGAAGATAAAATATAGGTAATGAAGACTTTTTATTCTCTTGTTCAGAAGACAAGACTAAATCTGTTAAATGCCATGCTCATGAGATTGTAGCATGTTTGGGGTGTATCGCTTAAGTTGTCTATTTTCATAGTAGAATGCAGTAGAGTGTTTATGCTCTTTATAAAAGTTACCATATGTTACTTATGCAGAAATTCCTGTTAACTGGGAATTTCCGTATGTATATGGCACCATAACAATGACCTCAGAGGGCCTGTGCACTATCAGCCCTAGTCAATATGAGATTAAAAGTCACAGTAATGAGCCCTAAGTTGACATACTAACAAAAAATAAAAACATTTGAATTAATCGCAGCCTTATGGGAAAATATGTGACTCAGTTTGGGCTCTCTGAAATATTGGAAACATTACAAGAATGCCTGTTAGTAACCTTCAGATTAGGGGAATGATCTCCTTTAGTTCCTTGAAACTTGAGGGACTAAAGGACAGAGGTGCTTTTTGTGAATTGTCTTCCATTGCTACAGCCATGTGTTTTCTTAGTAACATTTTTGCCGATTTGTTTCTACTTTAGACAAACTACTCAGGATGCCCCTGAAGAGGTTCGCAACCGTGACTTCAGGAGAGAGCTGGAAGAGAGAGAGCGAGCTGCTGCAAGAGAAAAAAATAGAGATCGTCCAACACGAGGTACCAACACTATCCCCAGACATTTGTCTCATGAAATTATGTTGAAAACAGTTTTTCTTTCATTTACTTATTGGAACCGATTAATATTTTTGTTTGCTTGCTTTAAAATGTTGGTATAAACAATTTAAAGTACTGTTTGCTTTAAGATATCGGTAACACTTTCTTAAGTGATTAGATTAGAGGTGATAACAAGGTTTATTCCAGTTCCATCTCTTTGTGCTCCTGTAGTAGAAGGAACAGGATGATCTGGGGATAGCTGGGAGCTGTTGTTTCAGTTTGCATAAAGGTTTTGTGTGTGTGTGTGTGTGTGTGTTTTTTTTAAGATTTATTTATTTATTTGAGTGAGAGCTTGAGCGCACATGCACTCGTGAGCAGGGGGAGGGGCAGAGAGCAGAGGGAGAATCTCAAGCAGACCACACCCAGCCGAGGGCCTGATGCTGCTCTGTGGGCCTTGATCCCAGGACCCTGAGATCATGACCTGAGCTGAAATCAACAGCGGACGCTTAAGCAACTGAGCCACCCAGGTGCCCCTAAAGGTTTTGACTGATTACAGCAACCAGACTTTTTGAGGCCCTGTGTTTTCTGTCTCTGAGGGTCTCCTATATTTGTCATTGGTTTTTGGAATGCATCTAGGGGCATAAGTTATAGTATCTTTTTTATATTTTCAGCATATGTAAACTCTTTCCTAAATTTCCTCAGAGAGGCTATGGCTCCCATATTAAAATCAATACTTTCACTAATTCATTCAACAAACATTGACCAAGGGCACATGCCAGGCACTGTGGTTCCTGTCTGTGCTGTCTCGATGATGGTTATAATCTAAGCTCTTTGTGCCCACGGGTCCCTAAAATGTTACAAGAAACTCAATGTTTATTTTAGTAAGCTAAGTGATACTTGTTTTCCCCCAGAACATACAACCTCCTCGTCAGTATCAAAGAAGCCTCGGTTAGACCAGATTCCTGCTGCCAACCTGGATGCAGATGATCCTCTAACAGATGTACGTTTTACTTCCTCTGTTGATCTCCACATAGTAATTAATTTATTATGTTTTCTGATATGCTTGTTTTATTTTTTGGCTTTAAGAAGTGGCCTATATTTATTTTTACTTACTGTTATTCAAATGTAGTCCTGACTTCAATGCTAAGCTTTATGGTTGATTTTTAAAGAAAAAGTATTATTAATCACAAGAGTAGTTAAACTTTAAGAGAAAGTTTGATCTCTGGAGAAACAAATAAAAAAGTGATCTATTAAAGGATAAGCTTCCCCCCAGAATAATTCCCCATATTAAACCCTGGAGGTTGACCATGTTCTATACCTCCAGAGGGCATTCTTCATTTTAGGGTCTCTATTAGTAATAGCACCCCCAAGAGTTGAACTCAGGCCTTTCCACATTAGATACCAAAGGCCCCTCCTCTAGGTGTGCAACTCTACTTAGTGGTTCCCTCTGCTTAACAAGGAAAGTGATCTAAGTGGAAGTTCTTTGAGGATTAGTGCTTCAATTAACATGAAAATTCAGTGTGGTCCTATTGTCTATAATTAATTTGCAATTTTGTACATACAGTGGGAAAACATAACTGGCCTTTCACCGGTTGCATCTAAGTACATATATCAACAATTAATTCCAGAATTGACAGATTGAATTAAATAATTAACTCAGTAATTAAAGGGAACCCAATTTTAAATGGGATTTAATAATTGTTTCAAATTATTCTGAGAATGTAGCACCCTTTTTTGTACTTTTGATTATCCTTACTTCCTTGCTGAAAAGTTGTTTTGAGCTAGTAAAATCATTTGACTCTCAGAGTGATGCACTGTGTACGTGTGTACAGTGTGTATCAGTGTAAAGTGTTCCTTGTCTGATTTTAGAAATATTTTCATATGTAAATCCCCTTTTGACCATGTAAATTTGAAGAATACTTTGTTACACTTTTGCTGTTACAATCTCTCAAGCATCTCAGGGACATTTTAGTAAGAATTCTGTAAGCTTGTTTGTGGGGTTTCATTTTATGTTTTGGTTGATGGTTGACTTTAATCATATTCAGGTGCATTTATCTTTCCCAATAGGAAGATTAATCCTGCCCCAAAGACTTGATAAGTATAATTTTATTGGGAAAAATAAGTAATAAAGTGTATTTTCTCCTGGGCTATCATCATTCTTTTTTAGGAGGAAGACGAAGATGAAGATTTTGAAGAGGAGAGTGATGATGATGATACTGCAGCTCTTCTGGCAGAACTAGAAAAAATTAAAAAAGAAAGAGCTGAAGAGCAGGCCAGGAAGGTAAAATCAGAGTATTAAATATTTGCATCTTCTTTTATTCTAAACTACAAATATTTTTAAATTTAAGTAATACCATTTTATATTAGAAATTGTCCTTGCCATGTCTAGGTATTACAGCAGCTGTAGATCTAGAATTCTGATTTTTTTTGCGACATCCTAATTTTCCTGGTTATGTTAGAAATTCTTTCCAAAGTTCAGGCATGCTTCATAATGTTCATCAGTTTGTTTTTCATTCACTTATTCATTTGTTCAACAGATATTTAATCGTTGTCCATTAAGCATCAGAAGAATTAAAGACGGATTCGATATAATCATGGTCTACAAAGAACCCATGGATATAATGAGGCCATCTTTATGTCTTTGTCTCCTGCTTCCAGCCTTCTTTCCAGGCATTTGTTGTGCAATCTGTCAATAGATTTTTCTATGACCTAGGGCAGTTTACCTAACTAGTCTCTCCGTTTATACAGTGAAAGAAAAGAATGTCTATCTCAAAAAGAATTACCAGAGGTACATAGGATACATAGTACATACCTTTAAACTTTAGATGAATTTGCCATAACAGTAACAATAAGAGATGAAACAGGTGAGCAAGAGCAGGTCAGAACAGGAGAGGTTCGTAAGCCAATGCTAAAGGAGTTTGGACTCTGTCTCGAAGGCCATGAAGAGCTAATTGGTTTCAGCAGGAGTATGAGAAGATTGGATATGCATTTTATTATTTTGGGTTTTTTTATTATGAAATATTTCAGTAATACAAAAAAATATGAGTAATAAATTTAATAGTCATCTACTTGGATATGCATTTTAGAAAGATTACTCTGGCAGAAGTATGGAGGTTGGATTGGGAGAACTGATTGAGAAAGCTGTTCCAATAATCCTCACACGCAATTAAGATAATTTTGCATAATAGGAATTGGAATTGAGAGAAGTAAATAGATGCTAGTAGAGCTGTCAAGGAGGTAAAATTGACCAGATAAAGTGACTGATTAGATGTGGAGGCAAAGATGACCCCTAGTTCCCAGGTAGATGTTGCAGACATTCACTAATGGGGGATGGCAGAAGGATGCCCATGTTTAGATGGAGAGAAAAGAGATAATGAGCTCTGTTTGGAACATGTTGAGTTTGACACATTATGAAACATGCAGATGGAGATGTGTGTCCACTTTCCAACAACAGGTTGGCTTTTTTTTTTTTATGAGTTTCTGTTTAAGTTTTCATTTGAACCAAGAATTGTTCTGTTTAAAGAGGGGAAAAGACTGACATGGGTTCATGTGAGGAGTCTCAGGAAGTAGAAGATTGCTGGAATTCCAGTTGGAAGAAGAATATTTTAAATATAATTCCCATCAAATTTGGCATAGGAAAGCATAATTCCCATAATAGCTTCTAATTGTCGTATCTAATTTTTAAAAATCAAAGAATTGTAAGAACTTTCCTAATACCACTTGCACACCACTAGAGGGCAGTTGTTCTATTCCCGATTCTTTTGGCTTGCCTAACAGGTCTGGATACATAAAGACACAAGCAGTTCAGGTGCATTTGGTTGACCCTTTGGGAGAATAAGCATTTTAGACAGAAGGTCTTGGAATTTTATAAGATTCTTCTACTCTCTTTGTACAAAAATGTGTTGGTGTTTTTAGGGTTTGGAGGATAGTTTTACTTTTATTCCTATTGCCTGTCTGCTTTTCTAGTGGCTAATTTTTGAGGTGTCCCAAAATATTTTCAAACCAGTAAGCCTATGTCAGGGGCTACAAAGCTTTCTGTAAAGGGTCAGATGGTAAATATTTCGGGATATTTCAGGCTTGCAGACCATACTGTCTCTCGTGCGGCTCGTCAGCTCTGCTCGCTGTAGTATGGAAGCAGCTGTAGACAATATAGAAATGAATATGACTGTCTGTTCCAGTAAAATTTTATTAACAAAAACGGGGTAGTTTGGATTTGATCTGCAGGCTGTCTGATTATTAGCCTATGTTTGTGAACCATAATGTGCCTGGTACTTGAATATGGAAAGAGTTGGCACCTTTCTTTTCCAGTGCTGTGTGTGGCAGGCAGCCAGCATTCTAAAAGAAATAATACTGCAAATATAAAATGGCCAGAACTTTATTCTATCACATATGTTATTATTATTTTAAGTTGGATACATTGTATATTTGAGCTTTTATTTTTCTAGCATCTTTTCACTTTCAACATCAACATAAATTGTTAAAAATACATAGTTTTTAGAAAGCTATCTATTCTTAATCTGTAGTGGATATTCCTGATTTTGTTTGCTTAAGATCTGAGCAGTGACCTCAAGGATTTCCCTGTTTATTTCTGTGAGCATTGCATCTTCTCACTTCCCAGTTATTTGGTCTCTTAAAAATGAAATCTGTTGTTCACATTTGGATATTAAAATATCATTACTTCTGTGGAAAATTAGGTTATTTTTCCAAGTGTCTGAAACTTTATTAGGTTCATTTTATTTATTTATTTATTTCAGAGAGAGAGTGTGAGCAGGGCGAGGGGGGAGGGAGAGAGAGAGGGAGAGGGAGAGAATCCCAAGCAAACTCCATACCGAGGGTGGAGCCTGATGTGGGCTTGACCTCACAACTCTGAGATCATGACCTGAGCCAAAATCAAAAGCTGGCTGCTTAACTGACTGAGCCACCTAGGCTCTCCTGTTAGGTTCACTTTAAATTGAAAGTCTCTTTCCTTGATCCATTAAGTCATCAACTTTTGTTCTTCCTAAAATAAAATAAAGTGGGATTTATTTTTGTTTTAAGATAGCATGAACAGGTAGATCTAGCATTTAATGGCTAAGAATTCTAGGCATTTTATATTTTTAATTCTCAGAATGAAACTGAGGGTGATTTGAGTTTAAAGAGGTTAATGCTAAATTAAAAGTGAAAAAACACAAGTTCGTAACTGATAAAGGATGAGTGACATAAAAATGCAAAGTAGTAACAATAAATCATAACAAAATGGATAAATCTGGGGTAGATTATATTAGAAATGCATGTTAACTGAATATAATATGTTACATGATAGTTTATCTTAGGAGCTACTTCTTGACTAATAATACCTTGTCACTAATCCTGGAGGTAACAAATTTACGTGGTTAATAACTCAAAATAAGTTTATCTTAGGACCTACTTCTTGGCTAATAATAACTTGTCACTAATCCTGGAGGTACAAATTTACATGGTTAATAATTCAAAATAAAATTATTTTTAATCATAGTTCTATATAGCCCATCTTTATTTTTTTATTTTTAAAGATTTCATTTATTTTTTTGACAGAGATCACAAGTAGGCAGAGAGGCAGGCAGAGAGAGAAAGGGAGCCCAATGCGGGGCTCAATCTCAGAACCCTGAGATCGTGACCCAAGCTGAAGGCAGAGGCTTTATAACCCACTGAGCCGCCCAGGCACCCCTATAGCCCATCTTTAAAAATCAAGTAATAGCTTTGCTAAATGTGTCTCTTTGATGTTTAATATATTCTTAGGTTACTAGCCTATATTTATTGATGTACTCTCTTAAAATAAGCAATTAATTTTATATGTACTTTAAGAAAGAAAATAGATTTAAATATGCATAGAATTTCTGAGTCAGACTAATGAATGTATGATGACAAGCATGAAATACTTAGAATAAAAAGGCCAAATTATTTTGATAAGTGAGACATTCCTGGTATATCTTATATCTTAAAAAAACAAACACCTACCTTGATGCTCATTCCTTCTCCCTCATAAAATCCTCAGTCTTTTAAAATAGGAGTTATGTAAGAAGATTGACCCCAGAATTAAGGTAAGTAAATGAGTCCTTTTCTGTCATTGACAGGAACAAGAACAGAAAGCTGAAGAAGAAAGAATACGTATGGAAAACATTTTGAGTGGAAACCCTCTCCTTAATCTCACTGGCCCATCCCAGCCTCAGACCAACTTCAAAGTTAAAAGAAGGTACTTTACACTAATGAGTTTGGTATATATTGCAGACTGTGCATTTTATACTAAACTATATTATGTAAGCCTCCGAAAGCCCCCTTTTCACGGATACTCTTCTCCATCAGCTATGGGAACAATGGGAGAAGGAGAATGAAAGAAAATGCACTTACTTTCAGTAGATATTTATCATAACAGCTGTGTACCAGATACCATTCCACACACTAGGGGCGGAGCAGTGCACTGAGCCCTTGGCTCTCCAAAGTTTACATTTCAGATGTATGTGTGATGAGTCCCCAAGATCACCCTTCACATTCAGAGACTCACTAGAAGGACACAGAGGACTCCGCATATAGTTGTTCATGACTAACACAGCGAAGATACACAGCCAGCTAAATCATAAAGAAGAAAGCTATGCTTCCTTATGCTGTGTCCCTCCTGTGACGGATCACCCAGCACAGTCTTTCCCCTAGACTGAAATGTAGATCTGGGCCAGTCTGTGAACCTTAATGGTTGTAGCCCAGTAGTTTCTTCTCCTTTGTTGCCATAAAATGCAAATACTACAGTGGATGATTACTAAATGGCAACTGATGGAGTATAAAATCCTTAAAACCATGCCATCTAAACTACAGTAAAGTGGTCAGTTATTATCATCTAGAAGTATCTATGCTAATCAGGCTGCTGCCTCTTTGTTTTAGACCTGAAAACATTAAATATTTATATAACTAAGCCTATGAATTCCTGCTTTTTAACTCAAAGTTCCTTATACAGGAGAAGTAATGTTTATATGTTCTAAATAAGAACTGCCCTTCTTGCTGTAATAAAGCAAGATTATAACCTATTAAGAATTACTTTATTCTTTTGGGTGTAATTGCTGCATCAGATGATGTACATGTTGAGCATCGTTCTGGGTAATGACTAGGCTTTGCAATTCGCCGTTCTTGTCTCCTGATACAGACATGTAAGAGCCTTCTGTTTTCTTTTTTCCCTTTAGGTGGGATGATGATGTTGTTTTCAAGAACTGTGCAAAAGGTGTAGATGATCAGAAGAAAGACAAAAGATTTGTAAATGATACGCTGCGATCTGAATTTCACAAAAAGTTCATGGAGAAATATATTAAATAGTACAGTTTTATGTGCTTAATTAAAGACTGTAAAATGTAAACGATCATTCTCACTTTTTCTTCTGTTTTTCTCTTTCCCATCTAAATTGTGTATAGGCTTCCCTAATTTTAAGTTCTGAAATAACCTCTCCTTTACTGATACCTTATTTGATGAGGACTTGGGAATTGGTTTAACCTAGTTTCCGTTCTCTGAATATCTCCAGTCATATGTTTTCCTTTTAATATGGGAAAGGGAATCTTCTTGTAATAAATATTTTCAAAAATCGAAATAACTAAATCTGTGTCCCCAACTTTTTTGTTGAAATGTATGCAGCTTATAAAACACTGCATATTTTCTTTTGTGAATTGTATTTCTTTGTGCATTAACTTCCTTTCCTCATTTCTTTGACATTAATTTAAGGTCAGTTAATGTGTGATATCGTCACCATGTCTTTTTAAGAGTGTGATGGAGGGTGAAGGGCATTCTGTTTTGGCCCACATGTTCATATGGAAGAGTGTCATCAACCTCTCTGCTCCCTGAGCGTGTGTCTGAGGATGCATGGGGTATCCTTCTCTTGTGCAAGCGCTTCTTTCTTTTTCTTGGCCCAAAACCGCTCCTTAAGCATGGCTAGGAAGCATGTGGCATTCAACCGATGTTCTGGATACTCAACTGCCATGTCTCTTTTGAATGAGATAAGAGTTTGCACACTACGTACGTTAGATGCAGAGCCTAGGAAAGTTTAACATCAAATAATACATGAAATAAAACCTTTGGAAATAGGATTCTGTTTGTTTGTTTGTTATCTTGGAGGATATGTATGTGGGAAGTGGGAGTATCTCTCTGCAGCCAGGAAATGCAGTTTTCCTAAGCCTGGACTGTGATTGGAGGGTGTCACTTGGGTAGAAAAATTAGGACCAGAAATTGAACCATTTACAGAGGCTCAAGTCATAGGATCCCTTAGTTGTAACAGATACTGCGCTTGATAAGGGTAAAGATAAAATTTTGCAAGCAAAAAGAACATGCTTTTATCAGTGGTTGTTTCTTCAAACCCTTTTCTTTAAGGGCTTATTCACTACTCCAGCATTTCCCCTGTGGAAGCTGGGACGCAGGCTGTATGGAGCCTGAGTCAGGAGTAAAGCTGGACGTGGGGCCCAGGTCTTGACTCCACATTCATGCTCTGTATTTTTTTCCAGTTGATCCATTTACACAAAATTTTGAATACTCCAACTAGTGTTTTTTAAAAGCCTTTAGTAATAGTTAAAACCTTATTTTTTAAATATCTCCTTGGGGCACCTGGGTGGCTCAGTCGGTTAAGCCTCTGACTCTTGATCTCAGCTCAGGTCTTGATCGGCTCAGGTCTTGATTGCAGGGTCGTGAGTTGAAGCCCCGGGTTGGGCTCCATGGTGGGTGTGAGGTCTACTACATTAAGTAATTATTTAATTAAAATAAACTCCAGCTTTACAATTCATAAAGTGCTTCTACATACCTCTTCAATTTTCTAAATAGCACCACTGTTCCATAGTTAGGAAATCCTGGGTGCTTCCAAGTTAAGGACAATGAAACTTAGGCCAAATGACTGGATCAAAGCTAATACATGATGGGATATGTACCAGTGCTCAAACTCCATGAAAATGTGCTTCCAGATGTGACCTTAGACTTCCGAAACTAGTTCTGGGATTCTCTGTAAAGTCTTGAGGAAAAGAGATGGCAGCACTTAATCAAGGAAGCTTTTCCTTTTTAGCATCTGAAAGGCTTACCGATACCCAGGGGCCTGACGCTGGTGCACCATTATCCCACCGCTCCCTGCAAAAGGTGGACATTATTTCCCCTCTTTTATAGACAAGGAAATTGAAGTCTGTAAGAAGCTTAAAAGCAAAGTCATAAACCTTTAAGGGGGTAGGGTCGAGCTTCAAACCTACAACTGTCTTTATTCTGAAGCCCATCCTCTTAATTGCTAGGCATCGCTGCCTCTTCGTGTTACTTTGCCCCGACTTTGCTCACCTACCAAACCACAGCAGTAAGATAATCATAATGGAGTTTACCGGGAACTGAGTAATACTGTAAGGTGTACATATCTGGCAGGCACATAGTAGAGATTTCTTACATGTTCTTTATACCAGCATATAGCAGGAGCCGGCTAAGACTTACACATCCTATTGTTCCGTTCTATCATAACGGTCTCATCTTGAATCGAGATTCTCTAACCCCTCAGAGCTTGGGTTTGGCAATAGATAAGAAACCTAGTTAACAGAAACTGAAGTGAAATCGAGGTTTATCTACTTAAAAAGACACATTTTTTGCCCACCCCTAATCTGCTTCTGTCAATTCATCTGCCCCACTTCCTCTGCAAGCCTGGATTTCTGCACCAAAGTACTAAGAGGTCATTCCTTCCTGCTCCTGGCTTCCCTGCTGGGTCTGCCACCTGCTGGATCCCAAAGCACCAGGCCCAGGGACCAGGGTGGAGCTTGTCTTTGAGACACCTCCTTGGGGAGACTACCTCCACTGAGCCACTCTGAGGAGAGGCTGGAGCGAGAGAAAGGGAGAGGAGCACAGCCGGCCCTTTCGGCCCGGCATGTGAAGCCAACCCCCCTTCTCGGGGCTGAGGACTGAGAAACACGAAAGACACCGCGCCAGCCTTGGGATCGTCCTTCGACAAATGCCGGGTGCGGATGTACCTGTGGTATTGTGGGGATGTGGCTCTCACGCCTGTCTCTAAGTCACACCGCGGAGGCCCCGCTCCATCCGAGCGATTGGAATCTTTTTATACGGAAGCTTTTATCTGTTAATTCGTTTTCCTGTAGGAAAATGTCCCGCCCTCGCCTGGCCTAGATGTCAGCCATGGTAGGAGGGGGAAGGGAAGAGCGAGAAATCCGTGGCGTTCCCACCCCGGTTCACACCCCGAGAGAGGCATCGGCCGTGTTCTCTCTCCGGGGGGGGGGGGGGGGCCTTTTATTTTCAAGCAGCCTCCCCTTCTGAGAAAGAGGCAGAGAAATGGTCCTAAAGGCCGCGGGCTAATTGGAAGCAGCTTCCCGGAGCTCTGCCCTCTCTTTGTGCCAGAGTCTGAGGAAGGAGGGAAGAGGAAGGAGTGGGTCTTTAAATACTTCTTGACTTCAGAAGGAAGGGTTCTAAGGTCATCCTGAGATTTCCTCAACCCTCGGAGTCTTGAAAGTCTAACTCCGGGTCCCACAGGCCTATTTCCAGAGGGTGGGTTAAATAAGCGCTGGGCCTAAGTCACGCTCTTGGAGGGTTTACTACGAGGAAGCCACTTGGGGAAAAAGGCCGGTGATGAGGAGAAAAGGGTAAGACCAGTGGCCACGCTAGGGCAGCGGCCCTATGGACCCGCAGTGCCCCGACCTCCAGCCATCCCCCCGCTACCCCTCCTCCTTCTCCCCCCCTCCAGCCTCAGAAGTGCTGCGACCCTGTCACCTCTCTGCTTAAAACCCCAGAACAATCACAATGGAAAACAATTCCATTCCTCACAGCTACATAAAATGTAAACACATAGTCACAAACTTAAGAAAGTTGCAGGATCTCTTTGGAGAAAACTCCAACAGTCTACTGTGGGGCATCAGACAAGGTTTATAAATGTGCACAAATACCTCTTGCTAGATGGGAAGGCGCAGTAGTGTGAAGCTGTCAGTTCTCCGAGCAAAAGAAACTATTGTAAAATTCCAGGAGGTCAGGATTCTAAAACTTATTTTGTTATTATTATTTTTAATTGGAATGTGGTTGACAAGGATGCCTGGGTGGCTCAGTTGGTTCAGTGTCTGCCTTCAGCTCGGGTCATGATCCCAGGGTCCTGGGATTGAGTCCCACATCTGGTTCCCTGCTCAGCGGGGAGTCGGCTTGTCCCTCTCCGTCTGTCTCTCTCCCCCCTGCGAGTGCACTCCCCCCCAACCATCTCTCTCAAATAAATAAATAAAATCTTTCAAAAATATATAGTTGACATACAAGTTGGGATTTTTTTAAATCAATGTTTTGACCCAATTACTGAAAACCTTCTGTTAAAATAAATTTGTGAGAACATCCTGGATAAAACAAAAAGGTCTATCAAGGAAGAAGACCACTTTGCCCACTTTATTTTTCTTTTCTTCACCCGGTTTGAAATGGGTTATAAATGTACACAGATTAATGTGGTTCTGGTACCAGAAGAGACAGGAAAAAATGGAACACGACGAAAAGTTCAGAAATAGATGTAAGTACATAAAATGCTCTTGCATATAAGATAATCTTTTAAAGGTAACAAAACAAGAAAGAAGAAAATCTTTGGGGGAAGAATGAACTGTTCAGTAAATGATGTCAGGAGAGTTTACTAACCATTTGGTAGAAAATGATTTGCTACCATCCAGCACAAGGGCAGGGTAAGACCCATGGATTTAGCCAAGAAACAAGAAGCATTTTTTGGATGCAGAAAGTTCAGTACTTAGACAGGAAAGGAATAACCAGGGATGCCAGGTCCTTGTGGCCCTTGAGCAGAGTGACCCTGTAACCACGTGGACCAGGTGACAGCAGCACTAATCGTGGGACACGTGGCACAGAGAAGCCAGGGTCAGCGGGCAGTGACGGTCATAGCTTCCTGCTTGTACCCCAAGGGAGGGGGGCAGAGAGCCTCAAACCTCATCAGAACCAGGCAGCCGTGGGAAGCTGTCTCTGGCAGAATCCTTGGGAGCCAGTGAAGCCAGGAGCAGCTCCTCTCATGTCTCCCATTTTCCCACATTCCAGCAAGATCCCAAGGCGTTCTGCCAAGATTCGCATCAGCTGTGTTCAAGTCCTGCTGGCCCCAGGTGGCCCGTGCAGGTGCACATGAGGTCCTGTGTGCCCCGCACAGAGCCGGTCCCCGACAGTGCCCCACGAGTCCTCCGGGGGAAATTCCCTGCAGCTTAAAGATTTGAAGGAAATCAACAAATAAATGTACTAGAGAAAAACGTAGGTAAATGTGTGTTTAATTCTGAGCTGAGATGGCCTTCTCTTTTTTCTCTCTCTTTTTTTTAAGATTTTATTTATTTATTTGACAGAGAGATCACAAGTAGGCAGAGAGGCAGGCAGAGAGAGAGGGGGAAGCAGACTCCCCTCTGAGCAGAAAGTCCAATGTACGGCTTACTCCCAGGACTCTGAGATCATGACCTGAGCTCAAGGCAGAGGCTTTAACCCACTGAGCCACCCAGGCGCCCACTTTTTTTTTTTTTTAGAAGAGAGTGCACAAGCTCGGGTGGGGAATGGGTGCAGAGGGAGCAAGAGAGAGTATTAGGCAGGCTCTGAGCCCCAGGAGGGCTCACCGTGGGGCTCCACATAGGGGCCACAGGGAGCTCAATCTCACAATCCTGAGATCAAGACCTGAGCCGAAATCAAGAGTCAGATGCTTAACCCACTGAGAACAACACCCAGGCGCCCCAAGGGATGGCCTTTCTAAGCATGGTATCAAGAGCAGAAAATACAAAAGAAAAATAAAAGAGATAAATTGATTACATAAGAACATTTCAGAGGTCAAAGAATTTAAAATGCCAGTATTATGATTAAATCCCCTTGCTTAGACAGTTTCTTTATTGTCTTAGAGTTTCTGATTACCTTTCTCTTCTTCATCAGTATCTTCATGTATCTTTATTTAAAAAAAACGATTTCATTATATGAGATTAGCAGTCAGGTTCTCTTTTCTGTACCCTTCCAGATGGAGTGGTCCCCGCATGAGTCTAATTATAGGACTGCCGTTAATGCTTTCCCACGTAGAATGTCCCATTTTCAGTGCCCCATGTCTTTCTCCTTGATTTGTTCCTTTCTTCTCCCAGAATATACCCTGCAGTAACTTCCTAGGGAAGGATGAATGAGAAGTAACACAAGTGAGTCCTTGTAAGTCTACATGTAGCCTTAGTTTACCCACCATACCCACTGACCCATTCCACCCAACCCCCACCCACTGACCCAACCCCACCCTACCCCCACTTGCCCCCTCCACACACCCTCCCCTTCCGCCAACCCTCAACACCACTGATGGCTTTCCTGAGTATGGGTTTATTTTTTTTTAAGATTTTATTTATTTATTTGACAAAGAGAGAGAGAGGAAGAGAGAGAGCACAAGCAGGGGGAGCAGCAGGCAGAGGGAGAGAGAGAAACAGGCTCCTTAAGGAGTGGGGAGCCTGAATCAGGGCTCTATTCCAGGACCTGGGATCATGACCTGAGCTGAGGGCAGACGATTAATTGACTGAGCCACCCAAGTGCCCTGTGAGTATGGGTTTAAAATAAATTTCTCTTAGAATCTAAAAGCTTTGGTCCTTTTTTTTCTGAATTCAGTATTGCTCCTGAAAACTCTGATGTCAATCTCCCTTGTATTCCTTTATATATGTCCTAGTATTTGGTTTTTAATGTCTGAGATCTTTTGGGATGTTCTCTCTCACTCACTCTGGCTGTTTTAAAATTTCCTAATGATATACCCAGCTACGAGTCTACTACCATTTTATTTTATTTGATTCTCAGTGAGTGTTTGGTGAATCACAGCCTTCAGTTCTGGTAAAAATTTCTCCCTCTATTTCCTCTGTTCTCTTTGTTCAGAACCCCAACTGGTTGGTAGATTACCCTTCTGTCTTTTTTTTTTTCTTTATGTTTTGGTTTCTTTTTGTTCTACTTTCTAGGATATTTTTTACCCCCTTTCATTTCAATTATTCTGCTGATTTTTTTGTTTAATTTTGATAATCATGTTTAAAATTTTCAAAACCTCTTTTTTATTCTCGTAACCTCTCTCCTGTTCTCAGTGATTTTCAACCTTGGCTGCCCATTAGAACTACCTGGAACCTTTTAAAAACCTTGATGCCCAGGCCATAACCCAACCAATTAAATCAGAGGCTTTAGGACATCATCCATCTTTCTCAAGCTCTCTAATTGATACCAATCTTTATCCTAGTTTGAGAACCACACTGCATTATCCTGTCTGTTTTAGACCCACAATACCTTTTTCTTCAATATTAATATGATATTGAATGAATATTCATCTTCATATGAATTATATTGTATTATATAAATATATTTATATATTTATATATATTCATATTATAAATATATATTTATAATATGAATATATATTGTCTGTCTATATATATTGTCTATATATAATATAACATTATTATAATATATATTCAATATTCAAATAAGGATGAATATTCTTCATTACGTTAATGTCAATATTATGTATATATTACACACATATATATGCGTATATATGTATATACATGTATATCTATGCATACATACATGATGTATATATACATACATACATATATACATGTATATATGTACGTATATCTGTGTATATATACGTATATATACACACAGACACACACACACACAAGCTAGATAGATAGGTAGATAGACTATTTAAATTTAACTCCTGTCATATATATAGAAGGTATAATTCTCAGGCTGCAGACTCAGATGTATATAAATCTATCTACTTTTGTCTTACCATAATTCAATTTAATTTCTATTTCCAGCCCCTATTCTCACAGATAGAAGAAACGTAGTCAAATGCAATTTTATTTCAGTTCTGGGTTTATATATGCAATACCCTCTGAATCTCTCTCAGGCTACGTATTAGGGAGAGGAGAGAAATGTGCTTGGTCATTATTTTTAAACCGAAGCACCTCTTGAATAAATCACTGGGTGTCAGAATGAAATGGGGTTATTACCATTTTGTTTTTCCTCTTAGCTTTCTTTATGGTCAGAGATGAGATGTCCCTGGCTCAGATAGGACACATATATTAACACATGTGTTCTGTCCTTTATAAGAGTCGATTTGTGCCTTTGTCTCATCCCTGCGGTAGGCTGCATTTTCCCCTTGAGGAAGATCTCCATGGTACCCTTTTGGAGTTCCCAGCGCCCGTCGGTTACCCAGCCCTTTCTTTCCAAACTGAATTCTGTATGTTTTTGTCTAGATATCGGGGCAGGTGTTAATGGACAAAGTGGTTATAATAAAATGTACAGTCAAGCACACGCACTCCTGTGTGTCCACACACGCGCGTGTCCGCGCACGCAGGTCCACATCAGCTTTCCTCCCCAACCTATATCACATCGCTGCCCGCGCGCAGGTGTCACCGCCGCCGCTGCTTCTCCGTGACCGCGGGGCGGCGCGCGCCACGGCCGCACTAACTGCGCCCTAAGAACGGATCGTGAGCAGGGGCTTCCCAGATCCAGGGCGGATGATGAGGTTGCCCTTGGCCGGACTGAAGCCACACTCAGCTCTCTGCCCTTGCTGCGATTCAGGCCGCTCCGGTATCTGTAGCACAATTTCAGAACAGTGGGGATGAGACGACCTCTCGTGTTAGGAAACCGGATAGGCTCTGGAGGAATTTTTAACCCCTGCCGAGGCATTCTTCAAGCTGATTTATGGGCTACAAAAGCCCCCGTGTAGGTTGACCAGAGCTAGACTAACTGCATCTGGTGGGGAATTCTAGATCCGGAGAGAAGTCCACAGGTGCTGGGCGTTCTATGCTTCTGACCTTGGGAGAATGTTCCAGCGTCAGGGGAAAATTATTGCTGCCTTCTCTCGCTCAGATTGTAATGAAGAGATTGAAATTCCGAGAAGCTCAGCTCTGGAATTTAGTGATTCTGTGACTATATGGACTGATTTTTCATATCCACAAATTATGTTTAAATAATGTTATAAATGTGTTATATAGTGTTTAAAAGTATTGTAAAAGTTATTTCCTGGTAAGTTGCCTAGCCTTGGTGGTAGGACTCTGCCTCTCTGTCCCAGGGATAAAACGTTGGCCACAGTGGGGGGCAGAGGAAGTCAATGTTTGTCTTACTGTTTCTCTAGGACAGCAACCATCTGTGTGTGTATCCCCTTCCTGCCTGGTGGTCCACTGTGAACCCAAGGTCAACATCCATCAGATGACAGGGTTGGCCCCTCCATACTTCTCTGCTTACTTTCCTTTTATTTCCCAAACAGAATACACATTTTTGCCTCATGAAGAAAAAAATTTTAATTTAAGGTACTGTTTTATTAATGTGTTATTTATTTATTCTTCCTTTTTAATAATTATCATGCAAAAGTTTCAGCATATGTCAGTTAATACGTACTGTTCAACACTGGCCACTTTTATATTGCTTTTGCCTCACTTTGCCTCTGGTTTTTTTTTTAATTTTTGATATATATACTTTCATGTGAAATGAATTTAATTGTATTTCATATATTATGTGTGCTTTTTAAAAACTAGGATAAAAAGACCCAGTATTTTTCTAATTTTTTTCTTGCTTTCCCATTTCTCTCTTTTTTTAAGAGTTTATTTATTTGACAGAGAGATAGAGATCACAAGTAGGCAGAGAGGCAGGCAGAGAGAGAGGGGGAAGCAAGCTCCCTGCTGAGCAGAGAGTCCGATGTGGGGTTCGATCCCAGGACCCTGAGATCACGACCGGAGTAGAAGGCAGAGGCTTAACCCACTGAGCCACCTGGCGCGCCTCCCGTTTTTCTTTTCCTGCTCCTTCCACGTTAGCACCCATGAGATAACTCATGTCAATATCCTAACGTGTATCATCATGTTTTTCTCCTCGCTCATATGATCACACAATTGCTTGCCCATGTCCACGCATACTTACTTGCTTTACAAATATGGGATCATATGACGTAATTCCCTGCCTTAGTTATTCTTATTCAACAAAATTTTATAGAAATATTCCCAAGTTAACGAGCGTAATTCTAACTCCTTCTTCTTCGTGGCAATGTGCAAGATTCAGTGGTGTTCTGGAACCATCTCATATTTAGTACTCGCCTCTTGCAAGAGCAAGTTATTCATATTCAATAAGAATTTTGTAAGCTAGTTATAAATCACAGGTAGCTTCAAAGAGTCCACAGCGGGAGAATTTACACCCTGGAAACTGGCAAACATTACAGTTCGGGGCCTTCTGGTGAATGCTTATAATAATTTATCCCAGCAATCACCTTCTGACTGGCTATTCATTTTATTTCCCTCCTCTGTTTATTTTCTTTCCTCTCCACTGTGAGCAATGCTATAATCAATTCAGAGGACATGAGCAGTGCTGAACGGGCTTGGGCGGCTGCCCCACAGTCGTTCTGAGTCCAGGCTGGGCAGGGGCACAGGGAAGGGCCGGGCCTCAGACTCCGACTGCAGCTGCCTTACTGTTCCCTTGCTGCCTCAGTTTTCCAGAACATTCTATGTAGACACTTCTTTGTGAGGGTCTTCCAGGAGGTCAACCTCTCGTCCTTCCTTCCCTGTCCTCGTCTCCTCCACTTAAGCCCTTCCTGCCTCCTCTACCCTCCACAGCCCGAGGGAGACCCACATAGAATAGCCAAGGCACAGTCCCTTGGGTTTTGAAAATTCTGCAATTTGTGGATGGCAGGCTGTGTGGAGACTGGGTAGAGACGGGAAGGAGCTGGTTTCACCTAGGGGAAGCTCTTTCAGAAAGCCACAGTTGCTTTATGTTGCTGACCTCCGTAACCCTATCTCGGGCCCATTTCTCCTGCCCAAGGTCCTGGCTCTGTTTCCCCGTCTGCTGAGCATCTCCATCCATCGTTCAGCAAACCTCTCCAGAACGGAGCCCCTTTTCTTCCATCTCTGCCTTTTGCCCACACCACCACTTGGGGGCAACTGCCGTTTCTTCACGGGTGCGCACCCCGGAACCAGCGACCTCCGTGCTGTTTAAACAACATGCCAGTGGAAAGCCTCGGCATTCAGCAAATGTTAGCTCCCTCTCCTTCCTTCACCCTCCCTCCCCTCCTTTCTTCTCTCTTTTCTGGAGGAAGAGCAGTCTCAACTCAGCGAAAAAGGAAGGTTCATTGCCAAAGCGAACGTGTTTTGCACACAGAGGCAGAGAATGTTCTCTAGACACAGGGGCCAAGTGAGAGAGCCTCCAGAGGAAAGTGACACTAGAATTGATACGCGTTACCACTTTTTTATTGACTGAGACTTAAGTGGGAAAGGAGACAGGGCGGGTGCCGAGCAGGGGGCAGCCTGGGCTCAGCATTGCTTTCCTGGCACAAGCCACAAAGGGGGTCTGGTCCAGAGACTTGGACACCTTAGGACCCTGGCCGGGCTGAGGCAGAGGGCATGATTTAGCGAGGCCATCCAAGTCAGATGAAAAAAAAAGTTCCTCTTGAGTTTCCCTTCCACTTGAAAATTGCCCAAGGCAGCCCATCCATCAGCCGTGGGCCAACACAGAGACATCCATCCTCCCGTTATCTCCTGAGCTGGGTCATTGGAAAAAGCTCATAAAACATGTGAAGACAGATCATAATTATTTAATAGGCTGTCAGAAGTCTGAGCACCACGGCCCGGCAGCATCCCAGGAAAAACGAAAGATCGCTCATGTGGAAAAGTTTGTGGTTTCGGAGCCAAAAAAGAAATTGGAGGAAATACAGCTAGAATGTGTTTTGCTTATAAGAATGAGTCAGTGCTTTCAGTGGGTGGGTCTAAACATGTGCTTAACGCTGAGCACCTACTGTATGCAAGACACTGTTCTAAATGTGTTCAGGGGCCCCTGGGTGGCTCAGTTGGTTAAGTGTCTGCCTTTGGCTCAGGTCATGATCTCAGGGTCCTGGGATCGAGCCCTGCATCAGGCTCTCTGCTCAGCGGGAGTCTGCTTCTCCCTCTCCCTCTGTGATCTCTCTTGCTCTCACTCTGTCTCAAATAAAGAAATAAATTCTTTAAATATGGAGTTCAAAGATGTTCAAGGCGCAGTGCCGGTCTTTGACATATCAGTCTGGCTATCTAGGGTCACACAGAGAGGGTGCAAATCACAGCCCCACCACTTACTTGCCTTTGCTTGACTCCTTTCATCTCCCTGAGCCTCAGTTTGCTGATTGGCAAAGTGGGGATAATGATCCCAGTTTATAAGAAATAGACATAACATGTGTGTAGCTTTTTGCATAATGCCTGGTGTATAGTAAATAATAAACCTCAGTTCTCCCCTGCCCTCACACCTACCTTCTCCCACCTCTCATATCGACAAGCTGTTTTCTTCGCTGATGTGCTCCCAGTGCCCGAAGGAATACATGCTGGCACATGGTCGGGGATGGGGGGGATGGGGGCTGGAAGAATTCAGAGAGCAAAGCTGCCCTTGAGGAGAAATGTGTGGATGGAGAATGAGCTTCGGGGAGTCTGGACCTAGACAGATTCCGGCTGGGTGGGAGGAAGTGTCTTCTGCTGGCAGAGCCGTCCAGGGCGGGGGGCGGGGGGGGAGGCAGGCAGACCCTGACTAGTCACAGATGGAGTTCCAGGAGGGGACCTCAAGTGCCACACGCTAGCAAGCAGGAGAGACGCCCTCTCCGGGCTTCCAACCCAAAGGCTCTGATTCTGAGAACTTTATTAGAAACAGTCACCGAAGGAGGCCAGTGGCTGTCACTTGGGGCCCTTGCAAACCTCCCTTGCGATCTTCCCCTCCATAAGTAATGGTGCAAACTTAGTTGTTCAAGATCATAATAAACACCACCAACCTCCACCCCCACGCTTGGTCTGTCTGTAGTTTCTCAAATGTCCCTGCTTCTCCCTCACTCTCCCTGTCCCTTCTCCTCAAGGGCCATCTGCCCTTCCAAGTGATGCCCATCCCTCGCGGTCTAGCTTCCGTCTCTCAGGAGCCTTCCCGGATCCCCGCAGGTGCAATCGCCACTTCCTCTTCATCTTCTCACCGCGTCTTCTTCGTAGGTGTGCAAGAGATCTCACGGGAATAACTCTCCCACGAGAGCCAGAGGCTTCACGTAATTCCTTCTCGCTTCCTCCCACCCTCAGAAAAAATAATGGGTGCATAGTATTTGATTTATTAATTGCTCGAATAGGGCAGGTTACTACATATTATCCTCTCCCCGACAAAAATAGACAAACAAAAACAGGAGAAAACAAGCAAGCAAAACCCAAGTTCTGTTTGTCCACCAAGGCCTCTGCGTGCTCCAGGCCCACGGGAAAAGAGCTCTGCCACTATTCCTATGTAATGACTGACTGTGGGCCCACGCTGAATCACAGGCTCCCCAAATCTCTTCCTTGCTCATTTGTTCGCTCTAGCCCCCAAACCTCCCCAGTAGGGAGAAACACGATTGTGCATGTTCAGATTCAAGTTCTGGACCCGACACACACTAACATGGTGACCTTCAGCAAGATAAGAGGTCACAGGAACCGGGCTCAGTCTCCTCAGCTGTGACATGGGGTGGATGACAACTCATTCTCAGGATGGTGCGCAAATCCAATAAAAAGCAAAGTACTTTACAAGCGTCGGTGGCTGATATCAGCATTTGGTGCCTTAATATCTTCCCCGGGAAGAACTCGATGCCAAGCACGTGCTCTGAGATGGGCAGGAGTCCGCCTAGCCCATTGCCCCTGGTCCGCCTACGTGGGAACTTGGGAAGGACATCGGGAGGTAAGGGGGCTGGCCCACTCTGCCCCCGGTGCCTGCCATTTCTACAAAGCACGTTTCCTCTCCTGAGGCTTCCGGCTCTGAAAAAGAAAAGCCTGTATCCTGCAAAGCCACAGCATCATTTAAACTCCTTTTTCATCTACTTTGGTCTTTCTAGAAAAGAAGGAGCTGTCAGTTTTCCACAGCTAACACATGAAAAGAGATTAATGCCAATAACAGTCCATGTGGAGATAATGTTCCATGAGAAATACCTTCCATTCAAATTCTCTCAGTTCAGAGGAAAGGGGGCCTCAGAGGCGGTAGAATGGATCTGAGGAGGAGTCTATAGGCTTCGGGAGATACAGAAATAACTCAGTTAGGGGCGCGTGGGTGGCTCAGTCAGTTAAGCGGCTGTCTTAGGCTCAGGTCATGATCCCAGGGTCCTGGGATCGAGCCCCGCATCGGGATCCTTGCTCGGCAGGGAGCTTGCTTCTCCGTCTGCCTGCTCTGCCTGCCGCTCTCCCTGCTTGTGCTCTCTCTCTCTCTCTCTCTGACAAATAAGTAAATAAAATCTTAAAAAAAGAAAGAAAGAAAGAAAGAAAGAAAGAAAGAAAGAAAGAAAGAAAGAAAGAACTTAATTACCCCGAGATGTCATCGCTTCCCTTACCTGCATTCTCCACTAAACGCAATTCGCTCTTCTCGAGTCAAGCCAAATTTTTAGTGGTGACTCAAGCTGGGCTTGAGATGTGAACCAACAACGTAACCGCAGGTGGTCGGTGTGTGAGCTGATCGTTCAGATGAACGCAGCGGAAAGCTGACCGCCCCCTCTGTGTCCGGGGCGCCCACCCTGCACACCCCCGCCGAGCCATCCCCAGAACAGTGGCCTAAGCCCGAGACCAAGGTGGTCAGAGGTGGTGCCTGTGGGTGACGTGGGTGGTCCAGGTTTTCTGTCTTCCCATTCTCTTTTCTTCACATTCCCTGTAATCCTAAATTCCGTGCTTCTTTGGAGATCATCTCCCCCAGCACCACTTCCGGCACTTGTCATAATCCAGCCCTTTCATTTGCAAGGAGAAGTTGAACCCTGAGTCCGGGTCCTCCCAAAGGCTACCACCACCAATTCTGGATTCCAGTCATTTGATAAGAGCCTGATTTATGGGAGATCGTGAGTACGGATGGACGAAGGAAGAGCACTCCATTCCTTCCTTCATCGGCCTGTTGTGAGTTTCATCACTGGATCAGTGATGCCGGGGCTGCACTCTGGGACCAGTGAGGTTGAGCCCTGGAGACTCGCTCTCCTGGCACAGCTGCTCTGAATGGACCGTTCCCCAGGCACAGCCGCTGGGAGAAGCAGCCCCGGGCAACGTTTGCTCGTAGCTTGTAGGGGTGTTGTTTGGGAGACTGCCGCCCGAGTGTCATCATAATGAGCTCCCCCCCCCCGGACCAACAACCCTGGGAGCATTCCCCGTGGCACCAGGTTTTGGCAACAAGTGTGGGCAGCCGCGAGCTAGCTGCTGGTAGGACCAAACCAAGCCCGGACTCGTGCCCCCCGCCCACTCAGAAAAAGAATGCGGGCGCTAGAGAAAGGGCTTGTGCAATGGGCCTTGAAGCTTGCAGGTGCGTGACTGCTCACATGGGAAATCTTGTAAGCTGGCCTTATCATTATGGGCCTGTGCTGTCCTTGCCCGGGCTATAACCTGCTCCTGCTGTCTGAAGAGTCTGTCCTTAGTGCTGCAAACAGAGATAAAGAAGAAGCTCAAAAGAGCATTACGTGACTCCTAAATATAAACACTTCTTTGTAATTGTTTCACTTATACTATATAATCAAGTCCACTCTGAAATAAAATTCGACACCGTTTGGACATCATCCACTGTGTCCCTCCTGCTCCCACAGTTTGTCTCTCTACTTCTTTTTCCTCATTCCCTTACCCTCAGCCCTGGTTCGAGATTGTCGCGCCAGCCGCAACAAACAAGAAAAGCAGGGCATCTTCTGGAGGAAGTAAGTTGGTTTTATCTCAGTCTTGGGAGTCCCACGAAGACCAGGAGCTTCTCTGCCGGGTCACTGAAAAGTTCTGGGGCAGAGCTGTGCACATGCCTTGCATGTCCCCGTCTCCACATTTCCTTCGATAGTCACTCTCCAGACCTCTTTTCCCTTTGCCTGGATCTCCTCCACCCTTTCTTTTTCACTTTTGGGTCCTATGTATTTTTCTAAGCACTCCATGACCTTTCTAGAAAAAAAGAGGGAATTATAAATTCAAAACATTTCAGAAATTGTAGGATGCCTTGAATCATTGTTGTTTTTTTAAGAGTTTATTCATTTATTTGAGAGAGAGAGAGAGCACGAGAGAGAGAAAGAGATCACGAGCAGGGGTGAGGGGTAGAGGGAGAAAAAGTCTCCCCACTGAGCAGGGAGCCCACCATGGGGCCCAATGCCAGGATCCTGAGATCATGACCTGAGTTGAAGGCAGACGCTTAACCGACTGAGCCACCCAGGCGCCCACCTTGAATGGTTTCTTAACAATTTCTTGTCCGTAAATTTAACCTTCTTAAGTAGATTATAGTCAAAACAGGAGGAGGGTGTGGCTGGATGTTGACATATCTCTATGTCGTGAAAGCCAGTCTATGGTGCTTTGTGAATAGCAGCCGAGGCCAACTAAGGGTCATTTTTTTCTCATTTCTTTTATGTCTCTCAGTGAGTCAGTTCGGGTCCTCCAAGAAGCAAACTGCAAGACAGTGTCAGACATGCCAGAGATGGATTTGGGGAGCACCTGTGAAGGATCAAGGGTCAAGGGAGTAGCCGAGAGTGGGGAGGGCCCCACTCCCTACTGCCTGACCCCTGTGAGAGGAGAGAGGGAAGGAGGGACATCAGGTGAGAGGAGCCTCTGACCGTAGTGAGCTCCAAGGAAGTCTCAATCAGGCCCACGAGGAGCCCCAGGGCAAATATTCCCCCCTCAGAGGGGAATACTCCCCCCCTGCCCTGGACAGAGCCGGCCAGGCTGCGCTGCTCCTGCCATGCCTCGTCGTGGGCTGGGAAGAGCCCGGGGAGGGCATGGCCTCAGCATGAATGCATGGGAAAATAGAAATATGGAGCAGCTGGAGGCGGTTTCCCAGCTCCCTCCTCACTGCCAGCCCTCCTGGAGGGAGACATGGACAGCACACTTTAGGCCGGACCCTGATATCGTGTCCCATTTTCTTAGGACCTTGATCCCTGATCCAGGAAATGACAGCAACAGGAGACTGGTTAGGAGCTCGGGTGCTGGGGCCAGACTGCCTGGGTCCAGAGCCCAAATCCACCGCCTACTAGCTGTGGGAGCGGGAAAACAGACCACTTTATGGCTCAGTTTTTTCATTTATTAAAGAACGACCATGAGACCTAGCTCACGGGATTGTTGTAAGAATGGTCCCGGCAAAGCACCGAGAACAGAGCTTTGGCGATAGTAAGTTCTTAGGCAATATTCATTAGCAATCGCTGTGGTCCGAATGTGTTCCCTCCACAACTCCTGAGTTGAAATCTGCCCCTGGAAGTGATGGGATTAGGAGCTGGGGGCCTCTGGGAGGTATTAGGTCATGAAGGTAGAACCCTCTAGAAGAGCATTAGAGGCCTTATACAGGAGACCCCGGGGAGCTCCCTGGGTCCCTTCTGCCTGGTTCTATAAGGACAAGTCTGCAACCCCGCAGAGGGTGCTCATGTGGCCACACTGGCACCCTGCTCTTGGACTTTTAGCCTCCACGAGTCTTGAGAAATAAACTTCCCATGTTTACAAGCTACCCAGGCCATGGTACTTTGTTCTGGCAGCCCAAATGAACTAAGACAACAATTAACTAATTAATTAAAAATTAGTAAGTTCTCAGAGCGCCTGGGTGGCTCAGTCATTAAGCATCTGCCTTCAGCTCGGGTCATGATCTCAGGGTCCTGGGATCGAGCCCCGCGTCGGGCTCCCTGCTCAGCGGGAAGCCTGCTTCTCCCTCTCGCACTCCCCCTGCTTGTGTTCCCTCTCTCACTGTGTCTCTGTCAAATAAATAAATAAAATGTTTTAAAAAATTTAAAAAATTTGTACGTTCTCAGTCAAAATTAACATGTTAATATTAAGATGCCGTGTCTTCCGCCACCACTTCTGCCTTTGAAATTTTGCCTTTCAATTGATCCTATTCGAAGACATCTCGTAGGCATTTCAAAGGGACTGGCAGGAGGCTACAAGGAACGCTTCATACCATTTCCCGTGGGCTGGCATCTATTCTGTCTGGCGCTGGAATCAGACACAAAGTTGTGAGCTTAAAGCCTACCACATCACAAACACCCAAAATGGTAGCTATTTTTACCATGAGCACGGCAAGAGGCAGTCTCCGCCTCAACTGTTTCTTTTTATTCTTTCATTTACTCGACATTCTTTCATCAGCTGTGGGTGTCAGGCACTGTGGAGAACACCAGAGAATCAGAGATGAATGAGCCTTAGCTCTCGCCCTCCGCAAGACCAAACTCTAAGAGGAGCGCCTGTGTGGGCACACGAAATAACTATCATGAAAGGTAGAAGATTATAAGAATTTTCTTTTCTTTTATTTTTTTTTAAGATTTTATTTATTTGAGAGCGAGAGAAAGCATGAGAAGAGGAAAAGTCAGAGAGAAAAGCAGACTCCCTACTGAGCAGGGAGCCCGACGTGGGGCTCGATCCCAGGACCCTGGGATCATGACCTGAGCCGAAGGCAGATGCTTAACGAGTGAGCCACCCGGACATTACGCCCAGACATTACAAAAATTCTTAACCTTTTGGGGTCAAGGACTCTTGGAGAAACCTATATAAATATATGTTCATTCCCATGTGCATAACACATGCACACAGTTATGAGTTATAATTTTGGGGGTTCACAGAATCACTCAGCCTTGATCCCAGGTGAATGAAGCCTTACTCTAGGCTCATCTAATGAGTTCCTTCACCTCTGGCAACACAAAGGTCCTGATACGAGTCATTTATCCCAGACCCAAAACCCTCCTTCGATCTTTGTTCAAATCAAATACCATTAGAGCTAAGAGCAAAAAATGTTTTTATTATAATCTCTTAGGCAAACTTAGGACAAATGTAAGTAGACATAGGAACCAATTAAAATGTGGACCGAATAGAATGATTTCACTTATATTTCTATCTTCTTAGCTCAAGTGGAAGTCTGATCTCTTTCTGCTACTTACCATTAGCTGGTTAGACAAGGGACAGCCAAATCCTCTATGCCAAGGATCAAAAACTCAGTATCTGGGTGGGGAGGGGGGCAGGCACGTAACGAAATAGGCTGAAATTCATGGAAAACACCCAAGTGATAGGGTCTCAAGTGAACAGGTCAGGTGGAGAGTACATACTTGGTTTATTTATTTTTTTTTAAGATTTTATTTATTTATTTGACAGAGAGAGATCACAAGTAGATAGACAGGCAGGCAGAGAGGGGGGGGAAGCAGGCTCCCTGCTGAGCAGAGAGCCCAATGTGGGGCTCGATCCCAGGACCCTGAGATCATGACCTGAGGCGAAGGCAGAGGCTTTAACTCACTGAGCCACCCGGGCGCCCCCATACTTGGTTTAGAGACAGCAGCTGACTCTCTGCTCTGGCAAATGTTGGCAAGCATGAATTTCAGCTCATATTGCTAGAATTTCTAATTTTTGAAGATAATCTGCAATCTTAATTCTTATGCAATCTAAGCAAAATATGTAAGCAGAAGTCAAAATATACATATGTGTGTGTGTATGTGTGTGTGTGTGTGTGTGTATTGTCTATAGAATACCAAATCATGACCACACAGCTAGGCCGAGTCAGAGGGAAGTCTAAAGTATGTTTATAGGTTGATTTTGATGTGGAGTCTACTTCTTCTGTTCACTGTGACAGACTGCATTTTCCAGTTGTCACCAAAGCAATATTTCCAGCCCCACATATTTTCCAGAATCTTAACCATGTGTACCAAGCAAATGTGGAATCCAGGCTGGGCTTTGTGCTTAACAGACAGACGGGATGCCGAAAGACTTCCAAGATCAAATCAAACAAAGCAATATGGTTTCTACTCGGTGCTCTCTCTTAGAATGCTCACCCTCGGAAGCCAGCCCCTAGCTGTGAGGAAGCCCCAGCTGGTGCAGAGGGACCCCATGGACACACCAATATGGAGAGGGACCGAGGCCCCCAAGCCAGCATCCACCACTCAACACGTATCCGAAAGAACCTTCTAGTGATGCTAGGCCCTGAGCCTTGGAGTCATCCAGCTGAGGCCATCAGGAAGCACAGCCAAGCTGTCTCTGCCGGGCTTTGTCCAAATTCCTGACCCGCAGACTCTGTGAGCATAATAAATAGTCGTCTGATGTCACCAGGTTGGAGCGACTTCGTAGGTGGCCATAGTAACAGAATTTCCATTTGCAAATACAAAAGGGCTTTGGCCACTCCATCTGTGGAATCCACCTTTTTGAAACAGCTTCTTTCTCTGGATTCTTTTCAAGTCATGATTTTCTTTGGCTGATGCCCCACCAACAGTCCCCTGACTCTGAATCCTGGCCTTTTCCAAGACGGCAGCCTGTGTGTTGATGGATGATCTCCTTGTTGGTCACATGAGCACAGCTGACCTCTGGCCAACTTCGCGCTCCTCACACCTTCCCCAGGACCTCCCTCATCACGCACCGAAGCGGATTCCTGGCCGGCTCTGGAGAGAAGTCAGTCCTGGGAAGCCAGAACTACCTTTGCATTCCTTAACCTTTCTGCTCTCTAAAAGGAGGAGTTTTCATCTTGTAGACCCCAGTCTCAAACTCGCAATGCTGCTTTTTTTTGTTGGAGGGCCTTCCCCGACCAAGTCAGACAGACCCGGGTGTGAATTTTGCTTTGCCACTTAATTGCGAGCTAAGGACCGTGGACAAGTTGGGCTCTCCATCTATAAAATGGGCATCATCATGCCTGTCTCCTAGTGTTGCTGGGGAGGAAATAAGAGAACGTTTGGAAAGTGCTTATGCCTATGGCTGGAACATGGGTAGGGCCTGGCAGAAAGACACCACCACCGCCAAAAACAACACCACAACACCACGTACAGGGCAAGCATTTCCCCACGAATGCATTCGTTTTGCTCACCTACTACTAAGAGCAACTCAAAATCGGGGAGGGTAAGTCTGTGTCTTTGTATCCACAGCGCCCCCATCAGGTGCTCCGGAAATAGTAGACACAAATTTATTTTTTAAAGATTTTATTTCTTTATTCACTTGAGAGAGGGGGAGAGAGTGAGAGTGAGTGCGAACAAGGGGAGAAGCAGAGGGAGAGAGACAAGCAGACCCCGCGCTGAGCGCGGAGCCCGATGCGGGGCTCGATCCCCCTGAGATCATGACCTGAGCCGAAATCAAGCTCCGCCAACGGAACCACCCAGGGGCCCCGATCAGACACAAATATTTTATGGGACGAGTGAATGAATGAACAGACATATACTATTTTAAAACCACCTTCTGTGCTCAATAGCTTTATGACAAGGATGTGAAACCTGACACAATTTGAATTCCTACAATGTGATGTCATACGAGGTCTTTAACGTCATCTCCCACCCCTGCAGTCCCTACCTCTCCTGACCCCCTCTTCTTACTCAGCCCTCCCTTTTTAAAGCCGGACTCCAGCTGAGCAAAGTTACCATCCACTGCTCAGTGTCACTTTTTCCTTGTAAGTTCATCTGTGTTTGCGACACCTCAAGAATGATTTGTGCTAATTTTAGATTGTATCCCTGTAAACTAGTGGTTCTCCATGTGTGGTTCCGTGGACAGCAGCAGAATCAGCTGGAAACGCGATGAAAATGAAAATTCTTGAGCCCCCACCTCGGACCCAGTGAGTCAGGAATTCCAGGGTGGGGCCCAGCAATCTGTGTTGTAACATGCCTTCCAGATGATTCTGAGGCTCACTCGAGAGACCCGCTGATATAAACTACCAGACGTAGGTATGAAATAGTACCAGGGAAATGGGGAAATGGCGAAGGGACAGTTTTCCGCCTTAGCCATTGTTGTGAGGCTGTGAGGCTACATGATATTCCTAAAATAAAGTGTTGGCAGATAATAAGGAATTGGCACGGGTGAGGGCAGCGTGGGCAGGGCGGTGAACAGGAAAGGGCCAGCAGGACGGGGGTAGAGATGAGAGTGAATCTCCAGGCAGCCCTCAGCTCAGAAGTGCTTATTCTTGTGTTTAGCATTATGGAGGTTGGTGAAATCCTTCTAGATCCACCGCAGAACTGTGAACTTCTGATGACATCGTCCGTGGAGTCGTGTACCACAGAAAAGACAGAGCAGTTGTGTGTGGGGGGGGGCGCCCAGGGCCTCCTGCTCAGACCCTGCGGTAGCCCCTCGGTTACTTGGAGAAACCACATGCTTGGCTTCCTTGGAGCCCGGCGTCTCTGTAGAGCCATGAACAGAGCCACTGGTCCTCAGGAACATGGGGACAGCGTTACAAACAGCAGGGCGGCCCGGGTGCCTGTAGGGGGCGCTGCCACACAGGGTACCCGGCGGAGGCTGGTCTGTCTTTGAAGCAGGGGCTGGGATGGAATTCCAGGCTGACCCCGCCTCACTGGGACACCCAGGCCGGCAAGGTGGGCAGGAACACAGAGACTGGGGGCCAATGCAGCCCCCAGGAGGAAGAGCTGACAAGACCAGCAGGATTACTGTGGGCACTCGGTCAGGTCAGTTCGGATGATGGCTCCTGGACAGCCTTCCATTAGGGAGGGCACTGGGGGAACATTTCATACTCTGTGGTTATGGACATACACACACTATACAGAAAACTAGCTGTGGTTCTTGTTCCTCAGAGCTCAGTCGCTCTCAACAAGTCATTTTGTTGCATTTAAAAGATGCACCACAGTTATACACAGTGATGTTATTTGCCCCTCTCCCTTCACTCTTTCTGGAAAGCCTTGCCCTCTCTGAAGACAACTATCAGGTGTCGCCTCCTCCTGGAAGTCTTCCTAGGCTGCTTGCCCCTTGTTCTCCTTTGCTTCTGCTGCGGCTATCTCTGCACCATGTTAAATTGCTTCTGGACACGCTGCCGTCTCTGGACTGTGAGCCCTTGATGACAGGCTCTGTGCATTCAGCTAATGCCAGCTCGGTGCCCCCGCATAACAGATGTTCACGAAATCCTTCCAGAATGACCAAATCCATCATGGTGGCCGGAGGGACATCTCCCCCGGGGCAAGCCTGGCTGACAGCGGAGGTCAGTCCGGTTCCTTGGGCTCAGCGCAACAGCTCTGTTGGACATCACACCTGCTGGAGGTGGGGATGCCCTTCACAGTCCCTGGGAGCTCCTGGTTCTCCTTCCCTCCTTCTCTGTGAGAGCAGCTGCAGAGGCAGGGGAGGCCAGATTGCAGAGCCCAGGAAGGTGCAGCCTCCTGCGGACGATGAACTTCACCGCTAATACCCCCAGTCGAATGGGACTGAGGTAGGTCTCACTGGCCCCAGACTCAGAATATCAAATCTCTTTGGTAAAACTTTGCCACTGATCCTGGAGTTTCCTGCCCTCTGCCCAGTTGCTTCTCCACCCCAACCCCCATGGCTAATTTAAGCTGCCTCCCACCACCAGGACCCTTAGAAGGAAGGAGGTCGAGGTAAAAATCCACTGTGTTCAATTAATCTGAGCAGGTGGGCTGCTTCCCTCTTTCCCTTCCTATCCTGTGAGAGTTCCCTTCTGTAAGGAGGATGTGCATCTGACCTAAGTGAGAATACTTTCTCTTTCATCCAGATTCTTATTAAGGGCTTTGCCATGCATTTAAAAATGGATCAATAACTACAATCAGGTTTTATTTTTAAAGTTGGCATTTTTAACATTTACTAGAATGTTCTCAATGAAGTCCAAGTAACTGTAAAGTTGGGATGGTAGAAGACGAGTCTCCCCAGCCACATTGCACTCCCCAGCCTGGAAGGACTAGGGCTGTTACAAGGACGTTGTGTCCCCCAAAATGCACCCGCTGAATTTCTCTCTGTGTCTTCCCAAGCACACTCACTGAGGAAAGACCTCATGAGGGTACCGCCTTTATAAGCCAGGAAGATGGCCCTCACCGGGAACTGAACTGGCCAGCACCGTGGTCTTCCCAGCCTCCAGAACCGCGGGGGGAGAAATTTCTATTTAAACCACGCTGACTTGTTAGGGCAGCCTGAGCTGACTGAGACAGGGACAAAGTTCGGAGTGAAACAGGGCCCAGCTCTGAAGCTGCCTTCCTTCTGGCCTGTGTAGAAGCAGGCCTGGGGTTTCCTAGCAGCCGTAGAGACTAGTCCCTGTGGCAATGGCCACGCAGGCCCCAGCTGAAGGCACAGACTCCCCGATCCCTGCCACAGGACCGCCTGCTAACCAGGGGTGTCACCTAGCAGCCAGACCATGGGATTTAGGCCTGCAACCGATTGCAGGTGTCCCCTCAGCGTCCCCCCAACCTACGTCAGACCCTCACTATAGAACCACCTGAAGCCGGCTCTCATAGGCTTTTTGAGCCAAAAAGCAAATAATGGGTGTGTATTTGGGAGAAACAGGAGACTGAAGAGGTTGCACACACCATCAGCAACCTTCAGTTCCCGCCTTTCCTCCCCACAGTCTGACTGGTGGGTGGTAAGGAGGCCGGGAACCTTGACTGTAGCTTTGGCATGTTGCTGGAGGCCGAGATCTGTTCCAAAGACAAGACAACGTCCCTTTCTGTCACCGCAGGCCAAAGCCCGCCCCTCAGCCCTGCTACCCAGCCAGATCCCCACCTTAAGGCAGTGATGAGGGCAGGCCAGAAAGGTCAGTACTATATATACTTTAAAGACAAAATGATTGCAGAAGCCCAGTAAAAACGGGTTCCTAGCCATAGTAGATGTTGAGTTCACACAGAAATATCAGAGGGACCCTTGCAAAACAGCCAGGAGCTTCTCATTTTGCCCCATCTCCATGGCAGGCCCGACCTGTCCTAAGCTCTGCAGGGAGCCGAGGGCCAGGGGGTCAGGGGAGCAGATGGTGACCCAGACTCGAGGAGCAGGGAAGGAATTTCGTATTTTCTTGTCCCAAGGGCTCCTTCTCCTCAACAGAGACCTGCGCCAGAGAAAATCAGGTCACAGAGCAGCAAGAGACGTGATTTCCAGTAGAGAAAAGGAAATTTCAGACAAGAATGCAGACTTTCTGGAGCTCAAGTCACCTGGTTTGGAGGAGCTTTCATGTCCCTTTTAGGGAAAGCCATGCGGTGTATCTGAAGATGCACTGGGACCAGGAGTCAGGGCAAGTGGGTTATAACGCCAGAAGGACCGCTTATTGGCTATGCCGTCTCAGATCGGACAAGTCTCTGAACTTCCCGAGGACTCCGTGTCTCACCTCTTGATGGGAGAACACACGTCCTGTGACTGAATCGTGGAGCACTCTGAATCCCTCAAAGAGAACGTGCCCTGAAAAGCAGACGGTACTTCCTTGGGCGGCAGGAAGCAAACGCCACTCCCAGCAGACCGCCTTCGGATCGCCGGGGACGCACACGATCTGGCCTTAATGTTCTGGCTGGTTACCCTGTCTGCAGCCACGCCGGCGGCTTGCAACCCTGCAGAGAGCGCAAGCCAGTCTACCCACCCGACCGATTTATCGCGCCAAGCCGGGCCGACAGCTCTCCCCTCTGTGGACAGAACCGGACAGCTGCGTGTGGGCAGAATTGCTCCGCGACGCCGCCGAGCATCAGCCAGGAAGCCTGGTCTGCCGCAGCCCCGGGGGTAGAGAAAGCCGGGAACCTGGGAGCCGAAGCCACAGATTTGGAGGGGGCCGCTCTAGGCGCACGGTGTGGAAGAGTCCCTCCTGCTCCTTATGACAAATCCCTTTCCCCCTTTCTCTTCCTTTAATCATCCTTCTAGTCCTTTCTCTTCCCATCCTACCATCTCACCAGGATTTAAATATGTTCAAGCCCCTCTTATTAAAACAAGCCTTCTGCTCAACCTTACATGTAACCCATCCCTGCCTTATTGCTCTTCTTTCTTTCTGCCAATAAAACATTAATATTATAAATCTTTTTAAGCGAGAATAGAATAGCTCATGTGCCATATTATTACCAGCCAGGTTTCTGGAAAGAGCGATAGGTCCTTACCTTCCCCTCCATCCATAACCCCGGACATCCAGGGTTCCCTTCACTACTCCAGTGAAATTGCTCCCTTGGGTGTTTCCATCCACCTGATAGCCAAATCTAGCAAACACATTTCAGTTTGTAGCTCCCTACTGATCACTTCCCCCTTCAATGATCTCCTTCCTTGCTTATATGTCCCAGTTGCTCCTGGTTTTATGGCTACCACTAAGGTTCCTCTGCGGCTCCTCTTAGCTCTGTTTTTCCCTTAAATGTTCTAGCAGATCACATCTTTACCTTCTTCCCTCCCACTCTTCAGCCAAGCATTTCCTGACTCCCCCCCCCCCCCCAGAAATTGAGTAAAAGACCTCTTTCCCATGTTTCTAAACCCCCTAACCCACCGAATTATCCTTGCCTGGCTTATTATTAGCATTCTGGAACAAACTATGAACTCCTTAAGGTCAGGACCCTATTTTGACTGATATATTACCAGAACCCAGCCTAGTTTCTAGCTCAAAGGAGGGCCCAATAAATAAGTGTCAAATGACTGTTCTGCATCCTTCAATGCTAAGGTCAAGAGAAAAGGCCCATTACCACCCCAAAATCACATCACTGGGGCTTGTTAACGGATGCCTCCAGCTTGGCGCTGAGGAGGAGCAAACAGAAACAACCCTTGATTGTTCCTGCTAACTGGGGCATGAATAAGGAAAAGTCTAGAGAGTTCCCAAGCCTCATTTAAGCACAGAATTTAAAAGCCTCCCCAAATAGCAAAAGCCATTCATGTCAGAGGGATGGATTTGTGTCTCAGACGCTCACCCTGATCTTGCTGTCTAAGTCACAGACGCCACACTAAGACCTATAGAAGGGAAGGGAGATGAAGCACCGAGCACAGAGATTTTTTCATAAATCCCAAGGCACGGACTGGTGTTATTTCACCAATATGAATTCCCTCTGAGTCCAGCTGACCTGGTCTCAGGTCCACTGGTTTCTCTATGAGGTCCGGAGTGGGATCGCTGCTCCAAAAATTTACCAATTTTTCTGTGGAGCTCAGCCATGAGATCCAGGCCAGGCTGTCTCCAGCTGACGCTAGGGATCCTGGATCAGTGCTGGGGACCATAAAGCTGGAGGCCAACTGGGAAGTGACTAAGCCGCCACACAGAATGAGAGTAACTGTCACTATGTGCAGGCACGGACCCAGGCTCTCCGTATGACCTCAGGCCTCCAACGAGTCAGCGAAGCAGCTTGTTACTGATGATAATGGCACCCAGGACACCCACACCATCCTCGTCCCTCCATATGGCTGCTTGACCATATATGGAAAGCGCTCTCATCAGCCTCATCCTTGGTTTGTATAAAATTCCGTAAGCTAGGCACAGGGTATCAGTCCCATTTTACAAAGAGAAAACAGCCACTGAGGGCATCTGTCCAGGATCATGCGGGTGATGGGGGCAGATAGGGTCCCGCCTGCACTGTGTCCCTCTCAGGTCGGGGCTCCCTTTGCACCAAAGCTGTCCGGAGGGGGTTTGGCCCCCACTCCCCCTGGCTGCGGGGGCCAGGTCCTGCCCAAACGGAGGGCAAGAGCCCCGAAATGATCTCATTTCCGCCACTGATAATCTCTGTAAGAGAACTCTGTGAGCGGTAGTTTCTTCATCTGTAAGCTGGCGTTGGTAATACCAACCCCAGGTGTTCTGTGTTTTCGAGAATCAAATGAGATTAGGTCGGTGAAGACATTTTGAAAAGTACAACTTGGAGACGAGCCCCCACATGTTATTATTAGGGGTATGGTGTTCAGGGGAAAGCTGAATTTCTTTGCTCGTAAGCATTTTAAAGTGACCTTTTAAACACAAAGCCAGCTGGGTTCTTAGTTCACAGTAGTTTAGAGTGTTTTAGTGCAGAGGTTTTGAAAGCACAGATGAAACCAGAGAGAAATATTTGCAGGCATCGTTCCCGGAAACAGCCAGAGAAAAACCAGAGCTCCCACGGGGAGTGGGGTTGGGGTCAGGAAGCTGGCCCAGATCTCTGCTGCCACCAGCTTCTCATCCCTAGAGTCAGGAAATCCTTGCCGCTCCTGGCCCTTTCCCACACTGGCTTCCCGCTTCCCCCTGCGGGAGCACAGGCTCTCCCCCGGCCTTTCGATCTTGAACTGGGGTTGAGGAGGAAGAGGGAGGAGGGTCTGTGTGCGGGAATGCTCTGCCTAGGGGAAGGAGGAAGGGATGTGGGAGAGGGCTGTGGGCTCTTCTGCTGGGGGGGGGCGGGGCACCTTGTGTATTTCACATCCCCGATATATACAAGGGACTTGAGGCAGCCCTACCTTTGTCTGTTTCAGAATGATGACACTCAGGCTCAGGGCTGGGCAGGGGGTCATGGGGGGCGCATGGCACAGCTACTAAGAGCTGATGCTGGATTTAGTCTAGTTGACTTTAGCGGACTCTGTAGTTACAGCAAACCTCTTTCTCCTGAGGATCTCTGTCACCGAAGGACAAGCAGACCCGACACTGTGCATGGTGCTTGACTCCCTCTCCTCTGGTAATATTCTGAACGTGAAGGCTTACTCTTCATGCCCCAAGCTCTGGATTTGCCTCTTCCCTCTGCTCTTCTGTCTTGCTTTTCCTGAACATTTGGCACAGTTACACAATTCCCAAAGACGCCAAAAATGTCTCCTTGCCCGGGTTCCCACCCAGCCTCCCTCCCAGTGTTCATCACTCTGCCCGCCCCCACACCCCAGTGGGCTGGCAACTATCTACTCTTAAATCATAAACTGAGGCATATTAAAAATTTTGAGTTTATCTGAGCATGTATTGATTTGAATAGAAGAGTGGTTAGGAGTGCTCTGATGACAGGAGCTAAGGGAAGGACTTTTATATAGAAAAAGCAGAAGCAAAGCAAGGAGATTATTGATTGGCTCTAGCTTAAAGCCTAGTTGGCTGTTTGTGCTTGCGTGCACTGAGGTTTTGATTTTGTAACCTTGAGGCACTGATGGGCTTAGATTTTGGTTTGCTTATGCAGGTGCCGCAGCCTAGAACCACACCAGTCTAATGTCCTCCTGGTTTAATTAATTTAACACGACTCATCTTTTAAGACTCGGCCGAGGTGTTCTGTGATGCCTTTCCTTATCCCACCATGCACACAAAGGTAGAATTGATCCTTTCCTCCTTTAAGCTCCCACTGTGACCGGTACAACTGTCCACAATAATATGTATAATATTTTATTGTTCTTGTATTTACAGGTCTAGCCTCCCTTTAAGGAGGTAGGACCTGTAATAAGGTCTTTAAGGTCTTAAGGACCTGTGATAAGCCCTTTAGGACAGGGACCACAGAGTATAGATTTTGGAATTTCCACAACTTTTCACGGGGGACTTACTAAGTGTCATTTTAATTTGAAAACATGTATTAGTGCACAGATACGGTATTAACACGTTTTCACTGTAAAAATTTCAAGCAATAAAGATAGTACGAAATTCCTTCCTGACCCCAATTCAATCCCATTACCTTTCCCAGAGTAATCAATATGGCATCTTTCTAGGCCTTTCTCTATGCCTTTACATACCTCACCTACAAACACAGAGAAATAGACAACTTTGAGGTAGTTAAGTAAAAATGGAATTATACTATTAATTGTTTTACGACATGCCTTTTTTCACTTAAAAATATCTTTCAGACATCTTAGCGGGTCCACATTGTTAAGTCTGCTCAATCCATTTTATTTATTTATTTATTTATTTATTTATTTATTTAATTTATTTATTTTTAAAGATTTTATTTATTTGGCAGAGAGAAAGATCACAGTAGGCTGAGAGAGGGGGGGAAGCAGGCTCCCTGCTGAGCAGAGAGCCCGATGTAGGGCTCGATCCCAGGACCCTGAGATCATGACCTGAGCCAAAGGCAGAGGCTTTAACCCACTGAGCCACTCAGGAGTCCCATTTTTTTTTTTTAAGTAGATTCCACGCCCAACATGGAACTTGAATTCACAACCCGGAGATCTAGAGTCACATGTTTGACCAACTGAGCCAGCTAGGGGCTCCTTCTCGATCCTTTTTTTTTTAAGATTATTTATTTATTTATTTGACAAAGAGATTGAGAGCACAAGTAAGCAGAGCAGCAGGCAGAGGAAGAGGGAGAAGCAGGCTCTCTGCTGAGCAGGGAGTCCGATGCGGGGCTTGGTCCCAGGACCCTGGGATCATGACCCGAGCCGAAGCCTTGTCGCTCAATTGACTGAGCCGCCCAGGTGCCCACCAATCCTTTTTAAATGCTAGTATTCCACAGTATGAAGAGACCATAGTTTGATTTAGCTAGTTCTCTACTAATGGACATTTATGTGGTTTCCAATATTTTGCTATTATAAACAATACTGCAATGAACATCCCAGGGCATGTCTCTCAGAACACAAGGCTGAATATTTCTCTCTGTTAGCATCTCTCAACCAAACTATATATTGGACTCAGGATTAATAAATCAAATCCAACAATGTATAAAAGGAATTATACACCACAACCCAGTAGATGCAAAGCTGGTTCAACATTCCAAATCAATTAGTATAACCCATCACATCAGCAAGCTAAAGAAGAAAAATCATAGGATCATAACAATTGATGCAGAAAAGTGTTGGACAAAATCCAATGCCCACTCATGATAAGAAGTCTCAGAAAACCAAGTATAGAGGGAAGCTTCCTTAGCTTGATAAAGAATATCTACAAAAACCTAGCCACAACTATATCAGACTTATTGGTGAGAAACTAGATGCTTTCCCCCTACAATCAAGAGCAGGCAAGCCTGTCCCCCATCACCCCTCCTTTCAACATCACACAGCAAGTCCGAGAGAATGTCATAAAGCAGAAAAAGGAAATAAAAGGAATACAGAAAGAAGTAAAGAAATAAAACTTTCTTTGTTTTCAGATGACATGATTATTCGTGCAGAAAATCCCAAAGAATCCCCAAAAAACTCCTGAAACTAATAAATGTCTATAGTAAGCTTATGGGATACAAAGTCAACTGCTTCTGTATATACCAGCAATAAATGATTGGAATTTATGTCAATGAACACCATTTACATTAGCACCAAAAGAAAAAGAAAAAAGAAAATACTTAGTTGTAAATCTAACAAAATTTGTAAAAGGTCTATATGAGGAAAACCACCAAATGCTGATGACAAAGATATAAGAAGAACTAAATAAATGGAGAAATACCCTGTGTTTATGGACAAGAAGCCTCAATAATGCTAAAATGTCAGTTCTTCCCAGCTTGATCTCTAGATTCGATGCAATCTCAATCAAAGTCCCAGCAACTTCTTTGTGCCTATCAACAAACTGGTTCTAAGCTTTGTATGGGAAGGGAAACCACAGAATAGGCCACATGATAGTGAGAAAGAACAAAGTGGGTGAATGAACCCTACCCAGCTCGAAGCCTTCCTGTAAACCTACAGCAATCAAGTCAGTGTGGTTTTGGTAAAAGAACAGATAAATAGATCAATGGGACAGAATAGAGAGGCCAAAAATAGACCCATGCAAATATAGTCCACTGATCTTTGACAAAGGAGCCAGGCAATTCAAGGGAGAAAGGAGAGTCTTTTGGATAAAAGATGCTGAAAGATAGGACATCCACATGCAAAAAAAAAAAAAAAAAAAAAAAAGAAAGAAAAAAGAATCCAAACCTAGACTTTACATCTTTCACAAAATTGAACTCAAAATAGGTCACAGACCTCAATGTAAAATGGAAAACTATGAAACTTCTAGAAGATAGCATAGGAGAAAATCTGGGTGAGCTTGGGCTTGGCTTTGTAGATACAACACAAAAAGCACAATTCCTGAAAGACAAGGTTGACAAGCTGGGTGTCATTAAAATAAAAAACTTGGGCTCCTCGAGAAACACTGTTAAGGGAATGAAAAGAGAAGCACAGACTGGGAGGAAACTCTGCAAAACATGGATCCTTTACCTGAAAGACACAAAGAACTCTTAAAACTCAACAGTAAGGAAACAATTTGATATTTAAATGACCAAAAATCTACACAGGTACCTCGCTACAGAAGATATACAGATGAGAAATAAACAGATGAAAACACAGCCGACATCATATGTCATTAGGGAACGGCAAATCAAAACAAGAGAGCATTACAGACCTATTAGGATGGCTGAAATCCAAAACACTGACAGCAGCAGATGCCTGCGAAGATGGGGCACAACAGAAACTCTCGTTTATTGCTGTTGGGAATGCAAAATGGTACAGCCACTCTAGAAGACAATTTGGCAGTTTCTTGCAGAGCTCAACATAAGCCTGCCATATGATCCAGCAATCCTCCTGCTTCCAGATATTTACCCAAAGGAATTGAAAACTTATGTCCACGCAAAACCTGCACATGAATATTTATAGCAGCTTTAAACTTGGAAACACAACGAAGATGTCCTTCAGTAGGTGAAGGAGTAGACGAAATCCACCCAGTGGAATATGGCTCAGCCGGAAAAGGAAACAAACTATCATCAAGCAATGAAAAGACATGAAAGAAGGGCGCCTGGGTGGCTCAGTGGGTTAAGCAGTTGCCTTGGGCTCAGGTCATGATGCCAGGGTCCTGGGATTGAGCCCTGTGTCGAGCTCCCTGTTTAGCACGGAATCTGCTTCTCCCTCTGCCCCTCCCCTCTGCTTGTGTGGGCTCTCTCTCTCAAATAAATAAATAAAATCTTAAAAAAAACGCACACACACGAAACAAAAAGACATGGAGGACGCTCAAGAGCTGACAGACAGAAACCAGTCTGAAAAGGCTACATACTGTACAATTCCAATTTTATGACACTGTCATCATCAATCACCATCATCACCATGTTTGCAGTCCCAAACCGAGTTCAGAAGTCATTGTCGCAGCAGCGATCTGATCTGATCCCCACAAGAATCCCACAGATCAGGCTGGGCAAAGGACTGGGTCCCAGTTCACAGATGAGGAAGCTGGGATTCGGAGACCGCCCTGCCTGCGGGCCCATAGCATCCCCAATCTCGTATGACACCTCACTGCCTCCAGTTCAGCCTCCGAGACCTTGACTGGACCTCAGACGATGGTGGGGGGTGGGTGGTTCTGGGGTATGTGACCACGAGACCTGATGTGTCATCCGGGAGAGGAATGCAGAACACAGTGTCTAACAGTCGGAGTCAGTGGTTCCCGTTCTCTCTGAGCTCTGGATCAGCGCTGCTGTTCCCCGGTCCCTCCCTGTGGCAAGCATTAACACTCACCGCACACAGAGACAGGGCGGCAGGATGCTCATTGTTTATGCACTGAAAGCACATCCGCAGACTCCTTCTTCTCCATCTGCCTGGGAGAGTCAGGTCAAGGTGTGCCAACCTCCGCCCAGCAGCCCTGGGGGCTGATTCACTGGCCACAGACACGCCTGCTTGCAGAAAGCAGAAAGCAGATTGTCTGTAGGTAGGAGAGTTCCCCTGAGATATCCATAGATGAACACAATGGAGATTTGCTAAAGAAATGTACAGACGGGCGGGAGATGGGAAAGAGGAAAGGCAGTCTCTTTCACTAGCCTCTGGTCACTATGGCAACCATGTCATCTTAAAAGAAGCAAAACTGATCATTTTAAGTCAGAGGGGTTTTGTTTGTAAGTTTGTCTGCTGCTTTTTAAAATAAATATGAACACATACTGGATTCCAGCCTCTTCCACAGGTGGAATTTAGGAATAGATGGGTGGAAGGAGGAGTCTGGACGCCAGCTCCACACCCAGGCATAGCGTCTTGGGGACAATCAACGTCTTTGAGGCCAGAAGCCCCTAATTTAGTCCCCTGACTCGGAACACGCTTTGGAAAATAGCTGAGCATGTTGGTGGGAACGGAAAGAGCCATAACTTGAAAGCCCGTACAGGGAAGGACTGCGGAGGGAGGGAGTGGCCTTTGCAGGGATGGGGGCTGCCCTCATGGCAATGAACAAGGATGCAAGGATACAGCAGCTGTGTAAGCTGAATAGTGCCCCCCCAAAGATGTCCACATCCTAAACCCTGAATTTATAAATACGCTACTTTGGCCAAAGGCACTTTGCAATTGCGATTCAGGATCTTGAGATGGGGAGATCATTCTTGGTGATCCTGGGGGCCCAAAGCAATCACGAGAGTCCTCCTAAGAGGAAGGCAGGAGGATCAGGGTCGGAGGAGATTATGTGACAATGGAAGCAGAAGAAAATAAAGAAATAAGACGGTGGAAGCAGGGCCCGCATGCCAAGCAATGCAAGCATCCTCTAAGAGCTGGAAAAGGCAAGAAAATGGTCTTCCCCAGAGCCCACAGAAGGAATGCAGCTCTCTCAATACCTCGACTGTAGCTTCTGACCTCCAGAACTGTAAGAGGTAAATATGTGCTGTTTTCAGCCACCAAGTTGGTGATAATTTGCTACAGTAGCATTAAGGGACTCATAATAGGCTAATTTTTCAGTAACGGCATGAGCCATTGTCCCAGAAGCCAAGGGACCAGGACACAAGGGCCCATCAGTGAATGAGGAGACTCTCTGAACCTCTGTGTGCCTGGTTGCTGACAGTAAGACGGGCCCGTCGGAACGAGCGAGGCTGTGTTGGCCCAGAGGAGGGACACTTGCTATGACCTTCAGGGGAAGCACGCAGTGTTCAGGAGCACTGTCGCACGGAGCCCTCTCTTGCTTTCCACAGAATGGCACTGGGGGAGGGGAGGCAGAGAGGGAAGGGGAACCTGACCTTCAATGTTTTAGGATGTCCGCCAGGGTCAGAAGTCTCAAGTAGCTTTCCTCGCCCATGCAAACCACTGGGGAAGACTCTAGAACTGTGGTCAGCACTCCTCAACAAATCCGATCAGCTATGTACTTTGTCAATTCAAGGTGGCCATTAAGTTTGGAAACAGTTCTACTCTTGTAGTTTAAGGTCATTTGAAGCCAGTTTTCATGCCCATGCCTCCCTGTGTATATACTTCATATCTCTGGAATCTGTCTTTCCTCCACATACAGGCATTTCTCTTCCATCGGGTCACCTTCATTTGTCACCTCGATTATGGCAACAACCTCCGACGGGTCCTCCCGCCTCCACTCTGTCCTCAAAGCCGTCCCCTACACGCTTTCCAGAACGCTCATCCTACACGGTCACCTCCTTGGTGAAACCTTCCCCTGGCTTCCCGTGGTCCTAAGGATAGAAGTCAGAATCCTTCACTCCTCTAGACTAGAAGCTCGTCAAGAGCAGCGGTATTGGTTGGTTCAGCTAGAACTTTCCAGCAGGAGCACAGGGCAAGGTGCCGGGAGACGCCTACTGCTTGTTCCTGGGATGTCTTAGGGGAACCTCCATGCCTCACCCTTTGTGACTTCACTTTCAAGCCACTCCAGCCACACGAACTACCTCTCGATTCTTCCACAGCGCTGTTTCTCCTCCCCGCCTTTGTACCCCCTCTGCCTCAGTTTCTGTCCTGGCAGAGACCTTTCCTGAATACTGCCTGAAAGGCCTCTTTTAATTCAGGATGGCCTGAAAACTGCAAATGGACCCATGGGGCAGGAACAAACCCGTATTTTGGAGTCAGTGTGGCCTGGCGTATGGAATCTGGGTTGGTGATCGCAGGGCGACTCACAGCACGTAACTGTACATCATGGTGGGAGCTGGAGCGGGGCGGGGCGTGGGGGCGGGGCTTAACACAGGGGGGTGGGGCCTGGGCCGAGCACCCGCTCTGCGATCACAGCTCCTTAGGCCCTTGAGTCACCATGGATAAGCCACTGCAGGCACTTTGAGTCTCCGCACACCCAAAGGGAACGATGGAGAAGACTTTAATCACCCTAGAGCCTCGATCAGGGTCTGGATCCAAAGAGGTGCTCCATAAATATTTGCTGAACACATGAATAAGGCCTCTGAAAACTACTTCCTACAAAATGCTCACAGATACCCTCACCAAGTGCCCGCTGCCGCGACGGTGGAAGAAGTTTCTTGCACTGCTTGACTCTGCCCCGTTTCTCAGGAGACCTTTTCTTTCCTGGGCATCAAATGTACTCACGTGCAGCAGCCGGAGCTAAAAAGTTAACTTGTTCCCTTTCAATATCAGGCAGCTTTGTCCCCTTTTTTTTTCAGTTTAATTGTCTCATCTTCAGTAGGAGAGAATTTCAAATATACTTTGAAAATGGAGAAGACCTAGAAAAGCATAATTGTTAATGTTTCATGTAACAAACTATTAGAGGTTTAAAGCCCAAGGAGCCTGGGTCCCTCTTTAGCCCTAATTTTCCAGAGATCTAACGATTTTTGCGCGGGTTCCATGTAGCAAAGTTGCATTTGAAAGAAACAAGGAGAGAGAAACACAAGATCATGAATTCTTTTTGAGGGATTCACCAGTAGCTTGATTGCTAAGTCTCTCACTCCTGCAGGCAGCAGAGCTCAGTTACGGCAATGAAACGTTGAACCAGACGGGCTCACTAGGCTGGGGGGCTACTTATTTGGCGTGGCTGGAGTCAGTATTTAGAATATACAAAGCCCACCTCCCCATCTCCCTGCGTCTAATCACCCACCATATGCTGGCTACACGGACCCCTCTACAAGAGATCCAATCGTGACTCCTGGGACACCACTCTTCTGGTTTCCTTCTACCATCTTGATTTTCCCTTCTCTGTCTCCACTGAAGGCTCGCCTTTGCCATCGGTCCTTCCCATGGAGTGCATGGGGGCTTCGGCCCAAGCTCTCCCCAGTACTCTCTCCCCGTGGTCTTCTCCAGCAATGTCAAGCATACCTAGAGACTTTATTCCCACCTGTAAACAGATGATTGGTATATTTCCATCTCCAGCCAAGATATGTCCTCTGACCTCTAGATGTGTTCATTCAATCGATTCAATCAATTGCTCGAAGTCTTCACTTAAATATTTCAGTGGCATCTGGGCACCTGGGTGGTGCAGTTGGTTGAGCATCTGACTCTTGGTTTCGGCTCAGGTCCTGATCTCCGGGTTGTGAGATCAGCCCCAATGGTCATCTCCAGCCCGGTCCTCTCCAGCCCCATGTCTGCCGATCACCAAGCGTCCTCTCTGTCTCCATCACTGCTACTCTGGAGCCAGTGTCCACCATCTGTCACTCGGGCTATTACAACAGTCTCTCAGTAGATTTCCATGGGCCTTTTGGATCTTCTACCAAATCCATCTCCCCCTCCCCCACAAATTGCAGATCTGATCAGGTCACCCACTCCCAACAGGTATTTAAAAACAAAACAAAACACAAAACTCAATAATTCTCCCCAGGATTCCCAAACTCTCCTGAAGATAAAGATCACCTGGAAAATCTTTGAAAACACCTTCCAGGGGCCTGATACAGACCGATGGAATGAGAATTTCAGGATGGATGTCCAGTAATTCTGTTTACCAAATAAGCACCCCAGTACTTCTCACTCGGAGGCAAGTTTGAGGCTCCAAAATCCCCCACGTGACCAGCAGCGTGTCCACAGCCTCGTGTTCTGCCTGCCTTTTGAGTCTTACCTGCCCCTGCACAAGCGTTTCCCCTGAGCTCCAGCCTTCCTTGTCTTCTTGCATTTATCAAAAGCAACATGCTGTCTGGTACCCCATGGCCTTTGAGAATGGAATATTTCACTCTTGCCTGAAGAGTCTGACCTCTGACACAGAAAACCCACAGCTTAGATTTCTCGCTAGGTCCATTTGGGCTGCAATTACAAAATACTACAGCCTGGGTGATTTATAAACAACAGAAATTTCTTTCTCATAGTTCTTGCAGCTGGGAAGTCCAAGACCCTGCAGCTGGCAGATTCAGTGTCTGGTGGGGCCCAAATTTCTGGTCCACAGATGGCACCTTCTCTGCCCTCACATGGTAGAACAGGCAAAGAAATCCTTGATAAGGTTTCTTTTATAAGCGGCACTAATCCCACTCAGGAGACCTCCACCTTTGTGATCTAATCACCTCCCAATGGCCCCACCTCCTGATACCATCACATTGGGCATGAAGTTTCAACATATGATTTTGAGGGAAACACAAACATTCAGACCCTAGAATCTTCCAGTCTTTTATCAGATCCGGTACCCCCAAGGCCTGTAAGCTCCTTGTTAGGGGGCCATAGAAAGGGTTTCACTGACAACCAACAAATACGACATCTCTCATTTACCTTAACTCTTGTCCTTTCCAAGAAAACCGAACCCCAAAGTCATTTTCTTGTTGATGGGTCTCTTAAAGCCAATTCACCCTGCACCAGTCAGAATGCTGCTTTATTTAAATGTCCCCTGAACACCACACTTCTACCAAACCCATAGCATCTGGCTCCTTTCTTTCTTTGGAGAGAGATTGTGTTAATGCTTTTAGTTCTCCTTTGCTGGAGCAAAAAGTAAGTTCAGTATTGTTTTCCAAATTTTAATAGTTGGAGTATGCTTCCCACCTCCCACCCCCCCATCCTCCCTACCCCCCATTCAAAGTCGCCCCCTGCAGCCTCGCCTAGTCACTCCCTACTTACCCTTGACCCCAGCTTGCAGTCACTTCCCCTGAGAAGGATCCCAGAGCCCCTGAAAAGCCCCTTCTTTCCCAGTGCCCTTCCCAGTGGGAGTTTTACAGTCCTTTGTGGGTTTATCTGTTTAAAAGTTGTCCAGCACTAGACTGTAAGCTCCAGAATCCTGCTTGTTCTCACTCCCTGCTGTGGGATTCTCTCTCCCTCTCTCTCTGCCCCTCCCGCAACTCCCCTCCTCTCTTAAAAAAAAAAAAAAATCAGCCAATCACAGTGAGTGCACCTCGTTTGGCTCCTGATTCAAACCCAACCATAAAAAATAAATATTTATTACATTTCTGAGATAAGTGTTAGTTTGAACACAGCCCATTCTGGTGTCAAGAAATCCATGAAGTATCTTTAGGTGATAATTAGTATTGGGGTCTTATTCTTTTTTTTAAGTATCCTTATCTTCTAGGGAGACGTCATGAGACATTTATGGATTAAATGACCTAATGTCTGGGAGTTGCTTCAAAACGACAGGAGAGGGGGGAAGTTGATGAGAATGTGGATGAAGGGCAATGGGCTGCATGTCGATGAGTGTGGAGCAGATGGACTTGGTCTGGGAGTGCAAGGGCGGACGGGCCAGGCCTTCCTTGCCCAGGCTTGGCAGGCCTCCCCTCCTCCCTCACGTGGGAGCCCACCACCCACGTGGAGGGCAGGCGCCCTGGAGACCCACGCTGGCCAACACGGCCCCTGCTGCCCTCCCTCGGAGCCCGGCCCGAGCTCACCCCCCAAGCCTGCCCTGGGGCAGAGGGGCAAAAGCAGATGTTCTCCGGCTCATCTGTAAGGGCATCTTCACGGCTCTTAGGAAGAAGTCCAGACCCATGAGTGTGGACCACCGAGCCCCATCCCACTTTCCCCATCTCCTCTCCCCCAAGGCATCCCCAGCCCTCGCTTGGCTCTGCCTGCTTCTGTCCCTGGAACTTGTCTGGTCGCTCCAGGCTTTCCTAGGGGTCTTTCCGCCTCCAGTCTCCACCCCCCCACCCATCCCACCATTTCACCTGGCGCTTTGCCCTTCAGATCTTGCTTTAGGTGTTACTTCTTCTAGATGCCTCTCTCCCTGGCAGACTCAGCACTGCGTGACCCAGATCCCCCTTCAAGGAAGGCCTGGCCACCAGGGCGTGGATGCACAGTTCTTCGCAGCCCCATATCCAGTGGCTGAGGAAGATGGCGGCAGGGCAGGCCCCCCCAGTGTCAGCCAATGGGGGCCTGTGACCGGCGGTCTCCTCTCCTGAGCCCAGGCCTGCTTGGCCGAGGCTTCACTGGGATTGCATTGCCTCGGCCCCATCCAGCCTCTCCCACATCCTTTACACACATGTTAGCCCACTAAACGTCTTGCACCCCAAACTCCATCTCATCATCTTCCGGACCAAGAACCCAAACCGTAATCCTGCCATAATGAAACTGCCTAAAAGCATAACATTGAACAAAAATCAAAATGGCTGCATTAATGCTTCCTCGAAGCTTGATTTTAAACTAAGTAATGCTTTCCTCTGTCCCCCCAAACCTCCCCTCCTCCCTTCTTAGCCTTTTCTTTCAGAAACCTAGTACCACGTGGAAAACGACTAACTAAGGAGGCTGGCAGCAGGTACACAACTCCTGCTGAAACTGGATAGATCCTGTATTTCCCTGTAACACACCCCAGCCCCTTCCTGGGTGGGGGGAGGGGGGCTTGCAATTTTTGAAGACCTGAACCAGCCACAGCCTCCTTTGCCCTGCAAAGCAGTAAAGCTCTTGTTCTTCTTTAACCCAAACTCTATCTTCCAGTTATATTTTGGCTCCAAAGCACAGAGGTCAGTTTTCAACAATATCCCACATCTCCTTCTGCACTACCGCCCCCATAAATGAACCTGAAGTCCATCTGGCAGGCTCCCCTTGGCTTGCTCAGGACTCAGCACAAGTCCAGTAAGCAGAAAGCGAAATTAGTAGCAGAAGCCCACTGTTTACGGTATTCATAAAGGATTTTGAGCTCTTCCAATTGTTGGCCTACAAATCATTAATGAGATGAAAGCATCAACATTTCTTGGCTTTGTTTTTTTTTAATTTTTTTAAAAATTATTTTGAGAAACAGTGAGTGGAGAGAGGAGCAGAGGGAGAAAGAGAATCTCAAGCAGGGTCCGTGCTAACCATGGAGCTGGACGTGGGGCTCAATCTCACAACCTTGAGATCGTGGCCTGAGCCGAAATCAAGAGTTGGACACTTAACCGACTGCACCACCCAGGGGCCCCTGGAAGCATCAACATTTCAAAGCCCCAAGAGATTTTGGAGAGGAAGCACCCTTTTTTCCAGTAGGTGCCTCATTCAGAGCACCTTGCTAAAATGAGGTCTGCAGTGGGTGTAGCCATTTTTGGGGTCTATTAATAAATAAGTTTGTCCCCTGGACAAGACATCTAAGGACACCATCCTACAGATATGTTCAAAGAAAAGGTTTTAAAAATCCTCCTACAAGCTGAACACGGACTGGAAACAAGCACTCCCTGGGGAATCGGAGGCCTGGGGAGCAGTACATATATATATAGTAAGCCTTCCAGCACTTACTTCCTTTAATAGCCAAGGGACTCTCTGGGGCCATTTTAGGCCCATTTTCCCTAAGTAATCTGCAGCCAGAAAGAGGCGGCTTGGATCCTCTTCCTTAGTTGCTGCAGGGGAATCAGAGCAGAGAGAAAAATCTCCTCTTTTGTCTCTGCTCTCCCTTCTCTCCCATGCCACACCTCCCCTCCAGTCAGATCTGCCAGATCTCTACGGCGCCAAATTAGTAATAATAATACCTGACGTATACTCAGTGGCTGCCAGGCCTGTCCAGGGAACTTCCTGTGGGGCATCTGGGGGAACAAGGTGCAGGTTACCAGCAGCAGCCCTGAGAGACAAACGTCAACCCCACACGGAAATAAGCAGAAACTCAAGAGGTTGAGTTGCCTAGAGTATGTAGGAACATCAAAATCGAGGTTTGAATCCAGTTATCTGTGACCCCGTAGCCCATCCTCTGAGGCCGCAGATAAAACCAATTTTGCAAAGATGGCGCCTGTCTCCTCTGCTGAGGCTGCTCGCTGGAGGCCGTGAGGCCACCGCGGCCCTGGGCCTGTGCTCTGCTGTGTCAGCAGAGACCCCGTGAATAGAGGTCCTGGACGCTTGTCTCTTGTGATTCTCTGAAATATGCTAAATGCATTAAAAGTTCTGGGACCAATTCCAATGTGTGTGGGGAGGGGTTTCCACATTCTCAGGACACCAGCTGGGTGTCCTACAGTGTAGCCCCATTCAGACACACTCTCTCTCCCCAGAGATGGCATCGGGTTCCAGCTGGAGGGCTCCGTCCTACGGGACTGCCCCCAGCCCAACGCTTCAGATGCCAGTCACAAACCCAGTTTATCACTTGTGCTTCCGGCCTCCTGGCTGCAGATCGGAGGTTCTAACAGCCCCTCCTGGGGGTTGGCGAATTTGCTAGAGCGACTTCGGATGCCAGTCACAAGTCCAAGTGGCTATCTGTGACCAACTATAAATCAGAGGTTCTCACTACTTTCTCCTTTGGGGTCACGAATAATTTGCTAGGACAGCTCACAGAACTCAGGGAACCTTTTACTCACTAGATTGCCGAATTACTACAAAGGATTTTAGAGGATTCTAATCAATAGCCAGATGAAGAGATACTTGAGACGAGATCCTGAACAAAGGAGCTCTGTCCTCATGGACTGTGGGCCCCAGCGTGGGAGCACTTGGAGATGTTCTGGTTCCCAATCTGGAAGTTCTCTGAACTTCCTCCTCTGGGGTTTTTAATGGAGGCTTGATTAAACCACAGGCCATTGACTCCCCGGGTCCTCATCCCTCCCCAGAGGTCAAGTGGGTGGGACTGAAAGTTCCAACCTTGTATTCATGGCTGGTTCTCCTGGCGACCAGCCCCCATCCTTAGGTGCTTATCAAAAGTCACTTCATTGGGACACGTGGGTGGCTCAGTCGTTAAGCGTCTGCCTTTGGCTCGGGTCATGATCCTAGGGTCCTGGGATCGAGCCCCACATTGGGCTCTCTGCTCAGCAGGAAGCCTGCTTCTCCCTCCCCCACTCTCTCTGCTTGTGTTCCCTCTCTTGATATCTCTCTCTCTGTCAATTAAATAAATAAAATCTTTGGGAAAAAAAAAGAAAGGCACTTCATTGACATAAACCCAGTTATGGTGAAAAAGAGCTTGTTAGGAATAACAAGACACCCTTTAACCTTTTTTTTTTTTAAGATTTTATTTATTTGAGAGAGAGAGAGCACAAGAGGGGGCGAGGGGCAGAGGGAGAGGGAAAAGCAGACTCACCACTGAGCAGGGATCCTGATGCAGGGCTTGATCCCAGCACCCTGAGATCATGACCTGAGCCGAAGGCAGACACTTAACCGACTGAGCCCCCCAGGCGCACTGACACCCATTTTATCTTTATGACTCTGTTTTCAGGAACCAAGGACAAGAGATCAAATGTTGAAACCAAAGATGCTTCCATTGGTCTTATCACTTAGGAAATTCCAAGGATTTGGGAAGCTGTGAGCCAGGAACAGTGGACGAGGACCAAATTGTCTGAGAAATATATTTGGATCATCTGAGGGACCAAATACATACGTCCTATAAATCGCAATATCGCACACATCTTCTGGGAGTTAGAGCATTTGGGCGAGAGCAGCAGAGAGCTGGCATGATGCAATACAAGACAGCGTGGGCTCTCGCATCACACCTGGTTCAAATCCCAGGGTGGCTATTCCTGGTCTCGTGCCCTTGGGCAAGCGATCGAAGGGCTCTAGCCTTGCCTCATTTCCTCATCTGCAAATGGAGGATGGTTTCTTACCTAACACACAGGACGGAGAGGTTTAAATTAATTAGTAATGCATGTAAAGTGCACTCTAAGAGTTGGTTGCCTTCTCATCACCATATGCTCTCTGCACAGCCCCAGGGAAAATTCGCAGTGAGTGACCAATAAAGACTTGAACGGACTTCAGGGCTTCTGGGAGAGGTATTACCTTGTTCACCTCCATTTTGCCCTCCAGACATCAGAGAATGACAGCGAGGCCTGCATAATGTGTCCCCTGGTTGCTCTGACTGTAGAAAAGGTTGGACAGGTGCCAGGAGCGCGCATTGGCTCACAGAATTTCCAAGCCGGGATCCTGGAGAGAATGGTGGTCATTCCCAGGGCTGACCACTAGAGGGCGCAGCTGTCAGCGCAGGCAGCCCCGTCACAAGGTCAGTTCCTTCAGTTCTGCGCTTTTTAAAGGTGGAACAGATGGCCAACTTCTTGGTGACATTTCCATGTCATATGCAGGCAGAATATCTTTCCAAAATATCTTTCCCTGAGGTCCGAAGGCACTGATTAGTTTCCATTTTTTGGCCTAGTTATTTAGAGGCAAATTTCCAAAGTATCATTAAGGCTTACCAATCATTCTCTGAGGGGAAGAGAGGAGGAAGGACGAGGAGAGTGATGGGAAGAGGAGCAGAGTGGGAGAGGGGAAAGATTCATGGGGGGAATAGGTCACTGGAAAGGGAGGAGCAGAGGGAACTGAAGACAAGCCTCAGTACTAGTCCAACTCTTCCTCCACTGTGACAAGAAAAACACAGAGGATTAAAAGGATTCCCATTATCCACCTGTGGCTGGGCGTGTCCTTCCAGGACAAGGTCCCAGTCTCTGATTTTTAATATCTCCATCTTATCCCAAGAAGAAAAGCCCTCCCCCTGGGTCTTAAGCAAGAGCTCTTTCCTATTTCTCAGCTCAAACCTGTGAGCAGTCTGAACAGGGAAACAACACTGCCTCCATTCTGTCGGAAATGGAGCTCCGGAGAGCCCAGCGAGCCTCTCAAGATTGCTCAGCTAATAAATGATAGACTTGGTATAGACCCAGGTCTGTGTGACTCAGCCTGAGCAGTACAGTTGCACAGGTTATGCACTATTCAACTGCGGGAAGGGACGTGGACTTAGGTGTCTCCCTAGATGTGTATATGTATAGTCATAATTTTCCAGAAAATGACAGTCAAGAGTCTTGAGGGAAGATGCCCTTTTTTCTAATTTGTAAAAGGTATCATTTGAGCCCTCAGCAGCCCTAGCTTGACTTCAGTCACTCCTCTCTACACGGAAGTGGAGCCAATGGGTTGTTTCAGAAACTCAGAAGATCACCTTGAGGGCTGCCACTTTTCAGCTGGTCGGTCTCCTCATGCACTTTTTAAGATTTTATTTATTTGACAGAGAGAGAGAGAGAGAGAGCGTGAACACAAGCAGGGGAGGGCAGAGGGAGAGGGAGAAGCAGACTCCCCGCTGAATAGGGAGTCTGATGCGGGGCTCGATCCCAGGACCCTGGGATCATGACCTGAGCCAAAGGCAGACGCTAAACCGACTGAGCCACCCAGGCGCACCTGCTCATGCCTGTTTGCTCAGGCTATTTCCAAAGTCTACTGAGAACCTTCTGAATCCCAGCCAGAACTTTGGGTAGGGAGAGAGACAGGCGGTCAGAGGAAGATGCCCTTCAGTGAAGAAGAATTTGCTAATAATACTAATAATAGAAAGAAAAGAATCCATTCTCTGTTGACCAAGAAAGGAGCAGAAGCACCAGTGGGGTAATAAGGACCATGGATTCTGGACTCAGCCTGTGGACCACATCTGGGCTCCACCTCTTACCAGCCGGCTGAGCCTCAGTTTCCTCCTGTGCAGATGGTGGGTAAGGGAGGGGCTGCACCTTTCCAAAGATAACGGTGAGCATGAAATGAAATAATGCACGAGGGGG
>CM052884.1:31469298-31494780 GCA_028534135.1 Potos flavus
GTGGACATTGCTGCTACGAACATTGGGATACATATGGCCCTTCTTTTCACTATGTCTGTATCTTTGGGGCAAATACCCAGTAGTGCAATTGCCAGGTCATAGGGTAGCTCTATTTTTAATTTTTTGAGGAATCTCCACACTGTTTTCCAAAGTGGCTGCACCAACTTGCATTCCCACCAACAGTGTAAGAGGGTTCCCCTTTCTCCACATCCTCACTTACATTTGTTGTTTCCTGCCTTGTTAATCTTTACCATTCTAACTGGTATAAGGTGGTATCTCAATGTAGTTTTGATTTGAATCTCCCTGATGGCTAATGATGATGAACATTTTTTCATGTGTCTGCTAGCCATTTGTGTGTCTTCATTGGAGAAGTGTCTGCTCATGTCTTCTGGAGGGGCAATTATTTTAGACCCTGGCGATCTGGAACACCTCCCTGTGGGAACACAGCATTTGAGCCTCACCTGAAAGAAGGAATGAGATTTGGGCAGACAAGAAGGTATTCCGGAGCCAAAGGACCTGGGTGGCAGGGGCCAGAACGGGAATGCAGAGAGCAGATTTGGGCCACAGTGGTGATTCCCGAGTGACTGGAGGCCAGGGTGGGAGGGGAAGTGGAGAGACACCAGCCCGGGGAGTGGGCCGAGGTCAAGGTATAGGGCGTGAATGCCCTATTAGCGCTTCGACTTTATCCCGGGGGCCACAGGGAGCTGGGAATTTTGTTATTGTTTCCCTCAAGGGGGTGATGTGATCAGGCAAGCTTTAGGAAGCTGGAAGGGAACCGTGTGGCCCAGAGTCTCTGGAGCCAGTCTGTGTGGCTTTGGATCCCAGCCCTACCACTCACAAGCTCTACAATTTGGGGCAAGAGACTTGACTTCCCTGCCTCTTGGGTTCTACAGTAACATGGGGATAAGCCTCAGAGTGACTGGAAGAATTCAATGTCCTAATTTATTACTCTTGTTTCTCTGGTGTCCATGTCAGGGAGGGAGCAGGTGAGATGGGAGGCAGGAGGTGACTGCAACCGTCTGAGTGAGAGATGAGGTCTCTCGAAAAGCCTGTGAGGATGGAGACGAGAAGTGTGGAAACAAGACGGGAGGCGAGTGGACAGGACAGGTGAATGACTGGCCAAGGGGGAGGGGTGGGGAGGAACCCAGGGTGACTCGGGCTCCTAGTGGAGGGGACAGATGGTTGGGGCCACCAGCAGGGCAGTGACTGTGGCAAGGAGAGCCCCGGGTTGGGGTTGCGGCCATGTTTCAGGTGACTGGGAAGCCACACGTGAAGGTCATTCAATACAATCAAGGAGTTCATTTGACTGGAAAACCAAGGCCCTTCAAGGACCACGAATTCTGAGGCCTCGCGATGTTGCTGAGGAAAAACAAGGCCCCAGAGCAGGCCGTGTGACAGCGTGTACCTCAGGGTCCCTTCCCCCTCCCCCACCGCACCCTGAGCGGCCCGCCCGGCACACCCTGTGTGAACAGAGTCACGTCGCTCTAGCTGAAGTCTGTGTCTCACAGACCAGAGGCTTTGATCCAGCCTCTCCATCCGGCACAGGCCTTCTGCTGGAAATACCACATTTCCAAAAAGAGCCTCAAAAATGTCTTTTTTCAATGAGCCATTTGCCTACCAATTCTCTTCAGAACTATTAAAAACAAAGATAAGCAAACAAACCATTAAAAATAAAAACTCCAGGAAGTTGAAGGCCGCAGAACAGTACGTGAGGAGGAGAACGGGGAAGTAGGGATGAACAGGCCCGTTTCCTTGTCTGAAACTCGGGTGAAGACTTCCGGTCACAGCCGCCCTGGGGGTTGTGCAGGCCACCACGTTCAGTCAAAAGCCAGCTCGGTGAATGTTCGGTCCGCTGTCCCTCACACAGTCGGAGGGGGGAGGGCAATCAGGATGGGAAGTTACGGGCCCTTATTTCCCAACAGGGGGACGAGGATGCACATTCTTTTACTCCAAATTACCCGACAACGCAGTCTATGAGCCTTACATTCTGTTTGCACGTGGAGACCTCGGGAAGTCACCCCGGACGGAAGTCCACACCGGATGGGGAGGGCCTTGTCCGGGCGCCATAAGGGAAGAGTTGGAGGGGACAACAGGCTGGTCAAGAGAGCGCAGGCCACCTGGACATGGGGTCGGATGTCTGTCTCCCAGAAGCACACGGCCACGCTCGATAAAAGGGGGACAGAAACAACCAAACAGCAACATCGTGTGGGGATAGAAAGCTCTTTTTCTTCCATCACCACAGACCTTTTTTTAAGAAAGGAATTTCAGGGCTCCTGATTCATCTCTCATTTGGACCTAACTCCTGATTATGTTGAGTCTGGAAATCTAAAAGGCACTGTTACCCCTAGGACTCCCATGCTCACCCCTCCTCCCACACTCACCGGGGGTGGGCGAGAAGCGAGGCGCCCTTTGGGAGGCATGAGCAGAGGTCAAGCAGGGCACCTCCCCCTCCCCAACAGTGTCTCCCCGGGTCATGCTCTCCTCGGGAGGCGACTTCTGGTGGGGACTCTTAAACAGCATTTATTCCGTTCTCCGCCTTCCGCGGCAGATATCCCCGCCTCAGTGTCACCAGCCTATCATGTGACTCTTTTCCCCCACAGCCCCCCGCTTTTTCTACAACCCCAAGACCCCAAGAAGGCAGACCCAACTCCCATGTCCACCGTGGGCCTGGAGACACATCTGACTCCAGCCCCGAGACACAGTGGCCCCTGGCAGGTTCCTGAAGCCGGGGACCCCGCAGAGGACACTCTGATGGGATCAAAGTAGTGCTGTCTCCCCAGCCCGGCCTCCTGCATCTCCCCTTTCCTTATCCGTCTGCGGGAGCTGGGAGTGGGCGGGCGGCAAGCTCCAGTGGTCTGGATGACTCATTTCCTTCTGAGACTCAAGAGCGGGTGTTGGTGGAAGCACAAGGCCCGTGGGGTGGGGGGGGAGTGCGGGGAGGGGGGACACTGGATGCCTCTAGAAGCAGAACGGCGAGCGAGGCTGCCGCCAAGCCACGAGAGGACATTAAACTCAACAAGCATGTACATTTTGGAGGAAAGAAAGGAGCAAGCATGAGAGAAAGAAGAGCCATTTTATCCCTTTATTATATACAATATTAAGGCACAAGTTTAAGCAGCAAAGAATAGCAAAATCTTTGGCTGACGAACAGGAACCACATTGGCCTTGGGGGCACTCTGCGTTCTTGGACGCCACCCCCACTCGGTACACAGACCCACGTGACCGTGCAGCTCTGCAGACACCCCTTCGGTGGGACGAAGATGCCGGAAAGTCACACTGCACGCTGCCCCCAGGCACGGCGACGACATGCTGCGGGCGGGGAGAGCGGGCGCCCGAGGGCTGTCCGAGCGTTGGCCGAGGTCGCTGCCCGCGCCCGCTCGTGGTTCACAGGCGTTCACACGGATGCTGTAAGGGCCCCGTGGGGGAGGAGGCGCTACGGTCCCCCCACAGCAGGGGGAAAACATCTTCATTCCAAGAACGCCACCAGGGATAAACTTGCCGATGTTCTGTTTTGTAATAAATACTTGCAGGTGTCTCTACGCGACCAGAATCCGAGGGGAAGTCACATGTAAACACACCACTGGGCATCGGCGCTTTGAGAGCGGATTCGAGAAAACGCGGTGAATGTACCTCATGGTATTGAGAAGAGTATTTTAATTCTGTGAAGAAGCCGTTTTATGACAAAGCAACCCCTCGGTCATCGAGGTACATGACAGGAACATGCGCTTAAATATCACAAGGGTTTCCAGGCTCCTGCAGGAGGGCTCTACTAAGGACTATGCCCCCCCCACCCACCTGTATGCAGAGAGGCAAACACATACAAGGCATGGAAGAGAAGAGAGTTTCAAAGGCGAGCCCAGTAGAAGTTACATGTACTGATGACTATTGTCCTCCTTGGAAGGGGTCAGTTTGAGAGGCTTTAGGAGTCCAAAGACTGATTCCAAGGAACGTTTTCGAGATTTTTCTTTTTTTAAAAGGTAAAATGGTATGACCTTCATCATCCACCATTATTTGTTCAACTGGGATGATTTCCAAACTTACATCCATCCTCGAAGGATGCAGATTTCTCATTGGTAAGGATAATCAAAGGAACGTGCCAGGCCGCAGAGGCCATTCTCACGGAGGCGTTAGCCAACTGTTTCTCCTGGGGACAGTCATCAGCACAGAGTCTCCCAAAGGGTCACAGTCTAAGGAAGGAGTGAGATGAAATACTTGGATCTTCTGAATATTAAGCAAGGAAACCCGACACACAACCCTGTAGTCATGCCTCATACATATGCACGGACATACACACACGTCTTTATAAATCATTAAATTACTAAATAAGAAAAGGATTTACTACTTAAAAGGAAGAGAGAAAAACTTGCTCCTTTGTTCCAGAAGAAATCCATTTGCTGAAATGCTGACCTCTTCCATGTTCCCAGTTGGTCAGCTTCTGGAAGCTTCTTAATGACTCCGCCCATCTCCCCCGTGGAGCCACACATCAGAGGCAAGCTGATTAAACAGTCCTCACATTGGAGGAAGACATTTTAAACACATCGATTAATTAGCAAGAAAGAAGAGAAGAAAAGCCACATTTATAAAGCACCTGCCGTGGCTGCCACAAGCGTGGGGAGGTGAAGAAGCCAACCGCGGGCTCGATACCCTCTGGCTATGGGACGGCTTTACCAGTGGAGAATATCCGCGGGCTCCCACTCACCATGGCCACGGGACCCCTTTGCTCAGGAGGGCAAGTTCACACTCCCCGGACTCCAGGGCAGCCTGGAGCAGGACTTCAGTTTTGGAAAACCGGTGGAGCTCCCTGCCTCAAACCTTTTAAAACCCTGATCTATTCTTCACTGCCTCCTGGGGACGCAGCCTCCCCTGATGCCTCTGCGACTCTCGAGGCTGCTGGGGAGCCGGTTTGTCGTCCCATCAGCTTGCAGGATCAGGACACAGGGGGCTGAGGGCGACCCCGGGGGGGAAAGGGAAAGTTGATGCCCAACTTCTCTGCAGCGGCCCTTCCGACAGCCTCTCCCCTGAGCGACAGACCCCTGAGGCCTCTCTTCCAAGGTCAGAATTCATAAGGAGCCACTAGCTGGCTATCGGACTCCAGCCCTGAGCGGTCAAACCCACGGCCCTGCAGGACGGAAGAGAGAAGGGCCCCACCGCTCTGTGCACTCCAGCCAAAGCCCTGGGAGGGACGCGGCAGCCCTGTCCTGCAGAACCGGCCTCTGGCAGGCCGCAGAGAAGCCAAGAGAACAAGTGGCTAAAACAAGGTTCTGCACGTGGTCTGGAATGAGTGGCCGGAACCCAGCAGCATCCTTTCCACGTGATACCCTGGTCAAAGTGAGGAAACTGCCAGGCGACCAGTTCCAGGAGGAAGCCGAGTTCCCCGAGGAAGCCGAGTTCCCCTGGCCGGTCTTCCCACGAAGCCAAAGCCTTTACCCTTCACCCCGAGATGGAACTCACGAGGTCCACAGTCCTGCCATCCGGGCCCCCAGACAATGCACAGGGGTTTTTTAGGTGGATTTCGTGGCCCTACGTGTAATCAACACGGAGACTTCCGTCTCTATCTCATGTTTATGGGCTGTTCTAGGAGTTCTGGGCTCAAGTCCTCCTCCTTAGTTCCCAAGAGGTGTGGCAGCTGTGTGCGCACAAGTGTGTGTGTGCTCTGTGCACACGCGTGTGCACGTCACAGACGGGGCCAAAGCCAGCTGAGATGTGGCATGAAAGATGTCTGTGACCCGTGTTGGTGGCAGTCCAGCCTGTGATGGGGGCACAGCTCCCCTCTCCTCCCGCCCTTGGTTTAGATGCCACTGCTGTGAGCCTTTGGGGAGGGACTGAACCTCCCTGAGCCTCAGTTTCCTCCCCTGTGAAATAAGGTTAAAGCAGCCCTTGCTCTCCAGGTGGCTCGAGGACTCATGAAAAGGTGCTCACCACCCTGCCTGCCTACAGCCAGCACCCAAAAACAGAGCTGGTAGTTCTTTTTCTGCAAATCACACGAGATAAAGGGTTGTAAAGGGCCCAGAATGCAGAGCAGGTGCTCGGGGCTTGCGATCCCTTGCTCCCACGTGCAAGCCAGGCTTCGAGAAAGCTGTGAGCATGAAAAGCGTCGGGGGCGGGGGGAGGGGGCTGGCGTGGCAGGAAATCTCCCAGAAAAGAACACGTCTGAAAGCTAGAGATACCTTTTCTTATGGGAGAGTCTTAGCAAGTCAAAAGAAAAAAGACCGCCAAAGACCACACACAGCACAGCTGAAGAACGGTGGGTGATGTTTGTGTCTGCATTCTGACAATTCATACATGGGGATCTGGGTGACCAAGGGCGGCCCCCGAGCAGAGACACGAGGCTTGGGGAACACCGGGCTGTGGCGTGCACTTTTACCCACTTCTAGGGGAGACAGCCCAAATTTGTGGTGGCCCAGGCATGGGTCGCAGGGACTGGCCTAGGAGAGTTGCCGTCCTATCTCTAGACACTTGCGTTCATTCCTGGTCCATTCCCGCTATTAATTAAGGGATCAAAACATCCTTAAGAGAAAGAGTTGCCATCACCTAAACCTCACCACCTGTAAAAAGTGATGGGGAGCAGAGACCAGGACAGGGCCCCCCACCCCATCCCCACAGGCATCCACACTCACCAGCCCCAGCAGGAGGCAGGCGGCCTGGCTCCCAGAACCGCTGCAGCTTCCTGGGCCTGATGGGAACAGAGGAGGCCGAGACCACGCAGAGCTCAGCCGCCGCAGAGCAGGGCTTGGGAAGAAGGCTCCTGCTCACGGTCACAGCGCACCCGCTCCGGTCAAGGCCACTGCCATCCTCCTCCCCTTCTCCGGTTTACACCGCAGTCCTCCCTCTGCCACTTCCGTCTGGGGAGCCTACGACTCCACCCTCCTTACACCCTAAAGACCAAGTCTAAAATAAGCCACCCAAGCAAAATTCCCGGAGGAGTGTCGTATTCAGGGCTCCATGTAGGTGAGACTTGAGAAAGTCTCGACCCAGACCCTTTCCTAAAGGAAAAAGGGCCTGGGATCAGAAGGGTCCAGCGGACCTGGAGGGGGGAAAGTATCCCCAAGAACATCTGCCAGCCTGATTAGCTTCTCCTCTCCCCTGATCCAGCTCCTCTCGGATTCGTAAAGAAAGCCAGCGTCTGAGGAGTCGGAGGCCCGCAACCCCACTCACTCCTGGCTCTTCCACATGGTGCTTCTGGCCTACTTTGGTCAACTTGCCCCACACCGAATCCTCGAGACACGCGACTGTACATACACCGGCCCGTCAGGTCACAAAGCCAGCTCACGACAGAGAAACGCCGATGTGCTAACGTGGAAATCTACATGCTGGTGCACGGCGGCCAGAGGAGCGCGAGGGGCTGGGGAGAGTGGTGAGTAGGCTCTCGGGCCACGGACTCTAGGAAGTCGTACAAGCTGTCCCAAGTGTCCTTCGTTTCCTGGAGGGCAGTCCTGAAAGTCCCATTAGTCCAACAGAGCAACTGGGCGGAAGGACCGAGCTCTGTGCAACACCAAGAATGGGAGACAGAAGAGTCAGGGCCACGGTCTGAACGCAGGGTGTCACCGTGACCGCGGCACCTTCCGCCTCATCAAAACTTACCCAGGTCCCCGTCACACTGAGCCCAGTGACTGCAAGGGGGAGGCGGCGGCCAGGCAGCCGGCACACGGCTCTGTCCCACTGGTCACTACTAAGCAGAGATCCAATTCAGCTCTAACAAATCCCAGACCCGAGGATTTGCGCCGCGTTTTCGTAACAAGGAAAAGAAGTGAAAGAAAAGAAGAATAAAATGAAAGAAATGAAGCAGAGGAAGAGAGGAAGCTCAGGGCAGTTAGGGAGTTTGAGCACCAAGATCAGAACGCTCCCTTCCTGCTTCGGGTTTTTCCTGCTGAATCCGGAAAATCTAAGAAGCCCCACCATCTCCTGAAAATCCAAACCAGGCAGGGAGTTAGGTGAGAACCTCCTTCTAAATTCCCATTGCCTGCGGACACGTCTTCTCGCTGCCGACCCCAAACACATCCACAGGAAACCCCGAGGGCACAGGTGACATGACAGGCTCTCGGGGACTTCTAGGAGGTTCTTCTTTAAAAAAATAAAATAAAATAACCCCAAAGACAAACATGCTAAGAGGCAAGGAGAAGGGGGGATATTTCAAGGAAGATTCGTAATGTTCAGGTTTATGTGTTTATAGCCAGAGAGAGGGTGTACACAGACCCTCCCCGACATACATTTTCTATACACTGAGAATCCCACTCAGTTTCCAAACCTACATGCGTCTTCTCTCTTCCACCGTATGTGACACAAATCCATAGCATTCTCATCTTCAGTCATGTAGGTCTCCTGATTTTCTTTTTAAACGTTTATAAAAAGTGTCCTTACTAATTTAAGATCTTTATCAGTTCACATCCTTCCTGATTTCCCACCCACAACTTTCTCGATCTTTCTTCTCCCTCTCGGCCGCGCTTCTCGTGTCAGGAGCCCCTCACAGAAGGCAGCAGGGACGCCAGTGTTAGATGAGAACCTCCATCATCTCTCCGTCAGGGAACTCAGGTTTGTGGAGCAAGCTGCTGACGCGGCCTTTGTGGTCAGGGGACTTCCCGTGGCCCGGAGGGTTCTCTGCCAAACAGAAGGGGACATCAGCAGCCCGTCCCACAGGGGGGTGCAGGCCTGACCGGCTCTCTCGCACACGGGACCATTCCCAGCGCTCAGCACCAGCGTCGGCAAGGGAGGCCGCAGGACCCGGCCCCCAGGGGGAAGAGCGAAATGACGGGCCCTGGGATTCAGACACAAACAAGAGAACCAGGGTGGTGATGGGGAAGGTAAGTGGGCGAAGAGGGCCCTGGGGATGTGTGCGAGGCACCCCTCACGGCTGCTCTCCCTCTCCGCAAAACCATCCAGTCCTGCGCCTACAAGCCACGTCCTTTTCACGTGTTCCCTGCCTCGGAAAACTGTGTCTCAAGAATTAAACGTTCAAGGGGCGCCTAGGTGGCTCAGTCAGTTAAGCATCTGCCTTCGGCTCAGGTCATGATCCTGGGGTCCTGAGATCGAGCCCCGTGTCTGGCTTTCTGCTCAGCGGGGAGCCTGCTTCTCTTTCTCCCTCTGCCTGCTGCTCCCCCTGCTTGTGCTCGCTGATAAATAAAATCTTAATTTTTTTAAAGATTTAATCTTATTTGGTCTTATTTATCTTATTTATTTGATCTTATTTATTTATTTATTAGCTCCCAAACATGCTGGAGGGGATTTCATTCCCTAACACCCTATAGCGGGTCGATTCTCACCTCCGGGGAAAGAGTTTATTACAAAGCATCCATTAAAAGGGTACCTTTAAGTTGTGTACTCATTTAAACGGCAATCCGAAGTGTCTACACATATTTCGTTCCCGTAAGAATAAAGTGCATCAGGGTAAGCATAATTACAAAGAACCCCATGGGGACGCCTGGGTGGCTCAGTCTGTTAAGTGGCTGCCTTCAGCTCAGGTCATGATCCCAGAGTCCCGCATCGGGCTCCCTGCTTGGTGGGGAGCCTGCTTCTCCCTCTCCCTCTGCTGCTGCAGCTGCTTGTGTGTGCTCTCTCTCTCTCTGACAAATAAAATCATTAAAAAAAATAAAGAACCCCATGAAGTGAGAGCTGATTGGTGCCCCTGGTACCGCCCCCCCTTACCCCGCAAGGTCCCAACCAAAGGCTCCCTCTCCGGCCAGAGTTCTGTGGGTTTTCTCTGGGTAAAGGGAGGGAAGAAGCTCATACCCGGTTTCTCCGCAGTCCCTTTGGCCCCCGGGTGTTTCAGGATGGGGCTGTTGGAGGGGGTCACGCTCAGCCGGCCACGGGTGGGCAGGGAGGCCATGCTGGGCCAGAAGAGCTCAGCGCTCTTGTCAGTCTGGGTGCTGCTGTCCTTGCTGCCCGTCTTCACGTGAGCGCTGCCTGCCGGGGCGGGGGAGGCGTGCTCATGGTGCTCCTTCCCCAGCAGCAACCCTGAGGGCACAAGGACAGCTGGGTCAACGCCATTCTCGAAACAAACACAAATAAACAAAAATGTCATTTCCTTCTCGACTGAGGACGGCTTCACTCATTGGCTCATTTACCACATGCCTTTATAAGCACTTATCATGTGCCTGATAAGAGGACAAGCACCGAGGGACTTTAAAAAAAAAAAAAAAAAAGGAAAGAAAGACCTAGTCCCCTCTCTAAAACTACGTGGGTTTTTTTTTTTTTCTTTTTTGGAGGAGATAAGTTCTTAAGTAAACCAGTAACAATGAATTCTGATGAAAAGCAGGATAGAATCATGCCCGGGGTAGTAAGAGAGGCCTCACAGCCCGTGTCGAGGGGAGGGGGCATTCCTGCCAGGCTTTCTGGAGACGAGGCTATCCTACGGCCCAGGGGGGCTAGCCTTGAGCAGCGCGTGTGTGCCAAAGAAACACAGAAGGATTCCTGGATCTGAGACATGGAGCCAGGGGCCTGTGAGCAGCCCAGAAGACCGTCCCACTCTCGGTCATAGAGGGTCTCCCGCAGGCCCCGGTTCAAAAACAAACATGCTTCACGGTCAGGGCGACCCCGAGTTGTGCACGTTATTCCCCTGCAGCGGGGAACCATGGCCCCCAGGAAGCAGGGAGCCGGCTGGCCTCCTGGGCAGGGTCATTTAGTCCTCCTCCTCCTCCCTGCTGCCCCAGGCAGGGGTTGGAGTGGAAAGGGGATGTGCTGGCCAGGAGAATGACGTTTGTATTTCTGAACAGTGACACAGGGCATGCACACCGGAAAGCGCCAGCGCCCCAGAACACTAGCCCCCGGAAAAGGTGGTAGTAGGCACAATCGGGTATCTGTTCGCTTAGCCAGCCAGCCATCCAGTTGCAACCTTTGATCCCCCAACTCTGGCAGGTCCGCTCTGGAAGCTCTTCTCCCCTTTGGCACAAAGCAGCCAGGCTCCTCTGGGGTTCTGTGCTGAGGAAGCCTGGCTCTCAACTCCACAGATAAACAAAACACACTCTGACCCAAGGACAGGCATCAAAGCAGGGCCAGACCCTGGGAACTGCCGGAGCGCAGGGGAAGAGCGAGGAAGACGGGCGTCTGGGCGCGTGGCCTGCTTCTGCTCCGGAGTCAGGCAGCCCCCTCGATGGGGCCGCCCGCCCCCGAGGAAACCCACCAGGGCCGAGGAAGACCCCATCGGCAGAAGTCGCCTCAAAATTCTGCCCCTGCAACGACCACCCAACAAAACTGCCACCCACCCACCCCTTATGCTTGAGAGCACTGCTTCCAAAGCACTTTCTCCCCATTCTCTCGTTTTGCCCTCAGCTCAGCCACACGGCAGAAAGCAGGGCCTTGCTTTTCCAGACACAGAAGCGGAAGTGGAGCCAACTTCACAGGCCTGACCGCTCTGGGCTTTTCCCATGAGAACATTTTACGCTGTGAGGGTCACTTCAACTTTCAGCAATAACGACAACGATTGTGACGTGAATCAAACCCATGGCCGGTAGTAACTCTTGTAGTCTAGCTTTGCTTCCACATATCTCATCTAATTTCCACAACTAAAGTGTGACTGATTATCCTCCCCGTTTTACAGATGGATCAACAGACCCGGAGATTCTCAGTGACATTCCGGCATCTCATGAATGGCAGAGCCAGGGACCGCCAAAGGGTCAGAACCCTTTCCGCCAGGGTTTCCGACAGGGTGGGCTCGCCTCTCCACATATGTGTAGCTCTTGCTTTTCAGATCCTGGCCCGAAGGAGGCACGGGGCTCACCTATGCTCCCCTTCCAGGTCTTCTCCCCCTTCTTCTCCTCGGCCAACTGGCTGCTGGTGAGCGAGGTCTGGCGGGAGTGGGTCCCACTGGCCGCAGCAATGGACGGGACGGAGCGGGCGGGACGCAGGCTCGAGGAGTCCGTCTTCCCGGCGTCTTTACGGGACCGCTGCTGCAGGACCTTGATCATGGCATCCTTCTCTATGATTTTGGCATGGAGATTCTTAATACTATGTAACAAGACAAGACCAAATGGCCATAAACAAAAGCTGTTTGGCTAGAGAAACTTGAACCATTTCTCTCGGGCTGCCCCAGGGACTTGAATTATAACTCAGAGATGAAGAGTTAAGTGTAGCGTGAGTCCTCAAACATTTACAATCTGCAAATTGTACAAAATGAAACTTTTATAGCAGATCAGAAGGGTACCCCTCCTCTGGCCTCTGCTGGGACGCCAAGGACATACGGGCAAAATGGGTGCGGCCTCCCGGCACCATGGTGTGCTCAGGGACCAGCTCAGAGGGTCTCGGGTCCCTGGGGGCGGGGGCCGGAGGGGCGGTCGGGAAACTCAACAATCCTGAAGCCTCACACAGGTCTGGCTTTCCAGAAAAGTCAATGCCCCTATTTTCTGAGAAAAGAGAAATAAAAGATGGATGGGTTTCCTGGGAAAAGAGGATTTCATCCCCCTGATGGCCCGAAATGAGAATAAGAAAGCCCTTGGTTTCCCTTCCTGACTTGGGGGTACGTGGCTGAGCCCATCAGCTGTTCAGATCAGGGAGGGACTGGGGGCCCCCATGGGGGACTTGAGGAGAGTGGCTCACGGCAGTCCCTTACGTGTACTCCATGTCCTGACACCTCCTGGTGGCCTGCGCCACCTCCTCCTCGTCCTGCCAGATGTGGGCCTCCAGCGAGCTCTCGCCGTAGCTGCCGTTCCTCGAGTGGTTGATGAGCGTGGTGTCCCTGGGAACACAGGACACACAGACAATGACGCGTATCCTCCTGGGGAGGGATCCGAGGGCACCACAAGACAGTATCTCTTCACCCTCTCTCCCTCTACGAAATCCTGGCCAGTTCTCCCCCTAGACTTGACAGAATGAAGACAGTGTCTGGGGAAAACAAAATAAAATCCAAAGGTCCAAATTCCCTGCCCCTGCTGCAGGACCCCTATACGTAACGAAGCTGTTGTCTTCATACCTGCCTGCGTCTTCATTTATACCCCATACTTATCCTTTCTCAATCAGAGTCCAGGTTCTATTTCGATTTCTCACCCACCTAGCAGCGATTTCGGTATTTTACAGTAAAACGGAGACTCAGCAAATACTCGGAAACACACACCGGTCCTCTCGGACAGCGAGGCTCAGCCGCAGTCTTCCCTCGTGCCTGCAGGCTAGCTCACTTCTAGCTTTATGAGCCCCTGTGTGACAGCCACGCCGGGTGGCGGGTGGAGAGATGGAGACACACACCTGTCCCTGGGAAGTCCAGTCAAGGAGCTGAAGCGGGGGAGGGACAGACACGGTGGATTAAAATGCAGGGCGGCTGGAAGCAGATGTCTGGTCGAAGTTAACTATTCCTCTGCTGTTTGGGGTAATTTACTTATTCCTAGTTAATGATGACAGGTAAAAAGAAGATAAACCAAGCCATCTAAGTGATCTAGGTCTATCTCAGACTCCAACGTGCCCTAATGTCTCAGACCAGTGAAGGCCAAATTGATAAATGGCCTACCCAAAGATCTCACATCTCTTTAACTTCACATTCCAATGCTGCAATCATATTTAAAATCGTAACAGCGCTTTTCTAGAACACTCAAGAATAGCAAAGAGAACTCCTTTTATCTCTCATGACAGCTCTCAACGAATGAGCTTTTCCTTTATGCCAGGGATGGGGTAAGACATGCTGCACAGGGCCTCTCGCACAGTCCTCAACCTGGGCAGCTGGCTTATTATCCTCATTGTGCAGACGAACAAATAGGTGACTTTGTGAGAACACCGTTAGTGAAGGTGGAGACAGATTCAAATCCGGATATTTCTGTCCATACCCTGAGCCATCCCTCTACACTGCTGAAGCTTCCTGTGTCTTTAAAAAAAACCATTTATTTGAGAGAGAGCGAGCGAGCACGAGCAGGGGGAGGGGCCGGTGGAGGGGCAGACGGAGACGCAGACTCTCCTCTGAGCAGGGAGCCCGACGTGGGGCATGACCGCAGGACCCCGGGATCATGACCTGAGCTGAAGGCAGGCGCCCCGCTTCCTGTGTCTTTATGAAGAACGCCTTAGCAAAAGGCATGAAGATAAAATAAACCAACAAATTGGGCGCATGTGAGAGTGTGTATTTGTGTGAAATGTAGCTGAAAATAAAGCACAAGGCCAACTAACATAGAAAAGAAGCAAAAGCTTTGAACACATGGACAGCCAAAAGAGCACTTTGGGAGAGGTGCTCTTGAGCACCGGGAGCTGCTGGTGGTGGTTTTTGCTGTATTATTGCGTAGGCGGTATTTTGAGGCCAATTCTGCAGGTTATGAATTCACCCTATAGTGCACAAAAATCATTACCACAGAAATCAGTGGCTGGAGAAAACATTTTCAACCAATTTACTTTTGGAAAATTCACACAAGGCCAGACACCAATTAAAAAATTCATGTTTATGCTGCCAAGTGAGGATAGCAGGAAGAATTAGATCAAAACATCTCAGGAGGTAAAATCACACATAAGGCTCTCAAAAACATTAACTACATTGCATTGGAATCTGTAAAAAGGTTCAAAACCATAAAAAAAGGCCCAACCCTTCAAAATCCTGATCAATGGTGCCGAAAAGCACCAAGAAGGCAAAAGCGCTTGGTAAACAAAAATCATTTCCTTAAAAATCATTGTTTATAATTGTCAAGCATCAGTGGTTGGAAAGCTACAAACCAAATGGCTGGTCATTTTTACCAGTTCATAGGTGGCCATGGAGCACCCAGAATTTTGACCTTTCTCAAAAGTTCTTCATTTCTCCTTTCTCCCTTTTTATCGAAAGAAAAGCAGTGCAAAATTACAGAGGTTTTCTTTGAAGATGAAGAATGAAGATTGGAGATCGGAGCTAACCCCCGACCTCACCTGCATTGACTTTCCCCCAGATGGTGGGAAGGAGCGGTCAGGAAGGGGAAGGGAGTTTCCCAAAGAATTATTAGATGCCCAATAAACACATGCGGAAGCAAAGAAGGGGGGCCGGTGGATCGGTGGAAGGGCCTTGATCCACCGGTGCATCTGAGACTCCAAACGGGGTGGAGGAGAGCTGCAGGGCTGGGGAAATGCCACAGGGCTTCCATTCTTTGTGGGCAACAGACCACTGTGCTTTGCTTGGAGGAGGACGAGCAAGGCAGGGCCTAGCACAGGTGAGTGGCTGAAGGCGGGCTCTGCCCGGTGTCCACCACAGGCATCTTATGCCTCAGACCCCTTCATTCCCTGACTTCTGCTCTGACATCCCATCCCATGTGTCCTCTCGGGGCCCAGGATCCCAAACACGCATCGAACCTGATAAAGCACAGGGAGCAGAAAAGGCCACGACACACAAAGGCCCCCGTGTCGCGTTGCCAAGGAACACATTTACACTGCTGCCGGGGCTCTCCTGTCCTCAGCCGGTGGGCTACGTGGTTCTCTGCCCCCAACTAGCCAAGAATTACCATTTCCGTTTCAGAAATCAGATAATTTTTTAAGAAAGTCAGTGACACTCTGAAAGACTTATGTGTAATCATGGGTTTCGCTCAGAGGGGCTACTGTGGGCTGTTTTCCCTCACACAGACGTACATAACCAAGCACTAGGAATTGACCCCCGGTGGTCGTTCTCCACACGGGTCCGCAGGGTCTCTCCAGGTGCGAGCACGCCGCAGCACCCCGTGGAGGCCCCTGTGCCCACATGGGTTGGCACTACTCTCTCTCCAAGTTCCTGGGGGGGAACCCCTGGAGGTACCATTCTTGGGGGTTCTTCTCTGCCTGAGTAATGAATGTGAGAGCCCATGAGACCCTACAGAGTACCCCCACGCCTTCCACCCCAACAGGCCTATAACATGGCCCCCAAAACGTGGGACTAACTATATGATGGGGCTGCATCCCGTGTTTACTCCTCACCTGGTTGAGGTCCCACCCTCCCAAAGGGCTCAACAACAGCCCGCGGTAAGTTCAGTTTCGGGGATGTTCCTCTGAGATTTGAGGATCTCCTCCACCTGTATTGACCCTAAACTTTGATAAATCCCCCAAAAACGTGAATGAAATGCCCATGGGATCTATGGGCCCACAGCCAACTGGTGGGGCAGGGAGGCAGTGGGAGCCCTGACAGTGGGATACACGGCCCCTCAAGTTGGGGTTTGGGGGGACAAGACTGGGCGCAGGTAAGCCCCAGCAGACAGGGGAAAGTACCCACCCATTCAGACAAGAGGATGCTTTACCAGAATTCCTTTGTCAACTATCAAGCATTCGGAGCTCATTTTTATTTATTTTATCTATTTATTTTTAAAAGATTCTATTTATTGGAGAGAGAGAGATCACAAGCAGGGGGAGGGGAGGGGCAGAGGGAGAAGCAGGCTCCCCGCGGAGCAGGGAGCCCGACACAGGACTCGATGCCAGGACTCCGGGATCATGACCTGAGCCGACACTCAACCGACTGAGCCACCCAGGCACCCCGCGCCCATTTTTAAATGGCTGTGTGCAGTTCGCAAAAAGGCAGTAAAGCAGCAGAGGGTATAATTGACAGCAGCAACAATTTCAAGCAAAAGAAACCAGGCTTTGGGTCACACCCGGCTCCAGGGAACACGTGGCCCCCACGCTCCCAGCCAGCGTGACTGGGGATCCAGCAGCACGCCTCTCAGAGCCTCGCTCCTTCGCCTGCACAGCGAGGCTACTGACAGCTCCTGCCGGGCCCCTGGGGGAGGGTGGGACCTGACCCAGGCTGAGGGTCGGTGGCAGCCCCATCACCCGGTCAGGCCCACATTTAACGAGGACTCAGTCTCGTGCGGCCCGTGACACACACGCGCGGGTAAGCGCATGCGCGGCACCCCTCCCGAGGACCCCGCAGCATCCCGCCGCGTGGGAGGCACCGCGGGCTGCCCTCACCTCTCCGCCGCCGCGGTGGCCGCGGCGTTCATGGCGAAGTGTCGGATGGTACTCTCCTCCAGGTACTTCTGCTCCCACTTGGTCATGTCGGCCTCCAGGGCCAGGATGCGCTCCTCCTTCTCCCTCACGAGCTCCATGAGGGCCGGGGCGTTACACTCAGGCATGCCGGGCGGCTGGCTGTTTCCATGTTTCTGAGAAGCAAGAGAAACACGCGGCTCGAGGCGGGAAAGGGGCAGACCGTATACACCGGGTGTGCGGACCCCACAGCACAGCCCCACTCAGTCCTCATGCTCTCGCTCCCTCTCCTACGGAGAAGACGCCAACCCTCCAGATCCCTCGGCCCAGGTGGGTCGCCGTCCAAATTCCTGCACCCTGAACTCTCATGCACCTTGTCCCGATGTTAGAGGGGAGCCAACGCAGCTTCTGGGCGGTGGAATGAACTGTCCGATTAAGGAGTGTCTACCCCACCGAGGGGCCTCAGAAGCAAATGAGCTACTACCTATGAAAGCCTTCCATCAACAACTAAAGGGCTAACCAAGATAAAGGGCTACCAGAAATCTGCGAATGCAAGTCAAGCCCATTTTTTTAGCCCTTTCTTTTCATCTGGGTCTGGAAGATGGGAAATAAAGCAGTTGTGTTATTTGGACTGCTCACGAGTGAGGACATTGACGCTTCAGATTTCTTCCCTTTGAACTCAGGTCTATTATCTCCTCTAAATAGCATGACTTGCATATTTTGAGGTTCTGCCTTCAAAAGAGAATGATTTCCCCCCGTTACTCCATGCCCTGGGACGCACACTGCCCTCAAGTTTTCCGGTAATCACTAACTGTAAACGCAGAGCTGGGTGCAAGGCGAGGGGCACCTGAACGCTTTACCTGGAACCACATCCATTAACTGGAACAACAGCTCGGCCGTGAGCTGCACTCACAGAATCTGATCCCACCAGACAGACCAGAACAAGTGGGCCCAGGGGCCTTCTCTGATCCGTAGGTTTCTGTTCCACTTTTTAAAGCTATAATTACAAATATTCTAGAATCCGGTGGTTGCTTGCCTGTAACCAACATTTCAGCAAGAATAGAGCAGAAAGCACGTAACTGTCCTCATCAACCTGTACAGAAAGCCACTGACCCCGTCTGGCCAGGCACTGACCTCAGGCAGGGGTACAAATGAACCAGTCCATTGAGATGAGAAGCTTCCCTGCTGTTAGGAAGCTTCTAAGAAAAAGACCCCACGGCCTGGCTAAGCGGCTGTCGGTGCCTGTCATCGCCTGTCTCACTCCCATGTGATGACATGTCAGCTGGCTCATTTCTGCAAAGTCCTTTCAAGGCCTCACACAAGATCATGGCACCCTTCCACAGGGCCCCTGATTCAGGTCATTAAGAGTTAATCAAATAAAAGCATGAGTTTCGAGATTCAAGACCACGAAGACGGCACAGTCTAATGGATAAGGATGCTGGCCAGAAAACAGGCTGAGAGGCAGGCAGGCTAGCTTCTGCTGCCCGCTCAGCTTGTCCACCAATATTTACTGACCATGTGCCTGCTGCTAACATTACCACAGTTAACGGTATAGATTCAATCTCTGTCCTTCGTGTTTTCACTTCGGACAAACGTTCTAATCCGCGAATGACCTTGGGTGGTCTCTCAACTGCCCTGTGCCTCATTTTCCTCTTTGAGAACCTTCCCCCCTCCTTCTCTCTTCTACCTCGCAGGACTACTGTGGTAGAAAGATGTGAAAATTATCTTGAGCTCTTTGCAAGAAAGATGGTGAATTCTTAAACGTGTTCTTTTCCTTTCCTCTTCCCTCCATCTCTCTTTTACCTCCTCTCAACTTCCAACGATGCTAAGTACGATTTCACTTCCATGGTGGTGGGAGACTCCTTATAATAACAATGGTAATGGAGTTGAGTCTGGTTTCACAGCACTCAAAAGACGAGATCCAAGGAGAAGTCTTCTGACTGTAGGGTGTGGGTTGTACATTAACTGGGAAAAGAATATTCTCTTTTGCTCTAAGTATCAAGATGTGCTCTTTTTGTCAGCCGAAGTCTCTTGAGTGTCCCTTAGATGCCAGTAAGGTCGCAGGCACCAGGGAAGCCTACCTTCAAGTTGGGGAGATTAAGATCTCAGTAACTGAGAAGAGCTCAAGGGTGGGCCTTTAAATACCAGGGCACACGGCACAGGCTAGATGGCTCAGGAGTCCAGAGCAGACTCACCCTTCCTACGAGCTCACCACGAAGCCAAGATGGCGGGAGGCCGGGTGGGGGCCTTACTTTTCCGGGCAGTCTCACGAACACCTCTTTCCCTCACCAAGTATCCATACCCAGAGCAAAATGTGTGTGCTTGCCATGAGAAAGAGCTGAGCTGGCCCGAACAGATGCTTTCAAGTGTTTTCAAGTGTTCCAACCACAACCACTATGCTCTCTCCAGTAGATAATTCCGCAGAGCCCTGCCTTGCATTTCCCTGGTTGCCAGCTTAGAGCACACCCTTGGGCAGCTGCACAGAGGGCTTTGCCCACTGCACTGGCTGCTGACACACACGCCCCAGGCTCTCTTGGGAGCCAGGAGCCTTTGACCAGTGTATTATGGAGTCTAACCCGGCTGCAGAGTTTTCCTTGCTGAGGCCCACACGGACCCGGGCTGGGCTGTGTGACTCTAAGCTCATCAGCATCGAGGTTATGTTGATAGCTGTTATTGGCACAAAGAAGAAAGCAGAAGAACTAGGAGGTTATGGCCAATATTATGTCCTAGGGAGAGTCCTGAACTCCTTCCTCTCCTTTACCTTGGAAAACTCACTGATGATCATGCCCAACTTATTTCACCCTCTTACTAGCTCCCGCATGGAATCCCACTTCAGGACGCCCTCAACGCCACCAAGAGCCTTCCGACTGGCCCCCTGGACTTCCACGGTCAGCCCTCCAGACCCTCCCGAGGCCACGAGACAGCTCTTTCTCCGATCCGCTGTATATTCCACTCCAGCTTAGAAAGCTCCCGGCCAGTGGCTCTCTGCTGACTACAGGAACAAGTACAATCTCTCAACTTGACCAGATGCCTTCCACCAGCCGGACTCTGCCACCTCATCGCCACCTCCCCGTGCATTCTCCCCCAGCTAGCCGCTGCCAGCCAGCCACCAGAAACGTGCCACTCCGCACCTCTCTCCCCTATGCAAAATCCTCCACTACCTGATGTTCGTCCCCCAGAATGTCCAACAAACTCATCTTTCAAAGTCTGACTCAAATGTCCTCCCCAGCTGCATTCCCCTGTGCCCAGCCTCCCGGGGGTCAGCACTTTCTCTCTTTTAACGACTTTTGTCACGGCAATGAGGGGACTGCCTGGTTCCTCCACTGGCCGTGACGTTGCTCCGCTGGGGACAAGGAGCTCTCAGTCCCCTCTGAGTCTGCAGTGCACAGTGCACAGCCTGAACCATGGCACAGTGCTGGCGGAATAGGCGGCCCCGGCCTCACCTGCTGAGTCCTCAGCGCATCCAGCTCTCTCTCCAGCCAGGTCCGCAGTCTCCGCTCCATCTGCTCTCGCTTCTCACATGCAGACTGTAGCTGGCTCAGGGCCTGCTGGAGCTTCTCCACCTTCTCCACGTAGGCTTGCTTCTCTCGTAACTGAGCAGAGGACAGTGAAGACAAACAGAGAACTCAGACCAGCAGTTCTCAAAGCTGGGGTGGAGGTGGGTGTGGGGGGTTAGATTACCTGGGGATCTTGTTTCAACTACAAGTGCATGGCCCTTCCCTAATGCCATCACTCCATGTGGTGGGACAGAAAGGACTGACCCAAAGGCCACCAGTTATACCTAGAACAGATGGGATGCTTGGAATGAGAGACCCCTACCAGGGCACTTGCCCTGGATCCAGCTCTAAGCTCCCTCCATTACTTAATCCCGACAGCATTTGCAGACATTGGAAATGAAGTTGGTAAAGAGTTTTTAAGGCCACAAGGAAAAGCTTATCCTATGTTAAGTAAAAAACCCAGAATCAAAAATCACATACATGCTCACAGCTCTGCCGGCCTATCATCTACGCAGAAAAAAAGACTGGAAGGAAAGACTCAAAAGCATCACCCAAGTTTATCTATATGGCACAATAAGAATTTCTCCTCTTCCTTTTTCTCTTCTGAAGTTTTCAAATCTTCTATAGTAACTGTAAATTACTATCACAGAGAAATCGTAGGTGTATGTACACCTTTGTAAATAAAGATAAAATTTCCTATTGTAGAATCTTGCAGAGTAACTTTCTTCAAAAGAGTTCTGAGCCCTTTATAGAGGAGTAGTGAACAGCCCCGGAGAGACAGGAAGGACGCAATGAACACTCCACCACCACCACCATAACTGAGAAGATGGAAATTGAGGTAAAAAGGATTTATGGAAATGTCACATCAGGCACAGATTTAGAATCACGATGCACGACGTCAACTCTCACTCCCAGACTTTGTTTTCCTCCAGTTAGGAGCCCGGCTCACGTCCATAAATCCCAGGCCCCTTTCTAACTTCCTGGGAATTGGCTGGTGTCAAACGTCCAGCCGAGGCGTTGACACGATCTGGCCGTGCGTAAGAAGACACCAGATGGCAGCTCCTGTCTGCACCTGCGTGTGCAGAGGCCTTGCAGGTGATTCAGATCCTGAGCCCGGCCCGCGATCGCACTGGCAGGCTGGAACATGCTAGTGACTGAAGAGCCTGCTGCAAACGGTGGCTTCTCACTTTGCAGGCAGCACCGTAGGCGCTATGCCTATATCCTGGCCACAGCCACAGGACTAAGACAGAGATACTTCTGACCTTTGCGGGGGGCGAGGGGCGGCAGCAAACTTTCAGCCTTCTCTAAACCTGCTCTTGGCATCATTTTCCATCTGGCCCTTTCATTCACTGTGCTTTCGATTGCTCAATTCAGTTGGATAGACATCGGAGGACCTACTAACTGCAGGTTTCTGTGCTAGAAGGCATTCAGCTGAGAAAACATTCTGTTAGTCCCGTTCATACACTACTTACCCCCATCCTACACTGTCTACACAGTTTTCTGGGCGTGCGGCCATTAGAACAGAAGGGCCGTGAGATCTGTGCATTTCGGTCCCTGCTGGGCTGAGGTACCCGGCGTATCCCCAGGGCCTGCAACAGTACCCGGCATCCGGTAGGTATTCAAGAAATATTTGTTGAATGGAGAACTCTTGTTCCTGATCAACTACACGATCCTTGAAGGCCTGGCTCTGTCTCATTCACCTTTGTCTCAGCCTTTAGTCTTGCGAGGAGTGTAATAGGATGGGGAGGACTAAGAATAACGGTTCACATCAGCCAACATTTTTGAAGTTCCTCCATGCCCAGCATTGTGCTTTATATGCAAATCTCACTGAATCCTCCCGGGATCAGTAAAGGGACCGCTCCTGGGTCATCTCCAGCTAAGAGACAGAACTAAAGAGCTTACATGACTTGCTCAAGGTCACACACTGACACATCCCAGGATCAGGATTCGAATTCACCTTAGTCTGGCCCTGGAGCCAGTGTAAACACTCGGTATGAGCTATCTGAATTGAATTAAGACCCCTCAAAAGAAACTTGAATAAGATCAGGGAGTGATACCGGAAAGCCAACAAAAGAGAGATTCTGGAGAAGCTACACGCAATCAAAGATCTTCTAGAACGACAAGAAGATCCGCTGTATTGACTATAAAAACAAAACAAAACAAAACAAAAACTGTCTATAAGGAGCTCGCACTTAACTTGTATGTCATTAAAAATGTTAAAATTAAAAGAGTTTTAAAATTATAATTTTCCTTGGCTCCACACACGGAGATGGTGCCTGAGTGAGTAATTTCAGTTATAACCATAATGAGGAGTCCTTGCCTCCTGTCCTCAAAGCAGACTTTGTGTCCTTTAGGGATTAAGGTCGCTTTCTGCGCCAAACGTACTTCCTAGTTTTTGGGTCCCACAGTGGTAACCGGGAATCCTCTGGGGCTGTTGCTTGGGTCCTCACGCTAGACTTAAAAACGCAGTTCCTGTACTGGACCTGTGGGTTTAAAAGGCTTCTGGCGGACAAGACCTTTGTTGACTTAGCAACCTTCCCATTCAGCTGCTTGAACGGTGACTCTGAATTTGCCGGGACCCCTGAGTTACCCGGCGTCAGAACCCTTCTGAGGGAGTCACTTTTCATTGTCGACAACAGTTGGATGGGTAACAACAGTTTGCTGTGTGCCAACACCAAGGTCAGTCCTTGGTGCGGAATACCTCACTGAGGCCTCTTCCAGACTTGGGAGTCTCTACTTTCAGCAGCGGCTCTGCGCAGCTCAGGCGCCGTACCCTGGGGGGCTGGCTACCGAGGGGGCCGGGGGATCAGGCTCCTGTCCTCCTGCCTAGGCCACTCCTCCTTTCCTGCTGCCCCGTCTGCAGCCTGAAGCCCCCAGCCTGACCCTCAGAAAAGGTCGATGGACGTCCACAGCCGGACTTCACGGCAAAGTCGCCTTACAAAATGCCGTCTAAAGGGTTGAGTTATTCAGAAACCACTAAATCCAGAATGCCTGAGAGGGATCAAACTTTCCTGGACTAGGGGAGTCACTGCCCAGCTGAGCCAACTTCTGGAAACTGGAGACCGGTCTGCTGAATGCCACACCAGCTTTTGCCTTTTTTTTTTTTTTTAATGTAATCAAGAGCCCAAAGACAGAGCCGATAAACTATTTAAAAAAACAAAAACAAAAAACTGTTAAGTCTCTTTTCTCTACAGGCACCAGTGGTTTCCAGTCCTTCCATTTGTTTCCAGCCCTGGCCGCTTGCCAACCAATGGGCTGCAGGCCGGGATTCGGGCGGAAAGTGAGCTCTTTCACGGCTGTGGTTCATACTTGGCCTGGCTCTGGGCTGGATAAACTCTGTTGGTATTCATTTTTATGTGGGAGGCCTCCTGCACTCCTCCCTCTGACTCAAAGTCTTGGAGCTGGCTCCGGTGAGGGGTGCTGGTTGGGAGAAGGAAACGGAGGCCCTCTGGGCTCTGCCCCCACCCCCGTCTCACCTCCTCCTCCAGCTTGATGACCCTGGCCTGGGCATTGCTCAGAGCCTGGTCCAGGATCTCAATGTGTCTCCGGTGGTCCTCACTCGCGGTCCGCACCGCCGCTAACTCCATTTCCAACTTCTCCTTTTCCTTCAAGAATTCTTTGTCTAGAAGGGAGACAAGAACAAAACTACCTCTATCAGAAAGCACTCACCCTCTGGGCTCAAGGCCAGTTGACATCTGGCAAGGATTAGAAATAAAAAAGCATACAGAGAGTGGAGGGTTGAATTACTGCTTTTGCTCCCTCTTAATAGCGGTGGTGTGCGAGGTAAGGATTTGCTCAAAAACTGCTGTTAATTCTAGAAATGTTACAGGTCACAGTTCCAGAGACGAACGGGACATCCCATTTTCTCCATAATTCACTTCTGTACATTTATTTTCACGCTTCACATTAACCTTGTGCCTAGGATTTCATTTTATGCTCACAGCCTCCCCTGCTTCTGTCTTCTGAACCCGTGATGAAAGGGCAGGCAGGACTAGCAATAATAATATTCCCATTCATAGAAAACTAAACCAAGGTCTAGAGGGTTCGGCTCTTTGCTGAGACCAGGCAGCAGAGGGGAGCTCCAACCCAGGCCTCCAAACCCGGGCTGAATCCTTGTCCCATACGACTTGGCCCCCACATCTTTTCCTCGTTCTGTTCAAGAGGGGAAAGGGTTATTGCTTTGGATTTAGGGACACTGCTCTGGGTTTAGGAAATGGCTTTCCTCCTGTTCCATGACTGTGTAGCTGATGGCGATCATGGTCTCTTGGCACGTGGAGAGCAAAGGCTGCCCTACATTCGGTAGCTTCCACGCGGCCTTCCTGTTGACTAACTACCATCTCAGTTTAAGCAGGGACGGCCAATGGTGTCATGGGATCAGTGTTAGTTACCAAAGATATTTTTCTAAAAAGCAATACATTTTAAAAATACATTAGAATATTTAGTCATGTTGTTCGTAACATGGAAAAACATGAATGGACTCAATGTACAACTGTACACCCTACAAGAGACTGTGCTGCAGTCATTGAAATTAAATAAGAGAACAGGGGCGCCCGGGGTGGCTCAGTCGGCTAAGCATCTGACTCTTGCTTTGGGCTCAGGTCATGGTCTCAGGGTTATGGGATCGAGCCCCACCTTGGGCTCCATGCTCGGCACGGAGTCTGCTTGAACTCTTTTCTCTCCTTCTCCGTCTGCCCCTCCCAAATAAGTAAATAAAATCTTAAAAATAAATGAATGAATAAATAAATAAGAGGATGTTAGTGACATAAAAAAAAAACACTTTGTTACTGAAAAAAAAAAAATGGTTACGTAAATCGTGTGCACACTATTCCATAGCTGTCAAAAACAAGGCATACAAAGGAAATAAAAGCGAAAATGAACTTTTGGGACTTCATCAAGATAAAAAGCTTCTGCACAGCAAAGGAAACAGTCAACAAAACAAACAGGCAACCCACGGAATGGGAAAAGATATTCTCAAATGACACTACTGACAAAGGTCTGATATCTAAGATCTATAAAGAACTCCTCAAACTTAACTCTCAAAAAACAGATAATCATGTCAAAAAATGGGCAGAAGACATGAACAGACACTTCTCCAAAGAAGACATACAAATGGCTAACAGACACATGAAGAAATGTTCATCATCATTAGCCATCAGGGAGATTCAAATCAAAACCACACTGAGAT
>CM052884.1:31495280-31580280 GCA_028534135.1 Potos flavus
GAGGGGAGGGGGTGGGGGGATGGGCGAGCCTGGTGATGGGTATTGAGGAGGGCACGTATCGCATGGAGCACTGGGTGTGGTACATAAACAATGAATCTTGTAACACTGAAAAAATAAAATAAAAGTATTTGGGGAAAAAAAAAAACAACAAGGCATACGATGACAACAGCAGCAGCAGCAGCAAGAGTTAGAGGTTGATTTCTACGGGGGCTCACGCCACTCAAATGCCTCCGACGGGTTACATGGATCCTGTAGCGATCCATACTGCAGCACAGAGAACCACCGTCTAGAAGCTCCAGCAGCGCGTGCCAGTGGTTTCCTTCATTCATATTTCCTCGTAGAGTCACCCCTGAATTTAACCAAGAGTTATCAAACATTAAGGACCAGCCCTGTGGGCACTGAAGCAATGGACAGAATGCTGTGCTTTAGGGAGCAGGAAACGTTGCTTTTGAATACAGCGCCTGAGAACAAAAAAGACACTTTAAGCCTGCAAATAGCCACGAACAAACTCACGATTTTCGAGCCGGAAGGGATCATCGGAAATATCCCCCTCCAGTCCCACCCCTGTTGCTTTATGAGTGAGAAGAGGAAAGCCCAGGAGCAAAGGCACTTGTCCAAGGTCCCCCTGCCAGCTGGCGCAGAGCCAGGGTCAGATTCCAGGTCCCTGATGTCCCGGTACAATGTCCTTCCCGCAGGACTGCCCCGCCCCTGCATTGTGAGGTCACATGGACGGGATCCGTGTGCAAATGCAACAGCAGCAGAACTGACAGACTAAGCAGCCTTGTACGGCTAAGGGGCAGATGTATTGCCTAGAAACCATGGAATCCCCTGGAAACAAAACGAGGCCGCCAAGATCCTGATCCTGAAAACGGAATCACTTTTGGGCTATTTGTGTGCCTCGCTGCAATCCCCTCCCATCCTCCCTACATCTCCCTTTCAGTGGCATTTGAGATGCCGCCTCTGAAACTTCTTTCCTCATCCGTGCAGAATGGCCACGCAAAAGGCCTCAACTAATGGGGTCAGCAGCAGCTCACTGGCTCCATGCCCCACCATCCACAGCCCTGAGTGACCCGGAGCATTTCACTGCAGAGTCAATGACATTGGAACACTAGCCCCATGGGTTTGGACAACATCTCGGCAGGCATGGTGCCCAGGGGCCTTGTCCGGGCTCTGGAGGGCACCCAGAAGTTACTCAGCATGCTTGGGAACCAACCACTGGGTTTCGGAGTTTCTGCCTGCTTATCAGCCTAAGCATAGAAGTTTTTCTCTTTGTTGAGGGCAGCCAAGGAGACGTTGATTTTGACCAGAAGAGAGCAAAATGAGAGACCGAGCTCAAGACCAGAGGCACAATCAGGGCTTCTTGAGTTTTGCAAATTGATGATCACAATTATTGCTGTGTCCCAAGGACAGCTATTGAGATTTCTGAATTAAACATCCCTCCCCTCCAACATGCAAGCATGCACTCGGGCACACACAGCCTGGATTCCAGCATTTCCCATTTCCTTAACATTATACTGCAGCTAAAGCATGCACCTCGACCTCAGAACTGGATTCAAACCCCAAGTTCACCACTTTCCAGCTATGAGGTCTCGGGCGTGGTTCACCTCTCTGAGACTCAGCTCCCTCCTCTAATCAAATCTCATCTAATCTCACTAGCAAATGAGAAAGAGAACATCTACATCACAGTGCTGCTTGACGACCCTGTTGATGGAGATGAGACATACAAAGCATAAAGACCTGACTATCCTAGATATCTATTTTGGTCATTATTGACTCTCTGAGCCTAGAACCATGGCTGGTTCAATACTGTTGAATGAATGGATGATTTTCTACTGTGCCAAGGTCATTGCTGAGTGTGTAATACATGTAGTTCTAGTTAGCTGCTAGGTATTTCCTGACAGCCTTTGTCACACAGCTGTCCACTCTGCCACTGAAGCCACCACTCATCGGATGGCTGGGACTGACCGTGGATGCCCTCAGTTCCCTCCTCTGCTCAGGCTCCCTGAACCTCACTACGAGACAAAGACGTGGCTATTGAACGAAGACTCCATGAGCTCTGGACTGAAATTCACAGGTGGAAACATCTCTGTTATGAGTTTGGAAATGACCTTGGCCTTCAGGCTGTGGCCACCTCACTTAGTATCACTCACACCGGCTCAGAACTTCGTGTCCACGGATAGGCAGTAGTGCTCTCCACAGCCAAGTTGTAAAAACAATGTTCACGGCAGTAGCACAATAACGAAACCCGCTCATGTTTGTTCAACGACTACTATGTTCCAAGAATGGTGTTTTCATTCCTTTTAATTATTCCCTTTCTTCTCAGCTTACTGGGTGAGGTAGGCACCGCTCTTATTTCTATTTTCCCGCCGAGGCAAATGACTCGGGGGCTAAGTGACACGTGCACACAAGTGGGAGTGCCCGATCAGTGCAGAGGCAGAACTTGTCTCTGTGCCTCTCTGGTCATGTTCACGAGCACAGTGCTGTGTGCCTTTAAGGTGAGGATCCCAACAGTCCCTGCTTGAAAGGCACATGCGGTGTGTGCCCAGGTAATGTCAACTGTGATGATGCTGGGGTCTTTGCTCTTGTTCCTAAAAGCATGATCGGTCTTGGGGCGGCAAGGTGAGTAGGTCATGGCACTCTGCTCTCAGTCGGGCAGGAAGAGAGCAAGGACACACACACAGGCAGTGTGATGAGTGGCTCTGACACGCTTGTGCGGGTGCTGTGAGAACATAGGACATCTCATGGAGGGCTAGCACATGACGGGGAGCGGCCGTCCCAGCAGTGAGCCTGCGGGCGGGGGGACAACGGTCCTGGAGACAAAGGACCGAGGAGATGCCAAGGGAGAGTCCCATGGGGGAAATCACTGCCTAAGAAGGTCCCTTCAGCTTATTATGAGCTAAACCCCTTTGAGAGACGTCAAGAAAGAGCAGCCTCACGCTGAATTTCTGGTTGGGCTCCAACGTATATACTGAGAATTCCTAGAACAGGCAAGTTGACACTGGAGAACTCTTGCCCAGAATGTTCTGTTTACTCAGTGGATATGAATTACCCTGAACTTCGTGGAGCAGGGGGTTGTCGAGCCGACGGCTCGGGTCCCATTTTCACACAGGACATCTGCTCATACACTGTTTACTCTGGAAACCACGGCTGTGGCACGGCTCTGCAGCCAGGCCAAGCTGGCTGGCTTCTGGCACCTTCGCACAGGAGTTCACCTTGGACCCGGGAGATGTGCCGGACTCCATCTCCTCGGATGGAACTCACGAGATCTACAGCGCGTGACTGATGGGAGGTTTAGAGCGACCGGACAAGAGAGAACAACAGCAAGAGTGGACACATGAGTGGGGGCTTCCCGTGTCTCAGGCACCGTGTCCTGAACCTTGTAACAGAACCTCATTTTGATCCTCACAAAGACTCCGTGTGACAACTCAGAAAACCGGAGCGAAGTGAGCCAGGACCCTCGTGCGGGTCAGACGGCAGTCTCTGTCCTGCGGAAAGAGCGAGAGTGGGTAGAAAGAGAAGTGGGAGGCTCCCTTTCCATCTTACCTTCTCCCCTGCCAGTTCCAGGGAGTGTCCAGAGTGGCCAGTCTGGGGACACGGTTTCTGCATGTAGGCTCCGAGCACCAAGCTGGACTGCGCGGCCGAACCACGGGATGGTGGCCGCCAGCCACTTCTGTTGAGGAATCCCGGGGACGGAGACCGTGTGCGGGGTCAGACCGGGGGTGGGGGGTGTCGGGGCCCTGTGGGCCTCACTGCGAGTTTTTAAGGCAGTGCTCCAGCTTCCGGCTGGAGTTCGTGAGAGAGCAAAGTGGTGACCTGGCTCTTCTCAAGCAGGTATCAATTTCTAGGCTTTTCCTGAGATAATGGGTTTTTGAGGAGTTTTTCCCCTGAGCCCCATGTAACTGGAGGGATGGGGGGTCCAGCTGCTGCCACCTTGACCAAGGGCTGACTAATTTACTGGAATGCGTGGAAGGTGAAAGATAGGTCTTCTTTTCCCTCTTCTCTCCTTTCAGCCAGAACTACGGTTTAACCCATTCACTTGCATGTTCCTTGGGGATTTAGATCACACACATCGTTGGTGTGTGCATGTGTGTGTAGACATCAACACAGACCAAGCTAACTGTTCTAGTTCCAAATCCCATATGCTCACATACCAATGCACAACTAGCCCATTTGGGCACAGTAATTTCCCTGGCACTTCTCAAGGAACATTCTCGCTGCCTTGGATGTGACAAGAGGGAGTGGTGGTGACAGAGTTAAGGGAAGACGAGGCAGGCACCATCCAACACCCCTCCTCTGAAATGCCAATGACTAGAAGTCTCGTTCTGACTGATGAGACTGATTTTTTAGGAGTCCAGTCTCTGGGCTGCTCTGAGTAGAGAGAACGTGAAAGATGTTACCACAGAACAGGCCGTGGACTGCGGGAGTCAGAGGAGACGGGACTGGCAATGGCCAGGCCCTCCGTGTACCCCAGCAGAGGCCCCACGTCCAGCACTAGGTGGGAGACTGCCTGAGCGAGGCACACGCTTCCTCACGGGATCTCCACAGAGCGGACAACTTCCACAGAGTTGGCTAACACTCAATTTAGAAGAACGTTAGCTACAGGCCTCCACCCACAGGGCTAATCTGACAAGCAGCCAGGAGTGTACTACAAAGTCCCCCTCATCTGCCCCTACCTAGCACTCCCCCTTTGAGGGGGTCCAACCTGAGACGCCCTGTGTGCAAGCTAGGCCGGTCAGCATCTCTCATCTGGGAACGTGCAAGTGGGAGCCAGGGAGAGGTGTGATGCTGACCTGGACAGGTAACCCAGATCTTCAGCTAGCAGCCATATTCTAGCATGTTCTTTGGAGAAACAGAGAAACAGAGAAAGCCATACTGTAGAGAATGAAGACTCAAGCAGGGGCATATAGGAAGGTGGGTGAGAGTCCAGGCTGCATTACAAGGAGGGAGGAAAACAGCCATACAGACAGACACAGACCCCCGAACACAAACCCTGCCCTGATTCTCACAAACAGCCCGGGCCCCTGGACCTTACGAGGCCTGCCTGTACTCGCCGGCCGGGCGCTCCCTCACACCCTTATGTTCTCAGAAAACAGTCCTCTTCTCTGGGCTTAAGCTAGCTCAGGCAGATTTTTCTTTTCATAATGAAAGATCACAAAGACACTCACTCTTTGTTTATACGTCTACTCCCCTTCTCCACCAAGAAAAGGCTTGGCAGTTTGGTGACACCTCAGGAGGATGTGACCAACACCAACGCCGTCAGTTCTGGTAACCAGAACCTTCTCTGCACTGCTGATGAAATAGACTCCCTCTTGTAAAAAGATGCCCAAATAATTATCTGCCATATTCTGTCCATAAAATGTTTTCTCCTGTCTCTTCTTCCTCAGGGATGCTTCGGCTCTGAGCTCCCCGGCACCGTGTCTTGTAATGCAGGATGGATATCGGGCAGGACTCCATTCCAAGGGCCAGCTACACGTCCCTCTGACCCTGAGAGAAATCTCTGTTTTCTGAGCTTGTGGGACCACAGAGACAATAGGACATATGTCATCTAGCTCACTATCTGCACGTTATTCAGGTTCATTCTGCCTCAAATATACTCTTAGGTTGGAGCACGCTCTGGGCTGCTGCCCTCACTGGCTCACCTCAGTTTCAGCGTCAAACCAATGAACCCAGGAAGAAACCCCCCAAATATAATCCAAACAGGGCACTGTTTACATCAGAGAAGAGTCAGCTACCAACACGAGACTTATTTGATGTGAAAGAGGAAAGATGATCGACCTTCAAAGCCACGCTCATTAATTCAGACACGAGAAAGTAATATGCTACAACACCGACCCCGTATGCTGCTTGTTTGGCTTTTCGATGTCTTTCCGGTTTCCCAGGTATGGCAACTTGTAATTTCTGGAAAGGGTCTGCAGTTCCAGCCGTCCAAGGAGGCAAGAGCAGGTTGCCATGGTTCCGCTGGGTGACTGGAGACAGAGGTTGTGAGTGGGCGGCTAAGTAGGCCTATTAACAAACACAAGAACCCTCCAGTGGGGGCTTGTTCTACATGGCTCGGAGAGAGAAACGTTTTTAAATGAATTCTCAATGAGGGAAATTAAGAACAGGAGTTCAAACCCAACTGTTCTGCGGAGCCTTGGCCGAGAGAGGAGGGGAGGGGAGAGAAGGGATATGGGGGGGGCTGAGTAGGAAGGAAGGGGTTCTGAAGAAGGCACCCCCTTCCCCCGGTCTCAACCAGAAATTTGTTCAGCTTAGATTTAGAATTTCCTTTCGATTTAAAAGGAAAATATTTAAAATTTAAATTTAAATATTAAAAATTTAAAATGTAAATTTAAAATTAAATTAAAATTAATTTAATTAAAATTAAATTTTAAAATTAAAATTTAAGAAGGAAAATTTCCTTTCGATTAAAAGGAAAATAGACCGTCCCTTTTACACAGTACTATGGCAGCAAGAAGACCCTAAAATACGATCGGTTTTCAAGCCCCACCCTGCGTGAAGCTTTTCTGATCCCTTTGATAGAACAGATCTCTCCTGCACAGGAGCCTGAACTCCTACACTTTGTCGAGGGGGCGGCAGGTGGGGGGAGCTGTCCGATGAGTCCTAACCATCTTCTGCCTTGTATGTCATGGACAGTGGCCCGTGTCTGCCTGTCTGGACTTTCCCACTGAGCGTACTTCATACTACCTCAGTAGGATGTTAAGAATCTAAGACAATGAATCTTGGAACACTGAAAAAATAAAATAAAATTTAAAAAAATAAAATAAAATAAAATAAAAATAAAAATTTCAATATTTAAAAAAAATATAAGACAACGGAACTGTTTCACAGGGGAGCAGCTATAGCAGGTTTAGGAAACAGCTTATCGAGGAAGAGGATGCTACTGACACATGATCGAATTCTAACCCAGTCGTTAAAATAAAATTTGAAAATGATAGCTTCCAGGGCGCCCGAGTGGCTCAGTCAGTTAAGCGCCTGCCTTCGGCTCTGGTGATGATCTCAGGGTCCTGGGATCCAGCCCTTACATGGGGCTTCCTGCTCAGCGGGGAGTCTGCGTCTCCCTCTGCCCCTCCCCCCGCTCGCACTCTCCCTCTCGCTCTCTCTTGCAATAAATACATAAAAATCTTAAAAAAATTTTTTTTTAAATTTTTTAAAAGCTTCAGGTCCTTATCACTAGAAAGTACAAAATCCAACCAGAAAATATTCTAGTCATCTAATAAACGAAAATAATACATTTTGGTCTTAACATACTTATATTTTCATTATATCACAAAATGCACATTTCATTATATAAAACAGATAACTTATCCATGGCTCTTTAATACCCAGGCCTCAACATGAGTTGGTAGCACCCAAAGTAAGCTACCTTAGCTAGGTGGTAGAAATATTTGAATACCAGTAGTTCTCCTCAATATAATTTTCTATAAATTATAGTTCTCTTGAATATAATACAACCTCTTGAAATAAAATTTTCTCTAATTTGGTCTTCATATTGTATTTTCGTGCTAGAAACTGTACTAACACATTCAGGTGCAATTCACAGGTGTTGGGTTTCCTTTTAACTTACCTCAATTTATGACCTCTGCTGCTTGCTCCCTTGACTGAGCAGACACCCACGCATCCACTCAGCCTCCAAAAGTACGGCTCAAGTTTCCTCTTTATTATTATTTTTTTTCCCCTGAAATAAAAATGTACTGCTACTTCCTGCTCACCGCTGACAGGAAAATAACAAATTAGGCAATGCACAGTGCCACAGAAATATAGGATGGACAGGGCATTTGGTTTCGACTATAGATAGGTCCATGACTCGATTCTAAACCACACTTTCTATAACCACCAGAGAAAAGAAGTCTGTTTTTCTATTTTTGTCTTTTCTTAATATAAAAAGATGAACCACGGACACTTCTATTTCCAGGTATGACCCAGCAGATAGTGTGGTTCCCAGTGTAGAAAACCACCATAAGACCCGGGCAAGACGCAGAGAGCAGGGGCATGAAGACACACGGGGGGAGGCGAGGAAAGGGCCATGGGATCTACGAGGGCTGTGCCTTCACTCTGGCGGTTGCTACGTTGACTCACACATCATACACCTGAAATGTGTAACTTTTACTGCATATATATATATATATATATATATATATATATATATATATATATACAGGTGCCCATTATATACCTATATCTGTCTTGATTAAGACATTAATTAAGGCATTATTAGAATATGTATAAATAGAAAGCTATGACTTTCAAATGGGCCCTTTGGATGGCGGATAAGGTTTAACACCAGCACCGGGCTCACAGCGACGTTTACGCGGGGAAAGCTGTTTTACCTGGGAAACAAGTGGTTTCTTCGAGGACTGACCGAGAACAAAGACACGTGTGGCCGGCAGTTAACGTTTTCTGCCTCCTTCAACTGCTGTAACACCTCCTTCCCATTATCTTTTTTGTAACTTGCTTTGAACTGATCCTTTTCTTTCTCTTCTTTCTACAAACCACGGTCTTCGTAAGCAAAAAGAAAATTAGTAACAGATGCAAGCTTATTTTTAATGGTCTAAGACCAAATTTTCTGGACTTAAAACAAACATTTTGTGCCCCCGAAGTTCTCGGATTCCATTAAGATCCAGCTGTACGCTCTCACTACAATTCGTGAACCAAAAATAGTTTCAAAAACGAATTGTAAAGGGAACTGCACCGCAGAATGACTCATTGTATTCTGCTTATTTTTTATTTCTCATCATCTCAAGAACAAAAAGTTTAATTTCATATATATTTTGAGAAAACTTTTTTTTTAGACTCTGAGCTCTATTCTGGTCTCCACAATTTTTTGTTTTTGTACTTGAAGTGAGATACTGGATTATCCAACAAGGCCTTCTGTTACAATTGGCCAGGGTTCAAAGACAGATATAGAAGTCGGAAGCACAGAATATTAATTCCAATAGTTAGAACTCACTTGAGAAGACCCAAAGACATTATTATGGAGTCACGGTGCTGGGCTAAATAATTTGCAACCAAATAACACTTCCAGGAAGGAATTATTTACGCCCACTCTACTATCCCGGATTCTTCTTGAGATAAAAATAGGAAATCTTTCATCAGCCCCAGAGTCAAAAGAGATGACCTTTGGAGAGGGGAATTAAAAAAAAAAAAAATAAGAAAAAGGAAGTTCCAACTCTCATTGCGGTTTAGCCATTAAACACCAATGGGGCCTTGGGGAAAGCACTGGATTATTCTGGGCTGTGGTTTCTTCGTTAGTAAGACCTGCAGGCTACACTAAATGAGTTCTACGATCACTGGGAGTCCTCCACCGTCCCCACTCACGTTACAAGTTCTCTCCACCTCCTGGTACACAAGAAGGGCCTCCCCTCGCCAGCTCAGTACGCGTCTGGGCTCCAGACTCGGAATGACCTGGGTTCAAAACCTCTCTGCTCCACTCATCACACTACGACCATGGACAAGCGACTCAGCCTTCCTGTGCCTCAGGGTCCCTGTCTGTAAAATACCTTTAATACCGACCTCATAGGTTGTTGAAAGGACTAAAAGACACCATGGACCTACAAAGGCTATGCTTGGCGCATAGTAAGCATTCAGTTAATGTTGGCAGCTGTCACTGTTCATCGATGACCACAGCCGGGCCGCCCAGAACCACGACCTCAAGGACAGATCCAAAGAAGCAAATGCAGTTCCACCAGGGGATAAGCTTTAAACCATCAGCACAACAGCCTCTGACGACGCTCCAGCGGCAATAAGATGGTCTTTTAATGAGCTCCCGTTCAGAGCACATGTGCGTTGCTGGGGGACCACATTTGTGACCTTCAAGGTCCTCTCCAAGATCTGCAGACCTCACCTCACAGAAGGTTGTGTATGGCAAGAATTTCTGGCACTAAGACCTCACCATCCATGCGGTTGGCCACCATTCACCACCAGCCTCATCTCCCTCATTAGCGAATTCTGGATCCTCGATGGGAGCTAAGTCTGGTGACTGCATTTCTATGTGTCTCAGTTCATCTAAAATGATGACAATCATGCTCCCTCGATTAGGAATGAAGTAAAAGAGGACTCCCAGGAACGACACTGACAACGACATCTTGGTTTCTAAATTAGGGCAATTCACATAGTAAGATGTAGTGGCTGCTTCAGGAGATCTTTCTTCTCCATCCTCCTCTTACTGAGGTTCCTGCTTGTTCTCTCTTTCTGTGACTAGTAGCTGGCACGGAGGTCAGCACACTATGGCCTCCGGACCAAATCCCACAGCCTGATTCTCTCAATCAAGTGTCACTGGCACTCAGTCACACCCACTTGCTTAGGTAGCACCTAGGACAGCTTTCAGGCTAGAGGGACAGACTGGAGTAGGGACAGCCCCCAAGCCTAGAATTTTTTTACCATCTGGCCCTTAATAGAAAGAGTTTGCTGACCTGTGGCCTAGAACACAGCTAGCTCGAAGTAGACAGCCAATACCTGTTTGGTTAAATGACAATCATCATCATTGTATTCAATATCCAATAACTATTTATTAAATGACTCTAAGGGCCAGGCACTGAACCAGGGTCCGGAAATACAAAGACCTGGGACTGCAGCGGTGAGGAGGACCGACGGGGCCCCAAACCTCATGCTGCGTCTGGTTTCGTAAGGGAACACAGAACACGACCATCCAAATAGTTATTTATGTACAACTGTGAATGAGCCTTTACAAGGGGAAAAGTACCCTGTGTCGGGGGACGATATAAAAGGAAGGCTTCTCTGGCAATTGCCATTTAATGTGAGCGGAGGCCTGGAATCCTGGATTTCCTGATTCTGAACCATCAGGGAAAGCGAGGGTCTCCTGATGGCATATGAAATGCAGACTTCAGCACTGATTTTCATTTCGTGCTTACTCCATCCATCCATGCATTCAGGTCTTGTCCAAGAAACGGGGATCCTAATAAAGTCACATACATTTGCTTTTTCAACCCCCTCACAGGAATGCCAAGCATCTGTTGTTAGAGACCAGCGTCAATGCATGATCAAGAGACAGTTCTTCAACCAGCTCTCATTCTCGAAGCACGGGAAATCAGCCTACATTGAATGATGTTAATTTTCACACTTGGAGAGATTTGGCTGAACACAAACAGATGCCCCGCAGCCTGGGTGTGCTTTTCTGGTTGTCGTGAAGGTTTAAAGTTTCTCAGCATGGCCTGTCAAGGTTGATCAAGTGGCCTAAGCACACACACGCTCTGCTTTCCAAATTCAGGAAGGCTCGGTGAGCTATATGGGCCTTCTTTGGGAACACGGCCCATTTCCCCACCCTGCAAACTGGCAGGTCCTGCCAGAGAAGGTGAATGGAGGAAGGATGCAAGGAGGCAGGAAGTATTGCAGAATGAATGCATTGTATCGAGTCTTTGCCTTTCCTATCACTGGTTATCCCTCACAGCCCTGTTGGTTGAATCAGATTGATTCCATTTCTTTAGAAGAAATGGAGGTACAGGGAGATGAAGTATCTGTCTTCACCTCACTGAGTACATTCATGAAAGGCCAGGATTTAGAAGATGTAGCAATTGATCTGAGATTATTTGCTTGAGCCTGTGCTTACAAAACCTTTCATATTTAGGACTTTCATATTTAGGACCCCTATTAAATGCAGGGGCCATCTTTAATGTAAATCAGTTAATTTAGGGCAAGAAGATTCTCTTGACTTCAGTGATACTGCCTTGGCAGGCTTCATGGTCCTTTCCCTTCGCCCAGGAACTCATCTGTGGTATCTATGGATTGGTCAGCCTGAGCATCTGGCCGGTTGCTACAAAAACCTTCATACACCAGGGCCAACTCTCATCTCCAGCACAACTACAGGGGAGTAAAAGAGAAGGAGTCAAGGGAACCAAAGTCAACTCTATTAATACCAAATTTCAGGAAAAATACTATTTTCTAGTATTAATACTAAAATAAATACTAAAAATACTAGTAAAAGATTTCTCTTCCTTCAATATCTTCCTACTTAAAAAGAAAAAAAAAAGGAGGGAGATAAAGGCAAAAAGGGAATTTGAGCATTTTTTTAAAAGATTTTATTTATTTATTTGAGAGAGTGTGTGTGCGTGCAGGAGCAGGGAGAAGAGCAGGGGGAGAGGTAAAGGGAGAATATCTCAAGCAGACTCCCCGCTGAGCGTGGAGCCTCATGCAGAGCTCAATCTCACAACCCCGACATCACCACCTCGGCCAAAACCAAGAGTCTAACGCTTAACCGACTGAGCCACCCCGACGGCCCCTGAGCATTTTTAAGTTGCTTCTATTCTGACAGTTCTTTTAGTAATTTGCCTACTGTCTTAAAGTAACTGAGGATAATCTGGGTTATCTCCAAATACGACTAGGAGATACTGAGCTAAAGGGTGAATTTTGATACTGACGCCGCAGAAGGAGAATTTCCAGCCTATTGTTATGAGATTTTTCCACTTTTATTCCTTCCCTCAATACACATTTATTGAGTGTCAAGTACATAAAAAGGTTCAAGGGCCAGTGAGGGTTGGTGGTGGGTACTGTGGATATCGGTAAAGAATGTCTACAGTTCTCCCACCTAGAGGAGGGGATCCATGCAAATAAATCACACCCATAGGGAACGCAGGTGAAGTAAGTGCAGTAGTAGGCTCCTCTCCAAGTCGGGAGAAGCTGTAAGCCCGGGCAGTCCCCGAGGAAGGGTAAACCAGGGCACTCGTACATGACATCTCACCTGTCCTTCCTAATGAAGCCCGAAGGAAACCCGCCGCGTGATGTCATGAAACCCAATGAGGATTCAGAACAATCTCCTCGTGCTCTATGTGGGTCAACGGAACCAATGTTTATGTCACTGTAACTTCTGTTTTGTGTTAGACACAAGTCCTTCCAGGAACCACAAACACCAGAGGAAGGTTCTTGCAGGAAATTGTATCAGTCTCTTTCATATTCTTCAAGAGACAGAAAATCAAAGTACCTCAAACAGGATTCAAGAATAAGAGGATGATTACAAGACACACGGAAAATGGCAAATCGCTGTAATTTTTAAAACAGGTTGGTCACAGACATGTTTTTGTATCAATTCCCAAACCCACCGAGAATTACAAAAGAAATCAAACCCATATGGTTCTGACTTATTTACACCATTACTCAACAACTTACACAAACAACTGAATGTCCAAAACATCTTCTTTTTTTAAGAGAGGGACACCATTTAACAGCCAGAATCTAACTACACAGACTAAAGTTTACCCAAATATGCTGAACCTGGAGGGCCTAAAGAACCCCAAAGGGGTGGTGGAGACAAGTTCTCGCACACCGTGGAACATGGCTGTTTTTATCCTGGAATAACGTACATAAGCCACAGCTAATCGGCTCCCACTCAACCCGGGAATGTAATAAGATCATCTCTACCAGTCTAGTTTCCCCGCATCTAGTATTTTATTTTTGGCTTTCTGGCCTAATGGCATGGGAATTCTGCAGAGTTATCAGTTTTCAGAAAGAAAGAGTTAAAGCGGTTGTATTCACTGAGACGACAGAGTAAGAGTGACGACAGACATTCCCGGGGCGCTGCCTTTAGTGGACAGTGGCCCCCACCTCTGCTCTGTGTGTGTGTGTGCGTGAGGATACGCACGAGCGCACGCACGTGGGAGACGAATGGGAAAACCAGGGATCTCAGTAAGTTACAGTTCAAAGGACAAAGAAGCCCCAGTTTCACATAGACAGACAAAACAGGGATTGGCTTGATGCCCTGTTTTTCAGGAGCAATTTGGTTGCAAAAATATTCAGAAAAATAAACTAACAAACCTGGAAAACAAACAAATAAAACCGAATTCCTCTAGACTGGGTGACTCAACACCATGAGGTGATAGAGAAAAAAAAAATTTCCTCACAGTCATCAAACTCCTAAGCACTTAATTCAGTGTGATTTTAATTTTTTTTTTAAGATTTTATTTATTTAAGAGACAGAGGGCATGCGTGCACACGGAAGAGAGAAAGAGAGAGGGTAGGCACAAGCAGCAGGGAGACGCAGAGGGCAGAGGCAGAGGGAGAAGCAGGCTCCCCACTGAGCTGGGAGCCTGATGCAGGGCTCAGTCTCAGGACCCCGGGATCATGACCTGAACCAAAAGCAGACGCTTAATGGGCTGAGCCACCCAGGCGCCCCAGTGCTATTTCTAATAAGGACAAATTTCATGACCAAGGGGGGCACAACCATCACTGTGTTTAATGTTCATTTCACTCTGCAGCACTAAGTAAGAGCCAGCCCGGCAGTCTACCAAGGTCTTTATCAGGCTCCAACTTAAGAGCAGAGAGGTCAGTCTTCAAAGGCAAATGATCCCAGGCAACAGAGATATTAGCGATCGGGCCAGGAAAGACCTTCTCCCTTCATTATTACCTGGGAGAGCTTTACAGAAGTCCCACTGACCACTTGCACTGCAAAAATTCCTTGGGTCTTCTTGGTCCTGGACTCCTAGATTCAAGATGAACACCTAGCAAAATTCGAACGGGCCAGTCTCTACTTTCCCCTTCCCTCCAAGTTCTCCATCGGCCAAGGTGTCTGCTGGGGGCTTCGTGGCTTAGCCTTAGCTCCTTGGCTTGTGTTATCCAGGGAAGTCACTACTCTTTGGTCTGCAGTCTTGCTTTCTCTTACCCAAGGGCTAGAATCTCCCAAGGTTCACTTGAAAAGGATGGCTCCTTTTGAGTGTGTGATGCTTATAAGTATGATTACCAAGTATTTAAAAAGTATTCTAATAACAGAGTTTCTAAAAGAATATACAGATAATGGAACACATTAATAACTATGAAGAGAGGTGGTAATTCATGCCTGCCGTTCTGTGCCCACACGCTAGAGCCTGACAGAGGGCCCCACCCATCGCCAGCTTCTGGGTATGTCTGCACTGACTGTTACACCCGCTCACTCAGCTATGGGCTACAGCGCGAGATGACCCAACACGCTCAAACCTTTATTCAGTATCTAATCCCAACCTGCGTCTCCTGCTTTTTATTGGTAAAGGGTGACCATCCATCCAGTTGCTCACTCATACCCCTTTCTTGGGCTCTCTCACTGCCATTACTCAACTGGTCACTGAGTCCTACTAATTTTGCCACTTCTTTCTCTGTTCCCTACCCTCCATCACTACTTCTGTCTTACATCAGGACCTCTACTCCTCTTGTCTAGATACCAACATCTCTGTTAATTAGTCTCCTCACCTCCAGGTTAGTCCCTCCTGAGTTTGTCTTCTACTGTGCCTCTCAAACTAGTTTCAAAAATATAAGCCTTGCAAACAGTAAAATCATAAACACGTCTGAAGAAAACATAGGTGAATATTTTTATAATCTTGGAGACCAATAAACATTTCTAAGCATGATATAAAGCCTGGAAGGCATAAATATGGTTATTTAAAAATACCTCTTATAACATAAAGAACACCGTAATCAAAGATTAAAAAACAACTGAGGAAAATATCTGCAACATATACAGTAGAGGACATGCTAATTTCTTTAATATACAAAGAGTTCTTATAATTCAGTAAGAAGAAAACCTATCTGCAAACTTGAAATAACATCTCAAGTCAATCTCTTGCCACACCAGGAGAGGAAAAGGCATAAATATCCTGTAAAGACTAAGTACTAAAAAATTTGTTAGACATCATGGGTAGCAAACCTGCTTCAAATGCCCTGCCTAGATTCAATGACATTACACATCAACACTGAGATACCTTTAAGCGGTTGAAAAATTCCTCTGGACTGTCTTGTTTATGCCTTTGGAACACAATGAAGCATGTTTGCATAAAACAAATCATTCTCTGTAAAGTTGGAAGGCCCTCTTTGCCTGCATTATTGATGTGTTAGCTTTCAGCCAGAAGGTTAACATTTTCAAGAACACTTCTCAACTCACACAACCCCAAACCTTATTATTCCATTAGCACAGTCTGTGCTGGGAGGCAGGAGCTAAGGCCTCAGGTGAAACTAACTGGCTTTTTCACTCTGACCTGAGCTAAGTGACAAAATAATATCCCCGGACAAGAAGGCAGAGTCCTAGCAGGGTGACATCGCTGATGTAACCACAAGACACCTCCTCTTACCCAGGCACATGGGCACTCAAAAGCCAGATGTTAAAATCCTAAATGCAAAGAGTACAGATGACTCCTCTTTTGAATGAAAGCTCGGATGAGAGGGTGGGTGGACTGCGCCCATAAGAAGAAAGAAAATCTGTTAGGAAAGTGAATCATTCAAGATGCTGACTGCTGTTTATGTAAATCTGGAACAAAGGTCAAGTCACCTACCGCAGGACACCCAAGGATACTGTGGCAAAAATCCCTCGATGGTATTAGCGTCCATTTGCCAAAAAAGAATTTTAAAACACGAAACTGAGACCAATAACAGAGTGCTACCATGAATAAATTTGGGGGAAACAAAGGAGCTTGAGCCCAACCAAGCAGTTTTGGAAATTAGAAAATTGAACCAATTGTTTCCCAGCCTTGAGAATGTGGGGCTGTACTTGGGGGCCAAGCCTCAGAATACCACCATCGTACGAGGGACGGCCAGTGCCTGAACATGTGACTTTCTATAGTTGGAACCAACCGTCTGTAGTTTGTGAACATTTGACTCACAATGCTGTTGAGAATTACGATACAGAAATAAATCCAATTTTCTAAACAGCTTCAAAAAAAAAAAAAAAAAAGAGTTGGATTTTTACATTTGTGACATACAATGGATTTGCAGAGATTCAAACCCTGACCGATGGTTTCTCGAAACCCCTTTGTTTCTATCATTTGCCTCTGGTAAAAAGAACAAAATATACTCCCAGTAAATCTACAGGCCCAGGTCACCATTGATCATTTTATTCTGGGCTGTAGAGGGCCCAGTGACTTCCAGAAACAAGCGCCACACATGGAGATGCACGACGGGACCCCTCAGTGACTGGATGCTGCAAGGGGCAGCCAGGAAACGCTCAGTCTAAGGAGCACAAAGCCATGCCAGGAGGACCAGATCCCACCAGGGGGCCTCCTACCCTCTCCGTGGAGGAAAAGAGTTGTGCCTTATTTAAAGGGATGAGTGCTGGGAAAGGCTGTGACCTTGCTATTTCTTGGAGGATATTCTAGAGAAAGAGAGACAAACGGTGGGTCAGAAGGACAGAATATAAACATTGCTGAAATAATAGAAATCGACCTTGGCTTCATGGCTGGCAGACCTAGGAGGCCCTCCTCCAAGATCCAACAGCCTCTATGCGACATGAACACACAAGAAGCAAACCGCCTACTTAGAAACCTACTTAAAATGAACAAGAGCCCTTTCTCAGGCCCCCCATTTCCAAGAATACCAACGTGGAGACAGAGAAATGTGGACACTCACTCTGGGAAGCGTAGAGCCCCTCTGCAGCTCTGTCTTCGTGCCCATCGTATTCCCTGCTGGACAGCTGCCTGTTGGCCGTCTCTAGGCGATCTGCAAACACAGAAGACATGGTCACAGAGACGCGCATGCAGACCGAAGTCCCCAGCCCAGCAAGAAATGACAGGGGTGCCAGGAGCCCCAAGCTGAATCCCTCTTGGGGAGAGACACTAGGTTCTGAAATACCCAGAGGCCACACTGCGTGCTCACATGCAGTCTGGGGTCAGCAGCAAGAGCACGGGTTCTGAGAAGAACTGCATAGCCTCCTGCAAGGCCAGCAAGCCTCTGTCCGGAAGTCCTTGAAAAGGGGCTAAGCGTCCTTGGCCTCAGACCCAGCCCTAGTCTATCCCCAACCGCCAGCCCCACAGTTAGCCTGTGCTGCTCCGGGCAGCTGGGAAGCCAAAAATAGAAATAACGATGAACTAAAAATCAAAATTAAAAAAGTTGGGGCACCTGGGTGCTCAGCGGGTTAAGCCTCTGCCTTCGGCTCAGGTCATAATCTCAGGGTCCTGGGATCGAGCCCCACATCAGGCTCTCTGCTCAGCAGGGAGCCTGCTTCCCCCTCTCCCTCTGCCTGCTTCTCTGCCTACTTGTGATTTCTTTCTCTCTGTCAAATAAATAAATAAAACCTTTAAAAAAAGAAAAGTCAAAATGGATGGAGATTCTATCTAGTGAGTTCTACGTTTGCTCAAACGACTTGGTAAATCTTCATTTATTCAATTCGGTAATTCGGTTTAGTAAGTCTTTATGGAATGTCCGTGATTCCCAAGACAAAAGGACTTGTGGTAATGGGGAAGGTAGGCTCTAGCCCTTGGAGACCACCACTATGTTATTTTCGCCAACGAGGCAACCGAAAAGCGGCTTAGCTCACTGAGAGACAAGTAAAATGTTAGGGGTTAAGCCATTCTGTGTTGGGAGACTGCCCACATCCTACAGCAGGTGGCTTCCAACTTTCGAGGAGTTTATATATATCTACTCTTTTCACAACTGGCGGCCTTTTCTTTTTCCTCCAAGAGGATGCTGTCTAGCTCTGTCGTCTATACTCTATCTAGCAAGTGTTGAGTGGTGGCTTTCAAAGAATGCTACCAAATGACTCAGCCTGACGTGGGAAGGGCTGGGCACCCAACATTGGTCTTTTCAAACCTTCTCCTTCGCATAGTCACAAATCACTGCTAAGCACTTTTATTTTATTATTGTTTTTTTTAATTTTGAAGTTCTATTTTTATTTTATGGAGTTAATTTGATGCAGACCGTTAGGTACTTTTAAACCAGGGAAGGAATTGCACACGCACTCCCTCACTTTCACAGACTCCTGCCTAGAGGCTGTCCCTTCTCAGGCCCAGGGCAGCAACCCTACAACCCACAACCCACACCGGAGAAAAGAACAATCCTGCTCTTTGGACTTCCAACCAGGGGGTTAGACTTCCCGAGATTATTGGACACAGTGTGGCCCGGAAGGCAGGCCACCATCTCCATGAGACTCTAGGGCAGGGAGCATGCAGATGGGGCCAGACGTGCCTCGAAGATCTCTGTTGAAATCATGAAGCCTCCGAATCTCGCCTTCCAGTTTGTTTCTCATCGCCTTGTCCAGTGATTCCCGCTTGGTAGTGGACTTGACCAGGCTCTCATAGGCTTCTGAAATTCTCTGGAGTTCTTTTTCAAACTGCAAGAAAGAAGCGGCATGAAGGTGGGATTCCTGGCATGTGCACTGGTGCCTCCATTAGACTGATTCCTGGACACGCCGGCCGTGAAGGCGGGATCTTCCTTCCGCATCTCCGTCTACAGATGGTGCCATCAATTCCCCGCCCTCTCTGGCCTGGAAGGGCCACACCAGGAGCCCGTAAACAACTGGTTCTCAAGTCTGGCTGGACTGCCCGATGCCACCTTGCAGAACCCACATTTCCAGACTCCAAGTGCGGTGTTCTTCCAGAGACCCTCCTACCCATCCCCCAAGGAACGTAAAATCCACACGAGGAGAGGTACCGTTAGGCAATACCTAGACGAAGGGCATCTACCTAAGGACACAGGACTTGTACCTAATTATAGACAAATGCCCCACGGGAAACCTCTATATATGAAGGAACTGAAAGATACGGGGTGAAAATCGTTCTTTCTTCGTTTTTCACTTTTGTCGCTGGCATATTTAAATCTGTACCAAGTAGCCGTAACTGTTCTAACAGGAGTCTCCTATAACCGTACGTTTTTGGAAGTAGATCCCAACAGCTCCCATTTTACCGCTCCGTAGCGTGAATGCAGGAGAAAGGGGCGTGGAACCTTGAGGAACTGCTGCTCTGAGTTGGGACTGCAGGCCAAGTGGGGAGGGTTGAAGCACTAGCGCCCCTCACTGGGCACCAAGAGGCCTGCACCGTGTTTTCGGTCCCTCCACGGATAGCTCTGTCATCAGGAGCCAGACACCCTCACTGCCTGTACCCCAACCGCTCAGATCAGAAAGTCCCTGCTGAGACCCCTATAATTAACACATGTCCTAAGAGAGCAGATATCGACTGTGCATTTTCTGTGTGTCTGGGTGCCAAGGATACAGAACGAGGTAAGATAATTTCTGGTCTGGGGCGCTCAGCCTTGGCCTAGCCTTGGCCTCTCCCCAGACATGTGCGCTTCTCCAAGGCAACGAGATAAGGGGTGTGGTGGTTCTGGATGCTCTCATGGCCTAGAGACAAAGTCACTTTGCAGGGCTAAGAACAGGCTTCTTTCAAAAAGATTTCAGAAAGAATGCCACTTCCAATCAGGCTCCAAGGACGAATAGGACTTTGCCAAGCATAAAAGGCCAAAGGGCTTTGCGTTCTAGTCAGAAGACGGCGCGGGAGCCACGGCACAGGGCCACGAAAGGAAGTGCGTGTCTCTGACATGACAGGAAGTCCAGGGATGAGAGCAAGACCGGAGGGCGGGGGCTAGGCCCAAAGGGAGGACTTGCAGGGTTGGGGGGAGGGGTCAAGACTTCGCAGCAGGTACAACAGAGGAGCCGGTGAGTGAGACAGAAAGCCGGGGGTCCCACGGACTGAAGGAGGGAGAACGTGGTCAGTGCCCCAGAGGTTACAACGGAGCCGGGAAGACACGTCTGGGAGGAGGCCAGTGAAGAGGCTAGATAGCATGGGGGCTTCTGAAAAGCGGCAGCCCACCAGGGCGAAGCCGAACACCAAGACGCCCCTCGGTACCAGCTTATTTTCCCAAAGGCCTCCTAACACCAGAGCTGATCCTTTCCTGGTCCCCTCATTTCAACAGGCCTTTCTGTTTCTTCCGAAGAGATCGTGAATTGTTGGTACTGTGGAGAGACAACAGCACATCCTGACTCCTGTTCATAGCCCTCCCGCAAATTCCGATCCTTCCTTTTAATTTTGTTTTCAAAAGAGATGGCTTCAGAACATACTGCCTATAGATGCTAATTTCATCTGTAAAGGTGGCCTTTGTTTTCGGACAGACAGGCACACCTCGGGGACAGTCCCCTTCCGGGCCAGAGGGCGTCACCTGGTGCTCGGGAAGCCAAGCAGCAGAGACGCTAATGTGTCCCCCAGGGGACCGGTGCTGCTGGCTCAAGCCCAGGACAACTCGGGAGCCTGCCTCCAGGACACCGAATGCTGGAACTTTCCTCGGGCTGATTTCACAGGACTCTCATCTGGCTGGAATTCTGTCCTGCGTACATGTTTTAGGTCTCTGATCTGTCAACTCCTTGAATGCAGGAATAGCCCGTATGGTCCTCACACGGCGCCCTGCCCCTGACACAAATACAGGCTGACGAATGACTCTAAATGGGTAACTCCTAAAGCCAGACTCAGGCACGGGTCCCCTGCTCCCGATCACGGCTTCTCTCCTTCACTGGAAGAACTTCCCTTCGCACACTTTATAAAAGGAGACTGAGGGATCCCTGGGACAGCATGGCTTACTATCTTAAATCGTAAAACAGTCAGGAACTGAGATATGGTTAAGTGCTGGGAGCTACCCAGTGAGAAAGGGCAAGGGTCTCAGTTTGGGACAAGGTACTTCCTGTGGGAAACGGCAGCTTCCCGTCGTCGTGATGGAGACGTTCGTCCCCTTCAGTGTGTTAGGGAGGACAAAGCTATGACGAAATGGAGCGAGTCCAAGGGATGCAGATTTTGATTCAACAGAAGGGAGAATTTCCAAACTATATTTTCCAGAAGTAGGCCCGGTGGGAGGGTGCTTCTGTCCTCTGGAAGCATTCAAGTGAAAAATGAATGATCTCTTTCAGGGACATGAAACGAGGATCCCTAAGGGGTGAGAATTTGGCCTAGAATCATATTCAGAATTTTCGGTCTTACTTCAGTCTATGGCTTGATTGCACACTCCTTCAGAACAGGAACCACCTGTCCCCCACGTCCAGAACAACGAAGCCCCTGACGTTTGCTAAAGACGAGGGGCAGGCTGGACAGGTTGGCTTTGATATGAAAATACCCAGGCCAGTTCAGAGTCCCAGGAGGATCCTACGAAGACAGCCCTGGTTTGCCTCCACGGCACCCGCCTTCCCTTCAGGCTGATGTCAGGAAGCTCTCGGGCCAAGCTGCACAGCCCCTGGGATCCCACAGAGAAGCCCTCCCTGTCCCAGAAACAGAGCCAGGAGCACAGAGAGAGAAAACCTCAGCCACTCTGAGCTTGGGATACCGGTGTCTTCCCTGAGCCCTTTCACGCGCACAGCCCACAGACCCACAGGACAAGACTGGCCTGCGGTCCCAGCCACAGAGGGCCAATTCAGAGCCACCCCTGTTGTGCTGACAATAGGCCAGGGTCTCCACTCAGGTAAGCCTGGGGGAACCAGAAATACCTGGCTCTTTCCCTTCACATGCACACCTGGGCCCTGCTGGCTTCTGAGGCCAACCCTCTCAAAGGCCCACAGTCTGGTCCCACAGCAAACTCCGTCCATTAATTGGGTTTCAGGGAAACCAGGAGGAAAGAGAAGCAAAACGAGGGGCCAGAAGGAAAAACTACAAACAACTACTCTTTCTGGGGGTTCCCAGCCATCATTCCCACACTAACGGTGATAATCACTGCCTTGTGCCTCTCCGGAAAGCGGGTCTTCCTATCTAGGCCGCGCTCCAGCAGGCTCTGCGTGTAGCCGTTCCTTCTCGTTATGTTCCTGGCACAGGATATGTAGGCTAAGGCCTGTTGGTAAAAATTCACCTATTTCTGGTTTTGCCCTTACAGTGAATCTCTGCGAGGGCTCCCAGCACTGTGAGGATCCCGGACTGGATGCTACCGCTGGCACAGGGCGGCCTGTCCGTGGGCGCCGTACGCGTTTCCACCCAAAGCAGGGTCATCCTCACTGAGAGGAGAGGTCGTCACTTCTCCCGACAGTCCTCTTCCCAGACCTGCTGACAGACGGCTGGGCACGGCGGCCCAGGCGCAGGGAGGACCTGGGGCAAGGCCCACCTCGGGGACACAAGCCTCGGAAAGTTAAGTCACAGCCTTCAGGCAGCCCTAGTGTCTTTTGCTCCTGGTTGTGGACAATAACTCGGGGACTAGTGAGGAACACAGCAGGCTCCAGTAAAAGCTGCGTGTTCATACTGACAATTCCAATCTGACATATGACTGAGTCATGATGTGGAGTAACTATAGAACCATTTGTGATATTCAAGGGACTAAAAGGAGTTTTGAGTTCCAGAAGGGAAACTGCTTTTGATTTTTCCTTTTTCAATCATCAAAATTCTTTTGGCCACGAAGTTTAAGAATCCTTGCCTGTGCGGAAAGCTGAGTCCCTGGGAGATTGATTTGGTTGTTCAAAACAGAAATGTGCACCAAAATCAAGAAAGCGATGCTTGTGACATGTCAGTGAAAAGTATATGTTAATAAAAAAAAAAACTCAACCAAGAATAACGAGACCTTCCAATTTCTGCACCTTCCATATAATTATTTGAAGACATCCATGTGGAAAGACCCAGGACCATGCCCTCCGGTGGGTCTGCCTAACTCCTGGACCTCTCTGCCACAGGGCTTCCTCAGGGAGAAGAGAGAACGACTTATTTCCCAGGAGGGGCTGGGGACTTACAGCCAAGGCCATGAGACAGCGTGCTTGTCCCAGCTTCTGGGGTCCGACCAGGGTGGGAGTGGGCCCGCAAACTTCAGGCAGCCCATTTCTTTCTGATTCTCATTCTTTCCCCTCCAGGAAAGGCATCCGGAGGTCTCCGAGCCTAGTCTGGTCTTGACTCCAGGGAGCTCCAGACCGTTTCGGCGGAAGCTCTGCACGAACGTGCTGGGGCAGATTCTGCCTGCGAACGTTGGCACCATCAAGCCCACTGCTCCCGGTGTGGACTGCCAGGAAATCAGAGCCACTCCCTCCCTGGAGACACTGAGCAGCGAGAAGACCACGCTGAGAGGGGAACGGTATGTGGGGGGTCGGCCGGGAGCATTAACCATTACATGGGACCAAATGGCAATGCCCCTGTAGTCAGGTGGGGTTTCTATTCCTGCCTTTCCTCTTTATGACAGCCCAAGTGTCCAGCACAGAGCCAGGTACTTAGACTCTTAGAAGGTCACGCCCACCTCACAGGCCTCCAGGCCTCCAGAAAGGAAACTCTAGGGCCCTGTGGCCCTCCCGCTCTACCCCATCCCATTGCCTTTGCCCCCCTCACCTCTTCCGTGCGACCGGAAGCATCCCAGGTCCTGACACGGGGGCATCATGAAGTCGCTGCCTATGGCCATTCATCCTGCTGGAAGTTCTCCCACTGACTGAGGCTCTCGGAGTCAAGCCCTAAGCAGAAAGGCTGCCCCACACTCCGATACTCCTGTGATAAGGACACAGGCTGGACTCACGTGGCATCTCCCCGCCAGACAAATACCAGACAGAAGGACGGATAGCAGGCGGTCACTCGGACTCCACTCGCGGCCTTGAGGCCACGCCACTTTCTGCAGAGCCTAGCTGATGAAACCCAAGTGGCGATCCCACGGTTCCTGAGAATCCCGTCTCTCTCAGCCCATCCCTCTGTGTTCCCCTCGGTGCTCCCTCTTCCATACCATCTAGCCAGGGGAATACGACTGAACTCTTGAGTCTCAGGTCCAGGGCGCCCCCCCACTCCTGTACCTGACATTCTACTACAGGGATGAGCTCAGGGGACACTCCCTCTTTTGGACTAGAAGCTTCTCCAAGGCAGGCATTGTGTCCTATTCATTTGTCTCCCTAAAGCTCTGCACGGCACCCCACATAAAAAGGGGTCACTGCTGGCCCGTGGTCTGGGCATCCACCCCTGACAAGCAGTAAAAAATTCTGGCTCTCCGAGAGTCCCTTCTTCTCCCTCTCCTTCCGTCGGGAAGTCACGTACCTTGTGGAGCTTGTCGGCATTGTCGTAGTAACCCTGAAGTTCCTGGTGAAGCACCCGGTTCTCCTCGGTGAGTATCTCCACCATCTGCTGGGCTCGCTCCACGATGGCGAAGGCATCCGGCCCGAGCTGCTGGCTGGGCGAGGCGGCCGGTGGGGGCTGCGGGCCTGCCAGGGTCATGGGGAGTGGCAGTGGCAAGGACACGGAGTGCAGTGGCCCGCTGACCGGGGGGTTCTGGGAGGACATCGGGCTGTGCTGCTGCACCGTCGACGGGAAAGGGAGCTGGCAGGGGCGGCTGCAAGGGAAGTGGAGACCAGGCATCAGACCCCAGGAAAGTGGCAGGAGGAGAAAGTCCCAGCGAGACCCCAGGCCATCCGCGCACGTCTCCGTGCTGGTGCAAGGACGGCAGGCCCAGGCCCCCACCCACAGAAGGTAATGTGTTTTCCCTCTGGATCAGCACTGCTGGGGTGGCGGGGGGGGTGGGGTGGGAGGGGGTACCAGGGCCCTGCTCTCACGAAGCTCTGTTCTCGGAGATGGAAACAGGCGAGCCATCAAAACCAGGTCATGAGACGGGATGGGGGGGGACTGAGGGGCTAGTTCATTCTGAGAGGGAAGGGGGCGTGGGTGCCCGAGTTGAAGTCTGAATGACAGACAAGGGCTGGGGCAAGGGGGTTAAGGAGGAGGCAGAAGAACATTCCAGGTAGGGGAATCAGTTAGTGAATGGGGCCTACGTTAGGACTTAGCACAGGCAGATCCGTGGATATGAAGCATAGCCAGCAAAAGCGAGACAAGGTAAGACCAGAGAGAGCAATGGGCAAGGGCCTTTGTAAGCCAAGGCCAGCCCTGCCCTCAGGGTGTAGTCCGTGCCCATGGAGGAGCTGCCCCCTGGGGTGGTGTGGAGACAAGAAGCGCGGGGGCAGGAACGGACGCAGGCGCGCTGCAGGGAGGCCGAGTGTGGTCTCGGTAAGAATGGATGGGAGTCTCACGAGGCCGTAGCAGAAGGGCAATTAGGGATGGATTTGGGAGACATCTGGATAGATCATGCACAGTGAGAGAGACAGGGAAGAAAATTTTAAAAATCACTCCTAGATGTGGGGCTTCGCACAAATGGACGGGGGTACCATCCAATGAAGTGGGCAAGTCTTCAGGAAGAGACAAGTCTTTTGTTCTGATCTGCTAGGATGAGGAGGTCTGGGGATCTTAGCCGCGTTATGACGATGGTCCAGAGCCCAGGCACTAGCTCCTCTATCCGAAATCATGACCTGCCATCTCTGGTTCTGCTCCCCAACAATCCCTACCTCACTATTCCGTTACCTATTGCATAAGAGTCACCGTATTTTCTCTCTGCCTCCGCCAAGGGCTCCTGCCAACAACTCCTGCAGGGATAAGCAGCACAGACGGTCTTGCTGGCTGGTTCTCCAAGCACAGCTGCCTCTCTTCTGAAGGCTCGGGGCTTGCTGACCTCCCTAACTTTTTAGGTCTCAGTCTGGGAACTGGAGCACGAAGAATCATCAGCACCCCTAAGTCACCCGCGTTCTGTATCACAGGGCGGAGACGTCTGGAGATCCGGCTACTACTTCTAATCCTTGATGCTTACTTGTGCCACCTCCCATTGCCCGTGGCAAGCTGTAGCCAAAGCTCTCAGAGATCCCCCCGCTTTGCCCAGGAAGCCGTCTGGCCTTCTCTTTTCCTTTTAAGTATACTTGCTGGAATGTTTTTGGACCCTGTCGACCTCTGTATCACTCATTTTGTAAGCATCTCTCGTAGCCAGGATTCCTCCTGGCGGCCACATGTCATACTCTAGAAGAAAATGTGACAAGAGTCATTTTAGCCCTCCCTACGTGGAGATGCAGAGATTCATAAAGATGACCTCAGAAGCAAGCTAGCAGATCCTAACAATGTGACCTACCACAGGCCCTGCTTTGGTAACAAACACCAGAGCTCTCAACCTTGGCTCAGAAGGTATTTCCCGACTAGATTTCCCTGTGCCTTCAATCAGAAAGCCCCTTCCATTTCCCATCCAAACAGCTAGGATCCAAGTTCCCCAAGGCAAGGTGCAGAATCATGGAGCTCAGTTTGGTTTCTGATTCCTTAGTGGGCTCCACTTCCTACCCATCCTCAGATTTCAGAAAGGAATGCTGTCAGTGGGGAGAGGTAAACCACCCCTCCTCCCTCCCTCTCTATACCTGCTACATAACTACCAGCCCATCTCTTTAGAAATAAACGGTTCTGCATTTTGATGAATTTGTACCCCTTCCACGGTGAAACGTATATGAGTATGTGGGGTCCTGTGTGTATGAGATCCAACTCCATGGCAAGAGTGAAATGCCCCTGAGTGCCATTCCAAAGGCCTGGTGTTCACCCCAGATTACAAGAACTCCTATCAGGTATGGACCCAAAAAACCCCAGATCTGTTAGGGAATAAGTGCATTCCTACAGGCTGGCTAAATCCTACGGGGTATTTTTCATAGAAAGAGGTTGTCTTGGCAAGAGGCAAAATACCACATGTTACATGGCCTCCATTCAAAGGCTGATGCCCGTTCCCAGCCCCAAGTACTCTCTTCACACTTCGTCCAAGGCAAGGGCAAATGTCGCATGTCTCCTTGGGGCCGAGGTGGACATAGATGATCCTGTGTCCCTACTGCCTGAAGCTTGGAGGCTCCCTTTGGCCCAGGCAACTATGGGCCGCAGCATCTATCTTTTAACGTTTATTAAACTCGGGGATTTGGGACGCATTTATGGCCAACGGTGGGCTTATCTTCTCATCTTTTTCTGATTTAGAACAAAAAGGAAGTGTTTCCTGAGTGCCAGCCTAAGTCATCCATGATGGGGACTAGTCACCTGAGTGGCAAAGCAGGAAAAGGGTGTTTGCCAAGGTTAGGGGACAGAAAATAACTCCCTTTTTCAAAATGGGAACTCTTCTACTAAAGAGAACACTGACTTCGTAAATAACTCAGTTACACATTCAATAAACAGAACATCACCGTGGATGACGCGCAGGTAGGACAGCAAACGTCCATTCATTGGCTCCACCACTCCGCCAAGGGGTTGGTGAGATCAAAGATCTGGACCAGGCAGATTTGGGCTTAGCGGAAATGAGGGGGGAGAGAGCGTTGGGACAGAACGGGACAATCTCTCATGAGATCATACCAGCAACAACCTATCCTCAACTTCCAAAGCTAATGCTGTTGATTGGCCGTGTCCCAAGCAATGGGGACACAAAGAAAAGGGAAAAAGATGGGATGGGAACCAATATGCATCGAGAAACACCTGCAAGTAGAATTCTATGCTGTAATTATCTACTTGTTCCTGACTTCCTTCTGTGAAGTCACAGAGCTAGCTTATTTGCCACCACGTGTCTTGACATCCCGGGACTGTGTACTACTTAGCTCAACAATAAAGGACTTGAGGGGTTAATCATATGCATAAAGGCCGGCACAAAGTAAGCACTGGACAAGTGTGAGCTATAAGCACCATTACTGTTATCATCTGAATCCCACAGCCCCTGATAAAAAGCCTCGTACAGAGCGTGTCATGTGTAAGTCCAGTCAATTTTCTCTGTTACGGTTAACAATTACTGAGCACTTTTCACCTTCAGCATCTCATTTTAACCTTTCTAATTGCCTTCTAAAATAGGTCTCATTATCAGCCCGTTTAGATGAGAGAAACAAAGCAGAGGATGGTAACTTACAAACTAGAACAGAGAGAATATGAACATAAAGGAGATCCACGCCCAGGCTTTCTGATTCGAGAGTCCACGCGGTGTACTCTGTCCTGGTCCTGGTGAGAGCAGGGAGGGAAGGCAGCCACCCTTTGGTCCTTCGCTCCTGGGTTCCCGGGGCCCACTATGAGCAACTACGCCACAGTACGGTGTCCTAAATGATGACACCCTAACACAAAAGTGTCACACCTTCTGCAGGCTTGAGCAGCCTCAGGGGAAGCACAGAGGCTGAGTCATTCTTGTGGACTGTTACTTACATTCCACACTGTTATCTTTCACAGGCTAGTGTCTTGTTTCCAGAGAGCATTCAGCTAACACTTATTGTAGGTCTATGCTATCTGCGACGCACCGCATTTCCACTTACACAATGCTCACAAACGCTGGGGCAGGTACCCCCCACAGGTCCTGCTCCTTGGATCTCAAGGAACTCAGCGAGCCTCAGAACGCCGCAGACAGTGACCTTTTCCCAAGTGCCACCCAACTGACTAGTAACTGACCAGTTACTTAAATACGTCTGAGCAAAGCTAAGTCCACAGTGATGTAATAAAAATACAGCATTTAACAAGACAAAATGGGGGTCATGGAGGAAAGTCTTGCAGACTGGCCCTCCATCGTCAATGACATGGGCCATGCAGCACATAGCCCGACCCCAGAATTGGTACCCATTTCTTTCCTCCAAACTTAGAACCTGCTGAAATCACAATCCTCACAACCTACCACCACTGGCCTATATCAAGTCTTTTGTTCTCCTGAATTTTCATTTAAAGGTAATATTATTTAATTTTTCATGCATGTGTCTTTTCTCCCAAATTTTTAGCATGCATGTTTTTTGAGGGTAGAAGATGATGGCTTAAAGTAGGTTGGTATCCAATACATGTGTGTCAGTTGATTTGGCCCCTAAGCCCAGGAGCAATTTGGGAGACAACACATATTTGATGTGCTTTCAAATAATGGCTAAACCCTCGACACTGTATTGAAGAAGAGACCTCTGGTGTTTAGATTGGTTCTGGATAATCGGTTCTAGGTAGAATCTCAAATCATGACGTTGCCAATATAATAACATAGCTCCACATCACTGCCTTTTTTTTTTTTAAGGATTTTTATTTATTTGAGAGAGGGTGCGTGTGCAGACGTGCACGAGCAGGGGGAGGGGCAGAGGGAGAGACAGACCACCCGCTGAGCATGGAACCCAATGCGGGGCTCATCCCAGGACCCTGTGATCATGACCTGAGCTGAAATCAAGAGTCGGACGCTTAACCGACTGAGCACCAAGGTGCCCCATCACTGCCCTTCTTATGTATTTGGGGTCACAAAATGTAGCTCAAAATGGGAGTGACAATGTTATTTGGATTGGGGAAACAGGATCATTGGTGACATGTCATCACCAGTCCATTTTCTCCTCTGTGCACACCACAAGCCTTCATACGCTAGCACCACAGAAGTTGGGCTTCTGAAGAACTTTCCCGCAGCACAGCACAGAACAAGAGCTCGTTTCAAGGCAATGTTGGGACGTGTCAGGGCACTCGCTCTGAGTCTTACCTCCCTTGGGACTTGTGTGGTCCCAAAGAGTAGCCACAAGCTACACGAGCTACACGTGCTCCTGGACACCTGAAATGTGCAGGAAGTGTACAAGATACACATCAAAATCGGAAGACTCAGGACCCAAAATGTAAACTGTCTCACTAATAGCTTTTTATGCTGATTACCTGTTGAAATGATCATAGTTTTGGCTAAGTAAAGCATATTTTTATTTATTTTTTCAAAGATTTATTTATTTGAGAGAGAGAGAGAGCACGAGCTAGGGGTGGGCAGAGGGAGGTGAAAAAGCAGACTTCCCGCTGATCAGGGAGCCCAATGCGGGGCTCGATCCCAGGAACCCGGGATCATGACCTGAGCCGAAGGCAGATGCTTAACGACTTAAGCCAGGTACCTGGGAGCCCCTAAAACATGTTTTTAAAAATACGTTTTTGGGCACCTGGGTGGCTCAGTGGGTTAAAGCCTCTGCCTTCGGCTCAGGTCATGATCTCAGGGTCCTGGGATCCAGCCCCACATCGGGCTTTCTGCTCAGCAGGAAGCCTGCTTCCCCCTCTCTCTCTCTCTGCCTGCCTCTCTGCCTACTTGTGATCTCTCACTCTCTGTCAAATAAATAAATAAAATCTTAAAAAAAAATCTTAAAAAAAATACGTTTTTAACAGGTTAACTATGTTTTAAAATTAATTGCACTTGTTTTCTTTTAACTTTTAAAAAATGTGGCTGCCAGAACATTTTTGAGTAGACACGCGTGGCTTATAACTATACTTCTATTGGACTGCACTGCTGTAGACCATACTGAATGTACACCAAAAGGCCTCGTTTGGGGAGATAATTCCAGAATTCAGTGACCATCGGAGCAATTCATGCAAAGAGACCAGCAGTCAGTCCCTTCTCTGCTCTCCCCACATCCCCAAGCATCCAGGGTGATCAAGTTATGTTCAGTATATGAAACTCTATGTTCATCTACAATTAGGCCATCATGCTAACATTTAATAAATTTGGCTCATGTGATTAACAATTAAAAATTAAAAATTTTCCAAACCGTGGCAGGAAAATAAACATCAATGGATAGACTGAGGATGTGATCAAGGAATTCAAAAGAGAAAATGCAAGCAGCTAAAGACATCTTCCAGAGCAAACCTATTAATAGAGACATAAAATCAAAACAACTTTTTTCAGTTTATTGACATTAACAATTCAGTTCAGCAAGTTTCCACTGAGTCCCTAAGAAAGGACTTTTTTCAAATCATACCTAGACATACTAGGATTTCACCTAGTATGTGTGAAACACAACGCACAGAAAAATGACTAGAAGGAATTATAACAAGAGGTCGGAGTAGCTAATGCTAGGTGATGGGATTATGGATTTTTCTTCCTTGTCCTGTTTCTTTATAAAATTTCTACAATGAACACATCTGGCTACTTTTTTAAAAAATTCATTATCTAAGATTACTTAGATATATGTATGCTGTAGAAAAATTAGAAACTGAAGATAAGCCAAAAAATCTGCATCATTATTTTGATAATCAGAGAAAGTAAACAAAATGAGATAAAAGAATTTAAAAACAAGATGAAATCGTAAAGGGCTTCTTGGCCTGTGGTGAAGAGGTTCAAGTGTTAAGACCTGTCCTTCAACCAAAATACCTCCTATTTACACAGAATTTTCCCACTTAGAGTATTCTCTTCTGATTTTCTGACCTTCTAGGCAACACAGAGAAAGAGTCTTGAATTCTGGTTATTGCTGGATAGTGGGACTGCAGATAATTTCTACTTTCTTTTTCTTTGTCAGGGGGAGAAAATGGGTTTTAGTAAAAATGAGCTGTAGCGATTTGCAGATAAGCAAACTGAGACTCAAAGAACTAATGCAACTTACTACAAAATGGAAGAGCCAGAACTCAAAACCTCTCAAATCTTCACCCAAACCCATACCCATACCCTCCCCACTGGCTCCCATCGGTTGTGCAGACACTAGAAAGACTCATAAATGCCCAAATTAAGATTCAAGTCTTAGGTAAACTAAGATCAGATTTATTTCTATGGGGGATGGACAGAGGCAATCCTCTTGTTTGAAGAAGTCGCCGGTCTCATGCATTATAGCTGGAACTGTGTTAGGTTTCCTAAGGAAGTAACCTGAACTTGACCCTAGCCTTTGAAATTCCCATACTGCAGAGCTGTTTCTCAGAATGTTACTTGGCTCATTCAGCCATAATCCAGCTTAAAAACTATAGAAACTCCTGAGTTCTAATGCTGGTGTTCAAAACACACGTTTAGCTGGTGGAATTTAAATAAGGCTCCGTGGCCTCATTTTCGTTAAGGGCAACACATAGTTTTTAATCCAACAACCTCGGACCTCGCTTATCTTTTGTCCTACATAGCAATTCATGTTCATAACTGTATAAACTGCAAATTACCACTCTGGAAACACACTTACTCTGAAAATTCTCCTCCCTCCTCCAGACATTTCCAATCCGAAGTAAGATGGGATCACCAAACATTCTTTCTTGTAACACAGCCCATCCCAAACCCCATGCCCACCAAGTGAGCCCTGCTCCTGGGCACCTATCTCTGTCCTTGTTCATGGTGTAAACTGCACTCTGCTTGCACGGTTCGATTGACATGAGTTTCTCGGGGACAGCTGTTCTCTCTCTTTCATCTGTCACACGCACTCCTTGGCTGTGTCCCCCGTTGCTGCCTCCCTCCTCACTGAACCCTCATTTGGCATATTCCCGGAGGATGTCATCTATCCTAAATAAAACCAGCCCTGGAGGTTTCTCTGGGGAAAAATGCACAGTGCATTTTTGAAGGAAAATATGAGTGATTTAGGACATTAGTTACACCACACATTCCCTCTGTGGATGCAGGAAACTGTCAGCCCTTGCCCTGTTGGGAAGGAGGGTGGCGGAGACGGCTGGCCGAGGGGAGGGGAGACAGGGGAGGAGGAGAGAAGCAAGCAAGCTTCTCCTTGCAAGGAAGTCCGCAGCACCTGATGCTTCACATCATCTTGTAAGATGCTTCTATCAGCCCCAGACAAAGGGCTGGTCAAATGCCATCATGCCGTGCCTTTATAAGGTATTCATTTACATACTAAAAATCCAATTAATGCATTCATAGATGGATAAAATATTAATACAGTTGCCACTCTTTGCTCCTGGAAAGCTGGTAAATCTAACTCCCTATGCTTACGTCTGGGCCTTAGTGCTTACCACGAACACCATGGATCCCCCTACCATCCAATAGGGGCAGCGACAGTGCCCACCCCTCAGAAATGCTGTGACGACGGAGGAAGGTCAGCCACACAGAGGGCCTGGGGCAGGCAGGCACTGAAGCTTTAGTCCCAGTGCTGCCTCCATCACCTCTAACTCCACTGCCCCCTGCTAAGGGTACAGACGGAGTTCTAGAAACTGCAAGGTCAGAGCCAGTGTTAGAGAATACAGGTTTTAGTTCGTTCCGAATCCATTATAGTATCAGAAGACACCAATTTGCAAGGTTAAATTAACCGTTAAATTAACCCCCCCCCCAAATAACCCGGCTAATAATTGCAAAGTAAAATAAAGAATTAACACTATCTGCCCATCAAGTCAGCAAAGGTTTTGTAAGGACAATGACTAATGTTGGTCAAAGGGCAGTGACACACGCACTGTGATATTTTTTACCAAGTTATATGGTATCATGCGTCATTGAGTGTTTGTTACAACTCACCCAATAATTTCAACTATAAAGAATGATTCCTAAAGAAGTGAACCGAAAGTTCAGAGAGCCCTCCAGCGAACAGAGCCCCTGACTTCTGCTGGGGCGAGAATAGACACGGCAGCCAGCCACGAGCCGAGGCAAGAAGGGGACCTGGCACTCCATGCACATTCAATTGGTCCTTCTGTTTTTATCTCCATCTTCACACCAATTTACAGAAACACTACCGAGTCTTAAATGTTTGGGGTCTTCTCCCATCGTGTGCTCAGAAAGCCACCCTCCCAGGGCCAAGGCCAGGGCAGGGCTAAGGCCGGGGTCAGAGTTAGGGTTAAGGTCGGAGGCTAGGGGTTAGAAGCCAGGGGTCAGGGGTCTGGGCATGGGAAATTTGATATGCATGATGATGTTGCCTACATTATTTGTAGAAACGATGATGTAAATTATATACTTTATAAAATATTACAGCAATAAAAAGGATGGTGAGGAAAACAAGTGCACAGTGGTGTAGAAAGAATTGATTCAATACTACCTAAAACAAGCTAAGATACTATTGTAGAAAGAATGTGATACAATAGTACCAAAAAACAAGCCAAGATACGACACTGAATATAAGCTATGACAAGAACACTTGAAAAAATGAATGTGTAGAGGAAAACGTTAACAGTCATTGTATTAAGAAAGTAGGCTATTTTAAGTAATTTTTTGGCCTCTTCGGTTTCCACTTTTGGAAATATGGGCAGATTTCTTTGGAAAGCAAACAGGCACTTAACTAACGATCTCCCAACTGCTTTGATAGCGATCTTAGCTCATCTGCCGGCATTCACTTCCATTCACAGTACAGTCTGCTGTAAGTACAGTAAGCTAAGTCACTGCTTCTAGAATGCTCTTTCCACAAAGTGAGTCCGAATTAACACCCAAATGCTGGCCTTTTTTTTTTTTTAAAGCACAATTCTACATAGAACAACCTGTCCAATTCTCACCTTGTCCTCCTTTATATCCATTACGCCTTTCAGATTGAAGGAAAAGGAAGATGGAGCAGGAATAAAACCAGAGCCTTCCTCCTTGGCCGGCTCCTGATCCCTGGATGTCCCCACCAGCCACCTCAGCAGGGCCTTAGTCTCCCCATCTCTGCCAGCCTCATTACCTCACCCACGACAAGAGCCAACTGGTGCGAGTCAACGAGGCTGTGACTGATAGCTTCTCCCTGGGGTTTCCCACCAAAAGAGACCAAAGTGCTTTACAATAAACTACCACACATCTCCACTTTTAGCAGATCAGGGTGGGTAAATGTATAAGCTATGGTGAGGCAGTAATGAAGGCGAGAACTCTCAAGTTCTTCCTCCTTCTGTCATAAGCTCTATGCTCTGTCTGGCTTGTCTTTTGGACCTTTTCATCAGTAGGCAAACAGCCATGAAGGCTGAACAATGTAAAGGGTCAGGAGATGGGACTCCGTGACCTCACTCAGTGGCCTCTCCTTGGTGGCCAGGAGTCTGTGATATACGGACCCCATAACCTACTGCCATTAATGAAGAACAGATAACCTTTTAGGTGCAAGGGAACGTATCCACAAAATTCAAATCTCTTAGGTCAAAGGAAACTTGAACATCGCACGCTGCTGAGTCTCCGATCCCACCCTTGGAGTTCAGACCACGCTGGATGTGTCTGCGGCAGGACTGGTGTGGATACAGTTTTGTTGACTCTGTCGGCCTGGGGCTGGGCCGCTGGAGCCATGCTGGCGAGCCATGGCCAGGCTCTCAAAGGGGCCTTTCAGCTCTGGGGCTGAGCCTCAAGTGGTCTGTTACGTCTCTGGGACCATTTTGATGTGCCGTGTCAATCCGGCTGCCAAGCCTGGCAATTAGCTGAAATCCCTCACACATTTCTTCTTTTTGACGTCGTAACTTTGAGACAAGTGACACTTTGCACAAATACCGGGTAGATCTCCTATTGGTGCTTCTCTTCGCTCCTTACCCTGTCTCCCACCTCCTATCACACCTACGGCCAGATGACAAAAAGCAAAATGATCCACGTTTGGCTATAAAGCCAAAGAGAAGAAGTAGGCTTCCTTTGGAGATGTCCCCACCTTCTATCAAGCTCTAAAGGCTGAGTCAAATGTTCAGGAAAAAATGTGAAACATCACAAACTCTGATATGATCCTGTGATAAACATCCTCAGCGACTGTAAACAAGCCTCTTGAACCAATGTGGCACATATATCAGCGATACCAAGACTTTTCTTTCCCCCTCTTTGAACCTGACAGTTTCAAAGTTTAAATGCCTCCTGTGGCTTAAGGAACTACGAAAGGGTAAAAAACAAGAGCCCGCAGGCCCCACCTTGGATTCCTCAGTGGGGGCAGACTATGGGGCCTTTGGGGAGAATGAGGTCCACGGCCTGTCAGAGGTCTCCAAGGTGCTATCCTGCTTCCAAGCTGGCATTCCCAGCCTAATACGCGGGGAAATGTGTCAGCAGCTGGGAAGCAAAGGGCAGGTCGGCCAGCATTCTCCCTCTGCCAAGGCCCACTCACTGCCTTTTCAGAAGACGTACAGCCAAGGTGTGCCTTGCACACAGCTGCTGGGGTCACCCAGGGAAAACTCAACTCACCTGATTTAGAAACCGACAGATAAAGCCCCTTGTGAGAATGACAACATAGCCAATAATAGGCAGTGGACATTTGCTTTCTCTTTTCCTGTTCCACACTCTCTCCAAGAAGCTCGGCAGCATCGAAATGCTGGCAACTCCCGAATTTGTACCTTCAGGCCCAATTTCTCTCTTGAGAGCTTGCTTTCCAGTTGCCCTATTTTTTCTCCACTTCTGTGTCTGATCAGTCATTAAATCCCGTCAGTGTGACTTCCCTGCCCCTCACAGCGCATAACGCTCCCCTACACCTCTGGCCTCCAGCGTAGGCTGTGCTCACCAGTTCTTGGCTGGACTACTGAAATTGTCCCTGGAGGTCCTCACGGCCTCTGGTCCTGTTCCTCCGATCCATCCTTGACTGCCACTGAAGTCAGCCTAATCAACACCCACAGAGTCTCCCCTTGGAAACACTGGCTTTCCCAATTTCTTAGGGCTAAATTCCAAACTCCGTAGGCGGACTCCCCAAGACCTCCCCCGGCTGGTCTCAGCTCCCCACTCTAACACATCGCTGCCACTGCTGGCTGCTGCCTAAGCCACCCGTGGGACCTGTGCGCGTTCCAGAGCAAAGCAGCGCCATGCCCCTTGCAGAGCGCGTCCCCCTACCCCATCTCTTCGCACGCTTTTCCCACAGCTCTTACTGGTCCTTCGGGACCCAGCTGGGAGGTCGCCTCCTCTGTGGGGCTCTCCCCAGTGCCTGCGGTTGTGAGTCATAGGATCTTTCTGGTTCTGAGCACTCCGCGCACTGTCTCCAAACACCCCCCTCCAGAGCAGTGATGGGCTCAGGGGCTGGTTCCCCCAGGACAGTGCCATAAGGTCCTCCAGGGCAGGGAGCCCTTCTTGATCTCGGAACCTGGTACAAGGCCGCACAGAGTAGACACTAGGTAAGTGTTGCTGAATCCAGCCATCATCGGAAGAGGGATTAGAATTAGGACAACGGAGGGAGGAGCTGGTGACGGGCAAGACACTGGAACCGAGCTCTGGCGCCTCAGAGCCACGGACTGTGGAAATGTAGGAGTCTCTCCAGGCTTTGGTGTCTCGCTGCTCAATACAGAGGTGAAACTCTAAGATTTCTGTGGCCCTTTAACTCCTCTGTTCTAGCATTCAGACTACATTTTCCTTTCAAACCTACAATGAAGAATGGGTCCATAAAACCCCACGGTAATAATAAGCTCCGGGAGTCTGGACGCTCTCCGCGGAGCCAGGAAACTGCCACTGTGCCTGGCCACCAAGCAGAGCTCCCAAGGACGGCCAACGACCGAGGCTCCTCCCCTCAGCTCATAAATCCCCGATCGCCTTCTGCTACATTTGGAGAAAATCCTCCATTGATCTCTGCCCTGCTCCACTCTACGGATTCTGGCCCAGAAGTGGTTTATTAAGTATCACACGTGAGAAAAAAAGAAACCCAGTGGCTAACACCCAACACGCCTCGAAAATAACCAGCGCAGAGAACGTGATCGCCGAATTTCAAAAAGCCAGGTTACACCCGTGGGCCCGAGAGAGAATCACCTGGTCACCCCGTACTCTGGGGGCGGCTGGTACCGCAGGACGGCGACTTCCGTTCTCGCAGGCTGAGGAGCGGGATACGGCTTGACCATCTCATGGAGCATCGCAGGGTGCTGGTCGCTGTAGAAGAGTCCGAGCTCCTGGCTCTTGCTGACGGGGGACATCATCTGCTTGGTCTTGTAGGGGTACTCGGGCGGAGGACCCCGGGGGTCCAGCACTTTACCCGCGGGCTGGGCGGGGGAGGGTCCCCCTCCTGCCTTGAACCCCTTTCCGCTCCCGGAGCCGGGCAGGTGTTGCTTGGCGCCGTTCCTCTCCAACGACAGCTGCATGATCCTCTCAGAGAGAGAGCGCACGTGGCCCTGTTTGAGTTCTTTCAGCGCCTCGTCCTTGTGCGCCTGCCCGCTGTTGGCCCGGCTCACCGTGGGCCTGCCCTCGGTCCGGGCCTTCTGACTGCTGGCCCCGGCCATGTAGTAACCATGCCCGACAGCCCCCTGCGGCGGCGGTGGCGGCGGCGGCTGCTGCCCCCGAAAGAACTGGGACTGCGCCTTGGCCTCCTCGTACGTGGGCAGCTCCTCGTTGTTCTGCTGAGGCTGCGGGGGCCGCACCTGTTTCTCCATCACCGTGTTGTCCACCTGGTGTTCTTGACCCTGCGGCTCCTGGCGTGCCGACTGGTAGACCATTGGTGGGTCTTCTTGAGCGAGGTTTTCCGTGGAAGAAAAGCTGTTGGTGGGGTGGGCGGGTCCGGCGCTCCCTGTGGCCTGGTGCTGAATGGCCAGCAAGTTCATGTTCTCGGTCGGGATGCCATACCGCAGTTGTTCCTGGATCAGCCGCTGTAACACTGTCCCAGCTGCCGCATCCTCGGAACCTCTCATCTCCACCTCTGACGTCCGCAGGAGGCTCGGGGGCTGGAAGTGACACAGGGGGTCCTCGACTGGAAGGCAAACAGAGGGAAAAGGGGGTCAGGATGCACCACCGGGACACGGGTCTGTGTCTACAGGCTGAGTAATTAACATGGTAGCTACTGTAGCCTTTAGTCTTTTTATTTTTTTTTTTACGGATTATTTATGTATTTGAGAGAGAGAGAGAGAGCGCGTGAGGGAGGGGCAGAGGGAGAGGGAGAAGCAGGCTCCTCGATGAGCAGGGAGCCTAACGTGGGGTTCAAATCCAGGACCCTGAGATCATGACCTGAGCTGAAGGCAGACACTTAACCGACTGAGCCACCCAGGTACCCGCTACAGTACCCTTTAAGGACAACATTTCAAATACACCACCACCTCCGTTTACCCCGTAGTTTCTCAGGGAAGTGCTGCTCCCATTCACAGCGTGCCTACGATTCTCCATTCCCTCATCTCCTGCTTCCTCCTGGACCTTGCTCGGTCCCTCACCCCCTCCCTTTCCTTTACACTCCCTGCTGGCTCCTTCCCTTCCTCAGATAAACATGCCAAGTCTTTCCCATCTTTTAAAAAAAAAAAAATGGAAACAAAAAAACCAAGATCAAACAAAAAGGAATCCCCTTTTCTTGGCCCTAACCACGTACCTCTAACTGCCGCTGCGTATCTATCCTTCTGTTCTCTTCTGACTGTCCTCGGTAAGCAGTCTACACTCCCTGTCTCCACTTTCCAAATGCCCCATTCGCCGTTCTCCCTACAGGTCTGATTAGCAACCAAGCCCAACGAGAATACTCCATCTCCGGTATTACGCACCTCGCCTGTCTGAAGCGTTTGGCATGGCGATCATCCACTTCCTGAGGTGCTCTCCTGACTCAGCATCGAGGTCTCCCACCCCCAACCCCTGCCCTGGTTCCGGCTCCTGCCTCCCTGTGCACTTCTTGTCTGGCTCCCTCTTCTCCACTTGCCCCTTAAATTCCGGTGTTTCCCACGGCTCTGCCCTGCGAGCTCTCCCGCCCTCACTCAACAGAATCTCCTGGGCCATCACACCGGCCACCTATCCTCCACTACTGACTCATGACCCACATCCACCACCCCCAGCAGATGGCCCGTTGGTTCTCCACACTCAACATGTCTTCCTTGCCCCCAATACTTATCCACCAAACCCCATATCCCGCCTCATCTACTCCTTGCCAAGCCTGAAACCTGGGCGCTTTCCAAAGTTCCTTCTGTTCCCTTACCTCTAACATCCAGTGTCAGCCGGCCAACTCTACCTCTTAAACACCTCTCCTAACCCTCTGCATCCCCCCCCACCCAATCCCCAAGTGGGTTATGGATAACCACAATGTAACCGCAAGAACCATTTTTTCTTTTTAAGATTTTATTTATTTGTTTGTTTGTTTATTTGCCAGAGAGAGAGAGCACAAGTAGGCAGAGCAGCAGGCAGAGGGAGAGGGAGAAGCAGGCTCCCCACCGAACCAGGAGCATGATGTGGGGCTCGATCCCAATGACCCGAGCCGAAGGCAGCCACTTAACCAATTGAGCCGCCCAGGCACCCCCACAAGAACCATTTTAAAAGTGCATATGATGCATCAGTTGTGCTAAATTCTCTCCATATGTTATTTCGTTTATCCCGCAGATAATCATATGAGGCACATACGATCATATGAGACGTAATTTTCCCTATCTCACAGAGGAGGAGAGAGGCTCAGAGAAGGCAAATGACAGGGGTCACAGAGGTAGGAAGAGCCAGAGTCGGGATCTGACTCATTCTACAAGAAAATCTGTGTTGATTCCACAACACTGCAAAGCCCATGGTGTCTCATACCCGGACAATTCCAGCAGCCTCTTCTCTATTTTTCTGACACTAGTCTTGTTCCCACCTCCAAACCCACCCCGTAGCCCTCAACCTATCTTCCACATTACCCTGAAAGACTGTTCCAATAGGAAAACCTAACTATACCACTCCTCTGCACAAAATTCCTCGATGTGAATTACAAGCTGAACCTGACATTCTACCCTAGGATGTAGCAGGTACGGGGTAACCTGATCCAGCAACAGTTCAGGCCACCATTACTGCCTCCCCTCCCTGGCCACCCCTCGGTGTGTGAGTCCAGCAGCACCTCAGACCATATAGCTCTCAGACACGCCAGTTCTCTCCCGCCCCTAGGCCTTCGCCACGTTCTTCCCTCTGCCGAGAGGGATGCATCTCACCAGGTCTTCTTGGGAAATCCCTAGGCGTGCTTCAAGTGAGGGCTCCACAGCTACTCTGGAGTATAACCTGCCCCGCTGCAGCCCAGCAGGCTTGACCCCTCCTCCTAAGCTCCCACTCCATTTGTACAGATCACCATTAGAGCAATTATCACAGTAGATAGCAGCGATTTATTTACCCAAGACTCTCAACTTCTTAAAGGCAAGGATCACACCAGCTCATTCGGGTCTTGCTAGTGCACACAGCCCAGTGTCTGCGTGTAATGGGGGATCAAACATTTAACTGAAGAATTCCTTCATGAGTGCCATGAAATAGAAAATCTGTCCATTTCACAATACTAGTACATAGTGTATTGAGGAAATTACATAGCAGTAGGATAGTAAAAATTCTTGCACTTGCTACAGGCAAATCACTTACTCTCTCTGAGCTCAAGCTCCTCATGGGTAAAAGGAGGGAACTGAACTAGATCATCGCCAAGCAGCCTCACTTCTACAATTCCAGGCAATGATGGCTCTGTGTTTCTATATATACACAGAATACCTTATCTTCCCCAAGCCATCTTTCTTCCCTTTTCATAAGCACATTTGCCAAGAACCAGGAGATCCTTCCCTACAGTGTTTTTTTGTTTTTTTTTTTTTTTTTAAGATTTTATTTATTTATTTGACAGAGAGCGGGAGAGAAAGTGAGAGAAAGCACAAGCAGGGGGAAGAGCAGAGGGAGAGAGAGAAGCAGACTCACCATGGAGCAGGGAGCCCGATGTGGGGTTCGATCCCAGAAGCCCGGGATCATGACCTGAGCCGAGAGCAGATGCCCAACCAACTGAGCCACCCAAGCACCCTCCTTCAGTGGTTTTAAAGATTCCCTTGCAGTTTTACCAATCTCAAATGCCCTCAAAAATAGGCAAGAAGTTTTCACACAGGAAGCAGTTCCCTGCCTACTATAGTTTTGAATTTCTTCCGAACTTCTCAATTATTTGCAGAAAGAGATAAAAGTGAAAGCAGAGAAGGAGAAAAAGTTCTGGGAAAGAGTACAAAAAAGTATTTAGGAATTAGAGAAAAATTAGGGAATAGATGGTATAACTCTCAAGTGCCTACATAAGAACTCTGTGTGTTAAAAGTCACATATTATAAAACAGTCTATTGCCGCCATAGCACAAACATTAAAAATAAGACACCTACCAATAAAGAGACAATCAATAATACAACCGGCTGATTTGTAAAACAAGGACAGAGAAAAAAATACTCCAAAAGGCTAAAAATCAGAAACATATGATCATCTTGTTTTTCCAACCCAAATGCCAGTAAAAGGACTTACCAACTTTTTCCCTGATGCTACTACCGTTTGCCTCCACCGTCAAAGCAGATGGTTCACGCCTCCCAGAATAGAGCTGGAAGTCGGGGAAAAAGTAGTTGGGGTCTTCTAGAATCGGGGCGGGACTACCGGGGCTGTAACAAACGGGAGGGGGACCTGGGGAAGAAGCAAAGTGCCTGTTAGTGCCAATGAAGTCCTCCTCTCCCTCCTTCCTGTGTGACTCACGAGCCCACGAGGCGTTCTCCCACATTCAACTCGGAGCTGTCTTTTTGATTCATAAAATTCCAAAGTTACCATTCAGAATTATCACAAGTCCAGCCACCCACACCAAAATGACCCGTGAGGTCAAGATAACAACCTACAAGACACACTGAGTGAAGTCATGATGCTTTCACACAACCCAGTTCCCCGCACCGACAGAAATCACGCCCTCTGTGGAACTGGACAAGTCCCAAAGTTCAGGATGGTCAAGGTGGGGGACAGAAAGGACAGGGGTGGGGAGGCCAGAAAAGGATGCTAAAATGGGAAGAGCAGCTGTGTCACCGAAGACATAAAAGACAGAGAGAGGGGCTGGCCGTGCTGCCAGACCACGTGTGAGCAAGAGCCCGTCCCAGCCCAGGACAGAGGATGCAGCCCCACTCAAGGATTCTGGAACCCCAGGCGGCAGCGTGAGCCAGGGTCATGGGTTCTGGCTCTCTGCCGAGCGCTGGCCTTTCAGCTCCAGTTTATCTGCTTCACACACAAACCGGAGTGTGCTTCCTGTTCCAATTAAACGTGACACAGTAGTCAACCCTATAGGCACTAAACATGAGATATCACTACGGGACACTGATACGCACACGCAACATCATGGGAAAGCTGGGCAGCTCAGGCCCGGGCTCTCCACCCTCTCCGCACGGACTTCTCTGCTTCCTTTACTCCAGGGGAAGAATCGTGTTTGTTTTTTTTTTTAAATGAAAGTCCTTGACCAAATGATAATTCCATTAAAACAAAAATGTTTCTCAGCTCTAAAATTTTATTTATTTATTTGAGAGAGAGAGAGCACAAACCGGGGAGGGGGGGCGGGGGGGAGCGGCTGGCAGAGGGAGAGGAAGAAGCAGACTCCCCTCTGAGCAGGGAGCCCAAGGACAACATGGGGTCGATCCCAGGACCTTGGGATCATGACCTGAGCCAAAGGCAGACACTTAACTGACTGAGCCACCCGGGGGGCCCCAAACGTTTCTCAGCTCTAACTTCAAACTAATTTGAAAGTAATTTGACATTACTTGCTAGGTTTTTTTTTATCTGCTCCTTTCCCACAAGGCCAAAGCTAGCAGTACCTACTTATCCTGAGGCCACAGTTGGGGGTTTACTCATCAGCCTCCTCAGTTTCTTTACTTCAAAACACAAAGTAATATTTGCATGTTTGCTCACATCTATCATAGACACGTGTGGACTAGAGAGAAAAAAATAGAATATCTTATAAAGTTAAACTGAATAATGTAGTAGTGACTCTCATCATAAAGATGAATATAAACCAAATCCGAATGACACATTATATGGAGATCAGCCTAAAACTGCAGCTCCAAAGACTATGACAGTATCTGTCAGGGTTCTTTTTGGCCCGCCCGCAAGGGGTATCCTAGAAGAATACCCTTCTGGGCCTCACCTAAATCTAAAATTAGGAATCACGGAGGGCTTGGATTCTAAGGCAAATCCTGACCTGGCTTCTACATCAGCAGGTGGAAATGTTGGTGGGAAATTAGAGAAGTACAAGGTGCAATGTTGGCGGCACATTACAGTCACCAAGAACTTTTAAAGTCCTAATACCTGGGGTGCCTGGGTGGCTCAGTCAGTTAAGCGTCTGCCTTCGGCTCAGGTCATGATCCCAGGGTCCTGGGATTGAGCCCCACGTTGGGCCCCCTGCTCAGTGGGCTTCTCCAAGGGCTTCTCCCTCTCCCTCTGCCCTTCCCCCTGCTGGTGCTCTCTCATGCTCTCTATGTGTCAAATAAATAAACAAATAAAATCTTTAAAAAATAAATAAAAACAAAATCTTAATACCCAAGCTTCATCTAGACCATTTTAATTGGGATCTCCGGGGACAGGGCCCAGACATCTGTATTTTTATAGAGCTCCTCAATGGTTTCAGTGTGCAGCCAAAGCTGGGAAGCCCTAAGCTGGAGGGCGAAGAGTGCACCCAGGCAAAAATCCCCAAACATAAAAACACCTTTCTGTACCCGCGGCCCCACCCGCACCAAATTAGCGTGAGAGAGGATTTGAGGACCCGCACATTTCAAAAAGAGAGAGTGGCATTTTCTCATAGTGGATCTGGCTCAGGAATGGCATGTGCAAGCGTATGACAACTTTGGGTGACACCATTTAGTCACGTGACTCAAATTTTTAAGTGAGAAGGGAGAGCAATCTGCTAATGAAAAGGAGGCCTAATTTAGGGTATACATGTATATATATAATAAGGGTATATACATATATATGTATACATGTATGCATATGCATACAAAGGAATGTGTAGGGTGTTTGTGTATATATAGATACAGGCTTTCAATATAGAACCTAGTTAAGAACCTCTGCACTAAGCCATTCTCATCGCTACACTGAGACAGTTAGGGACCATGGGAACAAGCCCCAAGTGAAAAATATTACACACCCGGGGCGCTTTCTGTTGAGTGTTACTGTTAAATTGCTTCTTCCAGAGAGCAGAACCAAGATGCAGCCCCGCGTACAAGCTGGTTAAAACAGAGGACCCTGGCTCCAAAAAGCACCAATGAGCTGCCTGAATTGCCGGCCAGTATCAACCAATCAGGACGAGGCCCTTCCAACCAATCCAGATGAAGCCCCCGCCCCCCCCCCGCCCCTTCACTAGCATAGTGAACCAGCGTGGGAACCCGAGAGGGGACTTTATAGGCTGCACGACTTCCCTTCTGTTCCTGCTGGCCAGTCTAACTCCTCTCTGCTAGTGCTGACTGAGTCTCCCTTCGGCTCCAGCTGTAGCCCTGGTGAAGCCTTGCCTGTGCCTTTGATTTTGGGGTACAGCCTCGTTTCTATCCTTGCGCAGCCCAAGAACCGATAACAGCAAGCCTGGTACAAATTGATTTTCTACACGTTATCCAATGGCCTGGCAGACGAGAGCAGGTTCAAGGGCTCCAGGCCACAGAGCATATGGAGAGCAATCCTTGAAAGCGCCCCTTGTCCCCGCATCAGCAGAGAAGGCACCAACCAGAGATACCCCGCCTTTCACCATTTTGTCTACAGGCCTCAATATTATGAAAGCGCGAAAGCACTTCTCACACACCCGCAGACCGAGGGACAGGATGTTCAACCACACATCAACAGTCATTTAAGACTGCTTTTTTTGTACACTCGGGTGTCCCACGCATTCCCGGAGAGTCACGTTCCCACTGCCGCCCCCATTCCTGGGAGCTGAAGAAAGAGCCCGGCAGATAACCGGATGGACCCTGCAGATAGGCAGGCCTATCCCTCCACTAAACCAAGTGAACCAAGGGAACTCTCCCAGCCTGACAGGCCCCACAGGAATCGTGCTCTTTGTAGCTTCCTCACCTGCCGGGCAAGGTAAAATGACCAGAATGTGGGTCACTGGGTCCGAGGCGGCAGATTCCTGGGCTATATGGCAAAAATGAAAGCGAGGCCTCGCCCTTAATCCCACAGGTACATAATCCTTCCCTTCCTGCTCTAGTTCAGAATCTTCACTAGGAACTCCTGTAGCAGGAGTTGAGTCTCTTTTCTTATGCGAATGCGGGGTACAAGATCTACCCCTCGGGGTCAAGGCTAGCTGACAGGAGAAACTGGAAGGAAACACGTGACATGAGACAACATGCGAGGGGTAATGCCGTGGGCTTTGTTAGCATTCTCCATACCCAGGAGCAAAGCTGCGAGAACCCACGGCACACTTCCAGACACCACTCCCAGCCAGGAAGCCCCTGCAAGGCCTGGCTCCCGCCCAGGGGCTCAGGCACAGTAGTGGTTTTAGGGCCGTGCACAGTCAATCAAGGATCCTGCAGGCTCAACGCTGTGTTATGTGTCCATGTAGTTGCCCCAGAGGCTTCCTAAAGACTATTTCCAGATAGGGTCCTCCTGACTAACTGGCAGTCACCTGCTTCTTTCAAGGCAATCCTTGTCCCAGAAAGACCACCCACACAGCTTTAGTCTACACAAGGCAAGTGGCAAAAGCAATGGCAAACAAGCTAAGGCCAGAGTAAGGGCGTCAGCTCTTTATGGGGTCTCCCTCTGGGGAGGGGGCGCAGGCAGGTCCTCTAGCTCCTGACGGAGGGCCAGGGATCTGTTCGTGCTGCACCCCACAAAGGGTGAAGTTCTGGAATTCTGGTTGGAGGGGTCAACATTTCTGCCTCATCTTGACTCCAATCCATCTCACCAAGAACGGTCCCCTTCTTCTTTACCAAATCCGCATGTCAGTGTCAACAAGAAGAATCCTTTGCTGCTCTCTCTGAGCGTGACTGCTTCTGGCTTATTTCTAAAGGACTGAAAGTTCCCTTGCCATTATGGTTTTATGCTGTTACTTTCTTTGTAACTGTCCCGAGGCCTTTAGGTAATGCGACCCTGGACAAGACTTTTTTTTCCCCTCACTCAATACAGCCATAACAAAGGGCCTCACTGTTGAAGGGAAAAAGAATTAAGGGAAAATGAAGTGAGTTTTCTGGGGGTAGGCAAGAGGCAGAAGAACCCTGGTGGTTCCACCATAACCAGTTACCTCCCTAAGATCGGATCTTGAATCTGTAAAGAGGCTAATAGAACAGGCTTAGAAGTGTCCTTTACGTTTAGACACCGGAAGACATTCCAACAGTCACCCGACTATCCCCCAGCACTCACAGAGCTGGGAAATCTCCCAACCTTAAATCCCACTTCTAAGTGTGCCACTTGCTGGCACATAACCGTTTTAGCTATAGCTTCAAGGCCGAACTGTTTGGTTTTCAAGGCTGCCTACTACCGGGCCCCCTCCGCTGTGAACAGCCTTGGTGGTCCACTTGGCCTCCCTGCGTCCCGTGACCATGTCACCCTATTTTCCGAGTTCCAGCTGGGAATGCCATCCCCTGGCTTCACACTCCTCTCCCCAAGTCCTTCACAGTTCACCCCAACAAAACTCACTATACCTCCTGTCCAACACCCCCACACACACATAATGTATTTCCTTCCCTCAACTATGGCAGCAATTATGATGTGAAGCACACGACTTAGCATTTAAACATCAACTACCTAGTATTTTACAGCAGTCATTTAATACGGGCTGGGGCGACTGTCGTGGGGAAGCTGGAAGGCAGGTGCCATACCCGTACTTGGTACTTTCTGCAAGGAGCACGTAAGGGCTATGCTCCCCTATTACTTGCTGATGGATGGGGAACATGCCATCATCCTCTGGGATGATCTCACTACCAGGTAAGAGTTCCAAGAAAAGGTCAAAGATCCCTCCAAAGCCAGTGTCTGGAGTTCCCGATGATTCCTCGCACTTTTCAGCTCCCTAAGACAAGAGAGCATTTACACACTACCCCCCTCTGGCCTGACCATGGTGCTTTGAGAAGCAGGCCAGAGGCCCATTCCTCAAACCCTCCACTAACAGCAAAACAACTCCCAGGTGTTCATTCCGCCAAACCCCAAAACTTTCTGCCAGCCACAAGTAACCCGAAAACTCTTTATGCATTTAAAAAACAATTTCACGGGGCGCCTGGCTGGCTCAGTTGGTTAAGCGTCTGCCTTCGGCTCAGGTCATGATCCCAGGGTCCTGGGATCAAGCCCCACATCTGGCTCCCCGCTCGGCGGGAAGCCTGCTTCTCCCTCTCCCATTCCCCCTGCTTGTGTTCCCTCTCTCGATCTCTCTCTCTCTGTCAAATAAATAAATAAATAAGATCTTTAAAAACAATTGCACCATCTAGATTAGAATAGCCTCCATAACTTTATAACAGAGATTTTATTAATTTTTTTTAAGATTTTATTTATTTATTTGAGAGAGAGCACACAGGAGCTGGGTAAAGGGCAGAGGGAGAAGCAGACTCCCTGCTGAGCAGGGAGCCGGATGCAGGGCTTGAACGCAGGACTCTCGGATCATGACCTGTGCAGAAGGCAGACGCTCAACCACCTGAGCCACCCAGGCGCCCCTTGTAACAGATTTTAAACACAGCAACAAACAACTGTGGACTTCTACCTTCCCTTTCAAAGAGCTAAGGAATTCGCTGAGTGTGCCAGCAGTCGCAAAGTTAAATGTAAGCAACCAAGCCTGATTCGGGCAGATCTGGAGGCTTTTCCGGGGGAGTGGAATACTCTGCTCAGGGAGACAGACGCCCTAGAAACAATGTTTAGAAGCGGCCTCAAGAACCCATGACTAGGGCCTGAAAAATAAAGGCAAGTCTGTTCGCAAGTCCTCATAAGAGACCGAGCTAGCTCATCTGAGTGAGCCAATTGCCACTTCAGGAGCCTGAGATCTGAAACAGAGACAAGTGACAGCGCCCTTCTATACAACACTTGCACACAACACCCGTGGTTTTAAACAGGAAATGGAATCTCCACGCACTGGAAGAGCTCTTTCCCCAAGGAACCATTACCTGAAACCCAAGATGGGGATGGAGACGGGTGGGAGGGAAGAAGGTTTCCAAGATTTCCAACCCCAGTATGATATCATCTTTCTCGGCACCAAATGTGGATTCTAATCCCTGTACCGATCTGTCTGTTGTAGAAAACAAGGAAAATAATAAATACACTAACAGCTACTTAATGTAGACTTTCTCAAAGTGGAATTTGTGATTAATAACTTCAAAGCCGTGCAAAGTTTAACTTTGTAATGCTTATTCCGAAATAGCTGAGATACTATCAGTGTGAGCCAAAATGCAGAATGTATGCTTAACCTATAAAGTAACAATTGAGTTCAATAGGGCACCGTGCTAGGAGCTAGAAACACCAAGAAATGAGTAAGAACACCCTTGATCTCAAGATATTAGGACCTAGTTCTGGAGACCAACGTGCACACATACAACTACTCGAATTTCCCTGCAGGGTGAGTGCTCTATTAAAGGGACACAAAGCTTTGGAGGCCCAGAAGTACTTCATCACTACCTGTTGACTAGGGAGGTGAGACCGAGCTGAAAGGACAAGGAGCAAGAGACAGGTGAGCAGAATGGGGGGAAAAATGAGGAGGATAGTAATCCGCTGTGGGGTGAGGAGAGGGTGCGAAGGAGGAGAGAGGAACATAATGTGGTTCAAGGAGAAGCACAGGGACCGAGTCACGAAAGCCTTTCATCTCTTAAAGGAATGGAGAGTTCAGTGTCACTTGGGTATGGGCAGGGAAGAGGATGCCTCAGAATTCAGTATTTAAGGGAGCGTCTTAAAAGCTTTTTAAATTTTAGTACGTTATTTTCATAACACTACAGAAAGGCAAAATAATTTCGAGATTAGGTGATTCAACTGCCAACTGCTACCTACCATATTCCTGGGAGTCAATCACCTCTAATTAAATACTTTCAGTATTAGGAACCCCTGAATTCACTGTGTAAACCTTGGGGGTAGGTTCTATCTCCCATTACGGAAGCCGGAAGGTTCTAGCAGTTAGGACAACCTCGGCTCGGTCAACTGGATATTCCATCCAAAGACTTTGAATCTTGACGAAATGACACAAAGACAAAGGGCGTTGATAAAATGCCTGCGGTAACACCACAGGAGTCCGCGGACAGCAGTGGTGGCTACAGAGGCCCACCCTCACAAGACAGACGGCATATCCCTGGCTGGGTGCCGGGTGAATGTTCGCCTCGCGTCCTGCCCATTTTCTGGGCCTTCCTGTCAATTTGTGAGCTGCCTGATATACTTCCAATAAATCCCTCTTTTGCTTACCTTAGCCAAAATCACTTTGTGCTTACAATCAAGAACTTCTGAGAGAGACTTACATTTAAAAAAATGAATTGTTCTGGCTCTGCTCATAATAACTGAGCATTGTTTATATCCTACATCCTACATAACTTAGCACGATCTGCCTTGAGTTATGGTAACTCTCCTCTATTGTCCCAAACACCCTTCGCACAAACCCTAAAGAAACTTGAGTTCCCCCAAAGTTGCCTTCATCCGGAGGGCCTTTCTTTCCGAGTGAGTCAGAAAACTCTTACTCGGGCACATAGTAAATGCTCAGATACACATGCTAACTATGCAGAAGGCTTCTGGAGCTCTACTCTAGGGCCACTTCCCCTGGGAAGTCATCCACCCCAGCCCCCAAATGTTTATAGGCTATTCGTCTGTGCTCCCATCACGGTCCATGCATATTTATGCCACTATTAAACTACCTACATATTTGGTTTATATTTTTCTCCCCCTGTTAACTCATAAGTTGATTAACAGTTGATGATGTCTTATTTGCTTTTTTATCTCCAGTTTCTAGCAGAAACAAAATCATAGTAAATGCTCAATACACATTTATTGAATCAATGAATCATCTTATGTTTACAGTACCTGGTAGTTTCTAGCACATAAGGGGCATTTGATAAATATTTATTAATGGAATTAGGGTACGTTTTAAAATAACCAATTATAAACATATTCTTAATTCTATAGACCTAAGCTCAAAGATGATTTTGTCCTTTTCCATTCCATAATCAGGAGACCAAGGCTTGGTAAAAGCTACTGGGGAACAAATAACGAGAGAAAGCCATCTAGTGCTAAAATAGGTTAATTACAAGTAGACACGGATACAAGTATCCAGTTCCTAGAGGGGCTCTGTACAGGATTTTGGAAGTAACAGCATCACCGGGATTCGGCAGCTCGAGCACAAAATCACCCTTAGAGGAAAGTGCTCCTTCATCCTGCTCCCCCCTGCAGGTGAGCCCTGTGTCCTGGGACTGTGCCCCAAAGGCAGCCGTTGGCTCCTGCTCCTTCCACAGGTCTGGGAGCAGGAACAGAGTCAGGAGACCCCTAAGGGAGCCCGATTCCTCACCATAAGAAAAAGGAATCGGCCCAGTCGTACCTATCACCCAGAGTCACCACAGGTCCATGAGAGCAGCCCGTACTAAAAAGATTGTAACTACAAAGAGAAAATCATTTTTTTATTTTGGACTTTAACAGAAACTCCACAGGTTACTTAAATACCTCCACTCAAATTGTATGTAGTATCGTAATGCATATTTCATGTTGCTATATTTGGTATTTAACCTATCAAAAACTACAAGTACCTGGACTCCAGAAATTCTTTTCTTCAGATAAGTTTAAAAAAAAATACTTCATTAAGGTATGATTGATATTTTAAAAAGATGTACATATTTAACGTATACAACTTGACAAGTTTGGGGATAAATAAACACCCACGGAGACCTCACCATCATCAGGGCCACAGACATATCCATCACTTGTCCCCTTCCCACCTCCTTTATCAACTTGTGTGTGTGGTAAGAACATTTCATATATGATCTACTCTCCTAGCAAGTATTAAGTGTAAAATACAGTATTATTAGCTATCAGCACTGTGCTGTACAGGAGATCTCTAGAACTATGTGCTAGAACTATCTACTAGATAGAACTATGTACTAGAACTATCTACTAGAACTCTGATAAAATAATAAATAAGCCCTATACTTAATTAAATAACTGAAATTTAAATATTCTTTCTTCAATCTCAGGACCATAATAAAGGTATTCTTGTGAGTGTCCCTGGCACACATTATGTTCCCACTGAGAGAAAAAAAAAAAACTCTCTAGCACGTGATCTCGATGGCTTAAATGTGTTCCTATCACTGTAGGCAGACAGTAAGGACTTAATATTTTCTGAACAAAGGGAAGCAGGATGAAAAGCCTTAAACACCAAGACACAAGATGGCAACATGAACGCGTATCTGTGCTCATCCAGGTTCCCTCTCTCGTCTGCACTAAGGCGAGGAGCAGCTCGGACACCTCTGGCCTGCCCCCGGGTTCCTCCGGCTCTCAGGGTCCTGTTCGAGAAGCCACTGCAGCTGCGGGACACGGCCTGTCTGTCGGGCAGCCTCTCTCCCGGGGACTGGGACGACTTCTACTCACTCCCCTCGGAAGTCAATATTGGCTCATAAATGGACTTCATAATTTAAAGCAACCAACATTCCCCAAGAAACAAAACATGCCTCCAGTATTAAGAATAAAATCAATGGTAGCAGGAGCTCCCATCTCTTGAGGGCCTAGGAAGTATAGGGACGATACAAAAATCCTCATGTTTGATTATCGCCACCCTCTTCCCATTTTGCAGCTAGGGAGACTAGGCTCGAAGTGGTTAGGTAATGCCCAGAGGCACAGAGCTAGCCAGCAGCTCAGACAAAAGCAGAGCTGTTTTTGTGAAACCATGCTGCTGTCCAAAACTCCCTCAACAAGGCACACTTAATTCTGAGTCCTTTACTCCTGCCTAATTTCTTACATTAAAATGAGGGGCATTTTAATGATATGTTCTTGCTTGTGGAAAACGGGGAAAGGTACTGGGAAAGGTGCTTTCCCTGAATATATGAGGCGGAGAAGGAACCAGATCTGTTTTATTTGTGCTATTTTTCGTAAAGGCTTAGAGTAAAAACAGCACCCTCCCTGCCCATCACCAGAACACCAAGGCAATTGATGAAGCCACCATCCTCGTCCCTTCCACTTGGCCGCCTACTCTTTTCACCATGGTGTCTCCACTTGAACGATGAATCCCAAACCTGTGCTGGGTCCGTGTCAGCCACGGTACGTGTTAAAAATGTCACTTCCGAACCCCCGTGTCACGCCTGTCAATCAGGATCCCCACAAGTGCAGACCAGAAATGAATTCTTCGCAGTCGATTTGACTGCAGAGTCACGTGTAGGAAGCTGATACTTCTCTGCCACACGAGGGCTGATATGCCACATGCACTCCAAAAAAGCGGTGATAAAACCGAAATTCTGTACATCGATCACATCTAAAACCAAAACGTGATGGATCTGATGAACCCAAATGAGTAAGTAAAGGCAGCTACTCTTCCTAAAATGGGCCAACCAATCAACCTGCACTGACTCTTTTGGTAAAGAGTTCTGTGTGTAAATTTGTGACTTTTTAATAAGTTCAGATTTGAAGTCAACAATTTTAGTGCTCCTAGATTTCATAACTGTGAACCTGAATGACTGGGTCAGAGGATATGACTATTTCAGTTACATCTAAACTATCGCAATAAAGATACAATAAAGTGTAACAAAAAATGCATCTAGTGCAACATGATGACATAAGGCCTGTGGAAATGCCTACCATCTTATATGACAAATGCTTGCTAAATCTGAAACTCAAAAATCACACAGCCAATCATGCCACGGAGTCATGTGAGATAAGCCGCCGCCGAATTTTATACGGAAGGAAGGCACGGAACGTAACATTATAGAGCAGGACGCAATACACACATTATCTCAGGTAATTCTCACATCTCTGAGAATCGGGTCTCATTATCTCCTCTTTACCTAAACAAAAACATAAATGACATGCTCTGGGTCACACAGCTCACAGCCCTAGGGCTGAGATGCAAATTCAACCGTGACTGTTCCAAAGCATCCCACAGAACTTAAATGGTATTTTAAAGCGCCTAGATATCTGCAGTAGTATTTGGTTTCCTTATAATTCCTATCCGTTACAGAAGACCATGCATGGGTCTGTGGACTTCATGAGCAGCAAAATGCAGAATTACACACTCATCCATTCACTCATTCCTTCCACAAGATCTAGGACACTGAGCATCTTCCAGGGGTGAGACAGTGCCTGGTATGGGGACCCAACTATGGCAGGCTAGTGACAGAGGCAGGCACAGAAGGCAGACAATGGCCCAACAGCACACAAATGCAGTGACACAGGCAGGCTCAAGGTAGCATGGAGTGGCACGCATACCGGTGTCCAGGTCCATCTCAGGGCACACACACTGGATTCTGGAACTGTGCTGAGGAGCTACCCTTATGTCTTTCTTCTCGTTGGCCTGGTGGTCTGGGATCACGAACATCCTTCTAAACAATCTGTCAAGAGCTACAGTTTCTCCCTAGGTCTATAAGAATGCACACGCACTAATTGCACGGACTTCACAACTCTATGAGGATTATCCTCGTTTCTCAGACATGGGGACTAAAGCACTGAGAATAACTTGCCTAAAGTCACAAAATTAGTAAAGGGCAAAACCAGGATGTAAGCCCTGGGGGTCTGGCTCAGAGCGTATGCAGTGTTTACTCTTATACCGACAGCGCTCAAACTTTTTGGCTTTAGGATCTCTTTTATGCTCTTAAAAATTATTGAGGATCCAATAAGCTGTTTATGTGGGCCATATCTATCCGTATTTACTATGTTAGAAAATGAAACTGAGAAATATTAAAATATGTTAATTAATTTAAAAACAATAATAATAAACCCACTAAGTGACACGAAATATTTTTTATGGAAACTCATTTCAAAAAAACCCAACTCATTTCTAAAACAAAAAGCTGTGAGAACGGTATTATTTTATAACTTCGCAAACTAATGTCAGGCTTACTAGACTGCTGGATTCTCATATCTGCTTCTGCTGTCAATCTATTGCTATGTGATTTTTAGTTGAAGCAGGTGAAGGAAATCTGGCCCCATTCAAATACATAATTGGAAAAAGGAGTATTATGATAGCCTTTCCAGGTAATTGTGACTATCCTTTGAAACAATACCAAAACTCAACAAGTGCTAGTTTCTTAAAGGTAATGTGAAATATTAAAACTATCTCAGTGACGTTGTCTTGGATATTCCTCTAAATTCTACCACATTAAAATCCATTGGTCTGTCTTTCACTTTGGAGGGAACATTCTTTATCCATGATTTCATGACTTCATACACTGGTCATTTGGAAAATAATGGTTCACTGAACTATGCAAATCTTCCATACATGGACATATTTCAAGTATGTAACATCAACAAAATCACGTTTGTTAATATACCATGGACTGCGATCATCAGAAAAGTCTTTTGTGTTTAGGAAGTTGTCAAGCTCACAGTGGCAAATCCAAATTTTCCAAAATTCTAATTTTCACTTGAAAGCTTGAGTTTTACCATTGGCAACAAAGAGTGTCCTCTGATTTTCTTAGAAGTGACAGGCTCCCTTTATTCATTTTTGAGGAAACATCTACCAAATACCCAACAAACCAAGGAATCGGAATTACCACAGTTTGTCAACTATTCTCTCAACTGTAAATGGCTTTCCATGAGAAGAGCCTCCAGTTACGCTCCCGGCCCAGGCACATGAGAGCTCTCCCCCGGTGTGTAGCATTAGTACTTTAGGCATACTTGCCATTTCATCACACAAGGCATTAAAAAGGTGCAGCTGAGGCTGGAGATTTAATAAAACTAATATGTGTACTGCTTCAACAAGAACGGCCTTAAGCGAAGCGGGCTTTTTACCATGTGTGGTGAGGGACAGACAGACTACTAGTAGAGCCAGTGCCACGGCCTTGAACCATGCGAAGGCAACTGCAGTTTCACCCAGGATTGCTTCTACACCATCAGAACAAATGTCCATAAACTGATAGAGGCACATGTGTGTTATTGTTACTATGAAGGTGGTTTTTAGGTCTCAGGAACCCCCCAGGGTTCCACAGAGCACACTTTGAGAAACATGGCTCTACCTGCTATAGCCTCATCTATGGGGAAGGGACCAAAAGATGGGAAACTTAAAGAGACCTTTAAAAAATGGCTACAAATCAGTTACAACTGAGAGTGAATTACCTCCCTCCCAAGCAAAGAGAGGTGTCCACAGCCCCCCGGAAGTGGTGAAGCTTGAAGACACACAGAGGCCCTTTGATATAAAGCACTGCTTGAACTCTACTTCTCAGACAAACGGACTCCAATGACTAAAGAAAATGTATCTGAGGAGAGAGGGAGCAGCCTCTCTAGAAAACACCTGCACGTGAATGCATCTTCTTGCCCTTGAGGGATTTTCATAAAAGGGAATACAAATCAGCAATGATATTTCACTAGAAAAAAAGGCTCCATGAGAATTACTTTTAGGAGGTGAGGAGAAAAGAAACTGTAATAACTTGTCCAGCAGGAAGTCAGGCAGTCCTGGGACAAAGGGAAGGATGTTAAGACCCAATGAGTGAGGAGAAAAGAGAATGATGCCGTCAAGCCACAAGACCGGAGTCTTTTTTTTTTTTTTTTAAGACCGGAGTCTTAAAAGATTTAAAGAATAACAGAGATAGAGGAGAAAATATCCACCAAATGGAAAGAAAAGAAAAAGGGGCCATTTTGTTTGGTTTTGTTTAGGCAAACCTGCTCCTAAAGTAGTGTAAGAATCCAGGCTCTATGATTTATTACCTTCGCGAACTGAGCAAATGAGTTAACTTCTTGATGCCCGTTACCTTATCAGTGAATGGAGACAGCAATTAGACCCACTACATAAGGCCGTCGCAAAGATTAAATAAGACAATGCAGTGAACGGTGTTCCAGCATGTGGTACGTGCTCAGTACATTTTAGCTTCTGTTTATGAGAATGGGGAAACGGAACAGGAATCAATGATGTAAATTTCACCTTAAAGAAATGATCAAGTCGGGGAGTTTTTTAAAAACAGCAAGATGCCCAAGCAGATCAAAGATGAAGACATATAGGACAGCCCTCTCGGCTCCCCTCCCTCTTCGGGAACTTTGTACTATCACTTTACTATCGCTCAATACACTTTGCTTTGCTGCCCACCAGAAAACACACACACACACACACACACACACACACACACACACACACACACACAAAGATGAAGACATTTAAAGTTTCGTTGAGGTCAGACTGTTCAGCAAACTGACAAACTAGACTAAAATTACATTTTCAATTTTCCAAGCACTTGGGTTGAGAGATCTTAAAATATACAATTTCTCTGAAAACAAGCTTATTGGTGCAGTCCTACTATCAGAGACCAAAACGAAAGAATACATGGTGTCATCCAAAGGCTCTTCAAAACTCCTAACTTGTCTGTCACCTTGGCATGCAAGTCAAGGGCTAGCTGGACCTGGAGAGGGTACCAGGAACCAGGCTCTAACCTGAACACCCTCAGCTGCCTAGGAAACTCTTCTTCAGACGTAAGGACACTAGATTGGTGGGGGGGGGTGGGAGGGAGGATCTGGTCTCTCTCCTAAGCATTACAAATAAGAAAGGAAAAAAACTCTCTTCTTGCTCCACAGTGAATTTTCCATAATGAACACTTCTGGAAATTGTGAATCTCAGGTCTGAATCAAACACAAAGGTCAACAATGCGAGCATCCATTTCTCTGCTACATTGATGAGCTTTATTTAAGCTTTGTTTAAAGGAGATATATAATTATTTTTTTGAGATATAGTTATTGATAAACACATCATACTCAGTGGTGAAAAACTGAGAGCTTTCCTCTAAGATCAGGAAAAAGACAAGGATGTCTTCGCTTGCCACTTTTATTCAACATGTTACTGGAAGTCCTAGCTGCAGCAATCAGACAAGAAAAAGAAATAAAAGGCATCCAAATGGGTAAGAAGTAAAACTGTTACTATGTGCAGATGATATGATACTATATAGAGAAAACTCTAAAGACTCTACCAAAAAACTATTATTACTGGTAAGTGAATTCAGTAAAGTTACAGAATAAACAGAATTAAGAGTCCGGGGGCTGTTTTTTGTTTTTTGGGTTTTTTTTAACTTCTCAAGTGGAAAGAGTAAACAACACATCATAAATTCCTAAATGCTTTTTCAACATGATTAAACAGACTTTGCAAACAAATCATGATGCATAATTAGCACTAATTTTCCACTCTTCTTCCCAGATTGTACAACTCACTCAAATCAAAGAGGAAAGTGAAAGGCAAATGCAGACACAATCTGTGCTGTTGCCATGGGACCCCCTGACACAGCCACACCTGATGGTTTTTCCAAGGGCTCCCCTCCCTCGTTGCGGAGAACCTCCAGAATGTGACCTGGTTCCTGCTGTGCGTGTCAGTCACAATTCCAGCCACACGAGCTTCCTCCAGTTCCTCAGAAGCTCCACAGAGAAACACATCAAAACCAGCCATTAGATCCACCTCCCACACTCATATAGGACATTCAATCAGACTCACTCAATTTAAAGAGATTTCTAGAATGAGACAGCCCCATGCTTCTAGTAATTCCTTGCTTGCATCTATAACCTCCATTTCCTCCCAGCTCCTTGGCACGGAACATATCCCATGCTTCTAGAAGTCGGGATATCTGTAACTGAAACCCATGCCCTCTGGATCAGTTCAGAGGGAAGATAAAATACTTGAAAGGCAGTTCCGAATTGTCCCTCGTCCTCTTCACACAGCAGAATCAACCCAGTTCTTTTGCCTTCTGTTTTCTAATGACTTACTCCATTATATCCCTTTTAGAATCCAAATTCCACAGGAACGAAGGACATATGTCCCACGCCTCATAGTTCCACACACGTGACAGAGCCTCCAATGTCAGACGGAGGACTGTATCCTTGTATTCTGTCCTCATCAAATTCTCCACCTCAGTATTGACTTGCACAGTCCACGGTTTCTCGCTCAATAGATATTCACTGAGCGGCGAATGCTTCTGTATCCTAATTATTGCCTAATTTAGAGTCTGTCCAAAACAGGAGAAATGTCATGCTTCCTAATGTTCAACATCTTCCTTGCTTAAGAGGAGGTGAAAATATTTTGAAGTAAATTCAATTAGAATATTTGTGATTACCGCCCAGCTACTAAATTTAATACTACAAAATCTGCCCACTTTATGAGCAAGTTTAATTACACATAACACATTTCATGTTCCTAAACTAATAAAGTGATCTTAGTAACTTAACAACTGCCATTAAAATATAAATATTTGTTTCATTTCAGTTCATTTCTCCAAATTCCAGGAATCTCTTTTGAAGAAAGTTGAAGGTAAGAAACTTCAGAATTTCAGAAAATTTTATTTCTAAACTCAGGACTAATATAATCCGTATCGTAGAGTAGACATATTTAGATCTTACATTCGTGATTTTTTTTTTTTTTTTTGGATGAATACTTCATGGGATCGAATCTCAAAGTTAGCTAAAGTAAATGTACTCCCCACTTTTCACGCCACGGCTGCTCATTTATGATCTGTCCGGCCAGTCACGACCACGGGAAGGTAAGTCTGCCAAGGTCATGCCCTTTTGCAAGCCTCTTGCTTATTATCTGATGGCCCCATTATATTTAAGGTTTGTGTAAGTGGTTTTGTGATGCTGTTTACATTACTTTCCCAGGTGTCTTAATTTAAGCTACTTTGATTTCAGAAGACATTATCTGGTGTTACACGTGTTCTGCAGTGAATTTTATGCTGTCCCCTAGGTACTGTATCCACTAGCTTCCATAATTCTAAGAGAGCTCGCTTCCTACTCCCCTTTTTCTATTTTTCCTCCTCTTTGATCCCCCACTGCCCAAAAAAGATCCCAGACAGGCAATCTCATCCACCCTTCTATCTTTCAACCTTTCCCCACATATCCAGGATGAGCAATCAACCCGTACCCACAGTGAGACTTAGAGACTTGTCCCTCAGGAAACAGGGCCTTGCCAGAGAATTTCCTATTTACCCCTCTCCACCAACCCCATAGAGAGAGGGGGCTTACCCTTCAGAAACTTGGTTCTCAGAGCCCTTCCGAGTACAATTCAGGTCGGGAAGGGAAAGGCCTGCCTCCCCCCGTTTTGGGGGGGGTCACATTCCCAGGTCACACTGACCAGAGCAGCCCTTACAGCCGAGAAGCAGCAGCTAAATGCGAGAGGCCTCCTTCCTCCCTGGCTCCCGGCCACGGGGCGCAGGCAGAGCCCCACCTAACGCAGGAAGCAAAGCCAGCCTGGAAGACCAGATATCTATCATCCTTGTCTTGCTCTGCCTGTTCTGAGAAGGGTGGAGGAAAACAGGAAGGACTGAGCAGATCGTAAGAGGTGCGAGAGAGCAGAAGTGGGAAGACCTGCTGGGCGGCGGCGTGGGTTCCAGAAGCTGGGTAATGAGTGCCGAGGCACCTGGCGTGTGCACAGGCAAAGCAAGGAGAAGTATGCACGAAGTATTCGAGAAGTCAGTGCAAGGAGCCGGATGCGGGGAAGGGAAAGGGAACTTCCAGCTTACAGAACACTCTGGAAGGAGGCAACCGCCAGGATGAGGCAGGGTGGAACAGTATCTGAGCAAGTCCAGACACCGGCTGAAGGCCCGCCTCCTGCCTCGCGTTCACAAAGGCTGGTGCAACAGTGGAACTGACCCAAGGTGGAGGAGTCCAGGCTGGCCCTAGATCCTCCCCGGGAGAAGGACCTCTCGGGGCTACCCCCACACTCGCATTTCTGTTTGCTTCTCTCAAAGACCACACCCCCTGGAGAACCCCTGGGGTGGAACCAAAGCCACAAACATCCCTAGAAGCAGCAGACACCCTTTGATAACAGCTGGCTAACCCAGTAAGCGCTACTCCCAGCACAAGCCAAAAGCCCTGCTGACCCACCCTTTAAATGAGATGAGCCTCCAAAAACGAGGTTCATGTTGACAGAGGAGCCGCCCTGCAGTATCGTCTCCCAATCGGTCTACACAGGACTTCAAGGGAGAAGTGATTCATTTCAAACATGTGTGCCCGTCCCGTCTTATGAAGCCCGATAATGGTGCCATCAGTCAAACTGGGCTAACGTCTCCCTAGAAGAGCACTGGCCGATGGAGCTCACTGCACTGATGCCAATGGCTACTGGGCATTTGAACTGTGGCTCATGTGACTAAGGACTTGAATTGTTAGTTCACCGACTTTTGATTAACTTAGATAGCCACATGTGGCTAGTGGTCACTGTGGACGGTGTAGATTGAGAACTCAAAGTAAAAATAGATGGGGGCCAGATCACATTTTCCAAAGACGCTAGAAAAAAAAAATGTCCTGGAATTCCATTTCTCCACTGTGAGGAAGCTGACTCTTAAAGTCTAGCCCCCGTTCAAGCTCATTTCCAGCACCGGACTCTTCTTTGGTCATTGCCACATCTCCACATCAACTTGCCTCTAAATCATCTCAGTTCGGAAGGCCCTCAGAGACCCTATCCCAACCGTTCATCCACTGTGGGATCTCCTTCTCCACGAAGGCCCCGCAGATTTCATGCAATCCTTACAAGCCCCCCAGCAGCAGTGAAACTCAGCCTCAGAAGAAGGGGCCCAACCTCAAGTCCGAGGACACCGTTCTGAAGGGTAATCAAGGATGCTCAAAATAATAAACGAATTTTGCACCATGCTTTAACCTTGTGTGTAGTCCCTTCACTTTCATTGTCTCGCTGAAGCCTCACAGGGACCTTACTATGTGGGTATGGAGTCAACACATTTATTTTACAGAGGTTAAGGGACTCAGCCAAGGCAATATGGCTTGTATTTAATAACCAGACACCCTAACTCGGCATATCTTCCAAGGAGTGACAAAAGACAACTGAGAGAAGGAAAAGTCAGGGTTGGAAAGGGGGAAGGCACAAAGGTGATTACAGCAGAGCACAAAGTTAGACATATCAACTCGTAACCTGAGAAATCAATCTATTTCCACCTCCCTCATTTAAACAGAAACACATTCAGTTCCAAAGAGTTAAGCACCTCAGTGTAGAGCCAATTAAAGGGAGACTATGCTCTCAAATAGTGGTTCTCAAAGTGTGGCCCTGGACCAGCAGGGCCAGCATCATTTGAAAACTTGTTAGAAATGCAAATTCTCAGGCCCCTCCAAGAGCTAACTGAAACAAAACTTGGGGGTGGGGGGCAGCTCGCGGTCTGTTTTGCTAAAACACAGGCCCTCTCGGTGATTCTGATGTCCACCCACATTTGAGAACCACTGTTCTAATCACTGCCCCAGAACTGTACGTCTGAGGTTCATTCCCTTTCCTCTGGGAAACTGACGACTTGGTCATCGAGGGAAAGGAAAGGGAGCTGCCGGCTATGAAGTTCAGGACACATCCCGGTGACATGAGCCCTGACTTACTGTACCTAGGGTGACAAGCACTGGTAAACTCGGAACTAGCTCCGAGAGCACACAGACCTCCTGTGGTTGGGGCAGAGAGGAAACTGTTCTTTCCTCAGAAAATCTTGGGTGATCGGTGGGGAGAAAGGTCTATTTTATAGCTAGTACTAGCTTGTGGATAGTGCGTCCTAACTTCTAGCCTACTTCGATAAATAATATTCTATACAGTGTTCCCAACTGTGAAAAGCTAGGTTTCTAGAAGAACCAGAATCCCAGTTTCTCAGAGAAAAGACATACATGAGCATACACATAACATTGGAAAACCATTGGTCTCTCTGTTATTTTAATAATAATGATGATGATGATGATGATAATGGCAGCAGGTATTTACTGCGTATTTTCAATATGGCCACCACTATACGTATGCACTGTTTCTTTTCACCCTCATGCAATTCCAAGAGGTGAGAACTATCACCGTCTTCTTTTCATCCATGATGCTTCAGCAAGTCAAATTCCCTGGGATTATACAGCGAGGAGGCAGAAGGGCCAGTAAGCAAATCAGGTCCACTGTTCCTAAACAATCTAGAATACTACGTCCTTTCTCGCTTCGACACACACAATCTCATTTTAAAGCTATCTAACTTTATTCATACCCTGTATGTTACTGAGTTTTAAGTACTGCATTTTTATTATTTTTTAAGCTATTACGCCACGTGCAGTTGCAAAACAGCCCTCAACCACACTCAGTTTACCCCAAGTCCCTCCGCACGCGCTCAAGAACCAGGACAACCCACGCTGAAGAATTCATGGCAATACAGATCTCCACAAACTGCATCAAAGGCAAGAACTGATTTTACTCCCACCATGTGTGGGCGACCTGCCCAGGGAAGCCCCGACCCCCTCTACCCAAGCGAGCCCTCTCTGCTCAGTGCTCACGCTGGTCTCTTTTACTGTACTTCGCACACCGAAATGTCCACACCATGACCTCATTAAGGGGTGAGCTCTTGAGAGCGGGAACATGCCCGAGTCAGCTGTGTGCTTCAAGAGCGCTAAAAACATGATAAACACCTAAGAGATGGTTTTTAAGATCTGTAGCCAGACATACGAATACTTAAAAGAGGGCAAAAATGAACTACACTTTGAACATAAAATACAAAACTATGGGGGTGCTTGGGGGGGGCGCAGTTGGTTGAGCATCCAACTCTTGGTTTCAGGTCTGGTCGTGATCTCAGGGTCATGACAGGGAGCCCTACACTGGGCTCCTGGCTCAGCACAGAGTCTGCTTAAGTTTCCTCTCCTTCTGCCCCTCCCAGCCACACACACTCTCTCTCTAAAATAAATAAATAAATCTTTTTTTTTTTTAATGTAAAACTGGGACACCTGGGTGGCTTGGTTGTTTAAGCATCTGCCTTTGGCTCAGGTCATGATCCCAGGGGATCAAGTCCTGCATTGGGCTCCCTGCTCAGCGGGGAGCCTGCTTCTCCCTTTGCCTGCCGCTCCCCCACTTGTGTTCTCTCTCTTTCTCTCTCTCTCTCTCTCTGGGAAAATAAATAAATAAAATATTTTTAAAAATGTAAAACTATGAAACATTAAAATAAAACATACGAGAAAATCTTGGGGATGTAGGCCTAAGCAAAGCATTCTTAGATGTGATACCAAAAGCCCGATCCATGAAAGGGAGAGGGGGAGTCAATAAATTGGACTTCATCAAAACTTAAAATCTTTGCCCTGCAAAAGATCCGGTTAGAATGATAAAAAGGCAAACCACATACTGGAAAAAAATATATGCAAGTCACATATCTGACAAAGGACTCATATTTAGAATATATGAAGAATTCTCAAAGCTCAAGAGTAATAAAAAAAACCCGGTCCAGTTAGAATATGAGCAGGACACAAGCAGATATTTCACTAAAGGGGACACAAAGATGGCAAACATGAAAAGATGCTCAACATCATTAACCATTAGGGTATGCAAATTAAAACCAGGCTGAGACTAGAATACCTATTGGGACGGCTAAAATAATAAACAAATGCAGGTGAGGATGCAGAGAAAAACTAGATCTCTCCTACATGGCTGGTGGGAAAGTAAAATCGTACAGCCACTCCAGGAAACATCTTGGCAATTTCTTAAAAAACCAGAACCTATAACTACCATTCAAAATCCAGCAACGACATTCCTGGGCATTTATCCTGAAGAAGTGAAAACACGTCTATAAAAAACCCCATGAACAAACGTTCACAGCAACTTTAATGGTAAGAGCCAAAAACTGGAAACAACCCAAGTGTTCTTCAGGAGGTGAATGATTAAACAAACTGCAGTATATCCATACCATGGAATACTACTCAGCGATAAAAAAGAACAGACTGTTGATAATGTGACAGGCTGGGTGGATCTCAAGGGTATCATGCTGAGTGAAAAAGCAAATCTGAAAAAGTCACATACCACATGATTTCATTTCTGTAACATTCTCAAAATGACAGGGAGAAGAGATTACTGGTTACTAGGGTTTACAGCTAGGTGTGGGGAGGGGAGAGTGGATGTGACTGGGAAGGGTGGCATAAGGGACATCCTTGAGCTGATGGAATAGTTCTGTACCTTGACTGTGATGGTGGTGACTGGAATCCACCAGTGTGGAAAAATTGCAAAGAAATATATATACACAAACACGGATGCGTGCATGTAGAACCAGTGAAATCTGACATGTACCGATGTCAGTTTCCTGGTTCTACTGTACATTGATTATGTAAGACGTTACCCACGGAGGAAAATGGGTGAAGAGTACACAGGACCTCTCTACTATTTTTGCAACTTCTCATAAAGCCATAATCATTTCAAAATAAAAAGTTTTTTAAAAAGTGAACTACAGGCCTTTTACTTAAAACAAAACGAACAAAAAAGAGGTAATATATAGCTGCACTACTGGTCAATAAGGTCCCAAACACATATTTAAAGGCACACAGTAGGTCTATGTGACTTCATTTTTTTAAAAAAGTTAAATCTAATTCTCCAGAGTCTCAAAAGGGATTCATTTCCTAACATTTTAGAGCTACTTCCCCATCCCCCTCATAAAATGAAAAAAAAAAAAAAAAGGCCTGATGTGTGAACCCCTTTGGGAATCCAGGAGTCCTATCCTAAGTGCCTGGAATGAATAGACCTTGTTTCACAAGAACAGAGGCCAAGGGCCTCACAATTTAGAGAACAAGCAATGTGCCAGCAGGTGTGGCTTCCTTCAGCAAAAGTAGTGTAGGGACCTACCCACAATGGCCAAGATTTAAATGTTGTCTTTCTTCCAAAACAAAACAAAGTCAAACCAACAAAATAAAAACTAAAAAAAAAAAAAAAGCGCTAAGCAAACAAACAAAAACCTCAACAACCTCAGACTATTTCCAACAAACCTTATAATCAAATATGTCCTCTGAGTTGACCTCCAACTTACCCCTTGCTTTTCAAGTATTCCATTGCCTAGTGAATTCTGGGACACGAGAGCCTACCAAAATTAATGAAAAAATAGGAGAAAAATTATTCAAAACGCTAGAGGATTTCCTGACCTGAGCTGCTTCCATATGCATTTGAAATGCAGATACCCACAAGGGGGTGAGGGGTGGGGGTGTGTGGGATGCTACTTTGGGAGAATTTTGCATATCAGAACTACTAACAGGCCTTACAAAGTTACTTCCTTTTATTTTACTGGCCTGGAAAATCTTTCAGATTTTTACACTTTTCACTAGCAATTCCCTTGTTTTGGAAGTCATTATTTTTTTTAAAGCCTTACGTTATACAGTACTTAATCATTTCCAAAGTAGTTTCACAAATTACTATGAAGAAAAACAGCCCTGGTACCTAGGGGGCTGCACTTTTCCCTGCAACTCTCACCAGCCAGGCTGCCTTCTAATTTCAGTTAGTCCGGCCATCTTTTCCCCAGGCCCTGGGTCCCCTCTTCTCCACAAGGATAGACTTCAAAAAAAAAGCAAAAAACAAAACAAAACCAAAAAACACAGCTCTACCAAGCCTCCAGACTCACTGGCCAAGGGCAGACACTCAAGTCTAATCAGCAGAGTGCCTTCCCATAAAATTACTCACATTTCTGCATTCATGTGCTTTTCTTAACGACAGCACTTTTAAATCTCATTTAAACTGAAAGTCCTCCATTAGCTTCCATGAAAAGATGTATTTTTAAATGCTTTGATCTCCACATGCCCTTCGGAACATTAGTATTCTTCACCCTCCACCATCAGCACAGAACCTAAAAGACCAAGACTTCTGTGCATTTTAAGAAGAAGAGAGAGGGTGAATTAAAAGCGTGGCACCTCTCGCCCTCCCATCCATTTGCAGAGTTTACCAGGGTTTCCTTATTTATCCTGAGAAATGTATCTCACAAAAGTCAAACTATACCTATCCAAAAACTAAATATTCCCCCAGAAGCCACCAGGGAGACTAAAGGCAGCTCTAAAACTTCTACTCTATGTCTTCCTCTTTTTCATTCTGGTCAAATCAGTGGTTTCCAACCCTTTCTTTACTCCTGAGCAAAAACAGGTCAAAGTGTATTCAACTATTGTTCCCACACAATTCCCATAAAGGATGTTCATAATAGATGCACTATGAACATGGCTCAGAACACCGTCCTGGGAAGTAAATTTCAAATTGGTCTAGATTCTTCCAGAACTTGCAATCTAGAGAGCCCCCTTAATCCCTACCCTAGATCTGCCACCTACCGGGAGCTACTAGGGTCCAGCAGTGGTGGGCAGCCCGGAGTGGTCGGCAGCCAGGGGAAATCTTAAGTCAGTTTGGCCGGGACCCACAGGCCCTGCAGAGAGCCATAATTGTTCACCATTTCAAGCCTTGACTTTTCACTTCCCGAAAAGGAAGGAAGTTTTTTGGGATAGCAGCTATTAATATCCCTCTATTATGGTTTTACTCGCTCATGGCAAGTAACGCTATTGTCTGGGGTAGTCCAAAGCATCTTTGGGGATCATAATTGGCTCTCGTGACCTCCTACGTCTGCTACCAGCCAAGGACTTTATAAGCAGTACAAAAACTCGATTCTCATAATATGCCTTGAGAAATGGGCAACCATGTCCGCACTTTATCGGGACAGAGCAAAGGAGTTGAAGGACCAAAGGCACAAAACGTTCAATCCCAACCGCAAAAGCCAGAGGATCGGGGCGCCCCTCTACCAAAGCGCCCAGTCCAGGTGATCCATACGGTAGCCAAGCATTTTCCAAAAGCACTGCCATTTGAAGTCAGGAAACCAACACCCAAGCCAAAATAGCAAAACCTTCAAACAAAAATGGAAAGGGAAAGTCTTCCCAGCCACCAATCAAGACACTACAGAGTAGGGCGTGGCGCGGAGCCGGAGCTGAGGGTAGGGAGCCGAGGTTCCCAACCTGGCCCCCTAAGGGGGAAAATTTGGAAACGTCGTGGCGAGCTCAGAGCAGGAGGCAGAGGCCCTCGAGGTGGGTGCGCGCGCGGCGTCGTGAGTTCCGCCGCCTCTTGCTCCAGCCCTGCAGCCTACGGGGCACGTTCGGCCCCTGCCCGGGCGCAGGGCCCCCTCCGCAGGGCTGTCGTGGGCCGAAGTGCCAAACTCCCTCCTGCCACAAATGTCACATTCCAAGAAAAACCAGTTCCATTTGGAAAGTTTAATTTTTCCCCCTTGAAACCAGATTCTTTTAAAGACGGCACTAACAGCGAGGGAGAGCTAAGTCTAACTCCCCAGTTTCCAAGAAATTTGTCCGGGGAGAACAAAGGAGCAGCAGCGAACGCGATCCTAGCCCCCAGATCTGGAGCGCGACCCCCTGGCCGCCCCCACCCACCAGAGCCGACACTTCCCCGCGGGGCAGGAAGGGTCCGGCCGGGGCGCCGCATCCCGTCGGGCGGGCCCGTGTGCACGCCTTTGTCTCGCGCGCAGGGCAGCGTCCACCCGCCCCCCCGCTTCCGCCTCCTCTCTCGGCCACCGGGAGACCCGCGCGCGGGCGCGTCCGGGAGAGTGCAGCCATATGGCAGCGCCCCTCCGGAAAGGGCAGCGCCCCTCCGGAAAGGCCAGCCCCGCGTCGGGGGCGCGCCCGCACCCACGGGCCCCGGCCCCGCGGGCCCACACAACTTCCCTGGCTCGGATGGGGCGCGGGGCGGCGCGGCAATCCGACCCGCCGGCACCGGGGGCCTGCAGGGTGGCGCGGGAACAGAGTTCCGCTTCTTTCTTTCTTTCTTTTTTTTTTTTTTTAAACCAATCTGGGTTAGGGAGAGCAGGGTTGCGGTGGCTGACATTCCCGGCCACCCGCGCCGAATCGGCTGCCCAAGCCGCTGGGGAGCCTGGCCGATCTCCGCCCCGGGTCTCCCCAGGAGGAGCCCCGTGCCGGGAGCAGCAAGGGGTGGAGGAGCACTGGTCCCCTGGGTCCCTCGCGTGGGAGCCTCCGAGGCGCCCTCCCCGCACCCTGAGCGGGGACTGGTTACCTTTCACCGCAGACTCACAAGTTTCCCGGCGCAACTTTGCCCTCCGCATGAGGCGATCATGGCTAGTTCAGTGGCGCGGCTGGGGGAGGCGGCCGCCGGGCAGCGTGCTGGGCATGGCGTGGGGCAGCGCGGGGAAGCAGCGCCCGACAGTCAGCCCCATTCACACAGGAAGGAGACAAATGCCAGGGCTTCACCTCCAGCCCCGAAGCCGCCCGCCGCCGCTGGGTCCTAGAGCGTCCCGCGCGCTCCGCCGCCGCCCGCGCTCCCCGCTCCCTGCGCTTGAGCCGGGGAGGGTCGTCGGGCTCGTCACTGTAACCCTACACTCCACCCCCGCCGCGGCGGCCTGGCGGCTGGGCCCTAGAGCCCGCCTGCCGCCGCCCGCCACCCCTCCCGGGGCCGGGACCTCGCCTGCTGAAATTGCCCCGAGCTCTAGCTGACGTGTCTGTCTCCCCGAGAGTTTAGGAGGGCGACAGCCTCCGCCGTTTTGCTCCCTGCCGCGGCTTAATTAATGTCAGACTCAACAGTTCTCCCTCCTTCGAGTTTCTCTTCCTTCCCTCCAGGCCAACTCCGGCAGAAGTCGGTTTCCCGGTCTGCCCTCAGAGTCCGGATTAGGGTTTGTTGAGGAATTCTTCTTCCAAGTGGAATTGCCAGGTGAAAAACGGCCAGGCTTCTCTTTGCATTCCTCAGGCCCTGGTACGTCTATCCCACACTGGGATTGGGCGCCGAGCTGCTACATTTGATTCTGTTGTCAAGCAGAAGGGCCAAAACAGATCTTCTAGCCTTAGATATTACATGTGTCGGCGCAACTGTATGTCCTGTGGTCACAAAGCCACGGGCTGATACCTGCCCTGGTGGAGGCACAGAAAGTGACTCTGGAAAAACGCTGTGGATTCTGCCCCACCTCTTAAATCAGGTTGTTATTAAGAAAGCCTACTACCCATCCTATTATACTCAATTATACTGGGCAGACCTCTGGAGCCTTGATCTGGAGACCTGGAACGAGGCAAGCATAACATTTCTCCCTAGCTTTCAGGGACCTGCTCTGCTGCTGCCAGGTTGAGAAACCAGGGAGTAGAAGAGTTGCTGAAGACAAGGGGACCGTCCAGGCATACCACACCTCTTATCTTGTGCTCCTCTCCTCTCTTTGTCTTCTCACTGGATCAGGATTTCTTCTGGGATTCCTGCCTGGACTGTGGCAATTACCCAATTAGTCTGCCAGTGCTTGTACCCTTCTTCTCAATTCTGGTTGTATCCTGATTCCAGTCTATTCTGATTCCTCTGATGGCTCAGTAACCTCTGCTCTCAAGATAAAACCCAAATGCAGTAATTTAGCAATCATTTATCAAATACCTACTCCAATTAAAGTCAGCTACCCTAGGACTTGATAGCACATAAAAGAAACAAAAGAAACGGCAGCTAACCAGCCTTTGGAGGATTTATTTAAGTAGACAAGATATGCAACCAGAAAACAGGAAAGCACTGGTGATGCCTGAAAAATGTGGCGTAAAGGACCGATTCCATGCAGGAGAAAGGGGAGGCTTGAAGGGTGGTGGAGATCAGATGCAGGTAGCATTTGTAAGAAATGAGTCTAGAGTGGGGAAAAGACAATGGATAGAAAAAGGAGGGGAAGAAGGAAGGAAACTAACATTTATTAATTGCCCCCATTAGATAACACACTATGTCCTAGGAGGCAGCAAAATTTAATAGTTACAAGCATCCACTGCAACAAAACAGGTATGGGTTGAGTGACAGCTCACTCACTGTGTGACCTTGGGCAAGTCACCTGACTTTTCTAAATTTCAGTGTCATGGGCAAGGTGATGGAAATAGCCATGGCATGGTGGTTGTAAGGTTGGAATGAAGTAACAAAATACTTAGCATAATGCATATAAGTGCTGAGCGTATACTTGCTATTATTATTTCAGTCAACCCTTCAATGCGAAGTAGGGAGCCTATCTGGGAAACAGTCCCAGGAAGCAGTGGCATGTGAGGTCCAGGCAAAGGTGATGGGAAAAGAAGAGTGAGATACCATGTAGATACCAAATCTTTGAAGATTCCAAATGCAATGAAGATACCAAATCTTCGAGGCAAGATTTTACTTTTTCCAGTGACTTAGATAGGAGGAAGAACAAGGTAATCGAGTTAAGCCAGTTTTGAGCCTGGGTCATAAGAAGAATGAAGCATTCCTGGAAGGATGGGTCATTTGGACCAATGCTGGAAGAAGCTGAGTGAAGAGGGGGAACTGGTCTGAGAAAGATGTTGAAAGATTTTACTGTCCTCTGGGCAAGAGGAAAGAAGGAACAAGAACCTGGGCGACAAGTGGAGAACTGCGGTGTAGAGAAAAATAGAAATGAAGCTATGAAGATCGATTTACTCAGAGAATGCCCAGGACGAAAAATAATAATAAATAAATAGGGAAAGGAGGAGGAAGAAGAGGGAGGACTGGAGAAGAGAAGAGTGGGAAGGTTTAAAAGGCACAGAAGTCAGAGGAAGTTGTGAGACCGTCCCTCCGGCAAGGGCTCCAGATTCTTAGACTTCCCACGAAGTGGTGGGTGCTGCTTGTGGGCTGACCCCAGCAGGTGGACCTAGCCTGAGCTCTTCAAATTGGAAACCAGGTAATAATACAAGGGTCAAATACATGGCAGGTCAATTTTTCATGAAATTTTCAGTCAAAAATTCATGCACCTGAATTTCCTCAGCTACTAATAATCACCACATCAAATACAGAAAACAAATAATGTTCCACATCAAATATAGCTGAAAAAATATATAGCTGAGAATCTACTGTTCAAGAACTAAGGCCTGAGAAAAAGACTTTGGATTTGACTAGCAAGAGGTCATTAATAACATTTTACAGTATATTTGGTTGCAGATTTCAACATGTGGGGCTAAATAGAAACAAGGTATGTCGACAACAAAAACTGAACTCTGCTTTACTAGCAGTAAGGTAGCTCACCAGACAGCATCTGTGTTTTCTTTGGACCTAGGTCAGCATTCGTTCTAAAGTGACGCAGTTGTCTTTTACTCACTCCTAGGAAAGTCAAGAAGGTGATGGAACAATTTCAGCACTCTTCGGGACAGCTCAAAGAACAGTCTTTAACTCCAAACAGAGCACGTACTAGGATGTTCCCGACCAGACGACAGATGCATCCAGGTGGTGGAGAATGAACGTGGTCTTTAGAGTCAGTCCTGAGTTCTAGTCCTGGGTCCACCTATTTCCAGCTATGAAGAGTAACATAACACGAGCCTCAGCCTCCTCCTCTGGAAAATGGGAATAATTACACTTACCTTATTGGCTTATTGTGAGGGTTAAATTAGATACTACATATCAAGTGCTGGACACACAACAGAAATCCAGTAAAAGAAACCCTTCTCTTCTCCTCCAGTGATTTGAAATGCGAACCTCCTTTCCCCTCCCTCTTCTCTGCACCCTCCAAAGACACCCATTAAAGTCCTTCTCGACTACTGCGTTGACTCCGATGGGCCCTAGGAATGGGCCTGAGCTTACTAGGAGGGAAACAACAGATGGCAAAGAGAGAGTGGTCATGACCACAGCAGGGGCAGTTCCTGCCAGCATCACCTAAAACGGATCCCACTCCATTTGGGAGTTGCCAGTCGATGCCTGAACAAACCAATGACTGGATATAGCCAGGCTGTCCTTATCAAAATGCTTGTTTTGCTTCCAGAACACGTAAGGAGATATTTTTTTTTAAGCTCAGGTTCTGCAGTACTTCCCAAAGTGTGATTTATAAACCAGAAATGTACAAGGTTCAATGTCTGATGTCCCCACCTCCAAATTCTAGAGATTCAGAATCTCTAAGGGTGACATCCTAGAACCCGTTCTGACTCCTGGCACATTGCAGTTTGAGGGGCATGAACTACGGTCTTCGACTGGCTCCTTGGGGTCACGGTGCTCTAGTGATTCTCCTTCAGAAGCATTCAGCACATCAGAGCTTAGTATGATAAAGGGCAAGGATGATGGGTGACATATTAGAAATTGAAAATAAAGCATTATGGGAGCACAATGGAGTGACCGATACTGTGCAGCAGGCACACGGCAGATTCCAAGAAATCCGAGGGCTGAGAGGAGCAGGAGACTACCAGCAAAGACATGGACACAGGAAAGGAAAGCACACACTGTCCTGCTTCTCAGCACTTTGCCTTTGACCCCCTTCTGCTTTTCATAAACATACAATGGTCATGCCCACCGCAGATATGATCATGGCCATATTACTGCCCAGCAAGACGGTTCCTCCCAAGCTTTTCATTCAGTGCTCTGTTTTACACCAACGATGGTTGTGATTTTTTCCTGCTTGTTTCCAAAGACAAAATCATGTTCTCTAATAAGCTTTCTCACATGGCACATGCTTCCCCTGTCATGACCTGCCTCCATCTTGCAAGCTATTGACAAGAGCAAAATTCAGGGAATACTGGGAGGGCCTCAAGTAGATGGGGGGGGCAGGGAATATTGTGTGCAGAAAAGGAGAAGCAAGGGGTGAGCCTTTGCCAGGGCCAGACTGACTAAGAATGGAAGAGTGAAAAACAAAGAAGAGGAAGATGTCACGGGCAAGTGGAAATACACAAGGTGAGGCACCTCGGAACCTCTGGAAATACCAAGTGCTGCTTTTAGGAGGAACGCAATGTCATTTAACAGAATAAGGCATTTGGAAACCCTGCTCCATTTGAAGCTTACCAAGGACTCTGTTGATTATGAAAAAATTTCTTAACGAATATTTATTAAGTACCTACTAAGGGCCAGGCTCTGTGCTACCATCCTACACAGGCGTTAGGCTTGTCTAGTAAGTTATAGATCTCATGCCTGTTTGTCTGGATGTTTTTAGCTTCACCACCCATAGTGACATGCCGGTCTCTTCTTGCCCGTGGCTTTCTCCTGCGAGTGTATTACCTAGTATACACTCAACACCTAATTTGATTTATAGAAAACACAACCAGCAGAGGGTAGACACGATCATGTCCAGGGAGAATGCACACATGCAAAAATGCTAAGGAGGGAGAGTACAATGTCCCGGAATAGACCTGGGGTCAGATCCTGACTCAGTAGCTAGGAATTCTTTACAAAGAGGCTGGCAAGTAGCAGGTATTTAATAAGTAATAATCATTTCAATTATTAAATGCTACTCTTATTCTGGAAATCTTGGGAGTATTAAAAGCTCATACTTTTTGGTCGATTGGTTTTCTCAAGGGTTCTTAGTAGCAACACTACTGACATTTTGGACCAAGAGTCTCCGTTTTGAGGAACTGTCCTGGGCATTGGAGGGAGTTCTTAGCAGCACCCAGTAGATGCCAGGAGCAACTCTACCCCAAGTGGGGGCAACTAATAATGTCTCCAGATGTTGCCAAATGTCTCCTACGGGTAAGATTGCCCCCCGCTGAGAACCACTGGGTTAGTTGAGTAATGGTCCCCATTTACAGGCTCCCAAGCTTCTGGCCATATGGATCATTCCATTGAGTAGTTGGGTGAATCCAACTGCAGACTAGCAGGGGGCAGCCTCAGTTTTGGTCACCCTACAGCATATCATGATATGGTTATTTCTTCCTTTTCCTCTTTTCATGAACAAAAAACTAATTATGTTTTTCTCTATTTCCAAGGATGATGTAGACACATTGGGTTTTTCCCCCCAAAGCTGGAATCATAATGAGTTTCTAAAACAACAGCAACACAAAATCACTGTTAAAAACAAAGACTGTCGCAGTAACTGGCGATAACTCAGGTCAGAATGTTCGTACTTAAGAGCCCTTGTCGCCGCCATTCTGAAAAGGATACTTGAGTGTTTTATTCTGAAAACACGTCCTTTCTGTTCTTAGCTACAAACAGCAGTGAGAAGGAAGGCCCCTCCACAACCTGTACAGCAGTTCTGGTTCTTTCTGGGATATGCGCTAAAGATGACATGTCTTACACTTTAAATGCCAAAGACAGAGAACTGAGGAAACTCTCACCATTCCTAATGGCTCCAGCCTCTCCTGTCGTTCAATTCAGGAGAAAAGAAATTATGTTACAACATAAAGTCAGAGTGGGGGGAAGAGTTCAAATTCACATCTTAACTGATAAGTTGTCCATCCAGAAATCAGAAAGTATTTATTGTGTGTCAGTAATAAAGCCAGGTTCACGCTAAGCAGAACAAGGGTCTTCAGAAAAGTTCAAGGTAGAGAGGGGAATAATTAAAAATAACTAGGAAAAAATAAGACCAAAACCAGAAGGACTGACCGAAAGGATTCACCGAAAGCACAACAGAGTTTGAAAGAAGGCAGAGCTACGGGAGAGCGGCAATGGCGCATTCATTCATTCGTTCCTTCAAAACATATTATTGGCGACATTGACTAATAAGCCATACACTCTGCCAGGTGTGTGAATACCGTCGTATGGGCTCTGTCTTACTAACATGTATATAAATAAGCCTATAATTACACATTGGTCTACGCGTGATGAACAGGAGCAGGGCGCAGTAACAGAGACTAAGGAGGGAGAAGGGGGCTGGAAAGGGAGGGCATCTCCAAGATGGTGCAGGAGAGGAGGGAGAGCATTCCACCTGGGCAAACAGCATGTGCAAAGATTCTGAAGCAGAGAAGAGCTCAGTGAGAGGGGAAGAACTTAAAGGAGACGAAGGGAGGACAGGGCCTGCAGGGATGGGCCCTGGAAGAGTTCCACAGGAATGTTACCAGTCTCCTCTACCCAGTGTCTGCGAATGGTCCCTTTCCAGTCAACCTTTATGACATAAGGTATATACAAGATGAATTTCAAATTAAGTGCGAGAGAGATAAGGAACATCAGAAAATGAACAACTTGGGATAAGCAATAACAAGAGGACCAAATGGAAACAACCTGAAACTGAACTCCACAGTCTACGTATTTGATCACAATATCTACACAAAAGATGCAATCTCTCCAGAAGCTTCCACTGAGTCCTACTGACAATGGGGAAAGACCCCGGATCCTCAGCACCAGTGGGGCAGTGGTTCTGAAACCTGACCTGCATCATAGTCACCTGAAGAGCTTGTTAAAACAGACAGCAGTCGGGTGGGTACCCCCCAGATTTTCTGATTGAGGGGGTCAGGGTGGGGCCCCAGAATTGCATTTCTAACAAGTTCCCAGATGATGCTGATGCCACTGGTCCATGGACCACACTTTGAGAACCACTGGTGTGAGACATTTGGGGACCTACATTTCCGCATACTCCGAATCCCAGCCTAGATGAAGGAATAGGTCTCTTGCTTGTCGTAGAAGAATGATCAGAACCCAGTTGTTCTTTCCTGAACCAGCATGCACAGAGTAGTGTCTCTTCTGTGCCTGGTGATTTCGTACATGATCTCATTTTATCCGTACCCAACGCCCTGCACAGTAGGCGCTATCATCCATGTTTAACACATGAGGAAAAGAGGCGAGGTGAGATTAGGCGAATTTCCAGAGATCCCACCACAGTGCATGAGTGACAGAGTTGGGATTCGAACCTGCGTTCAGAGCAGAGCTGTGTTGCTTCCCAAGCAGGCAGCTCTTCCTCCCGGGTCTCCTGGACAGGAGAGATGCCTCCCCGTCCTCCAGGCCTCACCGCACCACTAGAAAGCACCATGCGGCCTGCCCCTCGTACCGTTAGAGATGAATCCAGACAGTCTCTGTAGACTCCTGGGGGCTGTAAGAGTCCTGAACTTGTTACTAAGTTCTCCCCTTTCCTTATGGGGGGAGCAAGATCTATGAAGCTAGACATGTGACAGACCAGAGGTAGTTTCCCTTCCGTGGCACTCAATACTGAGTTCTAAGTATTCTAAAACACAAGCTGAGCAGTCAGAGGGGCCTGGGACCAACTTCCCCTCTGCCACTTACTGGTTACAGGACTGGTTATACGCCCTGACTTTATTAAAGTTCAGTTTTTCTTCTTTTAATAAGCAGTAATTACAGTAGTATCTATGTCACGGTGTTGTGAGAAATGCATGAGTCAGTTTCATGTAAAGTATAAAGCTCTCCGGGCGGTGCTAATTATTAGCTATTATTACTATCTGTTATCCATTTTTATTCAAAATATGGTCATTGTAAGAGGAGATTTAATTGTTGCCGTGCTAGATACACAGTTTCTTTTTGTTTACATTTCTTGAGTCTGGGAATATTTCATTGGCAGATCCAGGAACTACGAACAATGGGATCATGATTTGAGCCCCTCCCCTCCCCTCCCCAGCTAGGAAAAATATCCCCAGATACCCTTACAGACAAAACAGGGGAAAAAATGGGTTTGATATTTTAGGTAAATTTAAAATATTAAGTAACCATCCCCAATGCGAATTGATTGGTGGAATGACAGTAACTTGGATGGGAGTTTGAGATCAAGGGGTCTGATGATCCCCCTATGCCAAATATTGGTTAAGCTGTATGTGAGGCCACGTGCTCAGTTCTCAATGGCAGATTAAAGGGCAATCTTCTTCACCTAGAGAGCACTCTGCAGATGTGGAGCAGAATGGAATGGAGAAAGCAGAGCGTGTTAAGAAAGGTCCATTGTGTGGGGAAGATTAAGATACAATTTGATAGCTATCTTCAAATATTTTGGTCACTTTCAGAAAGAAAGGAAGAACAGACTGATTCTCTATTTGCCATACAACACTCTAGAGCATTGTTTTTTAAACGTAGTTGGCAACCCATTAGTAGAAATCAATTGAACAGGCTAAGCAGCATTTTAAATAAGTAAAAGAGAACATAATGGAAAATACCAGATGCAGCCAATCTAATAAGGGTAATTACTATCCCATACACCTTCTGTCTTAGTTATATTTATGTTAAAATTTGTATGTGTAAGTCTCAAAGTAAAATGTATCCTGAGGTTGGGTCACAGTAAGAAAAAATGTTGAAAGCTCTAGAAGATAAAACACAGACAACTGGGTACAAGAAACAGGAAGTCAGGTTTTCACTCCCTCCCTACAAAGAAACTTATAATAATGGTCCCTGCTTAGCAATCCCAGGCTTATTCAGGCGGGGGGACCCCCCCACTCATACGTCACCCCTCCGGTGATGCTCTAGCACAGGCTGAGTGCTGATGCATTACAGAAGGAGGGCACTGGGTGTCCACTCCTAGGAGGACCTAGAACACGAAGATGTTCTGACTCTCCGAAAGAGAAAAAGATCAGACCTGAGCTTCTGTTACAAGAGAGTGGAGAAAATCAAAATCTTAATATCCAGACTCCAGAAGCCATGTGGCCCATCCAGGAGAAGGAGTTGCTCTGACTTTATATGTTATACACATTGAGCATGCATCGCATCCCTGAAGTTGTTTAGGAGTCCTACTCTAGGAAGGATTAGTTTCCAACCTCCTTTTCTAATTGAGGTGATGAAAGAACTCAGACATCAGCAATCAGGTCTCATTGCTAGGAGCACCTGAACAGAGTCCCGTGTGGACTGAGTACCTGGTGATAGGAACTGAGCTGTGTTTTAGCACGCCTCCCAACAGAGCGAACTAAAATCCAGTGCAAAGAACAGAGCGTCCCCAGATGCTGCTCCCACACGGAGGGCGGCCAGATAAAACACGTGATGCCGGTTGCATTTGAATTTCAGAAAAGCAACAAAATTTCTTTAGTATGGTATGTCTCAAATATTGCAGAGGACACGAATACACCTGAAAAAGAATCATTTGCTAAATTTAATTTGCTAAAATTAATTTATCTAAAATTAAATTTAACTGAGTATCCTGTATTTTTGTTTGCTAATTCTGACAAATACCTACCCACACTGAGTTATGTCTTAGAGGATTACTCGGTCTCTCATTTGGCGAACAATGTGGAATGTCAGCACCAAGGAGCTGATAGTCCTAAAACGCAACAATGATGCCAATAATGGAAAACAGGAGTGAAATTCAAATGAACATGGTGTTATCAGCTTTGTCTCGCTGAACCCCCCTGAGTCAAATGTAAGGACCTTTTGCAAGCTGGACAGACTCCATGAGGCATCAGGCCTGGCCCAGCATTTAAGGAAGGAGTTAATGGGGTCACATTTCCACTCCGTAGTTTCCATGCTAAACCCCAGACAGAATGAGGGAGAAGATTCAGCTCCGTTCACCCGCTCTCCATTATTCAGCATTCAGTGACGCGATCCCTAAAGGAGGAGCTGACAGCTACCCTAAGGCAGATATGATGCTGTTCATGCCTGGTACCCTTGCTCTCTTGCCGGTCATGCTGGAAAGAATGGATTTCCTCCAGGAAGCCTGCCTGGCCTCCCCTCGACCTCCATGATTGAGTCAGGTTCCTCTTCTCTGGGGTCCCAGGCCCTCCTTGCGTTCTTCCCTGATTATGCTTACCATAGTAATAATAATTACAACCACACATGGAATGCAAACTACTTTGCATATATTACCTTATTTAATCCCTCCCAATTACCCTATGAAGTAGGTATTTGCATTCCCATACCACGGATGAGTAAACTGAGGTCTAGAGAATTTAGATAACCCACTCAAGGTCCCCGGTCCGTAAGTACCCAACAGCTTGGAGGAGTCAGAGCTCCACTTTGTAAATTTTCTGTTAATTGGTCTTTTTCTCTAACTGAGCTCATTGTTTCTTTAAGGAAAGGATTGTGTCCCTTCACCCGCGTGCCCCCAAGCCTAGCCTGCAGTGTGTGACAAGTTGGTATGCAGGATTGTAAACAGGTCAGCCCATATTTTTACAGTCAGATAGACCTGATTGCAAATCACGGTTCTGCCAAGAATCAGGAGTTTGGGTTCTCATAATTTACTCTGGAATTGAGGATGGTGGGTTAAGAACCCCAGCAGTAAAGAACAGAGCTGGGCTCAAGCCCTGACTCTACCACCCACCAGGTGGGACGTGGCAAGTTATTTAACTTGTCCAAGCTTCAGTTCCCCATCTGTAAAATGAGGCAAATCCTAGTACCTGCCTCACGGGATTGTTTCAAGATGACTGACATAACTTTCTTAGCCAGATACTTAATACCTGGAAAGCACTCAGCAAATATCAGCTCTTTTTATTATAGTGCATTTGAACTAGAGTAAATAAATTTTGGTTAACTACTGGCATATGTATTCCAAGTTTTAAACATAGTTTTTATTTAGGAGATCAGAACCTGGGGAAAATAAACCCCCATCGCGTAAATAATTTAGGGGAAACTTATTTTAAAAGAACTAATCAAAGGAGAATTTAGTCTTTTTAGTAGGTACACAACACTGAAAGAGTTCCCAGAAAAGGAAAGAAATATCCATGAGAATGTCACAATGGGAGTGTGGGCTCAGGGCTACCATGATCAGTTGTGTAGGCTCTTCACTGCACAAGAGTGCCAGGCCGAGGGAGTGAACAAGGCGGAGGTGGGGGGGGGGCTGAAATCTAGCTAGCACTCTACCCACTAAACTAGGAACCCTGTCCCTGCTCTTCATCCACTTGGAGGGGATGATTTTTTCCAATTTGTTCAAAGGCCCTCTTTGAGTTTGTGGTGGCTCTGGCTTTACACTTTTGTGGTTGATTCTTTTTCCTTTTTCTCTTCTTTCAGTGTCACTAGATGAGCATAATAGGAGAGGAGAAATGGGATAGAGTTCAGGGAAGGAAGACGTACCTGAAAATGATGAGGAAAGTGGGGGGCAGGGAGGAGGGAGCAAAAATGGATAACATTTACTAAATGCTGGTCATTTGTCAGGCACTGTCCTAAGTGCTTTAGATGAGCTAACTGGTTTGATCCTATACGACAAGGGGAGCCACTGGAGGTGAAGGCAGCGGGTGGTCACATAAGCTTAACCCACATGAGGGTCGCACAGGACAGAAAACAGCCCAGCATACCCTAGTCCATAGCGAATGTTCAGAATCTGGAATCCCTCTTTTGAGTTTGGGGGGAGGGGGTGCAAATATCTTTTCGAGCCAAAAGGGAAATACTCTGTGTTAAGGACACAGTCTTAAATTCTGTGGCTGGACAACCACAAAAGCTACGGTGATGGACTTTTCTTTTTGGTCAACAGCCAGTGAAGAGCAAACCTCTGGGAGACAGAAACACCAATGTCCTGGTGGGTTACACATCCCAGCAGTAGATCTTCATCATCTACTTCAGCCCCAAACTTTCTGCAGGGTTCACTTCAGACCAGATTTTGCACCCACAGTTCCCTTCTCCATTCTCTTAAAAACCTGAAGTTTCCATAAAATATTTACTGTTAAACAGCGGCCTGAAAGCAGCTATGGTGCCCACTGTTCCCGGCAGCGTTATAAAAAACAACAACAACAACAAAAAACCCCTGAGTTTGAAAATAAATCTTGCTACCAGGTGGTCAGTAATCTTGCCAGCTCTGGATGTGGGGGTATAAAGGTCACGGGAGAGGCGAATTAGGCAGAGATAAATATATATACGTATTTAACATTAAAATAACCACACGTGTGCCATGATGATGAATGTCCGTAACTAGCCAGCCTGTAAGGAGAGCGTTTCAGCAGCCAGCACACAGCCAGAGACGGCAAAACCACCCCTGAACATCTGTTTCCCCCATTTTGCCAAAGAGCAGTCTTTTTTTATCCTTTTTTATAATTTGACCTGTTCCATTTTCTGGCAGAGGGCCCTAAGAAGGCAAGCACTGCTTTTTCTGTCCATATTCCAACTTAAGATGGGAAAAGGGAGGAGGGAACAAGAGCAGGAAGCGGGAGGAGACAGACTTGGAGAAACGGAGGCATAGATGAGGCCTGAGGCAGGGAGAGGGAGAGCAAGAGGCGGGGAAGAGAGGGAGGGGAGGAACACAGAGGCAGCGAGAGAGCATGAGAGACACCAAATCATTTTAATGTGCCCACCCTGAGCAAAACTGATTGGAGAAAAATACAAACAAAAAGGGCAGATTCCAGAATGATGTCTAGTAAGAACATGACCCAGAAATCATAACCACAGTACTCCTGACCAGATCGAGCTGGTTATTAACACTCTCTAGATTCCAGTAGGGCTCAAAATCGATGAAACATTATTGTTCATAAGTAGTCGCATTGTGTTTAATAGTCAAGAGTAACTGGACACAGGCCTATATATTTCTAGTAAAAACATCTCTCTGGCAAGGAAAATGCCCTTCCCATTTTCCTGTGCAGTGTGTGTGTGTGTGTGTGTGTGTTTTATCCCATTATTCCGTATCTGCTTCCTTGCTCTTTCTTCTGTTTAGCCAAGGTAAATAACCATTTATCCCCCAAAATGTATTGTCATTTCCCTTTCCTGCTCCCTTCTCTCTCCCAACCAGAACACCCTGAAAGAAAGCTTCACGTCCTGGGCAATGCACGGCATCATTTCGCAAACAAAGATCAGGAGTATGGCGGTGAATTTTACACCTGAGCGTGAGTCCACCTGTCCTTAGTTATGTTTTCAGATTGCTCCCCAAGCTCCAACTGCCCTGCCCCAAATTACGCTGCTGCCGAAGTTTAGTTTCCTTTAGAAATAATAGCATGAGCACCCTCACCACCAGGAAACCATCAGAGGTTTCCTGTCGCTGGGACTCTAGGCTGGAATACAGAGCAGGGAGAGCAGGAAGTGAATGAAGGAAGAAGCCAGAAGGAGTTTTTCTGGTTGTTGTTTCAGATCCCATTATGGAAAATTCCTTTGGAGCATATTGATCGTTATTTGTTGGTCTAAAAACAAAGATACATATATGAAGCTTTGAGCACCCACCCTTTATGAATTTATTCAGCAAATATGCACAGAACTGCCCCACAGTATACTGCCAGACCCTGTGCTAGTTCCTTCTACATAATTTATTGCATTCAACCCACAACCAAATCCTGCTGGGAGGAGGGAAATTTGTATAGTCTCCTCCCCAGGAAACTGAGATTGGCTCTGGAGCCAGAGATTATATTTTTTTAATTAATTGATTAATTAATTTACTCGAGAGCACAGAGAGAAAGGGAGAAGCAGACCCCCCGCTGAGCAGGGAGCCTGAAGTGGGGCTCGATCCCAGCACCCTGGAATCATGACCCCAGACGAAGGTAGACGCTTAACCGACTGAGCCACCCAGGCGCCCCAGAGATTACGTTTTTAATCTAAGGTTTGCCTCTAACTGGCTGTGTGATTTGAGGAAGATAATTTAACCAGTGTGAGCCTCTGTTTCTTCCTCCATAATTCCTTCTGCTCCCTGGAGTTCCTCTGAGGATGAAATGAGTGGATATCCCCAACCAGATCCATCACGGAAGAGACGGAGTTGCCCAGATTTAGACAACTATACCAATGGTGAACTCTTCTGTGCTGTTCCATGGGAGCCAGGGGGCCGGCCCACACCCCGAGGCAGGGTGAGGTTTCCTGCAAGGGAATTGCATTTCCCGCTGTCAGTCATCCTGAGAGAAAGCCGAAGGGGGGTGAACGCTCCCTCCCTCTCATAGGCTGTGTTTGGGGTTGGGGTAGGAGGAAGGCAGGACAAACAGCTTCCAAGGGTGGAGAGATCTGGGGCAGATCCCAGGCTGGGGTGGTTGGTCCTAGCTGCCTGGAGGCCAGCCAGCGCAGGGCAGGGAATCAACCTGATCCCAGACCCTCGGTGGCTCTGGGCTTGTGCAGTAACGGGAAGGCCCCGGGCCCACTCTGAGGCTGAAAGAGCACAGAGGAGAGTGGTATCCTCATCCCTGCGGCTGGGAGAGGGTAGGACACCGGGAAACCAGCCAGGCTGGCAAGTGAAGGCCAAGCCGCCAGGTTCTGGAATGAACAGGGGCGGCAGCAGCCTGACCAGCGTCATGTGGCTGCCGGTTTCTGAAGAATAGAGGACATGGGACAGCTAACACATGTCCAGGGGCCTCGGTGAGGTGTGTGGATTCTAGCTCCCCTGGCAAAAGCCCAGAGCAGCCAGAACTGACAGGATGCAAATAAGCACTCCTGAGAATTCTGGGACATAACACTGGAGGGTAGCCTTAGAGAAAGACTTGATCTGTTAATAGGCAGGCAAATCCTCAGAAGTTGATATATTTGAGGGCAACAGCGTGGGTGACATGATTCAAACTCCAAGCTGGGAAGCTGGGCAGACAGTTTACACATGTAAAGTGCCCAGCACAGAATAGGCGAATGATAAGCCCAGCATCTTCCTCCTTATTCATCCCCATATAATGGGAAGGAAGAAACTTTGGAGGTAGAATACAGTTAACTTGGAACAGATTTGTTCATAACTCTTGAGCCTTGCTGTAGCCCCCAACATAGAGTGGGGGAGGGCAGATGGGAGACAATATTATTTAATTTATATGCCAAATTAAACCTTTCAGAAAGTTTCGACCATACTTGAAGGTATCAGAGTGCTCACCTAGGGACACGAAAACAGTAAACGATTAATGATGGCTGCTGCATTCAAGCACTAATCCTACAATGCATTCACTTCTCACCCCCAGGGTCTGAGGCTGGTACCATTATCATCCCCATCGTGTCAGCCAGGGTCCTAGCAGGAAATGGACGTTGTGCCCAGGTTGTGCCTGACGAGGGTCTAATGAAGGCCATGCGGACAACACTGGGCCAAGCAGGGTTAGGGGAAAAGAAGGCCCCTAGGGACAGCCATAGTGGGGAGCCACTGCCAGCTTAGGTCAGGAGAGGAGATTCCAGAATCCAGCAAGATCTAATGTCATGAGGGTGACTCTGGAGGAGCCGCAGCCTAGGATGACACAGCCTGCCAGGAAGGGAATTAGTCCCCTTTCTTTCCACAACCTCCCTCCCCACCTCGCCCGCATATCCTGCCAGCGCCTCTCACTGGCCCAATCCAACTAGAAGCCAGATGGTACTTTCCAAAAGGTATGTTTTCAAGGGCACAGAGCAGAATGGCAAAGGATGGCGGGTGGGTCTGGCAGAGCATCAGAAAGTAGCTGACTCGTGGTCTTAGAGATTAGGAAATGGAGATCTAGATTAAGTCATTTGCTCAAGGTCATGAAGCAAGTAAAAAGTAGAGCAGAACTTTAGCCCACACAGTATGACTCCAGGTCCATGTTCTTAACCACCAAGACAAGCTTCCTTTAAAACCTTACTAATTATCCAGCACCTCTTTTTGCCTGCACCCTGCCCAATCATTCTTCTGTTAACAGACTCCACCTTACTCCCACCCAGATTTCCCAGTCCCCTTGGCGCTAGGTGTGGCCACCTGACTCAAGTTCAGGCCAAAGGAATGTAAGTGAAATGATGTGCCCAGCTTTCAGGTTGTGTCCTCTGTTTTTCCTCTGTCTTTCCTATGGACTGGAATGCAGACGTGATGGTGGGGGCTGAAGCAGCCACCCTAAACTGTGCGGAAGCAACACTTCAGGACTTCAGAGCACAACAAAGCCACCATAGCAGCCCTGGACTGCTTAGCTTATGCTCTAAGTGAAAGAGAAACTAGGGGCACCTGGGTGGCTCAGTGGGTTAAAGCTTCTGCCTTCGGCTCAGGTCATGATCTCAGGGTCCTGGGATCGAGCCCCACATCGGGCTCTCTGCTCAACAGGGAGCCTGCTTCCCCCTCTCCTTCTGCCTGCCTCTCTGCCTACTTGTGATCTCTCTCTCTCTGTCAAATAAATAAATAAAATAAAATCTTTAAAAAAAAAAAAAGAGAAACTAACTTGTTTCGTGTTTAAGTCACTGTCGTTTTAGCCTTTGTTATAGCAGCCAAGCCAGTATCCTACATAATACAGAGAC